>CM070622.1:25650750-26250750 GCA_036346255.1 Ampelocalamus luodianensis
TTGTATGTTCATTCAATGTATAAGTAGAAAAAAGAGTAAAACTTCAATGCATATACCCACTTTTCCATTCTCTTTGCTTCCCACTTTCCACAATTCCACTGCTTCCATAGTTTCATTGTTCCCAGAGTAGTAGAAAAAGAGGGAAGCTCATTTGGAGACTCTGGAAACAGTGGAACCGTGGAAAAGTAAAAATAAAAAAGAAAGGAGAAGAGAGTACATGTATTGGAATTTTCCTCTTTTTCTACCTATACATTGAATGAACATATAGCTATCAACAACTTTGGTAGATTCCAAAACTATCTACCAAAGTTACAGAAAAGTTCAAAATAGCATATGGAGAATACAATGAGGTAGAATAAAGGGTAGAAGGGAGGAGAAGGTGAGAACAAGCTAGAAGGGATTTCCTCTTTTTTTACCTATACATTGAATGAACATAGCTACCAACAGCTTTGGTAAATTCCAAAGTTATATAGCATAGGGAGAATACAGTGAGGTAGAATAAAAGAAAGGAGGAGAAGGTGAGAACAAGAAGTGGAAAGAGAGAAGAGAGATGAAGAGGAGAAGTGAGGAGAAGGGAGAAGAGAGTACATGGAAATAAGAGAGCAAAGATAGAAGGGAGGAGAGAGCAAGTTAGAAGGGAAAAGAGAGGAGAAAAAGGAAGAGAGGAGACCCTGTAAACAGTGTAATTGTGGGAAGGGAGAAGAGAATACATGTGTTGAAGTTTCCCTCTTTTAGATATTGAATGAGAGCACTCTTAAATAATCAAGTAAGCAAGTAGATATTGATCTATTTAACTAATGAAGTAGATATTGATCGCATGACACTAGTTAGATTACTTCCTACACATGTTAATTCCGGGATGCATAAAATGTGTGTTTGATATATTATTTACAAGTGGCTATGTTTATTACTGTTATAATATTGTCATAGGACCTCACACTAAGTTCCCTTTTTCTAACTCTTCATTTCTTAACCATCAACAGAGTAATGGATTAACACTTTTATTGAGGTTGCCCTGTAGAAAAACATCAAAAGCAATTTATGGGGAAGAAACAAAGCTTGTGCACTGTACTCAATGAGGAACCTTGACCGGCGGCAATCTCAAAACAACAGAGTTTCTGGAGCAATGTCATCCTCTTTACCTATTCTGCCAAAACCTTTGAACGAGAACTTCCCAAGGCCTCATAATCCCCAGCATATTCCAATGCCGAGGCAACTGCCAAATGATTATATACCCTTGCATCACAGTGCACCTCAATCTGCTAATTTGCACCCAAGAGCTGGTGTTGTCAGATCATCATATTCAGCCACATTTGGATACTCTTCTAGTCCACATGACTCTGTGTCTAACCACGAGGGGCAGTCTATGGTTGCTCCCTTTATTTCTCAGTCATCGAATGCTGAAGTAATTCAGTCTTTATCTAATAGTACCCTTGGAGGACACACTGAGGCAACCTGGTTCCCAGCTTCTATGGATGGTTTACCAGATTACACAGATAATATCACTGCTCCTGATAATCAAATTCAGAGTGGGAGTTCTACTATGACATCTGATGAGATTGCTAAACAAAATGAATGGTGGGCAGAGATAATGGATGATGATTGGAAAGGCATTTTAGATGCAACAGCTACTGATTCCCAGTCAAAGGTATGCAATTGCAGTACAGTAAAGAGTGAAGTTGTAGTTCATTGTGTGTTTCGGTAGTTTAGAAATACCCCTTTTGTTTATTATAACATGTTAGCAAAAGCTTATACAACTGTAACGTTATGAAAGTTCTTTTGATAGCAAATCTACTGTTAATCAGGTATCATTTTCATGTGCCAACCTAGATGCTTTTATGTATGTTAGTGGTGAAAGTTGGGAAAGTTTTGACTTCCCAGTGACATACTTACATAGACAGAAGGAGTACTTTTTTTTTCCTGTTCCTTGACATTTTCTTATCGAAACACATAACACTGTGTAGGTAACTATCTATTCATTTTATTAAAAGTTTAAAACTTATGCGAGATAAGTCTTGTTAAAGTGATGGTGAGGACGACCACAATGAATTCTTGTGTCCTTGGTTTGAGGAGGGATATAAATGTTGTTAGATTGACTATTTGAGCTGTCACATTAGAATCTTGTAATGAATGTTTGTGTTCTTGACACTGAATGGCTGCCACTGGAAATTCTGAGTAATGTTTGCTGCATCTTCTCTTCTTTTGCACAAAGCAAAATTCTTAGGCCCACTTAACTTTAAGATGGTTTAGTCCATTAACCTAGAAAATAGCAAACAAAAGATCATATGATGATACTTGTTCTAATTCTCACTTTTATGCTTTAGGTAAGCTGATTCCTTATGTTTATTTGATGACTTAATGTTTATTCCTCTCCTTTGTTGTAGTCCATGGTCCAACCTTCCAATTTGACTGCATCACAACCTGCCGTCAGCCAGTCAGCTTCATCTCATAGTGGGGAGATTTGTCCTGTGGCAAGTCCTCCCAGTAATGCATCTGCAGCTAAACAACGGATGAGGTGGACTCCAGAACATCATGAATGTTTTGTAGATGCTGTAAATCAGCTTGGTGGTAGTGAAAGTATGTCTGCTGTGTTGTCAATTTCCCTTGAATGATTTTAGGTATGAATCCTATTCTGGCATAATCTAATACTTGTCTATTTCATGTCTTGTACCTTCAGAAGCTACTCCTAAGGGTGTGCTCAAGCTTATGAAAGTTGATGGTTTGACAATATATCATGTCAAAAGCCATCTGCAGGTTTGCTGTTTAGCTTTCTAAAATAGTATCCTTGCCCACAGGAGACTTTAGTTTTCACTTTATTATCTGGACTGGTTTGTCTTGCAGAAGTACCGCACAGCTCGCTATAAGCCAGACCTGTCTGAAGGTTTATCTCTACTGGATTCTTTCCCACTTGCATTTTATTTATAGATATTCTTTACATATTGGAATTCATTTTTCATGATAATGGCTAGGGGCCATCACTTTACTTAAATCGTTTGTCTTCTTGTGATGCAATATCCTTGTTGCAAGATCCATTATTGCAAATAGCATGCATGCAGCTATATTGCAATTAATGTAAACTGTTAACGTTAGTCTAACCTTTATATAACTCATCATGCAGGTTCAACGGAAAAAATGTCAAGTACTGACGAGTTGTCTCTGGACCTGAAAACGTGAGTGAACAATATTATTCCATTATCTCTTCTCTTGGTCCATTGCACTTTGGCACACTATCCATATGACATGGCTTGGTTTTGGTGGACGAAGAAGATAGAGCTCAGATCGCCCTCACGCCAGCAAGGACTTGTTCCTTGCGGCTATGAGGCAAATCAAATCTTTATTGCCTTTCTCAATCATACTCGGCTGCCTTTATATATTAGGTGCCCTTCCTAACAAGAATTACTAAACATTACTTATCCATATCTGAAATACACTTTCCTAATAAAGCTTAGTCTAATAATAGACTAGTAGGGTGTCCGTGCGTTGCAACGGAACTCTAAACTTTACACAAATAATATTTCCCTTCAACCAATCAAAACATAGTGATACATATATCTACAATTATCACATTAGTGCAACATGATTGAAAGCACTTCATACGACAATTATGTAAATGAACAATAACAGACAATATTTTTTTCTATAGTATACCTCAATACATAAATAACTGTCAGACCATCATGTAAAATAATTACAAACGTTATGTATGTGGTGACATATAAGATAGACCATCAGTCAAAAGAACTACACCCTTCTGCTTATTGGGCACTGTGTGCCAAGTCCAATAGAAGAACTATGAATGCTACAAAAGCTTGCATCTATTGTTATAACAAGACCGCCAAACAACCAGAGTTAATTTCGTAACTGCGATCAAGAAATACTACTTGCTGATTTGGGCATCCATTCACCGTTTCATACACACACTTCACTTAATTTACAAAGTAGGTTATACACAGAAACTACAAGGTAAATACTTCTGCCATTCACAAAATTTTCCACCAAAATACATTGTGTAGAATAAGCAGTGTAGACTACAGAGAAGTTATAGCACAAAAGCTTTCCGTTAGAGCTTGACATTTCCATCCAGAAAACCCACATGCTATATGACCATCCATGCTTTGATGCTCTACCACGGCTGTTGTTTCCGTTAAGTCAACCGATCCTTCCCGACTGATCAACTAATGTCCCTACCTGATCTCCACAAAGCGCCTTAGAGATGTTACCAGGCTCTAACATGTTAAAGAGGACAACTACAAGAAATGGGCGCACAATAGTCATCTTATCTGAAGTGCTGGAAAGTTAACCTCAAATTTGGAGGAAGACATAGGTAGACTAACCAGGAACATTGTTCTCCTCGCAAAAGGTAATTGCTGTTACATCCATTGCGCTGAATCCTCGTTCCACCAACTCCCTATATGAAATGCGCTCAAATGACACATTGCTGTTGCTTCCAAGAGGACAACCATATACACTGTCTCCAGCAGCACCTTTAAGGACTACATCTGCATTGACTGGTTAACAGTGCATCTAGTTAGATTTCTACACCAAAGCAAACATTTTTTTAAGAAGGAACTAACTAATAAATGTACAATGTGCATGCATGTAGAAATGCCAGGAAAAAGCTGGGTCTGTTTGAGGGGAGGGGGTTCAAAGATAGACATACTTTCAGAAGCTCTCAAGGCAGCTGCTGTATCTATTGTAAAAAGTGGATTCCTCGTCGAAGCACCAAACCCTCCAAAAATAACAACCCTTCCTTTTTCAAGATGACGCATAGCTCGCTGTCTTATGTATGGCTCTGCAACATCTTGCATCCTCAATGAAGTCTGGACTTGTGTCTCAACACCTATCTTTTCAAGTGGCACTTGTAGCAACACTGCATTCATCACTGATGCCTCATTTTGAAACATTTGTAGTGGATCATGTTAAGCTTTAGCTGTGTCATAGAACTGTGATTGCCTCATTATACCTTGTCAAGTACCACAATCCACAAATACGAGAGCTAAGATGGACAAAACATAAGAGAAGCTGAATTGTTAGCATGACAACTCATAGATCCATACAATCCTACATAGCCATCAGATGGTGTGGTGGACAAACCAATAGGGGATCATATGATAAAGGAGCTAAATCATTGTAACAACTTTAGTGAACATTTCATTTCTATGGATCTCCATTGCTGACTGGTCTTGGAATATCTAGCAATTCTACACACACATGTAATCCAAGTTTAAATTATATTACCCAGATATCAAGTGGTTCAAACCTTAAGACAAATTCTTTGTATTTGTCGCTGAAAGGCAAGTCAATTAACCGATACAACTGGGTAACTTTTAAATCAATCAAATGCCTTTAGCATGTGTTTGGATGTCATAGATCACATAACACGGTGTTATTACTTTTTTTTGGGGGGGGGGGGGGGGCACAAATCATTTCATGCATTTTTAAACTGAATCAGAATACATGTTTCAGCTCCTCTATTGCTTGATCTCTCACAAATGAAACAGTCTGAATACATCAACATCACAACTTCACAAGTTCGAAAGGGATGAGACTTGCCTCCCGGGAATAAAATCCTGGTGGGTAACCGGTGGTTACCGGCCGGGGTCCGGGATCCAAAATCCTGGCCAGTTTTCCCGGGTTTTGCAAGTTCAAATTCTAATTTTTGAATTTTGGATGGTTTTTAATCAAATTTGAGCGAATTTCATCCAAAAAAATGGGAAAACCGGTAACCGGCCGGTTACCGTTCCCAGCCAGCGAACGGGATCCTTGCCGGTACCGGTTATGTGATCCCTAGTTGCCTCCATCATTTTTATTGTCAGAAAAGAAAATGGTTTCTACATGCATGTAGCACAAATATAAAAATGTCACCAATAACCCAGACCAAACTAATTTTCTAGGTTTATCTTCAAGATATACATTTTGATATGGATCAAAACAATAGCATGTAAGGTCAAACGCAAGGTTTCAACTTTGAACAACTGTGAATTAGGAGAGATATTATTGAATGAATATTGAATAGGAAGCAAACCCAATAAACCATTTGCTCTAGATCAGTGTAGTAGAATGCTTGACAAGTATAAGTTACAACTGCCATTTATACCAAGTAAGACTGATATTTAACTCAACCATCTAGTTTGGCTGTCCTGAGAGATGAAAATTTGCATAACCATGGTGTATCATCTACCTATCCTATTAGACTCATCAGGTTCACCATATGTTAAATGAAAGAAGTAAGTAGCTGAGTAGAATATTGTAAAACTAATCTACCTGCATATCAGAAGTCCACAAGGTGAGGTTATCCCGAAGAAGTTGCATGATCAGGGTGCTATCCTTGTAGGAATCTTCCCCAAGGGAATCCAGTTCCGCAATGGCTTCGTCAAAGGCCTAAAAATATAAGGGAGTATGATCACATACCAAAAGACAACATGGGCTAGCTATTATCGGCTATTTATTTGCAGCAAAGCTTTTCAGGACTGTAGGATCCAGATCAATTAGACTTGTTGAAGGATAAGAATTCAATGACATAACTTCGAACGATGTGCCTTGTGGAATCAATTTACTCTAAAAGAACATTTCATATGCATAAGCTCATTGCAACCAACAAATACAGCTACAAATTTATTGGTATTACAGAGCTAACAAGTTGGCAGTCCAGCTAGATGAGCAGCATGGTACTCTCTTTATCTTAATCAAGCAGTCCATGTCATTAATACTTGCACGTAGCAAGCAAGCATGTTGGGCTACACTCTGCAAGATAACAGTCACATCTTGGAAGCATGCGACAATTTGAACCGGCATGGGTCTACAGGATTCCAAGAAACCAGTGACCAAATATCCAAAGGAATCAGCTAACACTGGTAGATTGTGACTGTAACTGAAGAATATTTACACTCCCAAAAGTACTGCAGACGCAGTGAGTGAGCTCTGAATAATAAGGATGCAAGCAGCGTAAGAACATACCGTCACATGAAAAATAAAAAAATATCAAGAAACCAGTGACCAAATATCCAAAGGAATCAGCTAACACTGGCAGATTGTAACTGTAACTGAAGAATATTTACACTCCCAAAACTACTGCAGACGCAGTGAGTGAGCTCTGAATAATACGGATGCAAGCAGCGTAAGAATCTACCATCACATGAAAAATCGAAAATCATCCCAAATAATCTAGACAAACAAATCATACCCCAACCTCTTCTTCTACTCTGATCTATACCAGATTATAGATCTGCGCCAATTTCTTGACTAATAAACTTAGAAACTAAGCAAGAAGCAACAAATCACCTGCTTGGCAAGTGAGCACGCGTGGTCCAGCGAGTTGAGGATCACGTAGTAGAAGACGGAGAAGTTGAGCGTGAGGCCTAGCCTGATGGGGTGGGTCGGTGGCAGCTCCTTCATGGCTATGTCCTAGAGAAAAGAACCGCCCAAGATCCAACCTTTTTTTTTTTGAGTCAAATCGCTCTCTGGAGGAGAAAATAGGCAAGAAAAGATGGGGATGTTGGTGGAAAAGTGGGGAAGAGCTGAGCGGCCTAGTAGGCGGTGAGTGTGGAGTCTGCGGCGTCCTTGTGCTCGGCATCGGTCTTGAACTCGGCGAGGTAGCGGTGGTAGCGGATCCGAGGGAACGTGGTGCGGGGAAGAGGGATGACGACGGCGTCGGGCGCGGGGAAGAGGGAGGCCAGCGAAGTCGGGCGCAGGGAAGAGGGAGGCCGGCGACATTGAGCTCGGGGAAAAGGGAGGCCGACGATGGAGAGCGGGCGTGTCTGGAGTCGGGCGCCGGGAGGAGGGCCGCCGCCGCACGGGCGTCGTGAGGGTCGCGGGAGCATCCCAGAGCCGGGCGACGGGAGGAGGGCCGCGGCCACGTGGGCGCTACCGTCGGCAGGAGGATGCGTCGAGGGGGAGGAGCGTGGTCGTGGTCGGCTTGCGGCGCCGATAGCCTGTGAAGCGAGAGAGAGGCAGGAGAAAGAGGATGGGGAGTTGGGTGCGGAGCCAGAGAAAGAGGGAGTAGAGAGAGAGGATGGGGAGTTACTAATGCGTTGTAGAAGAAGTGGGAAGGGGAAATGGCGGTTTTTGTTTCGTGCGTGAAGTTGTGCTGGCGGACGATGGACGCAAGAGGACGCGCACTGCGCGCGGGAGCCGGGAGGGGACGATGCATGGGGTGGGACGATGGGGGTAAACTCTAAATTATAGTAGTTAAGAATAGATAACTATTGCCGATAAGGACTCTGCCTGCTGTAGCTGCCATCCCTTGCCGAGAAGGACTCAATCTGCTGCCTTGACCTCCACATTGGATCCAGTAGCACGTCGCCGGCGCTGGTAGGTTTGTCCAACAAAGGCGTGCACAACACCATATCTCTTGGCGCTAACTGGTAGTAGGTTACTGTGTGATTCAAGATGTGTCAAGGCTGAGATCAGGTGTTTAGTCATATTTAGATGACAGTTCGTATTACCAACTAACAGTCAATAATTACCTTGGGAAAAAAAGTTGACGTCCATATATATATTTTTTATTCACCTACAGGCATAATTTTAAAATGAACCATACAGAATTGCTTCAAAGTACGCAAGTGCTTAAAAGTTTTTTACAATAATAATAATAATAGTAATAATATTTACAATTATTCTCTGATACCTAACGCGCGATACAAAACTTGTTGGTCATTTATGCTATGAATGTAGATCATGCTGTAAATGTAGATGTATGTGTCAAATCCTCCCTCTTCTGGTATTGGAGTTATCATGATGCATATTGAGCCCATTATGTGTTCACTTTTTTGTTGGACCGGAAATTGTAGTTTTGGGGTTTGACTATATGATGGCTTCTTGCTTTGTCAGTCACTTCATGATTAACACACTTGCACAATGTTGGGTTTCTTATATAGGAGCATGGATCTTACTGAAGCGCTGCGCCTTCAGATGGAAGTTCAGAAACGCCTTCATGAACAACTTGAGGTATTAGTTCAAAAGCGTGTAGACTGGTTCTAAAATCTAAATTCAGGTGCTGTTTGGTTTCATACTAAATAAATAAATAATACCAAAGGAAAAGAGTGGCATGCCACACTTTCTACAGTTTTGGACAAACAAATGACTGAAAAGTGATCATTTTTCCACACTTGCTTGTGGACATGAACTAAAATGTGACTGCAGGAATGTGGTACGTGACAAAATAAACAGATCAGGGCATGCTTAATGTATATGCAAATCAAACCCACATATTCTGAACTCCATTCCATGTTTCTATTGCAGATTCAGAGAAAATTGCAATTGCGAATTGAAGAACAAGGAAAGTATCTGCAGATGATGTTCGAAAAGCAGTGTAAATCCAGCACAGAGAAAGTGCAGGATCCATCCCGAGTAGATACAGCAGCACCATCATCTGATCCGAGTCATTCTGCAAGCAAGGACAGTGATGCAGCCTTGGATCCAAACAGAACAGGAGATAGCCCTGGTATTGTGGAATTAGGACCAAACTCAGCGCCGGTAGATGGCGTCCAGAAAACCTCAGAAACCGAGTCCTCTGATTCCCTAGCAACTGCAAATGATGGATCTAAGCTCCCCCAAGAGAAGCGCCGTAGAGTGCATACTAGTTAACTGGTTTCGTCAGTCAGATTATAGCTATTCTATCCATATGCTTGGTCAAAAATGGTTCCATCCATGTGTCTAAAATTCTAGTACTGATTCTTTAAGTCTATTGAACTGAACCAACCACCTTAGCTACTTAAAAGGAACCTAAAAACTAAAGAAAAAGGATCCATCTGGTGGCCGCTTGTATAAATCAATAGCAATAACTCAAATCATCTCCGGAATTATGACAAAAATAAGGAGATCTTGAGATCTAGCTATCTTTCTAGATATAGTTATTTGGGGGTGGTGGTTCAGTGGCAGAAGACTACGGACTGTTTGAAAGCCATAATCCTTGTCCTTGAGGCTCAGAGGCTAGATATTGAAATATCCGAGCCTTATTGGGTGTTGCAATTTCCAGAGTTACTGGTATACCATGTCTTGAATATGAACTGATGGTGGTAAGGTTTTAGATGGCAACTTGAATTAACTTCTCTGAATTGCTTGAAGCTTTGAACTCAACTTGTTGTCTTGTCTTTTCCCCCACCGGGGCCCCAAATAACAGCAACAGCTTAACAGCTTACCAGGTCTGTAACCAGCTGCTTCTAACAATGTGAGATTTGTATGCACCTTTCGTCATCAACGTCCATATCTTGCTTGGGTTTGCATTACTAAGAAAAATGGCTCAAATGCGAAGCAAACAGGAGGACAGATTAGACACTAATCTCTAGGGAAAAGGGAGGGGGGGTGGCTATTATCACGATGGCACACGAACTTGGTGGGTACTCTTCGTACCGAAACTTCTCCTCGTACACAATACGGCAGCCCTTACATCCTCTGCACGACGGCATCCCGGGGCAACACATCGCCGCCGCCGGCTACTTCCGCACGATCCGCACCCTCCGCAGTGCGAAGGCCCCGAACAGCTCCATCTTGGAGGGGCTACAGCTGCACCCCAGTCGCAATGCTGGTAGTCACTCGGCACCGCCGGCACGGGCAGTGGCACCCCTTCGCAGTGCCATGGCTGGGGACACGCCCCCGGCCAGTGGCTCGGGTCACTGCACGGCCACGGGTAGCAGATGCTGCACACCGGCGTAAACTGCACATTCACCATCGTCGACGTCGCTGCGGCGGCCGGCTCAGTATGCTTCGGCTTGCTCTCCTTGGGTTTTTTGCCGTCGGGTAATTTCTTCTTGTCATTGGGCTTCTTGACCTCGGCAGGCTTCGTCTTGTCGGTGTCAGGCTGCTGCTTCTCGTCAGTGTCGGACTTGTTTTCTGACGAAACAGACTTGTGAGTTGATGATGGTCTTGGAGGTTGAAGAATCTTGATGCCCCTGATCACCTTGCAGGCCTTGCATCTCTGCTTCTGGGAGAGTTTGTCCGGGTCGTCGAACGGGCCGGAGATGGTGACCTTGTTATTCTTGGTGTCGTAGGAGACGCTCTTGATGTCCTCCTGCTCTGATTTTTGTCATTGCGCGCATGGAACATCACCAGGAATCCAGGAGAGTTAACCATAACGAGGCTTTGATGTTTAACTAGCAAACTACAAGAAATAGTTATACCTTGTGGTTTGCGTATAACCTTTTGGATCTTGTAACACCGCTTGCACTGGAGGTCAACTTCTATTACCAATGTTGACACCTGGTGAAGCAGCAAAGATTGCAAAGCTCGTAAGCCCGTAAAAGATGTTTGATAGCGCCTTTCCATCCGACAAATATGTAGGCAAACCACGCTAACCAGCATGGAGTAATGCACATTTGAAGAAAAAAACACAGACCAATAATCCGTGCTGCGAATTAAGGTGAGAAAATGGCATCGCAAGGCAGTTCAATTTTCCTGTTCGAAAACTCACCTTCTCAGCCATGATAAACGGAGCAAATCCTCCTACACACTTCCCATCATCCCATGTGTACAGCGTAAGGAGAGGGGATATATATATTGTTCTCAGACTCAGTACCCACATAGTCTGATAACGCCTTGGAAGAAAGAGGCAGGAGTGCAGTAGGTAGAGGAGAACCGGTCTCTTATCACTGAACGTGCACAAAACCGAACCTCCTAGTATTTAAAACAAGAGAATCCAGGTAACAACAGCCTTGAGCACACTGATTAGTACAACAGCCTTCCGCACCAAGATATGTAATACTATGTCCGAAACTCCGAAGCCCGGACGATATATACGACGACATGCTTCATGCTTGGTTACCAGATGCTGCTTCTGCGAAAAAAACGATTGGAACGCAAGCAGACGAGCATGTGCTAGATGAGTTATATTCATGTGAGACCTGGTTATATGACATCAGAGGCTGTCCTGTCAAAGCGTGGCTAATGGCTATCGGACGTGTGATGTTGCCTCGTCCATCCTGGCGGGCATCAAGACGCGCAGCACGCTGCTAAGTGCCTTGCTCGCCCCGTATAGGACTGCGTCCAGCAAAGCCCATCACTCGACGGCCTAATCCTCCGCGCGAGCCAGCAAATCCCCGTCACTGGCTCGCTGCGCCGCGCGGAGCAAATCCCCGTCGCGCCTAGGTGATTCCGTCTCGGCCGGGGACAGTTTTTCCCGTGCCGCGTCCCTGACGGAAGGGAATTCCCTGGGGAGGGCCTCACGTGAGGCCCCTCCCCCGGGCCGTTGGATCAGCGGGGGGAGGTGATGGACGGAGATGGGGCGGGGCCTCACGGTGAGGCCCCGTCCCACAGAATTTTTTTCCGTCCTGACTCCCAAGCCCACGACCCATCCACCATTGCGGTGCGGTGAGTGCCGCGCGCTGTAGGTAGCTACTGGGCTGTGCGATGCAAGTGCAACGATCCCGCATAGGCCGGTGCCGCTTGGGCAGTGTGACTGAGGGCACAGTAACGGCTGACACGGCCGCGCCTGCGCCCAGCACGGCAGCACGGCCCGAACGTCTGGTTCCGCGTTTGTGCTGCCGCCGCCTCGTGGGCCCCTGCACAAGCACAAGCACAACCCTCTGTCGCGCTTTGTGGATACGAGAATATTTGATCGGGCAAGGTCTCAGACCCGGCTATTCGTGGATACTAGTTCGGTATCGTGCTTTGATACAGATTAAAAAAATCATATTTTTATCACTCGGGCATGTTGATACCTCGCTTGCCGATCCAATGAATGTTGAAAAAAGTAAGATCCGACAACACTAGCTTCAATTTTTAAATAATAGAGATGAGAATATTTAGAGGATTGGGGACAAAATCGGGGCACGATGATCAGTTTACAGGGAGCACCGGGTTCGCGCACCGTCTGTAATTCGGATGCGCCGACCAAATAGATTTTACTATACGTGCAATCTTGTTCAACGGAGATGATAGCTGCCGACAGTCGCTCCCTTCAAGGATCCATTGCCATCTGCGTCAGCAACACATGGAATCGGACCAGCAATTCACAGGCACGCAGTCCTCATCGTGATCTTCCGTATGAAAGCACGTACAAGTTACCAACAAACCCATTTCAATTTATGAAAACATGAGAATACACAACTGATCTAAAAAAACACAACAATACTCAAAAGACAACCAAACAGCTGTCAATCTCGTTGTGTAACTGATGAGTTTCTGACAACAAAATATACTTTCCATCAACGTAATAGCGACAAAACAATCAATGTGCAACAACTAAGAACAAAGAATTTGAATTTAGCCCGTGTTTGCCCTTATTTGCAGGACAAAACCGGGGGCGGTCAAAAAAATTAACAAAGAAAAGAATTAACCTGCATCGATGAGGCGCAAGGCACCAATTTGAATAAAGGTACCGCAGCCCACCACCGATCATCCTGTCCTGTAATCTAGATGGTGAGAGTGATACTTCCTTTACCTAAAGCCTCACCATCACACATCATTGTCTACTGCATTATCCTTCGACTTAAGACTATTTTCTCTAACTGCAGAAAAACCATCCATCAAGCTCACTAATTCAATGAACAGATGGTGCTGGATCTACTCTGTCAAAATTGATGGCTAATGACTTCTTTCCTGGTTTGTTCACCGGAAGTACCCGCCCTCTTGGTATATAGTACAGCAGTAGAAGAAACAATCTACCGTCAAATGTTCTGGTTCCCAGGTTCAAGTGTACTATGGACTTACATTGCACTCATCCATGAAACTCTCATCTCGTGTAAGAAACCTCTTCCAATACTTCCTGTAGTCTGGTATACCTAACTCAAGCCAAGGTTTCATATTACCATTGTAATGCAATGATGTAGAAGTTCGGGCAACTTCCTCTTCAATTCCATAGTCATAGCCAAGTCCAGATAAAGTCAACCTCTCATCAAGAGGATATGTAAGATGCTGGAAGGAAAGCAAGCTTATCGGTAAAGCTGCAGATCGCAGTGAGGCCTCATCATCATTGTATCGGAACTGTACCAAAATAAGAGTAAAAATAATAATCAGCTAGTCACTTCAGACAAGTTTCATGGGCCCAAATCATATATTTTCCAAAATTTGAGACTGAAGTTAACTTAAACGCCCCCAAGCTAATCTAAGTACCATTAAGCTCATTATTTCATGTAGTTAGCAAACTCACTAGCTAGAAATAGTGGAACAAAATAAAATACTAGACATGAAGGCATGCTTTAGAATTTGAAATAGGAATGGGCTGAGAACAAAACCAACCTTTTCCAGGAGTTGCAGATAATTATCTGTAACATTATACTCTCTCCATTTGTCCAGATTGATCACATTCACCCCAGACATCCATGCACATGACTGGGGATCATATGTTGCCTTACCCAGAAGGTTTCTTAGTTGGCCCAGTCTCAGGCCACAAAACTTGACAGCACCATTGACCTTATCTCCCATATCAAGATTCCACAAGAAAGAGAGATCACGTTGAACAACCACATCATCATCCAACACAACCACCTTCTTTAAATTTTTAAATATTTCCGGAATAAAGAAATGCGAGTGACTGAACACTGATAAATACTCCATTCTAGTCTTCTCAGCAGGTCGCTCAAGACTGCTGATGAAAACACGAAATTCCTCAGGCAAATATAACTGTTGCGTGCTAAACTCAGGCAAATTCTCAAAAATGATATGTTCATAGTTTATGACATGGACAGCTGATTCCCTGTAGGAGTTTCTTGCAAACCAGTGCTTCATGGCATAGAAATTTTGAGTATCGGTTAGTACATGAAAGAATACATTTCCGGTCTCCTGCAAAAGGCCAAATGAACATCAGCAATGCAAAGCCCAGAAGTTGTTCTACCAGCTTAACAGTGTACAAACTGTCGGCATACCTCAGAACTACTAACAGTTGAGTTGACAACAACAGAAGCTGCAAGTACATTTTTAGATAATATGACATAGTGCCTGTGGTCTGGAAGGTTAAACTTATGGACAGGGGAGTCATTTGAATTCAATGGAGTTGATTTAAAATATTCTACTGTCAATCTCATATTAAGACAATGATGACTTTTCGGCATCGTGTGAACACCAAGGTTGTACAGGTATGCACTCTGCTTCATATGAAAATGAGCTTCATCCTCTGTCATATGAAGTATTTGGCGAAGCTTTCTGTCGACATTGTTACAATCCACAGTGCATGATTTGGCTATTGCCATTGTTTGGTCCATCTTCCCTATCTTCTTTTTGATACTGAAAGCACAGTTCGAGTATTACTCCATTATTATAAAATCATCGTAGTCATGATTGGAAAATTCTTTTCTGGTCAAACTTAGCTGTAAATTCAATATTTACACCAAAAGAACATCAATATATATATATATATATATATATATATATATATATATATATATATATATATATCCCGTGTAGTTACTCCCACTTTTGAACATATCTAGTGGTAATGCTGATTTGGGAGGTAAGGTGCTAATGTCAATTTTGATCGTTGGATCTAAAAATTATACATACCACCCTGAAAAGTGTGAATACCACCTAGGTGGTCTTATTGAACAACTTTGGAGGTGGGAGCATGCAGGGTGATTAATGAAGGGAGCTAAGGTGCTAATGTCAATTTTGATCGTTGGATCGCATTGAAGGTGAGAGCATGTATGGTGTTTAATGAAGGCGTATTAATGATTAAGTGGATTGGAGGTGGGAGCCCGCATTAATCTTGGTTGTTCAATCCAGTTTCAACGGCTAAGATTGGCATTAGCACCTTAGCACCCAAATCAGCATTAACACTAGATATGTTCCATATATATATATGTGCAACAACAATGACAGAGGAACACTGGAATAGAATTCATCAAAAGTTGGATTTTCAGCCTTATTGTGTTTGCAAAAGAATCCATCCTATGCAAAATGACCTAGTCATCGTAGTTTCAACTTACAAGATGGACCATGCAATGCATTAAAGGGGGTGAAAATGACAAGCATGCACACTAAATACTCACAAGGATGGTAGATCAGCGTCAACAATGGATTCACTGAGAACCCTCTCATGCTCTTGAATATTTTGCTTCAATTCACGAGTCAGTACCTCCTTTCCTTTAAGTTTGGCAATGCTTGGGTAGTAAGATCGGGCTACAAATAGCTGATCTTTTAGTCTTTTCACAATGGCATCTTTCATAACTTCTTTGTGTTCTATGGACCAGAGACAGTAGCTCCCGAATTCAAGTTGACAAGCCTTAGCCTTTTCCACTTCATCAGCATTTTGAACCTTGGACAGTCTCATCCTGCTATTGCTACTAACATCCTGGAAGCAATATATGTTTATTCAAATGTAATGTATCAATATACTTCTCATTAAAAAAACAGACAAATTACAGCCTGGGCTAAGTTCAGAGAGAGTAAGTATATACATTAATGAGAAAATGAAGTTATGCTTCAAAAGGTAAAGCACAATTTGTAATCAATCATTTGTACATAAAAGAATCAGCAAGCAAAGAGTTACCATACTTTTGTGTGTTGAATTGGAACTGGTACTGACTTCACTTCTGGCCTCGGTTGTTCATTTTTGGAGGAAGAACTGCATACGGTGCCAATTAGTGAGTCAATATGGAGACCAAGTCAAGTAAAGCACGAGTACATCATAAGAAGAAAAACAGGTATAATAGATGTACTACAACTCATACATAGCTAGACCTTGACAAAAGGCAACTTATGGCTAATCATCATTATGTGCTAGTTAAATACACTGGCATTTGTTTAGAATTGGGTATTACTAGCTTATTTGAACACCCTGGGGGTAAAAAGGCTTGCACTTTGCTAAACATGAATGTGAATCTTGAAACAATAAATAGAGCATATGGTAAAGTACTGAAACAAATTAGAGTTAAAGGCCAAATAGTTTTCACTGCCAGTCTAATAAAGTGCTGGTCTGATCACTAGCCCAAATAACTGGCATCCTACAAAGTTTTGAAATATTTATTGTACACCATTACTAACCAATATCTTTTGGTTTAGTGCTATTTCTAGAAGGGTCAGTATCAATTTGGTGGTGTGAGTCTATACTGCCCCTGAAAATCTTTTCAAACGCATCCTGAAAAAAGAGAGGGGAAAGCGTCAGGGATTTTAAAATACCTATGGGAGCTGTAATTAGAATGCAGTAATTATTCATAAAAAATAGAAATAAATGTATTTACTGATTCTACAGGCATATATTTTCCAGAGCCTTCGTTGTTCATAATCATGTAGAAAGAATAGGTTGGAGCCGTGGAAGAGAGATTAAAATTACAATTGCTCTGCCATATCACTTTGTTCACTAGCCCTGTGGGGTGGTTTGTAGCTGTTGGATTTGGTGGCTCGAATTAATTCTGCATGCTTCCTCTCTATATTGTCTTACTCAGTGTTATGTGCGTTTGTTTTTCTAGCATACCTTTCAAATTTAAAAAGAATAAAAAATAAATTCGAACAGAAATGAGATGTATCCTAAACCATCTGATTTTTGGAAACATTACTAGTATAGAATGGCTCATAAGCTGCATGGTCATGTCAACATTCACCAAGCTAGCAAACGACACATGGTTATACAAATTAATCAACATCATTACATAACAAAATATTACAAAAATCACTAACCTGTGCCTCTGCATTCACACCACCACCACCACCCTCCTGCCTTACTTCATTTACACTGCTGCCCCTTTCTACCCCCAAGCGATCGAACGAAGGCAAATTAATCTCCTATATCCAGCAAAAATCAACATATAATAGCAGGAATCAAAGCAAAACATCCATTAACATTTTCATTAAAAAAATCCATCAAAACAGACAAGATTTGCCATATGTTTTTTTAGAAAGTAAGTTACCTGTTGGGGGCGCTCATCCGTCACATACACTGCATCACAGGAAATCGAACCAATCAGGAAACTAACCCAACAAAATCCCCAATAAGGAAACAACAATAACATCAGAACCGCCAATACCCCGCACTAGACGAAAAATAACAAAACGACGCTCCCCGGAACAGATCCGCCGGGAACGGCGCCGATCCGATCCGGAACGCCGGCGGCGCCACCCGCATTCCCCAAATCCAGGGGGTTCGGGCGAGAGGCACAAGTGAGGAGAAGGAAAACTCACCGGCGGGGAAGCGGTTGAAGAGGAAGGCGATCGGCACGAGCAGCGAGCAGAAGACGAGCGCCAGCACCGCCAGCCGCGGGCCCCTCCGCCTCTTCGCCGGCGGCGCCGTCGCCTTCATCGCCTCCTCCTCCTCCTCCCACCAGCACAACCACTCTAACAATCTCCACCGCCTCGTCCGCCGCCGCCGCCTCCTCTACCGATCATACCACCGCCACCGCCACGACGGGGGCAGCGCAGATGAATGCCTCCCGATTCGGCCAATGGCTCGGGCACCCCAATGGCCTCGATTCGATCGGGATCTCGCGATTTGGGCCTGGGTGCTCGGATTGGTGAGTGTGCGCGAGAAGCAAGGGGAGGGAGGGGAGAGGAATAAGCAGCGCAGCGCGTCCTAGGGAGAGAGGATTGGAGATTTGGAGGGGAAGAGGGAAGGGAAGAAGTGTGTATGTGTGCCGGCGGGGGGAGCGTTTTTTTAATTTTTTTTTAAAAATATTTTAAAGATAATTTCTTCCTAATTTTATTTTCAATTCGGATTTCTTTGGTCACGTCATGACTGATGGCGTGATCGAACTGTGTTGTAACGTTACCGATTACGGCGTGACCAAACTGTGCTGTCACTCAACCGACCCTTTGGATGCGTTCGTTTTTGACTAAGTCCTGTCACGCCAAGAGGAGTGGCGTGACAGTACAGTTTGATCACACCGCGGTCGGTGACGTGACAGCAAAGTTTGGTCACACCACGAGTCATGGCGTGACCAAAGGGGTCAGAATTTGAAATAAAGTTAAGAAGAGATTATCTTTAAAATAACTTTAAAAAAGGATTAAATAATAAAAAGAAAGGGCACATGTAAGGAATAAGATTTTTTCCTTCTAAATAACATTAATTCTAAAGATAATTAAAAAAATAGTAGAAAAAAAAAATAGGTTACTATCACCATTTGACCTAGCGATAGGCCCTAAATGGCGACTGGAACCTATTTACTACTAGTCGTCGTTCCAACTGCATGTTGCTATTTCAATTCGCTATTTGTATTGAAGAGTGTGCAAATCGCTAATTGAATTGGCGATAGGGTTCAGTTATATATACCTTAAAATTCGATGGAAAAGTCATTTTAATTTCAGAAAAAGGAGAAGAGAGAGGAGGAGAGGGGAGAAGAGATGCAGCGAAACCCTGTCAGTTCTTAGCGAAGGAGAAAGAGACGGAGCAACAGATCTTGTGGCCCATTTTGCAAGTAAATGTTCTTGGAACTTTCTACATAAATTTGAAACCTCGTAGGTTAGCAAATAAAAATAGCGACATATAATTCAATGGATTAGATCATTTTAGTTGTATTGTTGTTTGATGTAGTACATCATTTTAGTTGTGTATAGTTTAGTTTATCGTATATATATTATTTATGATGCAGTACTCGGACGATTTAAAATAAATCCGCAAAAATACTAAGAAAACTTTGTAGGTTTTAATTTTACACGGTAAATATTTTGTTAATACTGAAAATACTTTTTAAACTAGAAAAATAGGAAAACACCTCTAAAAATTCTATAAGAAATCAAGAGTTGCTACATAAGCTAAAACATTGTGAACCTAATTTTTTTTCATTTGTACATGATAAATATTTTATAAATGCTGGAGACACTTTTTAAACAAGAAAAATAGCAAGATACTTTTCTATAAAAATTGCAGAGTAGCTAAATATGGTACATAGAGCTTAATGTAATCCTAATTTAATTTTGGTTTTCATTTGTGCATTAAATTTTGTGTATTTTTGTATATGTTTCTAGTATTTACAATGTATGCACTGAATTTTTAGGTATGACAAACCTAAGAGATGTTGCGCAGTGGTCGTACAAGTTGCTTGACTCGACCATTGACACGCATCATCGTAGCGGCCTCAATACCATCCTCCCCAGGAGGACAATGCGACGATTGAGCTTGGCGTGTTGCGGCTGCGCACGCCCATAAGGGCATGGAGGATGGACCCACATTAGATTCCGAGGTACACGTAGTTGTGACCTTCGTGTACTCAATTGCAATCTGACCACTTTGGGTGGACTCACGTTTGTTCTTAATCCTTTCGACGCAGGTTGAGAGCGGCATGCCTCATTCCACTAGCGATGATGGTGGAGGTGATGTGGAAGGACGACCACGACCGCACGAGCGGTGGTCGTACGTTGAGGCGCTTTCTGTACAACCGGTACCTCCTGACTGCACTGGTTGACCGGTGGAGGCCGGAGACGCACACGTTCTACCTCCCGTGTGAGGAGATGGCGTCGACGCTTCAGGATGTGACCTTCCTGACTGGGTTGCCCTGCGCGGGCTTCCCCTTGGCGGCGCACGACTTCCCGACCATGTAGCGCACAGAGTTCCTCACGAGGTTCCAGGGGGTGCTGCCGCCCAACACCAGCTACAGGGAGTTCAGCAGCACCCACAAGACGTCGCTTAAGTGAGTCTGCCAGTTCTACGTGAATTTTTGTAAGTCTTATCCTTCCGCTTTAATTACTTTGTGCAACGTAGTAATGTGTCTCTGTCTTCTTGCAACCAGAGCGTATGGCAAAGGACGCACCCGAGTACACGGTGAGGAGGCACTTCGAGGTCTACTTGTTGTGTCTGTTCGGGTGGGTGATGTTCCTAGAGTCCCATGATGACAACAACAACAACAAGCACATGACCCGGCACGCACGCGAGCTGGCGGACTTGGAGGTGGAGTCGATCTAGCCGTATGCTTGGGGCCTGACGGTGCTGTGCATGACGTACCATGCCCTGTGCGATGTGTCCCACAGGATTCGGGACAGCTCCATCCTCTCCGGATGCCTGTTGCTTCTTCAGCTGTGGTCCTTCGAGCGTTTCCAGATCGGACGACCATAGCTGGACCTACGAGCCTACACCACCGCCATGTACGCCGCCGACAACGACGTGGACCAGCTGAAAGCATCTAGGCCCCTAAAAATAATTTTGGTAATTAATGAAAATAATGTGTTATGAGACTAATATGTGTGCTAAGATGTTTTTAATAGGTTTTGTCCTAGAGCTTGAATGATGACATAGAAATGGAAATGCAATGATGATAAAAGATCGACATGGCTCAAGATAAAGGTATTACAAAGCTTAAGGATCCTTTTATAGTTTTTACCGGTCTTAGTGTTTGGAGAAAAAACTGGATTTGTAGGCTAGATGTTGTACTATAAAGAGCGATCATGGCTAATAGTTTGAAAGTTTATTTTGTGCCATTATGATCAACCAAATGATATGCATTGCATTTAGAATAGTATTTGGAAATCTGTTTTGAAAATCGGTATGACTGCAGTTGATGAGCGATACTACCGCTGTACGGTAGTACCGAATTCTAGTTGGCAGTACGTATTTTTCAGAGCATGTTTTTGGGAGTTTTGTTCTCCCTTGAAGATCGGTATGACCGCATTTGCTTTGCGGAACTACCGCAAGGCGGTAGTACCGATGTTTTCATGGTGGTACGTTGTTTCTAGAGAGGTGTTTTCGTGTTTCTTTAACCTTTGGAAATCGGTAGTACCGCTCAAGACAAACGGTGCCACTGCTTTGCGGTAGTATCGGACCTTGTGAGGGCGGTAGTACCGCATCTTTTTGTAATGGCTAGTTCAAAATTATTTAATGAATAGCAGTTGACCGTTGAATAGTGCAAGCGGTAGTAACGGGTTTGTACAGCGGTACTACTACTACCGCAAGTCCTGAATTTTTTAGGGTTTTACTTCAAACGGCTAGTTTTGTGGTTGGAGGGCTATAAATACACTCTCACCTGCACTAAGCTCAGAACCTTTTGACCACATTGAATACATTTGAAGCTTTGGTGCACTCTACTCTACTCATTTGTATTCATTTCATATTTTACGGTAGTTAAGAGCATTGAAGTGCATTGCATCATTAGTTGATCACTTTGGCACTTGATAATCTTCAAGCAAACATTGTGATTCGTTACTCTTGGTGCTTGCGGACACCTAGACGGCTTAGAGAAGATTTGTGCGCTGATCTTTTCAAGAAGAGTGTGAAGAGGCCAGGCAACGGTTGTGATTGATTTGGAGCTCACCATCTCCGGAGTGGAGAAAGAGCATCCATAGCGAAATCGAGGTGTTAAGGCTTAATTTGTGGAGCTAGTCCAATTCGTTTGGACTTACCTCAACATGGACTAGTGAAGACTGGCAAGTCTTCGATACCACGATAAAATACCATTGTGTCTTCATTGGGGTTTATCTTTTGTCTTTACTATTTCCGTATTTACATTTCTAGCAATTAATTGTGTAGAATTACTTAGCTAGAATTGTATTTAGTATTGGTATAGTCTTGAAGTTGTCCTAAATAGCATAGTTCACATTCCTTGTATTGTGCTAGAACACTTGTTAAGACATACTAGATAAAATTGATATTCAAATAACAAGAATTTTTAGAAACCTCCTATTCACCCCTTCTAGTCGGTTATCCTTAATCTTACAAGTGGTATCAGAGCTTGGTCTCTATATTATTTAGACTTAACCGTCTAGGAGAGAAATGATGGTTGGTGAGGGGATATCAATGGGAAAGGCACTTCTATTTGATGGATCAAATTATGCTTATTGAAAAATTAGAATGTCCATTTATTTAAGGCCATGAGCCCAAGCATATGAAGAATTATTAGTGAGGGTTTCATTATGGCACTTGATCTGACACACCCCACGTATCTTGAGGAACGAAACTCCCACCTCAATGCTCAAGCAATGAACGCTCTCTTTTGGAGCTTTGAACGCATATGAGTTCAATCGAGTGAGTAACCTTGAAACCACTCATGAGATATGGATTACGCTCTCGGAAATTCAATAGGGCACATCCACGGTAAAACAAGCCAAATTACATAGGTTTCGGATCAAATATGAAACATATACAACGTTGCCTAATGAAAACATCATCAAGATGTATTCTCGCCTTAACAACATTGTAAATAAGCTCAAAGGCCTAGGCACAAATCTAACCAATATTGATATTGTACGCAAAATGCTTATGGCTCAACTGGAGAAATATGAGACATCGATGACTCTATTTCTCAACTCTCCCGTTGCCAAGAATGACGCCAACTAGCCTCTTGGGCAACCTTATCACAAATGAGTTATATAAGAAGAACAAGGAGGAGCTTTTGGAGCCATCCTCCTCCAAGAAGAAAATTACTGCTTTCAATGCAAAAGCGGAGTCAAGTGATGAAGTGGAGGAAGAAGATGATGACTCCGAAGAGGAGTTTGCTCTCTTTGTGAGGAGAATGGAGAAATTCATGAGAAGATGCTCATATCGAAGCTCAAATTTTGACAAGAACAAAAAAGGGTACTTCCCAAATGACAACAAGCACTATAACATTATCCATTGCTATGAGTGCGATGAGAAGGAGTACATTGCCTCTCATTGCCCAAAAAGAAGGATGACAAGACCAAGTCATCAAAGAAAAAGGAATTCAACGGCAAGAAAAAGTTTTTCAAGAAGCTTCACAAAGATGGCAAGAATGAAGCTTATGTTGGAGAATGGAACTTCGATGAGGAGTATATAGACTCTGACTCCGATGAGGAAGGGTCCTAAAAGAAGAGAGGACTTGTCGGTATCGCCATCAAGAAAGCGTTGTCACTCTTCTCCACTCCTACTTGCCTCGTGGCAAAAGAAGATAAGGTAAAATCCATTAGTGATAGTGAACCTTCATATGATGAACTAATGGATATGATAGAAAAATTAAATTAATACTTTGGAAAAGAGAATTTAAAATTTAAAGTCTTGAAGAAAGAGTATATCTCTCTAAAAGACTCTTATGAGGAGCTAAAGGAAGCTCATGACTCACTCCTTCTAAAGGATATTGAAAAATCTCATTCAAATGTTGGTATTGCTGGTGATATAATGAACGAGATCCCTAGAGTAGGAGTTACTCCAAATGTCATTTCAATGTCTAGTATTTCTACCTCTTGTGATGATTTATTAGCCATGCCATGAGGTTCTAAAATTGATTCAAATTCTAGTATGACTAAATCATGTGATCCATTGCTCATTGTTGAAAATAATGAATTAAAAGAGCAAGTCACCAAGCTAAGCAAAAGCTTGAAAATATACTTCAAGGAAAAGCTACCATTGACAAACTATTGAGTGAGCAAAGGTGCTCGTTCAATAAAGAAGGATTTGGATTTATTCCTAAGAAAAGTAAGAAACAAATTTATAAGCCCGTAAGGTTTGTAAAAGAAAATAAAAAATATTGCATTATAATGTAGGACATAAACAAAATGCATGCTCAATTGCTAAAACTAAAACATATGACATTTATGATTCATGCTACATGCTTAGAAAATATAAAGATGGTAAAGTTGTAGCAAAATTTATTAGCACTTCAATTCTAGACGCAAAAAAATACTATTTGGGTGTCCAAAATATTGGTTACTAACCTCCAAAGACCCAAACAAATTTGGGTACCTAAAAGAACTTGATTGTTGTTTTGTAGATGAACTACAAGACTAGTGAAAAACATTGAGTACTTAATAGCGGTTATACCCAACACATGATCAGTGAAAGAAAAATGTTCACCACATTTGAAAATAGAAAATAAATTGATAAGATCACATTTGGTGACAATAGCAAAGTAAAGGTAATAGGATTGAGTAAAATTGCTATCTCAAATGATATTTACATTTCTAATGTATCGTTAGTTGAATCGCTCAACTTTAATTTGTTATCCGTTGCTCAAATTTGTGATATTGGCTTAACTTGCTCATTCTCCCAATAAGGTGTCTCTATTTTGAATGAAAAGAATAACTCTTTGGCTTTCAAAGCATTTAGATTTGGAAATATCTATTTGGTGGATTTTTCCTCAAATAATTTATGCTTGAAAACGTGTTTAATTGCAAAATCTCTTTGGGTTGGCTTTGTCATAGAAGGCTAGCTCATATTGGTATGATTCAACTCAAAAAGCTATTAAAACTTGACTTAGTTGTTGGCTTTAAGATGTGAAGTTTGAGAAAAATAGATTATGCAGTGTTTGTCAAGCCGGAAGACAAGTTGCAAATTCTCACCTTTCCAAAAGTATCATGTCAATTTATAGGTCATTAGAGCTCTTACATATGAATCTGTTTGGGCCAACAACCTATAAGAGCATCGGGGTAGTAGCTATTGTTTAGTCACTGTGGATGATTACTCAAGATATACATGGTCTTTTTCCTACATGACAAAGCAGAAATCTCTGGATTTTCAAAAGTTTTGCAAAAAGGGCTCAAAATGAATTTAATTTCAAAGTTAAGAAAATCTATAGTGATAATAGCTCCGAGTTCAAGAACACTAAAATTGAAGATTTTTGTGACGAACTTGAAATAAAACATGAACTTTCCACTACCTACACTCCGAAGCAAAATGGAGTTGTAGAAAGAAAAAATTGAATATTAATTGAGATGGCTAGGACAATACTTAATGAGTATAATACTTCCGATAGTTTTTGGGCGAAAGCAATCAATACCGCTTGTCATGCTATAAATCGTCTCTATTTGCATCGTCTCTTGAAAAAGACTTTCTATGAGCTTCTTGTTAGAAGAAAACCGAATATTTCCTATTTTTGTGCCTTTGGTTGCAAATGTTATATTAAAAAAAAAGATGTTGATCTTTCAAAATTTGCAAGTCGATATAATGTTATTTCCTACTTGGCTATTCTTCAAATAGTAAAGCTTATCGTGTTTCAACAAAACTCCGGTTTAGTTGAAGAGACTCATGATGTTCAATTTGATAAAACTAATGGCTCTCAAGAAGAGCAAGAGAATTTAGATGATATAGGAAATAAATAATTAAGGCAAGCAATAGAGAACATGCAAATTAGCGACATCAAGCCAAAGGAAGACCTAGAAGACTCACCATTTTTCACTCAAGTTGAACCTCCCACCTCTTCCACATCAAGCCAAATGCAAATTAATGAAGAGAACAACAAGTAAGATGAACAACCATCAAACCTAACTCAAAGGATTCACAATGCAATGGTAAAAGATCTTCCAATAAATCAAGTATTGGGTGAAGTGAGTAAGGGTGTCTAAACTAGAATCTCGTGTTTCTTTTTTGTGAATATTACTCATTTGTCTCTTAAGGCGCTCGATGATCCGGATTGGGTGAATGCAATGGATGAAGAACTCAACAACTTCATCCGAAATAATGTTTAGATATTGGTGGATTGTCGGGACCCAGAATTTCGATTCTGAAACCCTCTGTGTATACTGCACTAGTCCAGGATCACACTAGTGCACACAGTTTCAACATAGGTAAATATCGATCCACACAAGCGATAAATAAAGTAAACGATTAGTTTGAATAACAAATAAGGGTTTTGACCTTATGGTCGAGTTTACACTTATTAAGCCACGCAGGGCTAACAGAGAATAAAGCAGCAGCAGAACGGAAATAACTCCAGCGTAGATCCCACCAATTCACCACATGCAACCGACTGGGATCCAGACCTTAACGATCAACAACCTTCTGCGAACTCCTCCTCGAAAGCAGGCGTAAACTCCTCCTCTTCTGTAGATTTGGACGCAAGTTTTACAACAAGCGTGAGTACACAACCGTATTCGCAAATCATACCACAGAATGCAATTTATAGATGCAGGCTTATTCCAAAAGAAAAGGCTTATGTGGTTCTTTTGCATAAAAGCAACATTTGCAATTGAATACGAATAATAGATTGAAAGCATAATTCAAAACAAATAGACAATATTAATTTAGCAATTGTTTTCACAAAGACACACAGCTAAACAGATTATTTCACATAGCCATATGATTGAGATCACACAGCTCCCATCCCATCATTTTATGAAAACTACCCCTCGTGTGAAATCCCCGAGCATGTCCATGACCGCGGATGCGGCTATTCGAATAGATTAATTTAACACTATGCAGAGGTTGTACACTTTACCCACGAGATACAACTAGTGTAGCAAGCACTAATCGTAACAAAACAGTTCGAAAACTTCATCTCAAACATTGACATTCCCGATGTGCTTTCCCGCTATACCGGCTCACATAGAATTGGTATAACACACACCGCTGGACAGGGAAGCGGCGAACCATCCCGCGATGCAACCACCAAGTAGTCACACCTCCACCCTGTCATACAGCCTAACCTATCCACCTGAACATCAATGCTGAGAATCCATAACTTACTAAGTTAGGCCCGTCCCATACCAGGCATGTGGTCGTACAGTAAGACTCAGTTCAATGGCGCACAAATTTAAGTCCTTAATTGACCAAGGCAAGACTTCCAATTTCTAACTAAATCACACAGATTATTAAACCCAAGCACACAGCTTCCACCATATCACACAGCTTCCACCACTTGCCTCAGTCTAAATCCTTTACCACCCAGTTGGTTTTAGTACAACACATGCCATCACGAAGTAATAACACATAGCACACAGTTTTACACAAAATTTCATAGTCACTTAGTCACATTTAATAATTGCAACTTTCATGAGATATGAGACTCGTAGCATGGCTAAGCAATTGTACTCGCATCTAACCAACCCACGTTGGTGCTATAATATTACCAACTAGTAACCAATCTAGGGTGACAAGAAATTATGACATATAAGGCCAAGGTGTGATAACAATTTGGATAATAACTATGCCCAAAGCATTTAAATAAATAATTAAAGTAGAATGCAATAATTTAACATAAAGTAATTTGAAAGCTGGGTTCAAGACGATCAAAGGTATGACTTGCCTTGGAAAAGGTCTATGTACTAGTCTTGATCTTGGGGTGCTCCTTCTTCAACGAAATTCCCCGACGAATCGACGTCTACTCGCAAACGAAATAAATAAATAAACCAAATAAATAACAGAGGCAAAACAAGCTCCAAAAATTAAATAAAAATCTCAGATAATAGAGCTCGAATTTAGATAAATTTAGAAATTTGAATGGGATCAATCGGAGTTAGGATGCAAAAGTTATGGCCTCTGGAAGTTTAAATCTAAAAAGAAACACTAATCTGGATTTTCCAGAATTTCCGAATTATTTCTCTGAAGAAAAATCGGATTATTGCGCAATGCTGATGTCAGCAAGGAATTTCAGAAATAAAAGAAATAAAAAGAATTTACTGACATGTGGGACCCACATGTCAGTCTCACGGTCCACGGTAGACTAAGTCTACCGAACCGGCTCACGGGATTAAGTTTGGACCGCCACGCGTACGCCCACGTGGATGCTGACGAGGCTCCACGCGGCTGCCACGAGGGCGTCGGGCTGAGGTGGCTAGCGGAGGTGGCAGTGACGTGGACGACAACAAGAGCGGCGGCGCTCGGATCCCGACGGTCTCGGCGAACGGCGGCTCGCCGGCGGCGACGAGTGGCACCAGGAGGTAGAGGGTGAGATGGGGATCACAACGGTGGTTTCACGCGTACTGGGGGTGGACAGGGGTGACCGGCGGCGGGGTCGAAGCGGCGAATAGATCTCGGGCTTGACGGCGACGACGCTGGAGGGGTCCTCCGGTGAAATCGACGGTGGTTCTGAGATGCGGTCAACGCGACGATCCCGAAGGTGGCCTCCACTGACGACGAGGTGGCCTGGATTGGCGACGGTGGCGAAGAGGTTCTTCGGCCGGAGCTGAAGACGAAGGCGGCGCCTAGGGCTTCTGGCGGCGCTTCGGTGGCGGCGGCTAGGGTTTCGAGGGTGGCGCGTCACGGGGTGCGTCCCACGAGGGTCCTCGGGGCCTTAAATAGCCCTGGGAGGCGTGCCCTACACGGACTCCCAAAACGGCAAAGGCGACGGCGGCGAACTCGGGCGGAAGGTGGAGTCCGCTTCGGAGACGACGACGACGTGGCAGGGTGGGACCCACCGGTCGGCCGGCCGGGCTCCGGACGAAACCGCGTGACAAACGGCGCGGGTGCGAACGGACTCCGACAAGATCTGACCGTCAAATCCAGATCGAATGGTCCAAAGCACAGGAGCGTTCGGACCCTCCGATACCTCAGCCGCATCTGACCGTCGAATATTGATCGAACGGTGGAGGGTGGGCTGAGCGCGCGGAGAGAGAGAAGAGGCTGACATGCGGGGCCCGCATGTCGATCGGAGCAGCAGCATACAGCGCGCAGCCAGGCTGCAAGGGAAGTGGGCCGGTGGCGGAGGGAAATGGGCCGGGTCAAAGGAAATCGGCCCAAAGGTAAATGTGAGATTTTAAATAGGTTTTCTATTTTAGAAAATACCAAAAATTCAAATAAGCAATAGAAAATAGCAAATGAACTCAGAAAATTCTAGAAAAATCTAGAAAATATATCTGAGCACATAGAACCCAAATAAAATAGTTTTGGCTAATGTTCATGTTGGGATTATTCACATTAAAGGTTTTTAATTGTAAAGTCCAATATTAAGCTTTTGAATTTAAATTCAAATAAATCCAAATGGTGAATTTTCTCCTACTAACTATTAAAAGATTTTTAAGCTCAGAAAATTGGGATGTTACATGGATAGACCCAAGAAACATAATGTAATTGGTACAAAATGGGTTTTTAGGAACAATCAAGATAAAAATAGAATGGTTATAAGAAACAAAGCAAGATTGGTCACTCAAGGATTCACTCAAGTCAAAGGTTTGGGTTTTGGTGAAACTTTTGTTCCCATAGCTAGACTTGAATTCATTCGTATATTACTTGCTTTTGCATCATGTTTTGATATCAAATTGTTTCAAATGGATGTTAAAAGTGCTTTTCTAAATGAAAAAAAATATCCAAACTTGTGTTTGTTGAACAACCACCAGGTTTTAGGGATCCTAAGAATCTAAATCATGTGTATAAACTCTCTAAGACGCTCTATGGTCATAAACAATCTCCTAGAGCATGGTATGTGTAGAGACCCAACCCTAGGGCACCCGAGAGGACCACTGGAATCTCCCAGGAAGTCCATCAGGACCTCCCAGGAGGTCCGGTAGTACTGCCCAAGGCACCGGTAGGGCCGTGCCTCTGTAGTACCGCACGAGGCTCCAGTAGGACCACTCGGGGTACTACCACCAAAATCTCCCAGGGCCACCTGGTGGTCTAATAAATTCACCTAGGAGGTCCAACAAGACCACCCAGGATACCTTACCAAACCACCAAGAGGACTGAGAGTGGCCGTGAGGCCAAGGATCACCCCAAGATCATAACCAGCCCAAGGGAGGTCATGAGATAAGGGATCACCCTAAGCCTTCTGTGATAAAATAAGCTAGTCCCAAGGATCATGTGCTAGCTTCTCACAGTACACAAAGGTGGTGACATCCATCACGCATACTTGTAATAACCAATATCAACAAAGTTGCTTACAAAAGCGGCCTTGGGCCGAATATAAAATACAAAAGATTCAAAAGAAGGGCAGTCCATCAGCACGCCACAGGCAACTGACTGGAGGGCACAACCTAACCACTTTGGTCCTCTTCTTCGCTGCTAAAGTCTTCTCCTGTTAAAGATTGCATTGAGCAAGAGTGAACACAACAATTGTGTTCGCAAGTCACACCCGTGGAGTAACAAGATGACATGCATAAATGGATATGTCAAGTGAAGGCTGATATGGTTAATTTGCATAAATCCAAGTTTCTTTCAATTACAAGTAATAAGTTCCAAGGCAGATTTACCATAATTAAGAATTTATTTACCAAATCAGATTTTACAGTTGGATAATAATCATCATCAAATGGTGAAGGATATCCTCCTATCACAAGGTTTCCCGCCCCAACCATGGGATAGAAATCCCTAAACAGTTTATCAAATCCTTTTTAAAACAAAACCAACATCTAACTTTGAGTGGTCTTTGCCAACACGTCCATGACCGTGGACACGGCTATTCAAATAGTTTTCACTCTGCAGAGGTTGTACACTTTACCCACATGACATGATTTCTCTAGTTTGTTCGACACCCGTCGATGCCACCTCTCACTACCGAAGGTAAGAGGTCTAGAGTTCATGACAAGGCCTTTACAATGCATCATTCCACCGCAGCCCCTCCTCGGTAAGGTTTCGCTTCCATTGGAACGAGATCCGCCGGAAAAACCCCCTCTTGCGCCAGTGGGAAACATAGGTTATAAAAGACCATAGGCCATGAAAGACCTCCCACACATCAAAGTGGAACAACCGCGGTAGAACTTTGCAAATTAATTGGTCAGGTCCCACGCCCCATTCTGGAGACAAGTGGTTGCACGGCGAGGCATAACCCATTATAGGCATAGCAAAGGGACACTCAAAAGCCGGTCCTCAAATGTCCAGGGCGACTTCCACAGAACCCATGAGCCTCAACTCTACCCAAGTTGAGCTCGTGCATGAACATGCACCAACCCAGCAATCAATTCGCCCTAGACCAAATCAGTTTTCCTTTTATTTTGTTTTTCAAAACACTTACAACACCTCCATGGCAACCCAATGCCATGGTTTAAATCATTTTGTCAGTAGTGGTCATTTGGCAATAAGATCTCCCAAATCAAGAATTGATCTAAGCATGGCTAAGCATATAGTTTACAGTATTCTCTAGTTCATACTAGTGTATCAACTAGGTTTTCATCTATGGTGACAAGGGAGACATAACAATGACAAATCTGGTTGTATACAAGATAACAAGGATAACTAAAGAGTTCCAAAAATAGGGGTTAAACTATTTGTATATAAATATGCATGCAATACTTAGTTGAAACCAACATAATTAATTTGAGCTAATGGGTTCAACATGATCAAGAGCATGACTTGCCTTGCTCACTGATTTGAGAGTCTTCCTCTTCAGTGCACTCAAGCTCCTTGGAGTCTTCGCAACCTATACGGGTACAAGAACAAATTCAAACAAAGCGCAAATCAAGAACCAAAAAGGACTCCAAAAGAACCCCAAAACTTAACCAACAAAAGAATTTTATACTTAGAGTAGGTTCTTTGGGAGAGGTTTCAGGTTCCAGCATTCAGGGAGGTGGTCCTACGAGATTGTTCTTAGCAAAAGACCCAAAAGGTGGTATTTAGCAACAAGGAGCCAAGGGGGGATGCTATATGGACAGGGACCAGGGGAAAGGTCTTCACCTATAAGCCATAACGGTCTGGAGGAAATCCAGAAGAAAAGGTCCTGGAAGGATACAATCACTCCTTGTGGCGGTAAGAACCAGAATAGAGTAGTACACCGAAAGACTTACCAGGGGTCAGTAAGGAAATAATGGAGGAAGGGGAGGTTGAGGGCAATAGTGGGGTTGAAGCCGACGTCAAGGCTCCAGTGGGGCCTCCAATGGTGGAAACATAGCAAAGAAGGTCTCTGGCAGTGTTCTTGGCAGCAAGGTCTCCCCACAAAGCCACTGAGCAAGAACCAAAAGTGCTACGTGCGAAAAAGGTGAGGAAGAAAGGCTACCTGGGCTTATTATAGCTAAAATAAAGAAAGAAAACACTAGAAGCATACGTGTCAAGGATAAGTGTGAAAAAACAGGTCAACGGTAGGTGGGTGTCAGGGCAAGTGTCACCACCCATTTGGTGAAGGACAAAAGAAAAGGACGAGGTATGCTGTTACCAGAGGGGACAAGGAAAGATAACAATAGTGCCACCAGGTGACTACATTCAGAGTAACTAGCCACACACATGGCCGCATTTATTGCAACATGACATGCATTAAGTGGACAAGGTACTTGTGTGGCGTAGAAAATGAGAATAAGTAAGACTGGTAAATGGGACCAGTCAAATTTAGAATAGTCGGGTCACAGAGGGAGGTCCTGACCCGCCACAGAGGTCTTTGAGAAGGTATGAAAGACTTAGGAGGTCCTAAGGGGGGAGGTCCAGGCATATAGAGGAGGTCCAGACATGGGGAGGTCCTAACGGTCAGGATCAACAAGAGGAGGTCATGACTGTTAGGATCTCTTCAAGGGAGGTCCTACAAGCTTAAGAGAGGTCTTGTGAGGAGGTCCAAAGAGCAATGAGGTCCAATGGATGGGGAGGTCCAGAGGACAGGAGATCTAAAAGACTTCAAGGTGGTCCTGGACAGGAGGTACAGGAGGCTACTAGGAGGTCCTACGGTCAAGACCAAAAGCAAGGGGGAGGTCCAACCACATACACAGAAGAGGTCTAGACCATAGAGAAGGTTTAAACCACATATAACACAAAGAGATAGGGTGAGGGGAGGACTGGTAAGCATATAGGAGAGGAACAACTCAAAGCTCAATCAACTCTAAATGTACCAGAATTTTGAATTGATTGAAGTTTTGTCTTAGTCATTTTAAATCTCTTTCAAAATCTCAAGTTAAGCTTTGAACTCTCATCAAAACCAAATAGTTATATTATATTTTGAAACTTTAAAAAGGTTTAGAAATTCAGGGTGTTACAGTATGAATGCCTTAGAGATTTTTCTACTTTCCAAATGATTCAAAATCGAAAAAAATGACTTAACCTTAAGGAACCGTATGTATATATGGAACCGTATGTGATATATAATCACAGACGGTTTATCCTAAGGAACCGTTTGTGATATTCTTTTGTATTGCGAAATCCATTTCTGTTTATTGGCTAGCCTCAGGAAATGCTAACAATACCCTATGAAATAAGCAGAAACACAACAAGTACATGTATACATCCAATTCACATTCATTTTAGAAACAATCACATACATTTCACAAATTCAGATATGACACATTCTCATATACATAAATGCAAATTCACATGACATATTCTCATATACATAAATACACATTCTCATATACATAAATACAAATTCACATATAACACATTCTCATATATATAAATGCAAATTCAGAGCATATGACATATAAATATTTCATTCATCATTCCACTTGCTTATCTCCTTTAAAAATTAGCCCTTCATGATGATCGACGCGTATGTAGCTAGTTTCATCACGTCGTTCTTCCTCGACTCTTATGTTGTTTTCGAAAGAAGGCAACTCGTCAAATTGATTGTATTCTTTCTCATCCACTACATTCTCAACTCCGATAATCCTCCTTTTTCCACGAAGAACTACGTGACACTTCTTATTTGCCTGGTCGGTTACATAAAAGACTTGAACAACTTGGTTAGCGAGTACGAATGGTTCATCTTTGTATCCGACACGTTTGAGGTCCATGGTAGTGACACCATACCTGTCGATCTTCACCTGTAGGAGATGGATCCAATGACACCGAAATAGTAGGATCTTGAAAAGCACGTAGTCGAGCTCCCAAATCTCTTCTATGAATCTATAGTAGGAGCTCCTCAACCCATCGGTACTAAATGCATCTATGTAGACACCGCTGTTCTGGTTAGTACACTTTATATCCTGAGCCTACGTATAGAATGTGTACCTATTTATGTCGTATCCTTGCCATGTCACAACTGTAAATGTTGGCCCTTTTGCCAACCATGTCAGCATATCACTTGACGAGCTCCTAGCGAGTTGCTCCTTCAACCATTGGTTGAACCGACTGTTGTGCTATCTCGTGATCGAAACATCCGGCCGCTCTGGATTCTGTTGCCGAAGCACGTCCTTGTGCTGGTCGATATACGGGTACACTTCAGTCATGTGTTGCAAGACTGTGAAATGGGCTTGAGTATACGCTCTCATCTCTGGAGTGATTGCTTTCCTTTCGATGGTCCCAATACCCTCAAACCTCCCCTCATGGCGAGATCGAGGCACGCCTATTGGTTCGACCTGACCCTTGTAATTGATGCTGAAATCAATGACCTCTTCGATTGCATAACCTTTGACGATGTTGCCCTCCGGCTGAGATCGATTCCGTACATAAGACTTGAGAATTCCCATGAACCTCTCGAACAGGTACATGCTACGTAGGAACACGGGCCTGCACATCTTTATCTCCCTCACAATGTGAACAATGAGATGGACCATGATATCAAAAAACGACGGAAGAAAATACATCTCAAGATGACATAGAGTCATCACCACCTCGTCCTACATAGCATCTAGTCTTTCGGGATCGATGACCTTCTGAGCAATTGTGTTAAATAAATAACACAATCTCATGATTATTTTTAAGCAGTTCAAGCATGGACAACAACCTTGTGTATTCCGGCTTGCGGCCCGGGAACAAAGGCTTCTCCGAGTCCTTCATCAAACCCTCGAATTTACCAAACTCTCTCTCACTATAGTTCACTTCTGCATCATGAAGCATCTGATCCAGATTGTCATCGTGCAGCCTATCCGAATCGGAACCATAATCGACATCATCCAACGGCATATCATTGACTTCATCGGCGATGTCCTTATTACTACCTTCTTGTATAATCTGCTCTTCACCGTGACTGGTCCAACGTGTATACCGCTTTTTGAAACCCCTTCGAATCAAATGTGATTAGATCTGCGCTTGCTTGTCAAACATCTTCATATTCTCACAGTCAATGCATGGACAATATATATATTCTGCCCCCTTATTCAACATATCCCTCTCAGCAGCTCTTGTAAAAGCACACATGCCACTAATGTACTCTTCACTCACACGATTCTTAGCGTACATCCAGCTTCGGTCCATCACACGATTCGTGTTGAAAATCCTGGAAATAAATAAAAGGGTGATCATGGTCTTCACTAGCGATTTCGGCGTAAACGCACGAAACTACTCAAATTAAAGGATGTTTATGCTCCAGTAGCTCATCTCAATCACAAGGAAGGTGTCAACGAAGTCGGTCGAGGAAGGTCCAAGGCGGCTGGTCGTCGATGAACAGAGGCATCAGCGGCAAGCTCCTTGGTGACAGGTCTTCTCGGTGGAAATAAACTGAAACGAAGCACATGCATAGCTTTAGAGGGACATATAGGTGGGGAAATTGACCTTGGTGGTGTCGAGCACTCACCGGAGAAGAGTTGGCGTTGATGGCGGTGGCGGTGACAGCTCGGCGTGGGCGACGATAGCTAAAATGGACCACACGATCGAGTGGGCTCAGTGAGGTGAGGCGATACTAAAACCGGGCACGGAGTGGCGCCGATGGACTCACCGTGGCGCCAGATATGGAGAAGAAGACCGTTGAGGAGTACACTACAACGGATGATATAAGTAAAACAAGCAAAATGGCGCACCATCTATGATGGGATAATTATCACAGACGGTTTTTGGTGAGTGATAATTATCACAGACGGTTTTTGGCGTCGATGGCAAGGACAGCTTGGCGTGGGCGACGATAGCGGAAATGGACCACACGATCGAGTGGGCTCAGTGAGGTGAGGCGATACTAAAACCAGGCACGGAGTGGCGCCGATGGACTCACCGTAGCGCTAGATATGGAGAAGAAGACCGTTGAGGAGTACACTACAACAGATGATATAAGTAAAACGAGCAAAACGGCGCACCGTCTGTGACATGCAATAATATCACAGACGGTTATTATTAAGAACCGTCTGTGAAATATCATAGACGGTTTCCAACAAAAAACCGTCTGTGATATGTAACAATATCACAGACGGTTTTCATTATGAACCATCTGTGATATTACCTATTCACACACGGTTTTTAGCGCAGCCAGTAAGACAGTCAGTCTCTAAACCAAAACCGTCTGTGATGTCATGTAATACAGACGGTTTTGGTCAACCGTCTGTGATGAAGCGTCCAGTATTAGCCTTTTTGTAGTAGTGCTTGTTCACAAAAGTTCTAGATGATTTCTTCAAATTTATGTTGATGACATAATTTTTGGATCCACTAATCAAGATTTATGCAAAGAATTTGGTGATATGATGTTTAGGGAATTTGAAATGTCTATGATCAGAGAACTTAGCTATTTCCTTCGACTCCAAATCAAGTAACTCAAAAATAGGACCTTTGTGAGTCAAACAAGATACGCAAAGGATTTGATCAAAAGGTTTGGTATGGAGGATGCAAAGCCCATCAAGAATCCTATGGATACCAATGGTCATCTCGACCTAAATGAGGGAGGTAAATCGGTAGATTCAAAACTTTATAGATATATATGATATGTAGTTTGCTTTATCTTACTGTATCTAGGTCTGATATCATGTTTAGTGTTTGCATGTGTGCAAGATTTCAAGGATCACCAAAAGAGTGTTATTTGGTGGCTATAAAAAGAATTCTTAGATATTTAAAGCATTCCTTAAGCATTGGCTTATGGTATCCCAAATATGCAAAATTTGATTTAATTGGATATTCGGATTCTGATTATGCGGGTTGCGAAGTGGATAGAAAAAGCACTTCGGGTAGTTGTCAATTCTTAGGAAGATCTTTAGTTTCATGTTCATCCAAGAAACAAAATTTTGTAGCCCTATCCATCGCCGAAGCTGAATATATTTTCGCGGGTAGTTATTGTGCTCAATTGCTATGGATGAAGCAAAGTTTGATGGATTATGAAATTAAATTTGATAATATGCCTTTTTTGTGTGACAATATTAGTGCAGTAAAGATAGTAAATAACACGGTCCGACACTCAAGAAACAAGCACATACATATATATATATATATTCGTCGCCATTTCTTGAGATATCATGTGGGCAAAGGAGATATAAAAATTAGCTACATAAGGACCGATGATCAATTAGTCGATATCTTCGCCAAAACCTTAGATGAGAGCCGTTTTTGCAAGTTGGGGAATAAATTAAATGTCATAGATCATTCTAATGTTGCTTGAAACTCATGCCTCATGTCAGTTACTCTCATTTGGATTTCTTGAAGTTCTTATAAAACAATTTCAAAATATTTCACAAAAACTCTCAAATTTGATAAAAACTATATTAATTGGGTCTTTATTGTTCTCATGCATAATGATCCTAAAGAATATTTATTTGAGTGATTAAATTAAGGATCATTTGCATCCCTGTTCAGCACCTGTTATTCCAGGAACATCGGTAATACTGCGGTCTACCACCGGTACTACCGCTTGTTGGTAATACCACGCCTTAAGTGCGATACTACCGCATCTGGCTAGTGGTCCCAAAAACGGTTGTGGCCAAGACCTTATCCTCTTAACTCCTATTCTCTTCAGTCCAACCGTTCTCATTTCCAGAAAAACCACCAAGCCCTCATCTCTTCTCTCTTCTTCTCCACAAACTCCTCTCAAGATCTCTCGAGCTTGTGGATTTCTTTTGGATCTCTCTCTCAAAATCAATCCTTGATATCATATCTCATCCATCCCCTAAGGTATTTTCCCTTGGAATCCTGTCTTTTCTCATGTTTTGGCACTTATCTCATTTCTAGGGTTTGAGTCAAATGTGTATGATTTAGTCAATTTCTGGGCAAAATGGTAGATACTAGTGTTTGGTGACATATTATGTCTATTCCATGAATTTGCTCATGCCAAATACTCTAAAGTTGCAAGATCAACCAAATGCCCTAAAGAGTTTCTGCAAATGCGGTACTACCGCCCAAGAATTGTGGTACTACCGCTCGTCGGTAATACCGGTGTTCAAATTGTGGTACCACCGCCCCTACAGAACAAAAAATTGATTTCATCATGCTATTTTACTTCAATTCTACCCTACCCTTGTCCTAACTATTGGTTCTTATCTTAGCAACTATGTCTCGTAATTCTGATTCCTCTTCATCAAAAGGAAAGGAGAAAGTTCAATATTTATTAGAAGATGATTTTGAAGAAGAACCAACTGACAATGACACCTGTGATGAAGATTATGTACCAAATAATACCCCATTCTTTGTTGCCGATCCAAGGAAGATTAAAGGTGTAACTTACACTACCATGAGGCATGCAAATCAATATATCTTGCCAAAGAATGCAGTTGACCCTCATTTCCATACAAAGTTCCAAGAGAATGTCTTCTACTATATCTATGACAAAAATAACTTTGCCAATTATCAGTTTGTAACTTGGGAATATCTATATCAGAACCCTTACTTCAATGGACTTCACTACACCTTTCACAGAGTAAAATTGGATAGTCATGTGACTCTGAAATGTGAGTATGTTGCTAGGACTATCAAGCAGTTCTATGCCACAATGCATGTCTCTCCTGAATACGATTCCATCACTTGGATGACTGGATCTCTGCAACTAAATGCATCAAAAGAAGATTGTCATGAATATTGGCGTATCCCTGCATCTCAAAGTGGTTCAGTGTCTATGAAAGTACATCCGGAAGAACCATGGGAATTGACTCAGATTGATGAGCTATATGATGTCTCTCAACCCTTTGTGCGTGGAAAAGCCTCAGGACTGCTACCTATGCCAAACATCATATACAACAATGATGTTCACGAGAGAGCTTGGAACATCATCTATCACATTCTGAAAGGTACAAAGTTTGACATTGTTGACTTTATGATAATAGAGATTGTCTTCTCCAAGAGTAATACAGAAGACAGTATTTTCTACGCTCCGTACATAATGAAGCTAATCAAAGACAAATTTGGTTTCTTTCTTGAAAGTTACATAGCACATATGGAGTACAAGCCAAGTATCACTCCTCCTTTTGAGTAACCTTTTGGTATTTGATGCCAAAGGGGGGGAGAGATTAAGGGAGCTAGAAGATCAAGTCTAAAAGAATCAAGACTGCTACCTTATTAACTTTACTATATCTATTTAGTATCTATTTGGAACTTGGATATGTAATCACTTTGTTTGGTTATATATTTGGACTTGTGGATTGCATGCTTGTAATAGTTTAGTTAAACCTTTTATGCTTTGTGACACTTATGCTATGCTACATTTCTATCAATGCCTATGTTTATTAAAGTTTATGGAATCAAGCATATTTGTCATAATCACTTTGAAAGTGTTTTGCATGCTTCTCATATTCAATAAATAAAGGAAACCCTTTCAAAATTTCAAAAATTCTACAAATGTGCATGAAACTCACTTCATAAATTTATATGCACATATTTAGGGGGAGTTTTGTCTATGTATTGATTGACTTTGAAAACAACTAATTCTCCATCTCTTTTGAACACATGTCAAGAATTATTTGCAAATCAAAAAGTCAAAATGTATAATATACAACTTGGTGTATATTCAAACCTTTCAATTCATTTATATTACTTAGGTTGTCATCAATTACCAAAAAAAGGGGAGATCGAAAGCATTTAGGCCCCTAAAATGATTTTGGTAATTGTCGGGATCCATGTCGAACCCGGGAGCGAAGGATCCCGAATTCTCTGTGTTCAAACACCAGTCCATGATTTCCAGTGTACAGTCTCACAAAAATGGTTGATAAACACAGTGGAAATAACATAATAGTCATCAATTGAATTTAAATGCACCATATTTTGAAATAACAATGATATGATGTGGATAACCTCCAATGATAAAGTGAAGGATCCTCTAACACTTGGCTTCCTTAAATTTTCATAAGGATTAACCATCCTCAACATTTAATAAAGCATTTTAAAACCAAAAACAATTCTAACTTTAAGTGGCCACGCTAGCATGTCCATGACCATGACGCGCTAAATTCACGCTCCGTAGGCGTGTGGTGAGCAATTACCATGAGGCCTTTACAATGTTTTATCCTAGTACATTCATGCCCGCTAAGGTTTCGCCTTTGGGTGACCGTCCTCAGGAAGCCCTCTTGCGCCAAGTGGGAATAAAGCGTCTAACCGACACCCACAAAATCACATGACATAAATATACTAGGACATCACAAATTAGTTAGCCAAATCCTGCCCATACAGGGGACATGTGGTGGTGCGTTATGGCATAGCAATAAGCGGCTCAAAGCCGGTCCTCAATTGACTTGGGCGTCATTCCTACAACCCATGGGCCTTGATCTTAACGGATCAACCCGTGCATAAACCTGCACCCACCATTCCGACCATTCCACCCAAGTCCAAACCCATTTTGATTTTATTTTGAATAAAAACTTCATTTTAAACTCATGTGGTAAGACGGTACCACCATATCAAGTTTGAAAACAATTTGTAAACATCTGATCTTGCCTATGGTATCAAGGTGGTCAGATACAACATTCAAATTTGGCCAAAGCTATTTAAAATAACTTTAAAATAATAGGGCAATATGGTCAATGGTGTAACTTTCCTTGTTCGATGTCTTGGAATTCTAAATCTTGATTGATCGAACTCTCGAGTCGTCAAAGTCTATCTGTGAAAATCCTTAAGTTCATATGCAAAAGTTATGAATTTTAGAAGTTTAAACCTAAATCTGAATTTAATTGAGTTTCTAATTCGACAGTGGGCCTCGTGTCATGGACACGGCTAATTGTCGCGATCTTGGAATGGTTGTCGGCGACGAAATTAGGAGTGCAAAGTGGAGAGGACCACCGTGTTCGCGACCCGGCGGAGAGGATGCGGCGGCGTGGTGCGGCGAAACGAAGCTCAAGCTTCACGATCGCGGTGATGGACTAGTAGAGATGATAAGCGTGGCGATGGGTGGTGGCGTCGGGAGGATCGCACCGGCTTTTATAGGTGTCGACTCTGGAGCGGCGTGGAGAGGTGGAGGTCAATTGTGGCGCATCGATGGAGATCGTGGGATTCTTGATCATTCCATATGCAAATATGACTAATAAAATTGGCAAAGATAATGGTTGAGATTAGACAATATTATCGTGCGACTCACGTTGATGATGGCGACCGTGCGGTTCTTTGTGAAGATCTTGTCGGTGCATGGTCAAAGCTTCGATTTTGATCGGACGGTGGGAGAGAGCGAGCGGCGTTAACGCCTGTTGGGCCGAGGCCGTAGGTTTCGACCAAAGCCATTTTTGATTTTCTTTTGATTTCTCAATTGTTTTAATTACATTAATTCATTTAGGCTTTAGAAAATAGCAAAATACTTCCAAAATTATGGAAAAATTCAGGACTTAATAAAATTATTTCCAACTATTAGTTGGCTTTTAATTTTGAAATAAATTTGTTTTAGCTTTAAAATATTTATAAAAGCTTTTGAAAATTCAGAAAAACCACAAACATAAATAAACTTTTAAATTTCTTGAATCAAATTTGCAAATCTGGACCCTCTGTGTATCTTGCACTAGTCTAGGATCAGATGAAATATCATTCCATATGCAAATATGACTAATAAAATTGGCAAATAACAATAATTATCAGAGTAACGACGTTAAGGTCAAAGCTTACAATTAACGCCTTAGAGGCGAATAGCTCAATTAGGCTGTAGTAGAAGGTAACATAATAACTTCAGTGAAGCTCATCTATGTGCCCACAGGCAATTGGCTAGGGTAGCGTGATCTAGTTCTCCAAGATCCTTGTAAAACTCCTCCTTGAAAGTAGACGACGATTCCTCCACTTTATCTGAATGATTGAAGCAAAAATGAGTACTCCGAGTACTCAACAAGTTGTACCACAGAATACAATTATAGATGATGGCTTATTCCAAAAGAAATGGTTTATGTGGTTATTTTGCAACAAAGCATCATTTGCAATTGAATACGAATAATAGATTGAAAATATAATTAAAAACAAACAAACAATAATAATTTATCAGTTGTTTTCACAAAGGACACAAAGCCTATTCAAATTCTTTCACATAGCCACATGGGTTAAATCACACGGCTGTCCCTTCCCAATTGTTTTATGAAAATTTACCCCTCATGTGAAATCCTCGAGCATGTCCATAATCGCGGACACGACTATTCGAATAGATTGTTTAACACTCTGCAGAGGTTGTATACTTTACCCACAAGATGCAATCAACTTGATCAGAGATGATCACAACAAAACCTTTCCGAAACTTCATCTCAACAATTGACACTCCCGATGTGTTTTTACCATTGTACCAACCCAAACACAGCATTCATCTCAACAATTGACACCCCCGATGTGTTTTTACCGTCGTACCAACCCAAACACAGCGCTTCGTACGACACACACCGTTGAACCTGGAAGTGGTGAACCGACCATCGATGTGACCCTAACACAATAGTACACATCTCCACCCATAACTGAGCTCATAACCTACAACCCGAGTAGTCAATGTTGAGATTTCGTAACTTGCTAAGTTAGGTCCACCCCATGATAGGCATGTAGTCGTACAGATATAGCTCAGTTCAATGATGCACAAAGTTAAGTCTTTAATTGACCAAGGCGAGACTGCCAAATTCTAAATAAGTCACGAAGATTTATATTTCCCAATCACACAGCCACCATATCACATAGTTTCACCACTCGCCTCGGTCTAAATCTTTTTCCACCCTGTTGGTTCAATGTAACACATGTCACCAACAAGTAATGACACATAGCACATAGTTTTACACAAAGTTCCATAATCACTTAGTCAAGTTTATAATTGCGACTCAAATGATATGAATGACTAGTTGCATGACTAAGCAAACTATTCGCGTCTAACCAACCCACGTTGGTGCTATGATAATACCAACTAATAAAATAACCAAACTAGGGTGACAAAAAAAATCATGACAATACAATAGGCAAGGTGGATATTAATAAATTGGATGAATAGCTAAACCCAAAGCATTTAAATAAATACTTAAAGTAAATGCAATAATTGAATCAAAGTAATTTTGGAAAACTGCGTTCAACGTGATCAAAGGTACAACTTGCCTTGCTATAGCAATGATATTCTTATTTTATCTTCGACCTTCTATTCCCTTAACCTTCATCTCCTTTGGTGTAACATCCCAATCTTGGGCTTGTGTTTCAAATGTAAGAAAATCAGTAGGAATTAAAACTTTTTCTTACATCATGTATTTCCTGTTGTGCCAAACAATTCTTGTACATGGGATTATGGAAATACATTGTCACAAGTCTAGTTGATCCAAATCTTGATATTCCAAAAACAATCTTGTCAAAGTTTGTGATCATCCTCTGGAAATATTTTTCCTAAGTCTCTGTGATGGTATGTGACCCCTCTGAAAAATTTCACAATTTTTAGAAATTGTTTGAATATTTTTAGAGGCAGTCAAACCTATTTGACTCTCACCAAACATTAAAACAGAGCCTTGCAGAATTTTTGGAGATTTATTCACAGTATAAAACCTCTGAAAATTTTACTCCAGGTTAATATCTGAGTTAGCAAGCTCCTGTAAAAATTTCATAATTTTTGGAGTTAATTTGCTACCTAAAATAAATCATTCAAAGTCTCTGTTCTTATTTCAAAGTCAAACTTGGTTTCTTACATTTGGTTCGAGTCGACTCGGGCTCGAGCCAATTGATTCGGTCCACCAACTAATCGCACCGAGCCTCTCTTTAAAACGCGCGTTGATCTCAACCGTTGGATCTAAATCGCACGGCGCGCGCGCAAGACTTCGGACCTTCCGGTTGCAAGTTCGAATGTCAACCGTTAGATCTCCATCCAACCGCTGAGATTCTCCGAAACCTTCTGACCCTCCGTTGCATTCTTGAATCGATCCGCTCGACAAGATCCAACGCCGCGTGTTCCTTCGTTGTAAATTGAGTTTGCGGCGTGGAGCAATCTGAGCCGTTCATTTCTAATCCTAAGGCTCGCAATCTCCCGTTGTGTTTTGAACTCGGGAGGCGTGGCTCTATCTCACCGTCCGTGTCTCATCTAACTACCGTGAATCACCGAGCCTTTTCGCGGTCGTCTTCAACCTCTAGCTGTGCATGAACAGTAGGGAGAGTAATGGCAGTGTCATTTCTTGCTCCTAAAGCCACCCTAGCCGACGTTTAGGGTATGGGAGGTACACCGAGCCGTGCCATGCCCTAGTGCACGTCTTCACCCCTTTTCCTTGTCACGCACCTTGTGCTTTGTGTTTTGCCGCTTAGAAAGATGTGTGGTGCCAACCCTAATGCTTTCATGGCTTTATAAGCACTCTCAAGACCTCCTGGTATTTCTTTAGACCACCATCAAGCTTCATTCTCAATATTAGAACTTAACACCTCAAAAATGGCAAATCGCCATTGTTGACCCGTGGAGCTCCATTGGTGTCTTTGGTGTTCCAGTGGTCCTCCTTCACGTTTCTTTGCCCTAACCTTATCTATTTACTTCCTTGAACATTTCCCTCACTTAATTTTGGATTTGATTCTCGTGAATTGTCCAATTTGGGGTTTGTTCAAATTCGCCGAAATTGGTCATCTTCTTCCTCACAAAGTGAGTGCTCCATTTTCTAATTACTTGCTCATGTAGCTTCGTGAATCATTATGAAGCTATACTGATGCTTTGGAATCACTCATTTGGCTCGGGTATCTATCTCGGTTTTCTTCTCCAAGTCCCATGAGCCACCGTGATCAAGCATCTCCTACCATCTTTGAAGCTTCTTGTCACTAAGGTAGCTTCTTATTAGTCCTTAGAAGCTTTGGCACCCACTTCCTAGGTCCGCAATGAGCTTTTAGCTATTTTCATGTTTAGCGAGAAAAGCTCCCATTTTCGTTTTCCGGCTGGCAGGCGTTCTAGTCCTCACGCGTGGCGAGAATGCTACCATTAGATTCGTTGTGCTATTGCGAATCCATTTTAGTTCTTGGTGGCGCCATGCGCGCTGTCGCCGGCGATTTGCCGTTGAACTTCGCTCGGGTTTTGCCTAAAGACAGCAGCCTCCGTTTCGTCACTAATTAGGACACATTAATTACCAATCTTTAGTTATTAATTATGTCTTAATCATTGTCGTTGAGCCACTGACCAGTGGGCCCAATATCCTTAAATCGCTCTCTGGTTCGATCCCGCACTGTTCCGACATCATTAAGATTAATCATTGGTTAATTGAATATGTCGGCATTTAATCGCTGTCGGAATTTACCTCTGGGTCGCTGACTTGTGGGCCCGAGAGGTTGAAATCAAATTCCAGTATTCATTAGTGCCTAGTTAATGGTAGTCATTAGAATCTTTAATCCTGTCCTAACCGCCACTCTCAGTCGCTGACAAGTGGGCCCAGTGCACTGTGCACGTGGGTTAAACGTTCGCGTGGGTGACTCAAGGTCACTGACATGCGGTCCCACGTGTCAGCATCTCCCTTTGAACTGCGTTCAAAATCTACCGTTCATTTTTAGATCTGCGGCCCTGATCTTTGTGTGCGTCGGACCCTCCGATGCCTTGATCGTTCTCGATCGCCGATCTTTTGATCAACGGCCAAGATCGTGTATGCAACCGCACCGTCCGAATGCATACACTCAGATGCGCCGTTGGATCTTGATCCAACGGTGGGCTCCGTTTCGATTCGGCGCGCGTGCGCTGTTTTCGGCGCACGTGAGCCGTAGGATTTTAGATCAAGGGTTGGGAGTTGTCCACGTCGTTTTCTTTTATTTGGGTTGTTCTGTATTTCGGTAAGTATTTGTTTAACAACTGAAAATGATGTAAAAACTTTAGAAACTCATAACTAATTCATGTTAACTGCTTTTTAGATAATTCCAACGGTAATAAATGATGTTGTCACTTTAGTTTATTATAAAAATGGATTTAAGCATGTTGCGATGTGAGTAAAATTGTGTAACTAGAATAACTCGATTTGTCATTTTGAATATTCCGTAAATAGTTTTAATCTTGAAAATGCATATCTTTTCTGTATAAATCCAAATTGTGCAAAACCAATTTTGTTAAATTAAATCTGTTAGTATACTTTCATATAAAATAGGATTTGAGCATGTTCATAATTCTGTAAAATGATTTGTATTAGATTTACAACTTAGAAAAATCTTAAGTAAATGTGTATAACTCAAAATTAGTAAATCCAACTTTGTCATTATTAGGATGTCATAATCTACCTACTATAAAAATTTCAGACCTTAGATCATTCTGGAAAATTTCGCATGAGCAGTGTTAATTATTAATTAGGTTGATTTTGGGCTGAGAAAGCGTATTCTATCCATATCTTTTGTATACTTAGTCCTAATTGCAAGATCCTTGTTCCTGTCATTATCTTAGATCATTCCCTAGCTATAGTGTAAATTTTATTAGATTTGGTGTGTTTTGCTGTTGGAGTTTCATTTGGTGTTCTTCGTTCTTATTTGCTTATCGCCTTTTCGCGTTAGGTTCCAAGACAATATTATTAATCTTGATATTGAGCCACAAGACCATCGACTCTGCACTTCACCAGCAAGCAGATGTAGCATTCATTTGATCATATTGTTCCTACTATTTTCAAAGTCTAATATATTGTTTGCAAATTCTATGTATGCATTGCTATGTTGTTTTAAACTATTGTCGATAGTTGGCCTACTAGATGCATTATCGAGGAAATGTTTATTCCTCTACCACCAAGCCTAGGTTACTTGTTTGTGATTTTGGGTTATTTGGATGGACCCTTGTCACTTAGTAGTTTACGTGTCATTATGCTTAGCCATGCTTAGTTATCGGTAGAAATGGGCAGTTATCGACTCGTCGATAACTTTGATCACACAAACTATTACTATGTGTATAATTCAGCCTTGTGCTTTGTCTAAATTGCAAAACTAAAACTGAAAATGAAAACAATTTAGACTTGGGCACAATGGTAAGATGGTGTGATCTTTTGGGTGTGATTGGGGTGATGCCCGGGTCAATTAAGGACCGAGCTACTTGTTACACCAAACCAAGCATTTGTGCGTGCTAACTACACTAGAGGGATATGGGACCTCTCTTAGCTGAGTACTTTTGGCTGTGTTAATTAATGAGTCGCGTGGTGGGTTGCATATTTGATTATATGCAACATGGACACGTCTGTAGGAGAGGAACACCACGAGGTCGGTGTATCTTGCTCCACGTATGGGTCCTTGTGATCCATATTTCGTCGCAGATCACTAAGATTAACCCCATACGTGCGTCTCTTGATTAGCATATTCCATTGGAAAGGGTTCGTAGGACTTAGCCGTGCAGATACCAAAGGAAGTGTGCTTAATAGCTTGGCAAAAGGCGGTCCAAGTGTGGGTACATTGGTACACCCCGCAGGATTAAAACTATTCGAATAGCCTGCGTCCTAGGTTATGGACACGCTTGGGAAGTCTTTCAAGAGCTAGACTACAACCTTTTAAAATTAAAACTTGATGGTGGTATGAATCGGGATTCATGCTATGTTCGTGACTTTTGGGAAAGTCACTTCTAGGTGGATACTTGTTACTTATGTTTACTCATTTATTATTTAAATGCTTAAAAACAGATTTACAAATCATTGCTCAATCTATTACAATATTGCAAATGAATCTTGCTTTGTCGTCAAAGAACCATATAACCACATTCCTTTGAATATAGCTTTCATGTAGCTATGTATAGGCTTGCTACTCGTAAGTCTTGCAGTACATTTTGTACTCACCGCATTGCTTGTGTTGTGCAGAGGATGATAGTGAGTCCGATGGACCTCACTTTTGTGAGTTGTCTTTGTGGCGCTTGCGGGCGATTAGCTTAGCGGCCTGGTTGCCCTGTGGTGTTATGTGGCTAACCTGGTCGTCTATTGGTTTAAGCCATCTTATGGCAACTTTGCTTCATTGTTACTTATTTGCTACTTTTGTCATTTGGCGATCATTTGTGTTGTAATAACTTATATTATGTATGTCCTTTGGTAGACTTGTTTTAATCTGTTGTATGGAATTGATGCATGCTTGGATATGATGTATGTGTCTTTGCTTGTTGCAGGAGGCACATATTCATCGAGACGCGGATTATTCTATTTGTGATACTAGAACCAGAGGAAGGTTAAGTATTACAAGTTTAATAAACCGGGGTCTCACATTTGGATAACTCCAAGACTTCAACGTCTAACGAGAGAGAAAGCGCAAAACAAACCGTCGGTGATCTAGAATCGATCTTACATATGATTATTTGTATCAGGGGTCTCCTACGATTGGAACTATGTAGAGAGAAGACACAGGGATTTTATACAGGTTCAGACCTTCTTCAGAGAGAATAACAACCCTACTCCTATTGAGTTGTATTGAGAATGCTAATTATAAGCAAGAGGAAGACTAAAGTCTAATGTCTTATGCTCCGGGTTGCTCCGTTCTGTACACTCTGCCTTCTTATTTCAGCCTTTATATAGGGTACGAGGAGGTGGCTATTCCTCCAATCCAAGAGACGTCCCAACGTTTCAAGTAATGAACCGCTGATGAAGGTTATTGTCAGATAGATAAGTTTCCCACGTTGCCTGACGGTTATCGTCGAAGACAGAGAAGAGAGCGTGCAGTTATTACTGAAGATAAATGCGTATGTTAACTGTCGTGTGCATCGGACATGATACATATGACTCCCTAATTAATTAGGCCCATATGACAACAAACTTTACTAATTATAGGGTTGTCGAGACTAGACTGGTCAAAAGCTGGACAAGTCATAGATCTTACGACTACAAGGTAGTCGTAGAAAGGCTTCACTTAGAGAAGATGGTCGGGACCGCTTCTAAGTGGGCTGAATTGGAGATGAATGAGACGAAGATAAAAGCGCTGGTCGCCGTCTGGAAGATTTCGAAGAAGGAAATCGTGAAGTGGATTGAAGTTGCTGGATAACATTGGCCGTCAGGGGAGATTGGTCATATTCCATTCTTCCAGGCGTACTACGAGTGTGGCCTTCGATTTCCCGCTCATCCCTTCCTCACACTCATACTCGAGCACTTTGGGGTGGAGTTGGTGAACCTTGTTCCCAATTCCATCACAATACTGACCGTGTTCATGTACTTGTGTGAGGCTTACCTAGGGATCCCACTAGACCTGGAGCTCTTCCAATATTACTACGGGATGAGCAGACAGGCTGGGATCGCGGGGAGCTACAGTTTGAAGATTCACGACGGGAAGCCGAAGGAGTACATCTAGATGTTCACCCGGTCGTCGTGGCCAAGGTGGAAGATAAGGTGGTTCTACTGGGAGCTGACCAAGGACAACCGCCTCTCCATCGTTGGGAAGGCTACCGAGAATATTTCTTCCCAAGATTCAACTCCCAGTGACCTCGACCGGATCGCCTCCTACATTCAAGCCATCAAAGACTTGAAGGAAGAGGGGCTCACCGGATGGCACGTAGTGAAAGATTTCATCACGCGTTGCATCAGCCCTCTAAAGAAACAAGTACACCACATGTGGAGGTACTTAGGAGACAAGGATTTGACTAGGGATTTTGAGAAGGGTAAGTAAATTTTCACCTCGAGCTCTTTCTTTTTGGTTAAGTTCGAGCTTGATAGTTGAATGTTTTATTTACCTATCCAGATCACCCGCAAGTGGAAATTGACGCTCGCGTCAAACTCATTTGCGAGAAGGCTCCGACCCCCACCACAAGGGATCCTCAAATTCTGGCAGTCGTATCCGCGAGGAAGAAATAAGACCACCTCAATGTAATCAAAGATCAATTTTGCCTTTAAGGTCTCGTAGTCGTAGAAATCGACCACTAGGCATGAAAAACCGTCGAGATGACCAAGAGGTCAAATTGATGGTTGTGGGAAAAGTGGCAGAGGAGAGCAAAACTCCTCCAGCCAAAAGGCGTAGCTTGGTGAAGGCCATCGACAAGGGATCCGACTAGGCCCTTTGAGAAATTCTTTGCAAATATAGTTGCTATAGAGAAAGCAAAGGCGGTCAAAGCGATCGAAGCTCGAAAGCCCCCAAGACCAAGGTACACTTCTACTATGATGAAAAAACTTTCTCTGTCTCTGCATCTCACGGCTTCATTAAGCGACTAGAAAAAGATAACTGGAGAAGCTTCATATCTTTTGTGAAGGACACCGCTGCGTCGGTAGAACCCATGGTCGAGGGAAGCGATGCTCCTCGGGTGATCGAAACTGGTTTTGATTACCAGGAGGGGCAGGAAGCTCAAGGAGCAGAAGTTCTTGCTCAAAACCCATGACCAAACATGGTTGTGGTGATCCCTCAACTTGAATATCGACCGGACGTGGTCGAAGAGAAGAAGTTGAAGAAATCTTCCTTAGTGAAGGTTTCTTCTCGATTCAAGATCAAGTCCAGGAAGCGAAGGTATGTAAAAAATCAAAAGCATAATAACAACATTTACCTTTTGCTTTTTACAATCTTAAAGTGCTTTCCTTTATGTGATCTTAGCCCAATTCCTCCAGCCCCCGAGGGCACTTCTGTCGAGAGGTCCGCTGCCATTCCTCCCGCAGTCGTAGAGAGAACTGGTGTTTCTCCTGCAATTGAAGAGGCGATAGTGGAGGTGATCGATGGATCTACCACTGCTCTCGTGGTGGAAGAAGTCGTTGCAGCTGAAGCTGCTACGAACACTGAGGTGGTCATCACTGTTGAGGCTAGTACGACCACTGAGGTGGTCGTTGTCGCTGATGCTACCATGACCATTAGGGTGGTCGTGGAGGCAAAGGCTAAGGCAGCAAATGAAGCGATAGAAGCATCTGGCCAAGGTGGTGGAGCCTTCAAGAAGAAAGTCGTCGAGGACGTCCCTTCCGGCCCTCAAGGAGAAGCTGCCATGACACAAGAAGAAGAAGAATAGTACAATAACTTTTTCTCTGAGTTCTTTGGCCCCGCAATAATTGTGGAGTCTTCCTCATTCAGATCCCATGACCGAGTCCCTCACCCTAAGGATATTCCTAACAGGGGGAATTCTTTCGATGACAAGCGTCTCGAAAAGGTGTGGTGGGATCGAGTCGAAGAGATTGATGAACTTAAGGATCCCCAGAGGATATTCTCCATGTTTGCTTGAACGAGCATTAATGTAAGTGTAATATTTATATTTTTTTGGTTTTTCTCGCTTGTAACTATCTTCTTTTTTGCAAAAAGCTTTGGAACAAATTATGACTGTTGGTGAATATCATCGACAGCTTATGCTGTTACAACAGTAGAAAGCGGAACTCCGTGAGCAGGCAGAGAGATGGTAAGCCACTATCACAAGTAGTCTCTTACATTTCGACCATTAGTCCAATTCTCATATCAATCTTAACCTTTGCATGTTTAAGAGTGATGAAAAGACTTTGGCTGACGCACTCGACTGCGAGAAGGTCGAGTCGCAGTTGCTAAAGAAAGAAAATGAAGACATGCTGAGAAAAATTCAAGTGGCAAATTCTGCAACTGGTGAGTTGCAGAACGAAATAAACAGCAAGTGTTGAACTTAAGAATGCTTATATGCTTATCTTTCTTTTCCTTTTCTAACTCCTTTCTCTTAATAGAAAAAGCGGTCAAAATGGGCAAGCTCCAAATCGAGGTTGAACAGAAGTCCTTGGTGGTTGGTGAACGTACTCGTCTCGGCCAAGATAAAGACAAGAAGATAAAGTCGTGGGAACAGCAGTGCACAAAGAGTGCTGCCTCCCATGACGATGAAGTAAAGAAGCTTGACTCTCGACTAGCAGGTAAGAAAATCTTTCGCTACGGCCAGTTATATTAACTAGTATTCCTAAGAGGTATTTTATCTGACCAATTATGCTCTATTTTTAGAGTAAGCGGTCGAAATAAAGTGAATTCACGAAGTTTTGACCCGTAGTCAGGAGGAAATGAAGTTGATGAAGATCAACCTTCAAGACAACATTTCTCTCAAGAACAATGTACTCGGTGAGCTATGTGTTATGGAGGTTACCCCTCTTGAAGACATGATAATCGCACACATGAGCACCATCGGAGAACAAGTCGGAACTTTGCAAGAGTTGGTGACTACAATGAAGACCAATCAAGATGACTCGATTAGAGAGGTGGTCGAAGGCACAGTAAGTTATGTTTTGGCAAAACTCAAAGCCCAAGACCCCTATCTTAACCTGCAACCAATCAAAGCCAACTTCAACTGCTCTGAAGTGGGGACTAATTGAAGACATGCAGTCGGTTGGCAAGAAGGTCGCGGAGGAGATGCAAATATGATCTCCTTCATCAGAGTAATTGTAATAGGAAACCTGTAAAGACAAGTTTTTGTTGATATATATAAAGCTTCTTTTTTCCTACAAATTGTCTCATCGGGTAGTTAGTAACTCATAAGACAATAAAAAGAAAAAGAAATTGAATTTAAGACTAAGCATTAAAGTCATATTAATAACTTTATCCTAGCCCCGACTATTTGCTTAGTTTAATATATAAACTAAATAAATAGTATGTAAAAAAGGGTTTATATAAAAAAAAGTTGTTCGACCTTTGGTGTCGATCTCAATTGTCTTGTACCGAGTGCAAAGAGGCAAGAACAGGTGGAAACTAGGAAGTTCCTTCTAGTGGGCAGAACAACATGCAAATAGGAAAGACTTCGACTAGTTGATGTCCCTTTCTCCGAGCAGGTTTAATGAATCGTAGAGATCAACACAACTTAACTCGATCGTCATGCACTGGTAACAAGAGTTAGAGACAGTGCGACACTAGGAAGTTTCTTCTACTGGGCAGGACCACGTGCAGACATGAGAGAATTCGACTAGGTGGTATACATCCCCCGACCAGTGTAATGGAATCTCAAGCATGTGAAAGCTAGCCGAACAAACTAAAAAATTGTAAGAGAGCAGGCTGTAAACTATTTCAACCACATTTTGTTGAACCTAGTTTCTTTATTTTGGCAGCAAAAGTGAGGAACATGTTGACGCTAGGAAGTTCTCTCTAGTGGCAGGACCATATGCAGAAAGGAAAGACTTCGACTATATAATGTTACCCTTCTTCGACCAGTGTGAAGAGAACAAAGTGTGTAAAAAGCAATTGAAAGTCGAAGCATTGCTCAACAAAAAAGTTTTAAGACAATAAAGATTGAAGAAAACTGAAACTTTATTGAGAGAAAAAAAATGTTACACATAGAACTTGCGTAATTGGTCAATATTCCAAGAGTTTGAAAGGACTCTGCCATCTTCCTTCATGAGTTGTACCGAACCTAGTCGTGTAACTTCGACCATGGTGTAAGGAGCTTCGCACTTGGGGGAAAGCTTGTTCCGATTAGACTGAGATTGATTTTTTTTCAATACTAAGTCACCTACAGCAAAGCTGTGAGGTTGGACCTTACGATCGTAGTATTTACGTAGGGCCTGTTGGTAGACTGCCGAACGGATTAAGGCTTGGTTCTTCTTCTCGTCAAGTAGGTTGATGTCATTCGCTCGAAGTTGCTCTTGACTAGAGTCGTTGAAGTTTTCGACCTTTGTCGACCTGATCTTTAGTTCTGGTAGAAGCATGGCTTCAACCTCAAAAACTAGGAAAAAAGGTATCTCACATGTAGTCTGACTAGCAGTCGTACGAACTGCCCATAATACTAAGGGTAACTCTTGTACCCAAGCCTCCGAGCGCTTGACAAGCTGGTCGAAGACTCGAGTTTTGATGCCTTGTATAATTTGTCCATTCGCTCTTTCGACTACCCCATTACTTTGTGGGTCAGCGACAGAGGCATAACATAATTTGGTACCCAACTTGTCGCAAAATTCTTAAAATTTTATGCTTGAAAATTGCTTACCGTTATCTGTAATAATTTGACTTGGAACACCAAATCGAGTAATCACGCTTCTCATCATAAACCTCTTAGCGGCTTCTGTTATTATCCTAGTCACAGGTTCAGCTTTAATCCATTTTGTGAATATATCAATAGCCACAAAAGGGAACTCGAAGCCCCCTGGTGCTTTTGGGAACGGTCCAAAGATGTTGAGACCCCAGGTCGCAAAAGGCCAAGATAGAGGTATAGTTTCTAGTGCCTAAGCCGGTTGGTGTATTTCCATGCTATGAAACTGGTATTGTACACACTTTTTAACCAACTCCTTGGCATCATGAAGGGCGGTTGGTCGGTAGAAACCTTGTCGAAAGACTTTTCTAATGAATGTTCTGTAAGAAGCATGTGTTCCACAGATACCCCCATGTATGTCGTGAAAGAGATTTAATCCTTCTCTCTACAATATGCATCGCATGAGAACCCCTTGAGTACCCCATTTATAGAGGACTCCTTCGACGTATCCTCGTATTCTAGAGAGGCTGTCTTAGTAGGATATGTTTCTAGTGTTTCAACCAGAGATGGCTTCTATAGCTGTTCCAAGAAGACTCCTTTTGGTACTTGCGATCGGGAAGAATCCATTTGAGCTAACTGGTCAGCGAGAAAATTATCCTTTCGAGCGATATATTGTACCTCAAAACCAAAAAATGTTTTTCAAGCTTTCATACTTCCGATAAGTACCGAGACATGGTTGAATTAGAGTACTGGTACTCTTTTTTGACCCGACTAGTTGAGAGTCTCCTCTCATGAGTAGTCATTGAATCCCGAGCGCTTTTGCTGCTCGTTTGTCAGCCAGCAAACCTTCGTACTCCGCCACGTTGTTAGTGGCCTGAAAGTTTAATTGAATGGCATACTTTAAGATCTCTCTTGTAGGAGATTCCAGGAGCACCCCCCCCAAGGCACTTAACGTAAGCGACCCGTCAAAGTACATCGTCCACTGGTCGTGGGAATCGTACTAGGGATCCTGAACAGGTTCAGGATTTATCCAATCGGTGACAAAGTCTACCAAGATGTGGGATTTAATGGTCATTCGGGATACGAAATAGAGGTCAAACTCCCCAAGTTCGACCGACCATTTTGCCATGCATCCTGCTATTTTCCTATTCTGGAGGACCACTCCTAAGAGAAACTGAAACGGTATAATTATCTTGTGCGCTTGGAAATAATGCCTCAGTTTCCTCGAAGGAGGGCATATAAAAGTTTTTGAACCTGAGAATATCACTCCTTAAGTCAATGTAAAACTTTGCTGACGTAGTAAACTGGTCATTGGACGTGTTCATGTTGTGTGACCAGTACTGCGCTCATTGCCTTGTGGCGTGGCAGCTAGATATATTAGGAGCGTCTCGTCTGGTTTTGGAGAAACCAGAACAAGAGCACTCGTAAGATACCTCTTGACATCTTTGAAGGCATTGTTCGCCTCCTCTGACCAGTCAAAACCATCATGTTTCCTTAGAAGTTTGAAGAAAGATAGCCATTTTTCTCCCAGTCGTGCAACAAAATGACTTAAAGCCGTCAGGCATCCTGTGAGTTGTTGAACTTCTTTCTTCGTGGTTGGAGGGCGCATTCATTCGATAGCCTTTATCTTCTCAGGATTAGCTTTGATTCCTCATGCAGATAATAGGAATCCGAGCATCTTTCCTGAAGAAACTCCAAACACACACCTCTCAGGATTGAGTTTTAATTGGTGTTTTCTGAGGTTGTTGAAAGTCTCCTGCAGGTCTGAGATATGATCAAGTCGCTTGATGCTCTTTACGACCAGATCGTCAACATAGGCTTCAAAATTATGACCTAGTTGAACAGAGAAGGTCGTTTGCATCAAGCGTTGAATAAAAGCGTCAGCATTTTTTAAACCAAATGGCATTTTGACATAGCAAAATATCCCAAAGGATAAATAAATACGGTCTTTTCTTCATCATATAAACACATACTAATCTGATGATAACCAGAATATGCATCTAAAAAACTTAAAGTCTTACAACCGGCAGTAGAATCAACCAACTGATCAATACGAGGTAAAGTAAAATCAACTTTTCGACAAGATTTATTTAGATTAGTAAAGTCTACTTCTCTTATAAAGCCTATTTCGAGTAGTTTGTCCAATTCTGCCCTAATAGCATCTCGTCGATCAGGTGTAAATCTCCGTAATTTTTATTTTACGGGTTTCTTGTCAAGCCGAAGAGCCAGCTTATGCTCGATCACCTCCCTAGGGACTTCGGACATGTCGGATGCTTGCCACACAAAGACATCTACGTTTGCTCGGAGGAAAGTAACGAGGGCGTCTTCCTATTTAGGGACAGAAGGCTCCTCTGGATTCAAAGGAACTTCCTTGACTTCATCGTTCGATTTCGGTGCAGCTTTGGGCTTCGACTACTTGGTTGAAGGCCGACTTGTGCTTACTTCTTGAGTTGGTAACTAGCCGACCATCTCGAGGGATCTGCGATCACATGTAGGTGTCATCTTTTAATCACAGTGAACTGTGATCACTCCTTTCTGACCTGACATCTTAAGACATTGATACCCATAGTAAGCATCCATTAAGAATAATGCCAAAGTTGGTCGTCCGAGTGTAGCATTATATGCCATGTCGAAATCAACCACATCAAAAGAGATTCTCTGTCCTAAAATTGCTTGGAGAACCAAACATAACAGAGAGAGAAACTTGGCCAATTGGTTTGGCCAAAGATCTCGGTACGATCCCATGGAACGAGTATCTTATCGGTTTCATTCTGGTCTGAGGAACTTGCATCTCATCCAGAGCACTCGTAAATAAAATATTTAAAGAACTGTCACCATCAACTAACACTCGATTAACTCGACAATTGTTGATGCTGGGCTCGACCACGATTAGAAACCGACTAGGTTGAGTTGAAGGGATTGGACAATCACCCTTCTTGAAAGAGATGGTGACTTCTGACCACTTTGGTAATTTATTCATAAGAGGAGGGTCAATGGAGTTTATCTCACGCTCGACAGCCTTAAGCTGTCTCTTTGACTCGTATGCCCAAGATCCTCTATAGATGTGGTCGATGGTATGCTTCGGATCTTAGAATGACATCTCCTCGTCGACATCTGACTGCTCTCGACCACTGGCTTGTCCTACCTCCTCGAGTGTGGGAAGAGGCCCTTTGCCAGTGTAGTAGTCTTTGAGTTTTCGTTGGAAAATGCGGCAATTGCAGAGGCCGTGTCCTTCCTTTTATGGAAAGGACACCACCTTGGCTTGTCATTCTTTCGTTCGGGGCGTTTGACTTTGCCCCGGTCGGAGTACGGTTTGGCACCTCGAGGCTCCTTATCACTTACAGCCAAGACTTCTTTGGAATATTAGCTTGAGGCTTCTGGCCTTTGCTCTTGTTCTTGGATTTCTTGGCCTTCTTATCCTTCTTCTTTCTACTTTCGCCTGCTTCTTGAGGGTTTTTGTCATCTCGATCGATGGTCTTATTCCATTTGACTACTTCGACAGCAATCACATATCGATCGGTTATCTCAATGAGCTCCGCAACAGTGGCCGGAGGATTTAAAGTGATATCCTCTGTGATCCTTCTACTGCGGACTCCCTGCTTGAAAGCTCTGATAACAAAAGAATCATAAACTTCAGGTATAAAATTTCGAACCTGATTGAAACACCTGATGAATTGTCATAGGGTCTCATGGTCGTTCTATCTCATCTGGTGCAGGTCGTCTTCCTTCCTAGAGCGGTTGTAGGTGCCCTGAAAATTGGCCAGTAGTAGGTCGGAGAGATGTTACCATGAATAGATCGACTCGAGTGGTTGATTTAACAACCATGTTTGAGCGAATCCTTCAAGTACAGTCGGAAGGTAATTCGCCATGATGTGCTCTCCTCCTACTGCTGCTCGAATAGCGGTTGTGTAAATCTGAAAAAAATTCGATGGGATTTTGAGACCCATCAAACTTCTCCATGATCACTGGTTGAAACCGCGGCGGCCAGCGAACTGCTCGGAGGTCTGGTGAGAATGCTCGACATCCGATAATGACATCATAATGTCTTCTCTACAGGAAAAGGGGTTGATATCACCAGGCAATCATACTCGACGATACCCAGTGGTTGGTGGACCCGACCTTTCATAGGTCTTAGCCCTACGAGGATAATCCTCGTATTCCATCTGATGCTGGAGATTTCTCGGTTGGAGTGGTGAACGATCACCTCCCCTGAGGGCTTATCGATCATCAGATGCTCGAAGAACTCTCCTCCGATTGGAGTTATGGTTAGGGAATGACGATACCTATTGTCATGTCGATCTCCACACGGTGAGTTGTTCGAATGACTAGTGTTCGACAGAGTCATAGTAGTAGGACTTCCAGAATGGTGTCAACGAGGTTGCTCAAGCCTGGTCATCGTGCTTGGAAGCCTTCGAGTGACTTCTTCAGTTAAGTGGTCGTAACCTGGTGCTTGCCCAAGCTCTGGAGTTGGGTTTTCGAGCAGGCCACTTATACGCTGAAGTTCTTGAGCCTCTTCAGATTGATACTGGATGCGCCCAGGCAATGTTCTCTAAGCTGTCATTTTTCTTCTCCGGGCAGTCTCCGGGACTTCCATGTCTGATGCTGCTTGAGTTTGCCTTAATGGAGAGCGGTCATTTCTAGGATTTCTTCCACGCTCATCAGAGTGTTGACCCTGTCCAAGGATGGAGGCCTCCTCACCATCGTTATGATGGGTCGTAACGTGTGATCGTTGGGGAGCATTCTTAGTCCTGCCTCTAGGAGAGTAATCAAGATCTGAGGGGAGGGCAAACATCTCCTGGGTATGACCTCCACTTGCGCTTGAGCTCTCCTGGCTTGAGGAATGGTCGAACGACCCCACCTTGCGACTTGGAGAAAGCCCCTCCAAGAAGGGGAAATCTGGGTTATAACTATCTCCGATCGGAGATGAGCCCTGCGATGGTATGGTCGAATCCGTAGGACAAGCGGAATTGCCCACATCCTTTGTGGGGGCAACCGGAGGGTGACGACAACTAGATGTTGACGAAGCCCTGGAATGATGGGTTCTAGGACTTCTTACGCCAGGTCACATGGTCGTAGATGGACTCGAACAGTTGGAGGGGGCTCCCTCGCTATGCTCAGGGTCTGCTTGGTGCAGTTCTAGTTGTGGTCGGATAGACCCTTGCCCTTTGAGGAATCTGGTCCCTCATCTGGGCATAATGTTTTGGGGGATAAGGATCCCTCCTCAACTCCGACTATGGCAAGATCTCCAACATCTGCTGAAAGATCCCTGGAGGCGGCATTGTCATCGGATGGAATGATCCTCTGCTCGGTGTTGTAATAGGCATCCATGTTGAGGTCAGCATAGTCGGTCAGGTTGAACCAATTCTCCTTGTTCCATTCTCCCACTATGGAAACATGAGAAACGAAAAGAGAATTTGTCGACAAGGAATCACCAGAAACTCCCCATGGACAGCACCAACTGTCAGTGATGTAGAACCGATCTTACGTATGATTATTTATATCGAGGGTCTCCTATAATTGGAACTATACAGAGAGAAGACATAGGGAATTTATACAGGTTTAGACCTTCTCCGAAGAGAATAACAACCCTACCCTTGTTCTGTTGTATTGAGAATGCTAATTACAATCAAGAGAAAGACTAAAATCCAATGTCTTGTGCTCTAGATTGCTCTGTTCTGTCCCCTCTGCCTTATGATTTTAGCCTTTATATAGGGTACGAGGAGGTGGCAGTTCCTCCAATCCAAGAGACGTCCCAACGTTTGAAGTAATGAACCACTGATGGAGGTTATTGTTAGAGACAAATTTCCCACATTGCCTGATGGTTATCGTCGAAGATAGAGAAGAGAGCGTGCAGTTATTACTAAAGATAACTGCATATGTTAACTATCGTGTGCATCGGATGTGATGCATACGACTCCCTAATTAATTAGGCCCACATAACAACAAGCTTTACTAATTATAGGGTTGTCGAGACCAGGCTGGTCAAAAGCTGGACAAGTCGTAAAAGATCTTACGACTATAAGATTGTTGTAGAAAGGCTTATGACTAGGCCATAATCATAGAAAGAATTACAACCATGGGGTGGTCGTAAAAAGGTTTACAACCAGATAACCTGGTTCCCCCCTTATGAGTAATACAGTGTATACTTAAGACTAGTATGGAGATATTAATATCTATAATAAGAATTATAGATAAATAATAATTAAATGAGGATCATTATATCCTCGTTATCTAGCCCCCCAATATATCCTTGTTATCTAGCCCCCAACTTCAAGTGAAAATGACTTACTTGGGAAAGAGGTCGTCATTTAGTCCATAGAATATTTTCAGAATATTCTATTTTGGAAATATTAGAAGATAGCCGAGTGTAAGACATGTGGGACTTGCAGATATTTATGAATTTCTAAAATTAAAATAATTCTAGAAAATGGTAGAGAGAGCAACACGCGAGGCCACTTCGATAAAAGGATTTTTCAAGAATTAAATTAATTCCAAAAAAAATAGGATTAGGGGTGGACATGTGGACCACGGGTCTGTGGACCAGGTCCACAGAGAGATGCTAGTCCACGGTGGACCAATCTCATGAAGGAGGGTTGACTGGCATGCGGGACCCGCATGCAAGAGAGAGGAAATAATTAGGGTTTTGAGTTCGGTGAATGACATTTGGGGTCCACATGGAAGTGAAAAGAGATAGATATTTAGTTTGGATTGATTGAATGGCAAGTGGGTCCACATTGAAGAGAAAGAATTAGATGTATTGATTGGCTTGGTTCGATGGCACATGGGTCCACACCACAGAGAGGGAAAGGAATACATGGCAGAGATTCAACAAAACATAAACGAGGCAATAGACAATGCAACCGAATAGAGAAACACATGTTCTGGACAACAGAGAAGAATCAACAAACATGAAAAGGGAACAAAGGCGTCGATCGATTCTTTCGCATGGTGTGGATGGCGAACGAAGGCAAACCAGCTCTGGCCAATGGGCAAAACAAAACGGTGACAATGAGGCAGAGATGGTGACGCGGTCAAAACAGTGAAACATGGCAGTGGTGGCGGCTCCATGGGGGCGCGATGCTTCTAGTGAGGCAAACTCAATGGCACAGGCGGTTCGACCAGGGGTCTCAGATGGCGGTGGAACTCGATGGAGAAGACCTTCGGTGGAGCTCGGTTCTTTTGCAGATTGCGATGAAATGAAAGCATTCAGATGAAACCAATTTAGGTGATTGGAAGAGGACATCAAGAAGGTCCATATGACGCAGTTGGTTTGCTTTTATATGCACCGTGGAGAGAGAGAGATAAAATTGGGAATGTTTCAGTTACTTACGTATAGGTTCTGGACTGCTCTCTGGTTCGGTTGGGAAGATGAACCGTGCATCCCACGTGGTGGAGAGAGAAATTCGGAATTACAGAAAAGACCAAAAATCAAGGAGATCAAATAAATAGCAAACAAACTCGAAAAAATCCCAGAAAATACCAAAAAATTCCATGGAACACAAGGAAGCCAAATCAAGGAGATTAATCAAATTAAATATTTTGAATTTTGAAAATTCCCAATTAAGCTTTATTAATTCAAATAAAATGGGTAAAATTTTCGAAGGACCTAAACTACTCAAAGGATTTTTGAAAAGCCAAATTTTGGTATGTTACAAACCTCTCCTCCTTAAAGGAATCTCAACCCTGAGATTCAGGCTAGCTATGGAATAGGTTAGGGAACTCAGCCTTCTGGTTCTCTTCTTGCTTTCAAACTGATTTCACTTTGATGGAACTGCTCTTCTGAACACTTATGGAACCAACATCTTGCTTCTTGCTAAACTTTTCGCTTCAACAAAAACTTGACAAAGTGGCTTTTGGCAGGAAAGGGCTTCTAGAAACTTGATTGCTTCTGACGGGGCTGCTTGATCAGTCTTGAAAACACTTCTGGAGTTGAGCAAATCCTACTGCCAACTGGTAACTCAGGTTGACATACTACCTCTTCTTCTGAGCTTCAGAAACTGAACTGACTAACACATCTCTATCGTAAAAGCACATGATCTGCCACGCATGCGAGCTGGCGGACTTGGAGGTGGAGGCAATCCAGCCGTTCACTTGGAGCCCGATGGTACTATGCGTGACGTACCGTGCCCTGTGCGTCGTGTCCCGCTGGATTTGGGACAGCTCCATCCTATCCGAAAGCCCGTTACTTCTTTAGTTGTGGTCTTTTGAACGTTTCCAGATCGAACGACCATAGCTGGACCTTGGAGCCTACGCCGCCATCATGTACGCCGCTGCTACCGACGTGGACCGGCTGAAAGCATCTAGGCCCCTAAAAATGATTTTGGTAATTAATATCAATTATGTGTTGTGAGACTAATATGTGTGCTAAGATGTTTTAATAGGTTCAATCCCAATGCTTGAATGATGACATGGAAATGGAAATGTAATGATGATAAAAGATCGACATGGCTCAAGACAAAGGTATTACAAAGCTTAAGGATCATTTTATACTTTTTACCGGTCTTGGTGTTTGGAGAAAAGACCGAATTTGTAGACTAGACGTTGTACTATAAAGAGCGATCATGGCTAGTAGCTTGAAAGTTTATTGTGTGCCATTATGATCAACCAAGTGACATGAATTGCATTTAGAATAACATCTGGAAATCTATTTTGAAAATCGGTATGACCGCAGTTGATGAGGGTACTACCGTTGTGCGATAGTACCGAATTCTAGTTGGCGGCACGTATTTTCCAGAGAGCATATTTTTCGGAGTTTTTTTCTCACTTGAAGATCGGTATGACCGCATTTCCTTTGCGAAACTACCACAAGGCGGTAGTACCGATGTTTTCATGGCGGCACGTTATTTCCAGAGAGGGTGTTTTTCGTGTTTCTTTAACCTCCAGAAATCGGTAGTACCGCTCAAGCCAAACGGTGCCACCACTCTACGGTAGTACTGGACCTCGTGAGGCCAGCAATACTGCATCTTTTTGTAACGGCTAGTTCAAAAGTATTTAATGAATAGCAGATGACCATTAAACAGTGCAAGTGGTAGTACCGGGTTTGTACAGCGGTACTACCGCAAGTCCTGAATTTTTCAGGATTTTACTTCAAACGGCTAGTTTTGTGGTTGGGGGCTATAAATACCCCCTCACTTGCACCAAAGTTCGGAACCTTTTGGCCATGTTGAATACATTTGAGGCTTTGGTGCACTCTCCTCTACTCATTTGCATTCATTTCACATTTTGAGGAAGTTGAGAACATTCAAGTGCATTGCATCATTAGTTGATCACTTTGGTACTTCATAATCTTCAAGCAAGCGCTGCCATTCGTTACTCTTGGTGCTTGTCGGCACCTAGATGGCTTAGAGAAGATTTGCGCAGTGATCTCTTCAAGAAGAGTGTGAAGAGACCCGACAACGGTTGTGATTGGTTTGGAGCTCGCAATCTCCAAAGTGGAGGAAGAGCATCTATAGCAAAAATCGAGGTGTTAAGGTTTAATTCGTGGAGCCGGTCTAATTCGTTTGGACTTACCTCAACGTGGACTAGTGAAGATCGGCAAGTCTTTGATACCACGAGAAAACATCGTTGTGTCTTCATTTTCATTTATCTCTTGTCTTTACTATTTCTGTATTTACATTTCTAGTAATTAATTGTGTAGAATTGCTTAGCTAGAATTGTATTTAGTATTGGCATAGTCATGAAGTTGTCCAAAATAGCATAGTTCACATTCCTTGTATTGTGCTAGAACACTTGTTAAGACATACTAGATAATATTGATATTCAAAGAACATGAATTTTAAGAAACCTCTTATTCACCCCCCTCTTGTCGGTTATCCTTAATCCTACACCGGCCAACCATGGGTACGGTGTGGTGTCGCCGATGGGTATGTTTTGTGAACATTTATTCTTTTTCATGATGTAATTCTATTTATTATGCTAAGTTTCTGTTGTTCTATTCCGTAGGTCGCATTCACTCTAATCACTATGCATGCATCCAACCCGGACTACGTTGCAATGTTCGATCAATTGATGGATGACCGCGTTAGCTGTATGTTGTACACACCCAACAGGGTGTACGCGTGTGCACCTCGATGCCTGTCAAGCCTATGCACACGAGACCACGCGTACTGATACACGCGGAGGAGCTTGGTGCACGATGTCTTCGTGGAGGAGTACCACGTGCACCAGGTGCGCCAGTTTGGTCTGCGATAGGAGGTCCCAATCCCTAGGGGCGGCGGTTGGCACCGAACGTTTATGGGTAAGTTCACGTTTTATTTCGGTCGTACTATTTACCTTACGTACCTACCAAATAATCATTTTTTCTTCCATAGGTACACTAGGAATGGAGTACCTGCTACGACTTCTTGGGTGGACATGATGCTCCCTTGGGTTCAGGGCTGGCTCCACTCATTGGAGGACGTTGTCTAGGAGGATACTCCCTATGACCCTGGGACGTACATGAAGTACATCGAGTGGTACTCCAATCGGACGATGGTTCGCTGCGTCAGGGTCATGGACGACCCACCACGACACGAGGCCACGATGTTTGACACGTACCTCACCCAGCCGTACTCCACATTCCATCACGTGGTACGTATTGAACGATCCGTACATCCTATTTGCTTTGCAAGTTTTCAGTTTCCAACTTATTAATTATGTGTACAGGTCAATCTACAATGGGATATGCCCGAGTTGGTGACCTCCGTGCATCATATGATGCTCGGGGAGCGCTTCAGTATGACGACACAAGAGATTTAGAGGGTTCATGGACTAGTTCATCGAGAAGACGAGGTGAGGCATCCAGTTGGTGTCGTGTTGTAGGCCGAGGGAGGTGGTGGACTCACTTATGCATGGACGGGGATGTCCCATGGTGCGTCACACCCCATGGCTCCTCATCCGGACGTGGTGGGCGGGTCCTCGTGGCATCGTGCTGGGAGTACCCTGGCACAGTTCGCAGGTCAGCATGAAACACCCTAGTGTGGTTGTTTATTTCGATCTCCACTAGTTAGTAATGGCAATTTTTTCTAACATGTCCTGAGTTCCACCCATACACATAGGGCAGGAGTACGCGGAGCCGTATGTTACCTTTGTGCGATGAGCTATGTCTATCTTATTTGCATGCATAACATACTATTTCAGTATTTCGCCATGTTTACATGCATAACATACTGTTTCACAGCTCGTACACCCCTTTGGGACGAGGAGGTGGTGTCGCATGAGGAGTCATGCTCTAGGGACTTTGAGTTCGGCGGGGTGGACAATCGGCAGCCGGCGGTGGGCGCCGTGCGGTGAGCGGTCAGTCTCCATAGGGGCTTCACGGCTACGATGCGCCGGGCGAGCGGCCGATCAAGGTACCCTCTCGCGACACCTCCTCAGGCTACTCACATCGGTAGGGTGCCTCGGCCGCTTGAGCCTTTGACCTACTCGTACCAACGCCCGCATTAGCCCCGAACGAGGCCAGGAGCCACACGTGGGGTATGCCCCAAGAGGGTCCGCGAGTATATATTTGTTCTTGTAAATATCAGTCATGTCATGTAAATATAAATTTATGTAGAACTTACATTATGCTAGTCTCGTGTTTCAGTACTGTTTGTTCTTGTGTGTACAGGTAACCATGTAAGGGAGTCAGCATTGCGACACCCACCTTTTCAGACCATAAAGACCGCACCCGGTCACGCCACACACTGCCACTTTTGCAGACTAAGATGACAATACACTTCGATGCTACCTTTCCACACCGAAAAGACCACACTCCGCCATGCCAAAAGACTGCACCCTGTCACACCACACGCTACTACTTTGTAGACCAAGTTGACAATACACTGCGATGCTACCTTTTTCAGACCGAAAAGACCACACTCTGTCATGCCACCTTTTCAGACCTAAAAGAATGCACCACGACACATACTGCCACTTTTACAGACTGAGATGACAACACACTACAACGCCACCTTTGCAAACCGAAAAGACCACACTCCGCCACGCCACCTTTTTAGACCAAAAAGACCCATTATAAAAGGAGGAAGAAGAGAACTGGAGGAGAAGAGAGCTGGAGAAGAATATTATACCACCACACCCAACACTTCACCAAAGCTTGGTTCACACAACTGAGAGAAAGGAGATGTCAGACTCGTCAGCGAACTTCTACGCGAAGATACTGCGGAAGCGCAAGTGGCTTGCCGAGAGGGCTAAACCCTACCCGAATTATTCTATGAAGGATTGAAACAGCCCTAACTTAGGGTTTGTATTTCAAATGTAAAATTTTGAGGAGAAATAAAAACTTTTGTTGTCTCTTCAAATCATTTGAAAGTTTCTACAATTTTCCCTAGCAATTTCCATTTTTTTTAGAATTAAATTCTTGTGAATGGAAATTGTTGTCAGCACATTCTTAGCCTTCAAACTTGTGATCATCCTCTGCAATTATTTTTCCTAGCATCTTGATCATCCTATCTACCTCCCTGAATTATCTCACAATTTTTAGATTTTATTTGCTATTTCAAATGGACAAGTCAACCTAGTTTGAAATCTGGTCAAACTTCTGTTTAGCAGCTTGTGAATTTTATTGGGAGAAATCTAGTGCATGAAAACTCCTGGAAAAATTTCACAAGGTTGTCCTCTGTCCCTAGTAGCTACCATAAAATTTCGAAATTTTTGGAGCTCGGGAGCTACCTCTAAAATTTCCCAAAACTTCTCTGTCTTTTAAATCGAATTAGAGAACAACTTGTTTGTCGGCCCGAACCACACTTGGGCTCGAGTCCGACCGCACTAATGGACTCGGTCGCGTCAACTAATCGCACCGCCGAGTCCAATCGATCGTGACCGTCCGATGCAAATCGAGCGATCCACGTCCGTCGCAGCAACCGACTGTCCGAATGCATACATCAATCTCGACCGCCCATCTCGATCCAGCGGTCGGCGCGATAATGGTCGAGTCAAACCAGCGTTTGCGCCGCACTCTAACTGGCTCGCGCCGCTCGCTTCTTCGCTGACTTGTGGGCCATCCTTGTCAGTCATCCCGCCACGTCACTTCGCGGCTCGGCACCGCGCACGCCGCCAGCGCTCGCGCCGCCGCACTTTGCATGCATGTTGCCACCTCGCCTCACGGTCTTTTCACCGCCCACCGTCTCACCTCGCCGCCTCCGCTGCTCCTACAAAACCCTCGAAGGCTTTCCCTGCCGTTTCGTTCCCATCGCCTTTCTTCTCCACCGAGGCTCGAGTCGTAGCGTCATTGCGGCGCCTCGGCGTTCTCTTCTCCGGTGATCTCCGATCCGCGCGACGCGTCACGGCGTGTTCCACATCCTCGGGAGTAAACCCTCAAGAATTTGGGTTTCATCGTGCGTGGAGCTGCGCGTGGACTTTCTTCTCCAAGTCCGGCGAAGCCGCCTTTTCCGCGCCGTATCTTCTCGGTGAGCTCCAACTCGATTCCTTGCTCGGTGGCGTCACCAGACTCCACCTTTCTTCTCCACTCTCTCACTCGTCCTCTCGTTCACCCGGGCTCCATCCTTTGTTGATCGCCTTGCGCCGCGCGGGCTCGTCGCCGAGCCACTCCGGTGCCTCTCCGTCGTCGCCAAGCACCTGGTGAGTTCACGGTAACTCACGATGCCCATCGCGCGCTAATTTTCATTGTCTACCTCTGCAGTGCGGCCGCACCGTCACCCCACCGCCGCCGTGCTCGTCGCCGCGCCACCTCGATGCAACTCCGGCGCCCCGCGACCACCCTTAGCCCGGCAACCTGCAGGCGACCCATTTTGGCCGTCGCACAGCCCGCGCCGCCACTCCTTCGCCGGCGGCAGTTTCAGGTCCAGAGCAGCCCGATCCTCTCTGTTCTTCGGCTGTGCTCATCTCTGTTTCACTGTCATTAGGCCCCACCTCCCTGAAGCATTGTAGTTAGCTGCTAATCATGCTTATGATTGTTCTTTAGTTCACTCTCGTGCATGATCAAAATTGGTATTGGAGGTTTGAAAGTATTATAGTTCTAGTTCTCTGTATGTTTCTATGTTGTCGTTTTTATGTTGTCAGTAAACTGAAAATTGGTATCATGCTTGCTATTAGGTTTTGTTAGACTTGATGTCTCCCTTTTGTTGTGGTGGTTAGCATGAAATCATTTAGTTGGTATCTTTAAGTTTCTAAGCTCTTGTTGTCATGTTTGATCATAAGGGATAGTTAGCTGATCATGTTATTGTCTCTGTACTTTTGAGTTGTCAGTGCTATAAGATTTGGTGTAGTAGCCGCATCTTTCAAACTTGTTAGCCTTGCAAAATCTTGGTGTGATGCTTAGGGTGCGAATAGTGAGCATCCTTAGCATCCTATCTTAGGTAGAAGATTTTTGTTTAGCATCTCATAGTTGGATACTTGGTAGGTTAGTGTTGTCAATAGCTTTTGTAGGTTACGTAATATCGACTAATAATGGTTGAGTTAGAGAAACTAAATGCATTTTTGATATATTAACTTGATGATTAAATAATAGATGTGCACGCAATCACCATCAAAGTCTGTCCAAAGTTTAAATCGAGTAAGAGGTTTGGTTTTGTGGTTAACCTAACAAATAAGTGAGTGGGTCTCTGTAGCAGTTATTTGTCATTCTTTGTGATAGTCTAGCCTTTGTGTATAAATTGGTGTTGGTTTGTGATCTTTGTTTTTTGCCGGTGTTATTCGTTCTTATTATTTGTTTTGTTCAATCGTTAGGATTCGATATTTGCGGCAACCCGAGAACGACCCTCCGCAACAACGAGCAACAAAGACCAGCAAGCGGTTTGATCATGTTTATCGGTATTTTAAAGTCTAATATTTTGTTTCAAGCGTATGTATGCATCGCTTAATTTGTGTTAAATTGATTAGTTAAATCCGTAGTTGCATATCCTGTAGACAAAACATTGACCTCTACTACCCGAGCCTAGGTTATTTCTTGTGATTAGAGGTCACTGGATGATCTCTTGTCACTTAGTAGATCCGGTCAAATTGCTTAGACATGCTTAGTATCGGTAGAAATGGGCGGTTATCGACTTAGTCGGTAACCTTGATCACACAAAATTTTCTATAACTTTATATTTCAGCATTTACGCTATGTTTAATTGCAAAACTAAAACTGAAAACAAAAATGATTTAGGCAGACAACTGGTAAGATTGGTGTGATCTGTTGGGTGTATTTGGAAAGGTGCCGGTCAATTAAGGACCGAACATCTTGTGAGTTTTTGTTATCCAGCATTTCGTGCTAACCACACTAGAGGGTATGGGACCTCTCTTGACCTAGTACTTTGGCGTGTATTGGCTCCGGTCGCAGGGGTCGCAGGAGGGATGGAGGTGGGAGCATGGTAGTTGTCCAAAAGCTTTATCTGAATGGGTAGTTGCCTTTTCGGCTTTACCATGTAAGCGTATGGATTTCTATCCATACGAGCGCTCGTAGTTAATACACAATATTGGAAAAGTCTCGTAGGACTTAGGTGTGCCGCATACCTTCGGAAGTGTGCTTTGGCTTAAAGGCGATGCGAGGTGTGGGTGCAGTGGTACACCTGCAGGTTAAAAACTATTCGAATAGCCTGCGTCTAGGTGATGGACACGCTTGGGTAAGCTTATCGAGAGTTAGACTACAACATTTAAATTAAAACTTGATGGGTGGTGCGAATCGGTATTCGTGCTATTGTTGTGGTGACTATTGGGATAGTCACTTCTAGTGGTTTACCTTTATTCTTTTATTATTATTTATCCTTCTTTGTTATTTCAATCTTAAAAAAATTGAATTGCAAACTTGCCTTTAAAAGCGTATTACATTATTGCAAATAAAGTTGGCTTTATGCAAATAAAACATATGGCCTCCACCAAATAAGCTCGCATGTAGCTTATGAGCAGTGCATTAGTTCACACGTCGAGTCTTGCGGTACAAAGATAATCTTTGTACTCGGTGCTTTGCTTAATGTTTTTGTTGCGAGAGGAAGAAGGTGAGCCCAAGGGCCTCACTACGTGAGTCGTGTTGCCGTTTAGTGGGCGACTAGACTTGGCGGTCGGTCCGGATGCCTTGTGGGTTGGAGGCACGATTGGCTTTGTTTATAGCCATCTTATGACACTTTTACTTCCATTGGCGTTCTTGTTTATTTGTGTATCTTGGCACTGCCGGCCCTTGTCCTGCATAATAACTCTACTATTTGTTTATCTTCCGTTTGGTAGTGTGGTGTTTGGACTCTATGTTTGGAATGGAGTTGATGTCTAATTTTGTAGCAGGTGTGTATATCGCTTTACAGAAGTATACATATCTAGGATCAATTATTTGATTTGTGATGCTAGGACCGGGTGGTTGGTTAAGCATTACAAGCCAAATAAATTGGGGTCCTCACAAGATGTGCCAGCACCACCAGAGTTCCCACACCAGCAATGTTTCTGCGAAGAACTGACTAACATCATCCCGTTGACACACCCGGCGACCGCCGCCCGGGCGTACTACATGTGTAGGAACATCCTCGTAAGCAAATCTTGTACACACATAGTTTTTTCAAATTTTACATTCCAATCCACATATCCCTAACTACATCTATGCATAATGGTAGTCGGAGATGCGATGCAACTTCTTCCAATAGATCGACGGCCTAGACATGTACGATAGGGCGTTCATCAAGCAGAAGTACATGTTGAACTATGCGATGCGAGCTGAGACCTTCAAACATTGGAAACCTTATGTACTCGGCCCTATTGAAGAGGCACTAGAGGAGCCCAGGAAAGTAGGGTGGTGGTGGAGGACCACCGGATAGGATGTTGAGTACAACCGAGCCGAGTGAGCGGCGGACAAGGGGAAGGCTCATGCTAATGAGATAGCCGTCCATCCTAGTGCTCCCTGTCCCCCGAGCGCAGTCCGGCTCGAAGAGGTGAGTTATGCTCAATTTGCATCCTGATTATTAATTGGGTCCTACGTTGTGCCATCCTAGCATCATTCAATCGTTCAGCCTATCCCACAGAATATGGCTGACTTCAAAACTGGCTACCGTCGCGGGTAGTCCAGAGACAATGGGAAGGGATCGATGGGCTGCTAGGACTGATCGATTTCATTCTAACCAACCTTTTTTTTATTCTAAAAAGGCGTACATGTATCATAGGTGTATTTCGGTTTGTTGATTCGTGCATGTTGGTATTTCTAATGTACGTAACCAAACCTAGCGCGCCATGTAATTTGTAATTAAATTATAAAGTCTTTCAAACTTCTCTTTCCCAAATATTTTGATAATTAAATATTACATTATCTTTTCCCGAAGGAGTCAGTTCCACAAACAATATAATCAGGACAACGGTTCGCATGGCAACCTTAAACCCAAATAGTTTTTTTTTCATTTCACTCTGAAGGGGTCTATCATTTCGCATGCCAAACTCAGGTTCCAAATTGCATTGTCTACTTCACATTTCGTTATCTTCTCCAATTTCGGATTCCAAACTACGCAGATACTTCAAGGTATTACAATAAAAACTTCATGAAATACACTAAATCTTTAGACTTAATTATCTACTCATAAATTAATAAAATTACAAAATAGGTTCATGTCACCATTTGATATGACGATAGGCTCCTGTCGCTAGTTCAATTGGTAATAGGACCCTCATAACACTATTCCAATTGGCGACAAGGTTCTGCCGCCAATTGGAATGGCGACTAGGGCATGTCGCCATATTAAATGGCAACATGAACATATTTTCATAATTTTTTTGACTATTTATTTTTGTAATTATCTTTTAAATTAATATTATTTTAAAAAAAGAATAAGACATTTAACACGCCCTTGGCTGCGACGCTATGTTTCTCTCTCTCTCTCTCTCTCTCTCTCTCTCTCAGCTTTATTTCCTTTTTGTTTTTTCACTTTAGAGATTTTATTTCGATTTCCTTTGCTGTTTATTTAACTCAAGCGACTCATTCACATATTATGAGATGGATACTGAAAATATCTTAGTATCATAATAAAATGGTATCTTAGACTTCAAAACTTTTCTCCTATATTCCACGACAACCTTACATTTCTCCTCTGCAGTCGAAAATGCTGGAACGAGTTGTCAGGGAGGTCAGGGGAAGAAGGGAACTCGAACTCCCGTTTTCCTTCTTGTCCTCCATCTTTATGATGTGGCATCTCTTGCTCAAAGGGACTTGATCGCACTCTAAGTCATCTTCAGTGGAGCCCAAGTCAATATTAGAATCGTTTATGGTCTCAGATGCGCTAATGTAACATCCCATTTTCCGAGCTTTTTGAAAATCCTCAAAAATTAAAATTAACCATTTGGTTTATTGGATTAATAAAGCTTAAACATGAAATTTTGGAAAATGAAAACAATTTAACATGAGTTAATCAAAACTTTAACCAATTCAAAATGTGGTTCATTTCAGAGTTTGTTGGAGTTCTCTCGTATTTGAAATCCCTCTCCTCTGTTGTTCGGTTTTTCCCTCGGCCCCACTCTTTCTCCCCCTCGATTTCGACCTCCATCTCAGTGTCGACCACCCTTTGGTTTCGACCACCCTTCCTTTTCGACCACTCTCTGGTTTTGACCACTCTCTCATGTCGACCAGCTTTTGGTTTCGACCAACCCTTCAGTTTCGACCAGTCTGTTGGTTTCGACCGCCTCTTAGGTTTAACCAGCCTTCCAGTTTGACCGGCCCCGCCTGTCAGCCCCTACACACCTTCTCTTTCCTCCCTCTATTTCCTCAGCGACGTCCGCATTAAATGTTGTCGCCTCTGTGTCCCCATCCCGTCCCTCTGACGTGCGCATTAAATACTGTTGTCTCCGCCCCGTCATATTTTTTCCTTCCCTTTTCACACCGCTCTATCTTGCTGTTATCTCCACCCCACCGCATTTTTTCTGTCCCTTTTCACATCGCTCTATCTTGTTACCCGGTTCTCCTTTCTTCCTCTATAAATAGAGCACCAGGGAGCCTTTCCCTCTTGTTTTTCTCCTCAGCTTTCAACTCTCCCTCAATCTCGCCCGTTTCACAGCGCTTCGAGTTTCGTCGCCGCCAGCAGGAGCTCGCGCCACCACCTCTAGGGCCGCCTTCAAGCTTCTCCTGTCGACGGCCGAACTACCTTCCTCCTCGTCGAACCGTGTGTCGCCTTCGCCAATTTAGGTGAGCACCACGTGCACCCAACTCTCCCTCCCTCGCTGTTATTGTTGTGGTTTGCCCGAAGCACCACGCTCCGAGTTTAAGCCCCGCATCAATTCTGGTCCCAGAGCTCCTTGAAGCAATCTTCTCTCTCTATTTCAGTTTTGTTTCGCAGGAGCCGCTGTCCTCCTTCGCCTTTGGCTGTGAGTTTCCCCGCTGCCGTTCGCCGTCCTCCACTAGCCTCCTCCAACCTCTCTCTCTCTCTGCTCGTGAGTTCCCCGTGCCCTATTTTCTCTTATTCTTTTAGCCAACTTTCTGTGCCCTGTTCTACTGTTTTGTTCTTTCGACCGCGTCAAGCCATCGAGTCTTTTTGCTCTTTCAACCGCATCGAGCAGACGAGTCCTTCCTTCTCTTTCGACCGTTGTTCAGTAGTTGAATTCCCCTTCTCTCTTTCGACCGCTGTTGAGTAGTCGAATTCCCCTTCTCTCTTTCAACCACTGTTGAGTAGTTGAATTCCCCTTCTCTTTCGACCGCTGTTGAGCAGTCGAATTCCCCTTCTCTTTCGACCCCTGTCGAGTAGTCGAATCCTTTCTTTCTTTCGACCATTGTTGAGTAGTCATATCCCTCTTACGACCACGTCGAGTAGTCGTAATCCCTCTTGCTATCCGTCTTACGACCACGTGAGTAGTCATATTCTTCTTGTAACCTTCTTTCGACCACGTTGAGCAGTCGAATCTTTGCTCCTTTCGACCACGTTGAGTAGTCTAATCCTTGCTTCTTTCGACCACGTTGGGTATTTGTTTCTTCCTTCGACCACGTTGAGCAGTCGAATCCTTCTCTATCTTTCCTACCAGTCAAACCCCTTTCGACCAGGTAGTCAACCTCTTTCCAACCAGTCGAAACCTCCTTCCGATCATGTAATTCTCAAACTTCCGAGCGCCCGTTCTCCTCCGTTCAAACTCCGATTCAAGCGATTCAAATTTTTAAATTCATCTAACTTCCAGATCTAGCTATCTACGCTAAAATTATTTAATTTGGAGTTCATTTGATTTTATTTGTATTTATTTAAAGTTTATTTAAAGTCGACTCGTTTTCGCGTGTAGATTTCGACGACTCTGGGAAACCCGAATACTTCGACAAAGTAGATCCTCAAGCATTCGAACAAGGCAAGTTATACCCTTGATTATATTGAATCCTAGTATTTCAAAGTATTTAAATTCTTTTTAAACTATTATTGCATGCATATTTAATTCCAAGTAATTTAAATCTTTGTTTTAACTTTATAGTTATTCTTAATTCCTTTGTACATCCACACTTGAATGTTGTCTAAATCACCCTTGATGCCTTTGTTAAAAACTAGTTGGTACATTAGTATAAACTAGAACATGTTGTAAAAACTTTGTGCTTAGTCGAAGCTTAGCTCAAGAATATTTACTTTGGTGAATTTAGCCACAAATTCAACTATGGTTTAAAGTGATACTATGGTATTGTCTTTACTATAGAGATTTATAAAATGTTTTGACTTGTTAAACAAAATAAAAATTGGTTTGGACTTGGGCGAAATGGATGTTTGGATGGGTGCATGTCTATGCACGAGATCGACTCATTTCTATGGTCGAGGCCCAGGGTTTTGTGAACGTCGCCCAAGTCAGTTAAGGACCGGTCTTCGAGCATATTTTGCTATGCCCTTCCGTACTACCATATGTCCTGGGTGGGCAGGACCTGGCTAACTAATTTGCAACGTTCCACCGTGGTCGTGTCATCCGGTTGCATAGGTGTCTTTTACGACCTACTTTTATGTATTCCCACATGGTGCGAGGGGACTTAAATCCGGCGGGTTTCTATCCAAAGGAAGTGAAACCTTAGCGAGGCGAGACTACGGTAGGATGACGCTTTGTAAAGGGCTTGTCACGTACTCTAGACTGCTCACTAAGGTAGTGAGCGGTGGTATCGACGGATGCCAAACAAACTAGAGAAGTCGTGTCGTATGGGTAAAGTTGTACACCTCTGCAGAGTGTAAAACTATTCGAATAGTCGTGTTCACGGTCATAGACATGTTGACAAAGCCACTCTAAGTTAGTTTTGGTTTTTGTCTTCAAAAAACTTCATCAAATGGTTTTGGATTTCTATCCAATTGGGTTTTGGGCGGTTAGCCTTGTGATAGGAGGGTATTCTTCACCACTTATTGATGAATGCTATCCGACTATAGAACTTAAGATTTGGAAAATGAATTTTAGCTATGTAATAAACTACTTTAGAAACTTAGTATGGATATTTAAATGAAAAATGTTGCTTTATGCAAATTGAGCCATATAAGCCTCCCATTGGTAAATCCTTGCATGCATTATAATCTGTTACTTGACGGGTGTAACTTGCGAGCACGGTTGTTGGTGCTCACTCTTGCTTAATTCAGATATTGAGCAGGAGAAGAATGCTATGTGGAGATTGAGATTTTGGACGACTAGACCGTCTCCCCAATCGATTGCCTGTGGCAGATTAGCTGGGCTCTACTACTTGCACTTTGACTTTCGCTATGTTCTGTATTGTCGGCTCGTAAGCCTTTCTTGTAATCAACTCTGTTGTTTATTAATAAAGTTTTGTGATTATGGTTGTGGTACCATATTTGTTTACTGTGTGAGCTAGCCACAGATCATGAGACTAGTTCGAAAATGCACAGAGGATTTGGGGTGTTAATCCCGGGTCCTTACTTTAACACCCCAAATCCTCTGTGCATTTTCAAACTAGTCCTATGATCAGTGGCTAGCTCACACAGTAAACAAATATGATATCACAACCATAATCGCAAAACTTTATTAATAAACAACAGAGTTGATTACAAAAAAGGCTTACGAGCTGACAATACAGAACACAGCCGAAGTTGAAGAGCATGTAGTAGAGCCCAGCTAATCTACCACAGACAATCGACTGGGGAGGCGGCCTAGTCGTCCAAAATCTCAATCTCCTCGTAGCATTCTTCTCCTGCTCAATATTTGAATTAAGCAAGAGTGAGCACAAACAACCGTGCTCGCAAGTTATACCCTTGATCATATTGAATCTCAGTATTTCAAAGTATTTAAATTTTGTTTTAAACTATTATTACATGCGTATTTAAATTCAAGTAATTTAAATCCATGTTTTAACTTTATAGTTATTCTTAATTCCTTTGCACATCCACACTTGAATGTTGTCTGAATCACCCTTGATGCCTTAGCTAAAAGCTAGTTGGTACATTAGTATGAACTAGAACATATTGCAAAAACTCTGTGCTTAGTCGAAGCTTAGCTCAAAAATATTTACTTTGGGGAATTTAGCCACAAATTCAACTATGGTTTAAAGTGATACTATAGTATTGTCTTTACCATAGAGATTTATAAAATGGTTTGACTTGTTAAACAAAATAAAAATTGGTTTGGACTTGGGCGAAATGGATGTTTGGATGGGTGCATGTCTATGCACGAGATCGACTCATTTCTATGGTCGAGGCCCAGGGTTTTGTGAAAGTCGCCCAAATCAGTTAAGGACCGGTCTTTGAGCATATTTTGCTATGCCCTTCCGTACTACCACATGTCCTGAGTAGGCAGGACCTGGCTAACTAATTTGCAACGTTCCACCGTGGTCGTGTCATCCGGTTACATGGGTGTCTTTTACGACCTACTTTTATGTATTCCCACATGGCGTAAGAGGGGACTTAAATCCGACGGGTTTCTATCCAAAGGAAGTGAAACCTTAGTGAGGCGGGACTACGGCGGGATGGCGCTTTGTAAAGGCCTTGTCACGTGCTCTAGACTGCTCACTAAGGTAGTGAGTGGTGGTATCGACGGATGCCAAACAAACTAGAAAAGTCGTGTCATGTGAGTAAAGTTGTACACTTCTGCAGAGTGTAAAACTATTCGAATAGCTGTGTCCACGGTCATGGACATGCTGGCAAAGCCACTGTAAGTTAGATTCTGGTTTTTGTCTTCAAAAGACTTCATCAAATAGTTTTGGATTTCTATCCAATTGGGTTTTGGACGGTTAGCCTTGTGATAGGAGGGTATCCTTCACCACTTGATGAATGTTATCCGACTATAAAACTTAAGATTTGGAAAATGAATTTTAGCTATGTAATAAACTACTTTAGAAACTTAGTATGAATATTTAAATAGAAAATATTGCTTTATGCAAATTAATCCATATAAGCCTCCTATTGATAAATCCTTGCATGCATTATAATCTGTTACTAACTTGCCACAAAATGCAAGAATCAAAAATTGGTTAGTAGTCGAAAGCACAACCACTGGTCCCCAAATACAAAAATAATAGTCATTGATTACCTTTTGGCGTCTTTGTCTCTCCTCCTCGGAAATGACCGCCAAAATTTGAGGGGCCTCCTTTGTATTTGTGGGCACCTTCTCGCATATGAGCTTGATCCAACATCAACCTCTTTCTGGGACAGGTCTGTAAATGGGAGAATATAATTAAAACTTGCTCGTAAATCAGAAATCAAATAGCTAAGTTGATTATAAAAATTTATCGTTCTTGTAGTCTCTGGTCGAATCTTCGACCCCCAGTACTCCCACATGGGATGTGCTCATATATTCAAAGGGTTGGTATGGTGTATGATGAAATCCTTCACCACATACCACCCGATTAACCCTTATCCTTCAGGTTCATAATGGAATGGATCCATGGGGCGATCTGGCCTCGACCAATCGAGGTTGTGTCCCATGACTACTTCTTCTCTGCAGCCTTGCCCGCAAACAAAAGGCGATCATCGCAGGTGACGGTCATGTGAAATAAATTCTTCCTGCAGCCAGACCAAGATGATCTAGTGAACATGGGGATGTACTCCTCCGACTTCCCATTGTGGAGTTGGATAGAGCAAATTCCCGCAATCCCGCACGTCTGCTTGCTTATCCCATAGTAGTAATTGAAGAGGTCTAGATTTGCGGGGATCCCCAAGTACACTTTGTTGAGGTACACAAATACCCCAACATTGTGATGGAATTGAGAACCAAGTTCGCCAATTCCTTGTTAAAGTGCTCGAGTATCTTAATTAGAAAAAGATGCAAGGCAATTTAAATCTGCACTCATAGTAGGCTTGGAAGACGGCGATCCTGTCTGTCTCGCCCGACGGCTAATATTCTTCTTCTTCTGCATTCTTCTACTTCACCAAATATCTTGAAGGGATCTTCTTGACGACAACCAATGCGGTCATTTTATCAGTATACATTTTCCACTACTCCCACTCGGACACGGATCCAATCATTTCTTCTAAAGAACTTGCTTGGATTTGAAGGGGTTGGGAAGCAGGTTTTCGGGCTTAAGTGGCGGCGGACAAGACAAGCCATTTCTTCTAAAGAACTTGCTTGGATTCGAAGGAGTTGGGAAGCAAGATTTCAGGCTTAAGTGGCGGCTGAGAAGACAAGAGCTCTAGGGAGACGGAGTGATTGGGAAAAGTAGAATCCCTAATTTTACCCCTGACAACTATTTATAACTGCTGACTTGAAGTGGAAATTATAGGGAAGCCCAACGGTTAGAATCCCTTCGGGAACCACTGCCAACGGACATAATAGTGGATGACCGTTTGCATCCCTTTTTCCGTCCACACGATAATAAATGTATTATTTTTACAACTCAAGTAAAAATATCTTCATCGACCAAGTCAACTTCTGGTCAAAAGAAATACTCATCGGAAAGTTTTTCTTCCGACTACTATTCTACGATCTCTTCTCAACTAAGTCATTTTCATTTGAAGTTAGGGCTAGATGACGAGGATTGAATAATCCTCAATTAATGAAGTTAATTATAAATAAATCCTCAATTAATGAAGTTATTTATCTATAATATTCATTATGGATAATAGTATTCTAAATAGCCCTCACATATGCCCCAAGTCGGTGATACTTGCTATGACCAGGGAAGGTTACGACCATCCCCTGGTCGTAAGGTCTATCACTACCAGGTCAAATCACGACCACCCTATGGTCGATAAGTCTCACAGACATATGGGTCCTATCTGATCGACTAGGGACCATGTACATCACGCTCGACTATGAGTGGTAGTTAATACAATATGTGCACATATATGTCTCTGGTATAACTGCACGCACATCTCTCCGTCTTTGGCAATAACCGTTTGGTGAACGTGCAAGGAGAATATCTCACTGACAACAACCGACATCAACGTGTGGATTCCAGCAACCATCAAAACGTCTCCTAACACACATCAACTACCACCCCTTCAACGCTTTATAAGGGGTGATGCTGGTAGACACAGGGAGAAGGGACCAACACAGATAGAAGTCATTGATAACATTTCTTAGTTTCAGTGACTTGTTTTGTCTTGTAAGCTCATTCAATACAAGAATACAGGAGTACGGTAGTTATTCTCTCCTGATAAGATATGAATTTATTTTTAAAAACCCATGTCTCTTCTTGCGTGATCTCGAGAATCGTGTCCTCCGCATTTAACTCACAAATATCGATAAATCTATGTCTCTTCTTACGTGATCTCGAGAGTCGTGTCCGCGTATTTAACTCACAAATATCAATAGTAATTCATCGACATAAACAAACTATAAAATGACACAATTTGATTGCTACGTAACATAGTTAAAAAAAGAAGACATAGATAGCTTTTTTTTTCGAAATGAATTGGATGGCTTAGAGATAATCAAGGTAGATCAAAAATAATTGCAGCGACGCTTAACCATATAATGCCTAGTAGGGTGCAAAACAATAGTTATGCGATCAATTTTGTTTTTCGTGTCTAAGGCTAGGTGCTAAAATTTCAAGTATGCCCAATTTAACCCATCAACTGGTCCAGCACGGTATTTTGGAACTTAGTTTAGTGTAGCTGGAAATAACGTGTAATTATTGGGTTTTGATCTAAGATATTTTGATCGATTCTAAATGTATGGTGCCCAAAAGGAACAGAACAATTCATCAGACAGCGGCACAACCACAGAAGATCAGCTTGCTCAACACCGGTGCAGTTTGGATTATGAAGAGTGCTACTATTACCAACTCATTTAAATTTCATGACAACGACATCTACTGTATTTTCTTCCAATTGAATGCTACTTATAACAACAACGTTCACCAAGCTTGACCTCACAATAATAGTGTCACCTTGTTTTGCATAGACTGACTGTGCTGCTGCCTTTTCCTGGCTAACTGGAGTGCCTGAAAGAGAGATCAAAAGAGGGAAGAAGAACTGCAATTGACTGAATTGAGTAAAGTCAGGGCAGGTGATGATGGGTCTCCTCTCCCTTGTTCATATTTTTTTTTTCTGTGAAGGTCAGGAACATGTCCAGGCTAGATTCACTAAACATTCAGCACCACCATAAATGCTTCAGCGAGATCTAGCTACTGGCCGACAATTCCATGGTTTTTCCCTTACCAAGCAACAAGACATGATGCGAGGCATTTTTTACATGATGTGAGGTGAAACTAAAATTTCTACTATATAGGAGTCGTAGTCTGAATACTTGTGCTACCAAGAAAAGAACTCTTTTGCATTCTTTTCTCTTTCTTTTTTTGCTTTTGATGCAGGCACTAAGAAAAGCTAAGGTCATTGGTACTTTATGGAAAAGCACCAAAAATACTACTACTCCCGTTTTCACAAGTAATCATGTGTTTAAGAGAACGGCACAGGATAATATAGGACAAAGCTTAAAAAATACTAGTCCCATTTTCACAAGTAATCCTCTGATGCTCTTGTTTTGTATGTGGACCTAAGCCGGAGAGATTATCCAAAGAAAGATAAGAACGGAACGACGATTGGAGCAGGCTCTGGGTTTTGGTGTCACTTTCTTCGTTAGCTAGCGCCCGTCCCTACGTCGGATTATGCAGGAAAGGTTTAGAATCTAGACGGACTACGTGGATTCAATTTTGTTTGCTCATCGTAGTACTAGCTTCACTTTTTCTGTTGAAGGTCTTGTTTGGATTGAAAGGGGTTAAATCTAATACCTCTGTATTGGCAGGGAAATCGTACTAAAAATCTAAAATCCCACTCAAACCAAAGAGACCGAGCCTAATCCCCATCACGGCTGAAAGGAGGATGATTTAATTCAATGCCCAGCCTAGCTCCGATGGTGTACGTCCGCAAATTAGTAATTTGGAAAATCTCGTGGTCCTCACAATTAAGGCACATTTAGACAACATGATCCCTAATCATTTTGGAATTAACTGTACGCTCTAAACCAGCCCTTAAAGCTGTGTACTGTTTGTAAATGTTTCATCAAATAAGCATTTGACTTCAAATTCATCGGCTAGGCTGGTAGGCTAAATCTAAACACATGCAAATGCAAAGAAAAAACCAAACTCTGTTATGTATAGAAGCATTTCTCAATAGTTCGATCGAAATCCAACTACTCGAATTAAGCGTAATAGCAAAAAAAACATTTAACAGTAAAATCAAGTAGTATTGGTACAGTGAAAGTGCTAAATCGATGTGCATTAAAAACCGTAGCAAATTTGTAGCACTGTAGCAAACAACGCCTCTGTTTGTACTGCGTAGGATCCGGACCCGCTCCGTGCTGCGTGGAGGAGGCAGTTCACCGGAAAGGACATGGAACTGAGTGCTGACTTCCCCGCCACGTACGTACGTACTCCCGTCCCCGCGCCACGGCGAAACCAAACGAGACGCCGAACAAGTTTGGCACTCCACTCCCCCTGCCTGCCAGCCCAACAGGCAACCGTAGCAGGCCACGCGATTAGGCGAAGGGCGCCGGGGCGTCACGTTAAAATCGATGGACCGTGCGCCTTTTCCGCCCACCAAAATCACGTCCGTTTGTGGCACATTTGCCTGGATCTGGATGACTAATACGCAAGATCGCATTACGGAGACGTCTGCACCCATGCCACGACATACATCGGTGACAGTGACAGTTAATTCTCTGAACGTTAAAACTAAGACAGGTTAAATTTTACTCTAAAATGAAACAATCATACTCTTCATAACAGATCATTGGTTATAATTTTAACCATTCGGAGATAGTTACAAAATATTAAAACCCTGAAATAGCTTGATAAATCGTATCCGAAAGGCGTACGACTTCGCAACTAATATTACCCTTATATCCTCTGCAAGAACAATCTACTTATATTGTACAATCAAGTAGTGATATTTGATAAGTTAAGTATGTTACTCTCAATAGTTTTATTTCAAAATCTATCCTACAAAGTAATAGGATATTTATCTGTAAGACTTTGGATTGTGATAATCTAGTTGATTTGACCATAATATCCTTGCCTATATTCATTTCCGAAAAATGCATTAAAGACATTAGAGCAATAAGATTTCAATGGAAGTTGTCTTCAGGGGAGAGCATATGCTAAACACCGATTATCATATTTGAGATTTTAAAAATCTTAATTTTAGTCAAGACTAGAAGGTGTTGATACGATGATTACTACTTAAATTTACCTTAAAAATTTTACCACTAAACAATTTACATATAGTTAGTCAATAATGCAAAGGTCATGCATAGATCCTGATGATCATTACTAAATCCCGAAGATATGTTGGCTATCTGTCAAATTCCTATAGTGCAAAATGCCAGACTGGATTTGTATTTCTTTATAGTGGTGCAACCATATCTTGACGGTCATCTAAGTAGACATTGGTGGCTACTTCTATCAACTACTCAGATATTTTAGCACTGTATGAAGTCTCCCGTGAATGTGTTTGGCTCAGATGAGTGATTAGCCATATGCAGAAGTCTTGTGCCATTAACACTATTGATACTATCATAATTATCTATGAAAATAACACTGCTTGTGTTGCATAAAAAAATAGGTTATGTCAAGAATAATATCACGAAACATATTGCTCCAAAATTCTTCTATCGTCATGAACTCCAGAAGAACGATGAGGTGAAGATCCTGCAAACTAAGTGTTGTAAAAATCTGGCCGATCTATTCACTAAGTCTCTGTCTGTGCCTAGCTTCCAATGATTCGTTCGTGGCATTTGAATGAGGCGGCTTAGAGAATTACAGGGATCAGGGGAGAAATTCTTGAACCATAGCATACTTAAGGTCCTGAAGTTTTGCCTTAACCCCGACGATTAAATCCGAAAGGTAGAGAGATTGCACTCTATCGATATTTTAATATCGAACTTATGAAATAAATGCTAAAAGAGGGTGTCGTGGGGCGCCCACTGACCCCCCACAACCCGGTGAATACCACAAGGCCCCCCGAGAGCCAAGGGCCGGAGGGGCTCCGAAAGGGGGCCTGAAGGCCACCAGAAGGTCCCCGAGGGACCACTGAAGGCCACCAAGGTGTTTCCGGAGGGCATGGGATATCTCTGGGAGGACACCGAAGGTGCCCCGCAGGGCCACCTCAAGGGCGCCGAAAGGTGCTCGGGGCCTCCTTGGCCTGGAGCCACCCTGCGAAGTGCAAAGGAAGGAAAAGGCAGATGGACCAGGTGTACCAGCTGGGTAAACCAAGACCAAGGAGGGCCACCGTGAGCCGAAGGCTACACATAGAGTAGGGAAAAGCCCTTACAACCCCTATGGGCAAAGGGGTTTTGTAGGGGGTAGATTGGTAACTTCGGCTATCCCTGTCGGAAGGCTATAAATAGCATCCTCCCCATGTAATAAGGACGGGCCCGATTTTTAGGACAATTAGTACACATTTACTCATGACTATCCCCTTTTCCGAGGATCCCTTGGTTCCTTGTGTAGACACTAGGGTCCCTCTTTTTCTACTATCTAGTCTTTTCTTACTACGACAGTTGGCGTCATTCGTAGGGATCGGTAGGAAAGTCACGCAGTGTAGCTCGAAGACATCAGCATGGCCCCTCGAAAGGTCACACCCAAGGTCTCTATGGCCGAAGCAGCCGTGGCTGCCGCGACACCTAGCACCCTAAGGGCCAAGCGAAGTAGAACCTCCGCGACAGCGTCCGCCACCGCCGAAGCAACAGAGGAAGATGCAAACAGTTCCACACATGGAGGCATCACCGAAAGCGACACCCGGCCAACCGGGGCATCTCTCCCCAAGAGTCACCCGGCAGGCCCGCCTTCGTCTGGGGCAGCAAGCGTAACCCGAGAGGCCTACGAAGCGCTCTAATGGGAATTGGCGGCGTCCACTGAGAGATGTTAACTGTGAGGTCGTAGTTCACGAGAACAGGGCATTCTCTAGAAAGCTCATGAGCAGATAAGGGAGCATGACCAAATAATACTCTATTTAGGTTTGGTTCTTTGATAGCCTAGTATCAGTTGAGATTTCAAGTTAAATCTAATCACAAAAGACTGTGAATTCAAGGCATAATCTATTTATCAGTTGTGAGAAGATGAATCTTGTTATTCTATTTGCAAGTTCAAACTGTACAGGACTTACACTGAAAGACTGGTATATCAACAACTCTTCAGCACAATAATCTTTATCATGCTTTTGTTTTGTTGCTTGCCTTGGAATTGGTAGGAGATTGTTGAAATTAGGCCCATATGTGTAAAGGTCTATTCATTCCTAAAATTCCAAAGCATGCATGCAATGCCTTAGACCAGTGGTCTTAGACCAGGATGGTCTAAGTCTTAGGCTAAAGTGGTCGAAGCCTTAGACTAGTGATCTTAGATCAGGATGGTCGAAGTTTTAGACCAGTATGGCAAAACCATAAACCAATAGGGTCGAAGCCTTAGACCACTGTGGTTGAAGCCTTAGACCAATGTAGTCGGATCCAAAGACCGTCAAAATACATTGGTCGAAGTTGTAGACCAGTGTGTAATCAGGATCTGATTAACACTACTTAATTACCATTAATTGATTTTGAATTAGCAGTTACTAATGGTTTAACATGAACTTTATTAAGAGCAGTTATTAGAGAGTAATTGACTCAACCTCAAAAAGAGCTATAGACATCGAGACCAACAACAGTTCGAAAAATATTTCTATTCTTCCATCTTCCTCTCTGTTCTTCTGTACTGAAGAGTTGCGCTGTCAAACTAAAGCCGTCCCTTCTCCTCGGCGTACACCGGGAAGGAGGGTGAGCGGATATCTTCGAACCATTGTCGCAGAGTTCACCTGCACGGGGCGGCAATAAGGTTTCTAGGCAACGCATCTGCACGACCGCTCGTTGCGCTGCTTCATCTACGACCTACACTGCTTCAAGACCGCGTTGCTTCTTGTTCTTCATCGAACCCGACTGTGAATTGGTCATAAGGCCACTCTATTCTGTTACAATCCTATTTTGTGTATATTTAGAAGTGCAATGAGTTGTCTGCTGTTGATATCGTTTTATGCATCTCTAGTTATTTGTGATCTTTGTCTCATACTAAAATTTAGAATTAAAATATTGTTCACATTTCCAATACAATGCATGTACTTAGAAAGAAGCTTAGCAAATAAAAACTGACTTTTCTTGTCACGTGGGATAGATAAGATGCTGGGACTCTTAGCTACACCTGTGACCTGTAGATCCTCTCCCATGGCTCTTTTCCGTGTTCCAGTCTCCTCCTTGCTCCTTGGTCATGCTCACAATCTCCGAACAAAGATTTTCTTCATCAAATAGTACTTGGCATTTTCCTATTCGGACCAAATTACCCCTATCAACTCTATGCGATTTGGTCAAAATGCTAAGCGTTTAGAAACGGAGGATCACACAAGTTGCGTGAACCCAGCCAGAATCCTCTTTCGTTTAGCTGAAGTGGACTAGCATGTTCACAGAGTAGCTGCTCGTTTTACACAGCAGGGAACATCGTACCCACACCGCTGGGAGACGGCTGGCAAGCAATGGAGTAGCAGCGATTGTAGATGGATAGTAATAGCTGCCCCGCCAGGCAACAACAGGTCAGGCCAACGAGTCAGTCATTAACCAATCCCTGGGTTGGGCCAGTTTTCCAAACCAAGCAACACGGAGTTATAATTCAGAAACCAGCTCGACGGCGTCTGGCACGGCCGGAGCTCCGCGTACCGAAAAGGCGCAAGGAATTCGGGCGCCGAGTTTAGGATTTGGGCGTCGGCGTGCGCCCACCCGAAGTCCCGATCACGAGGAGGAGGCTGTGTCTTGGTGGGCGTTCAAAGGACGGAGGGCCGACATCTTGAGGTTTGGGTCCCTTTTGGCGCCGGATTTGTATGGGTAGATCGTATGCTAGCATATTTTTTTATATGCCACTGTAAAGTTTTTAATTTGTTATTGCAAAGTGATCGCTCCCTTTCATACCACTGCAAACTCAAAATCATACACTTTTATGTTATCGTTCACCTGTCAAGCCGTGAAAAGACCATTTTGCCCTTATCATCTTCCTCTTCCTTCTTCTCTGTCGCACAATTCACACATAGAGAGCGGCGGCCGCCGCTGGGCTGCTCCTTGAGGCCATCGACACCACTACCGAGCTACTCCACGAGGCCACCAACGCCACCAAGACTGCCTTCGCCGATGCAGCCAGAAAGTGAGGGCGACGCCAAGGTAGCTTTGCCACGGTGGCATGGACGAGCGGAAAGGAGGGCGTGGGCGTTGGGGAAGCGGCGAGCGCAAGTGAGGATGTGAAGGAGTTGTGTGTGGGCGAGGAGGGAGGGGCAGGAGGGGGTGAAGCGGAAGAGGTGGAGAGCAGTGTCGGGGTCGAGGCAGACACGACGGAGGGCGGTGTGGAGGGGGGCAGGAGTGAGTGTGGAGGAAGCGAGCAGGCGTGGAGGAGGGCAGGAGTGAGTGAGGAGGGAGGGGCAGGAGGGGGCGAGGCGAAAGAGGTGGAGGGTGGCGTCGAGGCCGAGGCGGACATGGCGGAGGGCGGTGTGGAGGAGGGAAGGGGTGAGTGGGGAGGAGGAGAGGAGGCGGGTGGTGTCGGGGAAGTGGTGGTGGAGGAGGAGGTGGGTGAGGTGGCCCAGGAGGGTGGGGCGGAGGAGTAGATATGGAGCAGGAGGAATGAGAGGGGTCAAAGGAAGCGACATCTGTGGGGCATGTAGTGGTCAAAAAGATACTTGGTTGTTTTGCTAGCGAACGAGAAGGCGGAGGGTGGCGTGGAGGAGGGCAGGAGTGAGTGGGGAGGAGGAGAGGAGGTGGGCGGTAGCAGGGAAGCGGTGGAGGAGGAGAGGTGGGAGGGGGCGAGGCGAAAGAGGTGGAGAGCGGCGTCGAGGTCAAGGCAGACACGGCGGAGGGTGGCGTGGAGGAGGGCAAGGATGAGTGGAGAGGAGGAGAGGAGGCGAGTGGTGGAGGAGGAGGAGGGTGAGGCGACCGAGGAGGGTGGGGCGGTGGAGTAGATGTGGCGCAGGAGGAAGGAGAGGGGTCAGAGGAAGCGACATCTGTGGGGCATGTAGTGGTCAAAGAGGTAGTTTGTGATGTTGCTAGCGAACGAGAAGGTGGAAGCTACGGGTGACGACCGGCGAGGCGGGAGGACGAAGGCGATGGCGATGCGGGTAAAGAGCAAGCGGTGCGCGCTCGGCCCAGTCCAGCATGGTAGCGCCCTTGCCTCTTGCTTGCCCTAGCCAGGACTTGGAGGAGGCCGCTAGTCGCCCAGTCCTCTCGATCCTCACTGGCCCACCCAATCCCCTTCCCCTTCCTCTTCCTCTCATCGTTCACCCCGCCCCTCTCCACTCCGACGGGGCCATGAAACACCGCACGCCCGGGCGCACGTGGCCTCCCATCGACGATGTCGTGCTCCTATTAGGCCATTGCCGCACACCGAAAGATGCACGGCAGGCTTCCGTCTCCGGCAACCTCGTCGCAGCATTCTCCCACGACATTGTCCCGGTCAAGGACGACGACCTCAAGATCTACAAGCCCTCCCCTCCTCTCCCCTCCCTCCTCCCCTTCATGGTCTTCGGCCCTCCGCCAACCTCCCCACCTTCCCATGGGAGGCAGCAGGGGCCTCCTCCGTGCCGCTGCCTCCCGTCCTAGCCTTCAACTAGGAGTCCAGGACACGCTGCAGCAGCGCCTCCAGGCCATCGTCGAGGGCTCTAGCCTGGACCACCGCAAGCAAGCGCGTCCTCCGCGAGCTCAACTCCTTCATCTCCGAGCTCCGGTGCAGACGCCGCCCCGACGAGCCCGCCGAGGAGGAGGCCCTCTCCTTTTTTCTGCTTTGGATTTTTTTTTTTTGAAATGTAATGTTTCGTTGATCTTGGATTCCATACATCGACTCAGCAGGTTCATGATTTGCCTCTCCATTTCGATGTTGGTTCCTTTGTTTCCTCAGATCGATGTTGGTTCATGCTTTGAATTGTTCGTTGAAATGTAATGTTTGTGTAGTTGTATTGATTTTCTTTGAGATGAATAATTTATCATAATGTGATGTCGTTGTTATTCATATGACGATGTTTTTCTGAATAAATTCATTACGTTGATCCTCATCGGTGGTCAGTTTTGGAAAAGATCAACGAGAAGATCCACCGCGAGCTAGTTTCTGGGAGGTCAGGTGTTTGGCTTGCGAGCCCTCGCGAGCTGGCTCGAGCCTGATCACAAGCCGAACCAAGCCTACTGTTCACTTGAGCCAAAACGAGCCTGGCTCGAGCTAGCTCGGTTCGGCTCGTTTCCACCCCTCGCGATGAGGCATTTTTGAAAAAAGTAGACGAAGAAAATCTAACGAAGTTGATGACAATGACATAAATGGACATGGTTTCGAGTTTATAGTTGCATGGAAGGGAGAAGTCATTTTTCAATAGCAAATTAGCGGGTTCGAAACATTTACCGTGGCATATAATTTTTTTCGGGTTTATGTTTTTTTTTTACCTTCGGGCCTCTAAAACATGACACTGCGCACATGATGACCTTGACAGGACGGATTACGCCGTTGGACCTCAAAACGTCAGATTCTAAGAGTCCATATCACTTGTTACTAAGGGATGGACACATCAGTATTTAGGTGATATGAAGAAGAGAATGTGAACTTGTTTCTAGATGAAGAAACAAGCAAATTGTTGATCCCAAGACATAAGAAACAACAAAATAACTATTGGGGACTTGCTTGTTACCTAAAAATATGTTTTGTGTATAGTAATTAAAGTAGGAATTAATGTCTTAGATACAAGCTCAAGAAACAATCTATTAGAAGATTTTATTATTATTATTAAATTGAGTACTCTCATTTTCTTCTCAGTAACGAGCTAAGAAACGAATTACGTCCTTAAAAAAAAAGAGCACAAGATTACGTACGTGGAGAACAGAGAGAAAAAGTTATACGGCTTACGGGCCATGTGTCCGCGTCATACTGTCAGTCGGTCACGTAGTTCACAGGGCGGACTAGCTCCTCACAAGAAAGAATTAAAGAAAGAACTCTCTTCTTTAACCGTCTACATCTCCCCGGCTGCCTTGTCGCGCCCAGACCCTTCGAGAGAAAGAAGGCAGGCCTCGCTACAAAACGCAGCGAGCACAAAACTTTTCAGCTCCTCTCGCAGAACGCCCAAACCCAGCAAAACTCTGCCCATTTCGGCGCGCACGGGTGCCCATCCGTCCGTGTCGCTTCCTGCTTTGATCGAACGAGATTGCCATGGCGCGTCGGCCGCCGGAGGAGGGGAGGCCGTGGAAGCTGGCGGACCACCCGTGCCTGGGGAAGGGGAAGGTGGTGGACGGCTGGGGCGAGGCGGCGTCCGACCCCTTCAACTGCATCCACGTCCTCAAGAAGGTGCTAGCTTTCGCTGATCGGTTGTACTTGTACATCTTTGTGTACATGTCTCTTGCCGCCGAGAGATGCATGGTCGTTGTTAACTCTGCTTGCATGTGTCTCTTGATTTATGGCACGTACAGGGCGCTCCGGAGAGGTGGAGGCTCATCAAAACTCACGAAACAGTGGTAGGGGCGTAGGGCTGCCCACAGATGATGACATGGGTAACAGCGAGGTCGGCCACAATGCTCTCGGAGCCGGCCAGATATATATGCCCTAATGCCCAGGGGTAACACTGTAGTTATAATTCCATTTCGGAGGATATTTTGATTTGACTATTGGTATAGAATACGCTGGTACCGGTCATTTCGGTGTATTGTTTTGGATTTTAATATAATATATATTTATTCATAAATATATATGTAACTGTATGTACACATAATTTCACTTGAAATATCACTTTAAATACATAACAAAATGATATATAGTTCAATAACTTCATAAATACAAATGTACGTAGTTGAATAATACAACATGAGTTGGCTGATGAGGATATGGTGTGGATAATCCTGTGTGGATCCAAATCGGTGGAGGATCTGGTGTGGATCCAGATCGGTGGAGGATCTGGTGTGGCTGAGGGGGATCTGGTGTGGTACGATATGGTGTGGTTGCGTGTGCTGTGTTAGGGAAAGGAGAGAGAGGATGATGTGTTTGTTGAGTGTTCTTGTTGCTGGCTTGGTGGTGGAGTTTTTTTTATTAGGTTGTTGTTGATTGCTATAATAGAAATTAGTGATAGTGGTGGGGGTACGATGGAAGGCATGGAAGACAAGGAGAGAGGACTGTTCAGATGGCCACTTTGGTGGTTGAGCTCGATGATGGTGATGACGAAGTAGGAACCGGTGGTAGCTCCAATGGAGGCTATGGTGATGCGATTGGTGTCGTACGGTAGTGTTAGTACAGGTGTCAAAAATAGTGTTGTTGGAGAGGACCGAAAGAGGATTGGGACTGGAGTTACGTGTAATGGTTTGTAACAGAGGTAGAGGTGATAGAGGCCGAGACTGGGAGCATGTCGGTAGAGTGGTGGAGGCTGGGGGTGGCTAGGGTATGAGGGTAGATGAAGATGAGGTTGAGCAGCTGGTAGATGATGGGGATGAATTTGTTGATGTCTCTGGTAGTATTGGTGGTGGACAACTTTTTTTATGGTATTGGTTATGGAGTCGATAGATGGTAGGTTTTGTTAGATTCTCGTGCCCATCTTGAGAAGTGTTAGAGATATTAGAGTTTAGGTAATAGTTCAAGTCGTGTGCGAGTTGTGCTAGAGTTAGACTGTAATATTTAGCACTATAAATCAAGAGTGTGGGGATCCCAAGAGAGACACACAATATTCCCGAAATCCTACAAATTTTAATGACCCAATCATAAGGATACTTGTTGTATAGCCGGTTAAGGTGGCAAATCCAGTTCTAGCACCCATTGATAGTAGCAATCATCAATATACTATGGCCTATGGGCATTATTATAGTATATCTCAACACAATCTACTGGTACATAAAAGTTTTCGTTGTTGAACTCAAGCTTTCTAGATCTTCACAATTTTTACATCAGTGTTCCTCGACAGTATATGGCATACTGTTCAACTTAATTTGAATCAAATTGTGATACCATGATCAACATATTGCAGGACCATCTCAAAATGACGGACAATAACGTATGCCAAGTTACTGATCAGATGGTAAAATGGCGCAGTGCAAAACTGGTAGATTTGGCGCTTGCCTCTGGGAAGATATACGAGGGGGAAGGTGTTAAGTACATCCAGCAGTCCTTTGAGAACGGTACTTTGCATCTCATTGGTTTGCTGAGCGATGGGGGAGTACACTCAAGGATAGATCAGCTGCATGGAGGTCCGGGCAAGATTGATGATTGTCCCTTCTCGATCGAGGTCTGGGAGTATATTGATGATTGTCCCTTCTCAACTGAGGTCTGGACAAGATTCAGGACGTAGAGCGGCATCCAGTTCCCGATCCCCTCCGCGGCGATGTCTAGCTCCCAAGATTGGTGGCTTACCACGAGGAAGTTAATTTCAAAACGTTCTGACGGGATTTTGACATGGTGACCATCCTCGTTCACTGGTGTATCTGAAAGAGCATAATGCTAGAATCTTTGAGGGACGTTGTCGGCCTACGACCGATGTGCTCTGGAGTATCAAGGAGGAAATCTTCTCGTGGTAGGCTGCCGGATGTGTTTCATCTTTGTAGTCCCCTGTGTGTAACATATCGGTGCTACCTTGCACGGCCGTTTGAGGCTGCAAGGTAGTTTTTCCGTTTCAGAGAGTTTTCTCTCTCTTCTTGTTTCCTTAAACTTTTTCTCTCATTCTTAATATATTTGGTCTGAGAATCTTCCAACCAGTCAGTCGAAAAAAATAAGATCAGCTGCAGGTTGGAAACAAAGTTCAAACATTGCCCGTCAGTTATACAGCTGTTTGTTAATGTTTTGGCTCTTGCAATTGCTTCTGAAAGGGGCCAGTGAGCATGGGGCGAAAAGGATACGGGTTCATATCCTTACGGATGGCCATGACGTATTGGTGGTAGCAGTGTCAAATTTGTGGAAATGCTTGAGAATGACCTTGCTAAATTACGGGAGAATGGTGGATGCAAGAATTGCATCTGGTGGAGGCAGGATGTATGTTACAATGGACCGTTATGAGGTATACATGTTAGGCATTTCAATTCGGAGAGTTCGATTTGCTACTTACGGAACTCACTGTATATCTTACCGCTTTGCAGATCAGTTAATCATGTTTCACATCCTAGTTACATTTCTGAACATAGAAAATAATGTTCAATCAGTTGTTGAATCTTGTATGCAAGTTCATTTTGCAAATTTGTGCAAAGCTTAATTTTTGTAAATCGTAATATTGTGCCAAAACATGACAAATATTGCTATTCATATCTGCACTGACAGCTGTGTTATTTGGCAGAATGACTGGCAAGTTGTGAAGCGTGGTTGGGATGCGCAAGTTCTTGGTGAAGCCCCACACGAGTTTCAAAATGCCCTTGAGACTGAAAAAGCCCAGGGAGGATCCAAAGGCCAACGACCAGTATTTACCCCCTTCGTTATAGTCGACGAAAGTGGAAAACCAGTTGGCCCTATAGTGATGGGGATGCTGTTGTGACATTTAATTTCAGAGCTGATCAGATGGTGATGCTTGCAAAGGCACTCGAGTACGAGAATCTTGACAAATTTGACCGTGTCAGATTCCCGAAGATTCGCTATGCTGGTATGTTACAGTATGATGGCGAGTTAAAACTTCCAAGTCATTATCTTGTTGCTCCCCCGGAAATAGAGAGAACGTCTGGTGAGTACTTAGCGAACAATGGCGAAAATAAATCCTATTAGGGGGGCCTTGGCGAGGGTTCCTTACATTTGCTACAGTGCAAGAGGTCGAAGGAGGATCCGACGGTGGGGGAAGCCGGAGGGGCCTCTCTCTCTGAGAATTTGCTTCCACAATGGCATAGGCACCTATGCTCGCAGGTACAGTACTGTACTTTGTCTTGTCCGAAGTCTTTGGTCTGACTACTCTGGTACTTGAGAGCTACTAATCCTCGTCTCTTTTCATTTTAGTTTTCAGCGACAGTCAAATTTTGTCATGTCACATTTTTCTGGAATGGAAATCGGTCTGGCTACTTCAACCCAAACTTGGAAAAATACGAAGAAATTCCAAGTGACATTGGTATACCCTTTCATGTACAGCTCAGAATGAAGGCAGAAGGCCGTGGAAATTGCAGAGAAGGCAAGGGATGCCATCCTGATTCACAAATTTGATCAGGTAGTTAACAAGATAAGATCCTTGAGATGAACTAGCTGGGAGCTCATAATCATGCATGTCTGTAGATAGATACGCGATGATAACTGTTAACAAACTACTTAAGAGTAACAGTCCAAACACTAATGTGGTCATTTTGTAGGTAAGGGTCAACATCCCAAATGGAGATATGGTTGGTCACACAGGTGATACTGAAGCTACCATCATTGGGTGCAAGGCAGCTGATGAAGCCGTTAAGGTAGATCATCTTCGCAGTCCTCTCTCTTTTCCTGATATTTCATACCAATTGATAGGTCGCCAATTAACAACGTGTAGCATTGCACATATGTTTTCCACTATTTGAAATAATTTGCTTATGATGGACACCAATTCTCTCATTCAGATTATTCTTGTTGACATTGAGCAAGTAGGCGGCATTTTTGCAGTCACTGCTGACCACGGCAACGCTGAGGACACGGTGAAAAGAGATCAATCTGGGAAACCGCTCCGCAACAAAGACGGAAAATCGGAAATGTTCAACCCCTTACTTCGCGCACACTGAATCCTCCAGTATGTGCACTTCAGATATGCTTGTTCTATCATATATGTTGAGGAACCGTCGCTGACGAGTCCAGTCCGAACGATTACCTCGTATACAAAATCAGATTCGTAAGAACGATGCAAGAACACAAGAACACAACAATAGATGAAACACAGGTATGAGAGGGGACTGCAGGCTGCTCTTTATTGCTCTTCCAATAATGAATTGTGTACATTGCTTGGGGGGTCCCCCCTCCTATATATAGTCTACGGTGGATGAGGTGCCCACCCGGACCCGGACTCCTGGCCGGGCCCGGTTTCCTAATACTCCCCCTTGGGCTCTCATCCTTCATGTCCATGCCTCGCTAAAACTCCATAAAAACCCAGTGGGAAAAATTTGGAGAAAGAGTACATGGATCACGTTCTGCTATGTCGCACGAATTGCCTCATTAAAAACCTTAACCGAGAAACTTCAGGAAAAACTCGTCAAGGAAAAAGAGTACAATTCACCCAATTTATTTAATCTCGAGATTTGCTCTTTGGGTACTCGATCTTCGTAATCAAGCTTGATGAATGAGTTTGTGAAGGTTCTCCCCACTCTGCACTTCTCTAAGTCTTATCATTCCAATTCCACGTCGCACCTTTCAAAGCTAGATCTTTGGAAGTGACTTAGTGAACAAATCTGCAAGATTTTCACATGACTTAGTATGCAGTACCTTAATTTCGTCCATCTTTTGCATTTCATGAGCATAGAAGAATTTGGGGTTGATATGCTTTGTGAGAGGACTCTTCACATAACCCATCTGTACTTGTGCAACACAAGTGCATTATCTTCATAGATAATAGTGGGGGTTTGTGCGGTATTCAATCCACATGAACTGCTGGATGTGGTGAATCATCCGCCGAAGCCAAGAGCATTCCGTGCGGCCTCGCATGCATGCTATAATTTCGAATGGTTCGTCGAAGTTGAAACCAAACTCGCTTAGATGATTTCCATGAAATTGCGGTTCCACCACACGTAAATACATAGCTTTGTTTGCGACTTAGTTTGTATGCGGTCCGACAGTACCCGCATCTGCATAGCCAGTCATTGTAAGGTCCTGGTTCTTTCTGTAGAATAGGCCAAGATCTTTACTTCCTTGGAGGTATCGGAAGACGTCCTTTATTCCCTGCCAATGCCTTTTGGTAGGTTCTGCACTATACCTTGCTAAAAGATTCACTGCGAAAGCAATGTCCGGTCTAGTGCAGTTTGCTAAATACATGAGTGCTCCAACTGCGCTCAAGTATGGGAATTCCGGTCCCAGGACTTCCTCCTCTTCTTTAGGTCCGAGCGGGTCCTTGTCTTGCTGCAAGGATCTTAGATCATTGGCACTTTTGAAGGATATGCCTTTTCAAAGCCGAACCTTTCCAACACCTTACGAGTGTAGGTTGGTGATGTACTAAAATTCCTTGAGGTATGCTCAAGTCGCAAGCCTAAGCAATATTTGGTTTTACCCAAATCTTTCATTTCAACTCCGACTCCAAGTAAGAGCTTGCTTTTCAATATCTTCCAAAGTCCCGATGATATTCGGATCATCTACATATCTGAGATTATCTGAATCCATCACAGGATCGCCGTATAAAAACACAGGGACAATCCTCACTGCTCGTAGCCTTTCTTGCAGAAAGTCGCTAGGCGATTATACCACATCTGCTGATTGCTTGATCCATACGGTGACTTTACGAGTTGCACATCGTATAGATTTCTGTTTGCTCTATCTTGGTTCTGATGCAGGATACCTTGGTACCTTCATATAAATTTCGAATCAAGTTCCCATAAAGGTATCACGATTACCACATCCATCAATTTCATTTCCAAATTCAGATTCACCGCCATTGAGATTAAATATCTAAAGGTAGTTCCGCCCATGATCGGGAATAGGTTTCTTCATAATCGACTCTGGTCTTTGAGTGAAACCTTGTGCAACAAGCCTTGCTTTATATCTGACAACTTCATTTCTTTCATTTCTCTTTCGAACAAATACCCATTTATGCCCTACAGGGTGCACATGGGGAGGTGTGCGGCTTACAGGCCCAAACACCTCTCTTTTATTCAGAGATATTAATTCTGCTTCTATTGCCTTTTTCCAATCTTTCCAATCTGATCTCTTCTTGCATTCAATGAGCGATGCAGCTCGGATCAAGATCAATAATTGTGGCAATTTTCTTTGCAAAATAAATGTCGACATTAGCTGTTGCTCTATTCATAGATTCTCCCGTGGTCACATAATTTATAGCTATTTCTTCATAAGGCGGTTCTGCTAATGCTTCTACTTGCTCACCGCTGCTTTCAATTGCGGGGGCAAGTCCCTTTAGTTTTTCAGCTCCGATGTGTGCGCACACATCCATGCTGATGTCTCCCTCCGTGGGAATATTCAAATCTGGTATGTCTTTTACTGAAGGTTCCATACCAGTGCCAGGTCTCAACTGGCTCCCCTTCTGTTTGTGGGGAACTTGGTGATCGGTGTGACAAGTCCTTCTTATCCTTTTCGCGCGGCGTCCCGGTTACTTGGGATTCGAGGCGGAGTTCTCGTCCTTTATTCGAGGCCTGCGGGCGGGATTAGGATACCTTCTATTTTCTTTGGTATTTCAACCCTTTCCGGTGCATTGCGTGCGAGCACATGCGACTTGGTCGCGCTCTTCAAATCACTAAAGTGGTCGAGCGCTTGATTTGCTAATGCTTGCAAATCAATTATCTTACGACTTCTCTATCGCTTCACTAGTGCGTGGGTCATGTGCATTAATTCCGTGGCTTGCCACGTTATTTCCGACATTTTTCATCAAGAGGTTGATTTCCTCCCCCTAATGACGGGAAACTATCCTCATCAAATATGCTATCAGCGAAACGGGTTGTATGCAAATCTCCAGTCATTGGGTCCAGATACCTGATTATGGATGCAGTCTCATAACCAACGTATATCCCAGATTTTCGGAGAGGGCCCATTGCAGTTCGCTGCGGTGGTGGTATAGGTACATAAACCTTGCAACCAAACCTTCTAAGATGAGAGATTTTCGGTGGTGACCCTTGCGCTAGTTGCATAGGTGAATGGATGTTGTATCTTGACGGTCTAAAATTGATGAGAGTTCTTGCATGCGAGATCGCGTGTCCCCAACACGTAGTTGGTAAATTACAATTCTGTAAAAGCGGTCGGGCAATGAATTTAATTCTTTTAATCAATGCTTCTGCTAGTCCATTCTGGGTGTGGACATGTGGTACCGAGTGCTCAACGGTAATTCCCATTGCCACACAATAATCATCAAAAGCCTTTGAAGTAAATTCTCCGGCGTTGTCCATTCTGATGGACTTTACATGATGATCAGGGAAATTATTCTTTATTTTAATTATCTGCGAGATCAGCTTTGCAAAAGCATGATTTCTTGTAGATAACAGGCATACATGCGACCATTTCGAGGAAGCATCGATGAGCACCATAAAGTACCTAAATGGCCTGGCAGGCTGAATAGGACATAAATATCTCCTGGATTCGGTCCAGAATGCAGATTTCATCCTTCACTTTCGAGAGAGAAGGTCTAGTAATTAATTTCGGTGGCACATGCAGGCACACGAAATCTTCTCGATTCGGAAAATTCTTTACATTAATATTATGTCCCCGAGAATTGTTAATTATATTTCTCATCATTCTAAGACCGGGTGGCCTAATCTATCATGCCGAGACGAAAAAGTTCGAGCTTCTAAAAGATGTTTTCGGGACGAAGTATAGGTTGCAGTGCCCTAATATGAGTGTAGTATAGCCCGATTCATATGAAGGAAGTCGTTCTAATACCCTTTTCCCATTCTCTTCACGCTTTGTAATGAGCAGTATTCCTTACCATACTCTTCTTGATCTCTACATGGAGACCGTTAGCGCGAATATCTTTAAAACTTAAGAGAGTTCTAGTCGATTCCGGTACAACAAGGCTTCTTCAATGACCAATGTCGTGCCCATTGGGAGTATAATTGTGGCTCTTCCCGAGCCTATTATACAAATATCGCCGCCATGATTGTCGTAAGACTACCAAAGATTCTTCTTGATCATTGGAAAAATTTCGTTTCTCTTAGTATGGTATTCGTTGTGCCGCTATCCGCTAGACACACTTCCTCCATAGGCGCCACACGCGTTACGATATATAAAGTATTTATCAATATGGAGCAAAACAATCCACACATAAAACATACTTCAAAACAGAACAAAACTTGCTTTATTAATACGGAAAAGTCTTGCTGGACCCATCATAAGAATTTAATGCTAATGCTCTTCTAGAGCTTACAACCTTTATTCAATAAAATCCTAACATAAACGCAAATGATCAGAAAACTAAGTGCCATGCATGCACTAAATCGAATCGTAGTAAGAATTAACTTGCATCAATCTCATCTACTTCTATCTTTTCTTCTTGAAACTTTTTGCAAAATGCTGCAATGTCCAATGAAGGGGTGATAGGAGCTCTTTGTAGGCATGTCCACATCCATAGGTGCGACCAATGACCGTGGATCTTCTATGCTCGCAATGGCGAGTGCGCCTCGTCTTGTCCTTTGCCCTTCTTCTTTGCCTTGAAAGCATCAATCACGTCTTTGCGGTTCACGGCGGACACGTGACCAATGTCCCCAAGTGCCACATTTGTAGCGACTTTGGTCCTGCGACCATAGGGCTTCTCATCGCGCTTCTTTTGGTCGCCTTTCTTGACTTGAGCATTTTGCTTAGTTTTGTGGCCCAGACCTTACCCTTCCCGCCTCTCGCTTGAGTGAGGCTTTCTCACCTGTAGCTACTAGCATTGACTTCATGGCCAACTTTGCTACTAGGTGGTGCGAGATGTAGTTCTTTCGAGAACCTCATCTTGAGCTTCCGCAACTTGCATAATATCAATCGGTTCGGCATATTCCTTGAAGCCATCCCGACGATAGTTGCGTGCGGATTGCACCGCATTTGGGTGAAAGGTAGACGGGGTTTTCTCAATCCTCTCGCATCTCGTGATTACTTTACCACAAAGTGAAGATTTGTACAAATTACGTACAAGCGAGTTGTACTCCCCGATCTTGTAGTCGAGAAACGTAGTCGAGTCCATTCTGCTCTGCCGGGCGAGATGGTGTACCGATTTCTCGAACCGCTTCTTGAGGGCGGTCCATAATGCCAGTGCGCTCTTTTCTGCCATATACTCGTTCTTGAGAGTTAGACAAAGATGATGTCTGAGAAAATGAAGTGCCTGATCATTCTCCTCGGCGTTGGAACGACATCTGCGAGCGCGAGTCCATGGCAACACGGAGCTTCTTGGCTCCGAGTACGATCTCAACATCTGATGCCCAAGTCAAATAATTCTGGCCATGCTGGGCCAGCTCCTCGAACTCCCGGTTCGTAATTCCAGTCATCTGCATATTCATGCAAGGAGTGCATAAGATTACTGCTGGTAATGTACATAAAAGGTTGCAAGAATTCCCATAATATTCCCGTATTTTTCTACGCATTTTTCAAGATTTACTGCTATATTCAATGATTAAAAGCAATATAAATAATTACAGATAATCAAGACAGTAAATACAGTAATAAATTGCATAGAAATAATAATAACAAGAATAAATATGCTTCAAAATTCAAAAATATGCAAAAATTTGGATTCCCGAGGCACTTTTCTACTGGAAAATGACTTTCTCGGTGAAATCTGCAAGTTTCAGGGGCTAAAACGCGAAATTTCAGTTCTGAGAGAAAAATTCGCGTAATTTTCAGATTTCTGAGGGGTTATTCTGCAAGAATATACATAATTCCGTAAATCTCTCAATTCCAGAGGGGGTTTTCGCAAAATTTCCTTATATGCGAAACTTTCTTGTGATTTTTAGAATTTCGAGGGACTTTATTGCAAAATCGGGTTTTTTTCAGTTTGCCCTCCCTTTTTTTTCCGTAGGGTAAATCTTGGGCCTATTTATTATGCATTCAAGGCCCAAGAGGGCCCAGCCGTGCCTCTCAAAGGTAGTGCTAGGGTTTCCCCTAGCACCATGCAAAGGAGGCGGCGGCGCCGATTTCGGGAGCCAGTGGGCGGGGCGGAGGTGACCGGCGGCGGGGCGCGCGACGCGGCGGAGGCAACGGCTCCGAGCGCGCGCAAAAGGGAGGAGGCGGTGGCGATGCCGTGCCGCGCCGCGCTCGTCGGCGGCGCGCCGCGCCGCGCCTCGTCGCGCGCGCGTGCGCGCAGCGCCGCGCGGCGCGGCGGCGCCGCCGTGGCGCGCCGTGTCGTGGCGCGCGCGCGGCCTCCGTAAGCGCGCGGCAAGCGGCTGCGGGCAAAGGCACGCCGGCCGGATCTTGCCGGTTGGCGCCGCGGCGGTGTCGGCGCGGGACCGGATGATGGGGCCGGGCGGCGGCCGCGGCGCGGCGGCGCGACGACGGCCTTCATCCCCGCCCCTTTTTCTTTTCCTTTCCTTGATTATGTCGGCGGTGGTGGGGTGCCGCTACGGGCGGTTTCAAGGTGGCCGGCGGCGCGGCGCGCGCCGCGCCTTCAAGCGCCAGGCGGCAGCAGCAACGGCGCCTACGAGCGCCGGGGCTGTCGTCGTCGGCACGCTCTTCGTGGCAGACAACAGAAATATATATTTTTTTCTCGAAAATACTGTTCATCAATGATTGTATGCAATGCCATGCGATGTAAAACAATGCAATCGACATCGGTTCTTTCATGCAACCTCCGATCGGATTTTCCGGCGACTTCAAGTCAGCTCGCGGTAGGTTAGAACGGATTTGCAATTTTCAATCTACGGTACAATCAACATTTGCTCTTTCATGCAATCTGTTGATCGGCATTGTGTCGGCGACTTCAAGTCGGCTCGCAACAGATTAGAGCAAATTTGCACCGTAGAAACAAATCTAGAAAGCTAAATTTGCAGAATTGAAAGCAATCTAGAAAACGATTCAATATACGAGTGTCGTTCATCGACGGTTACCTTTTCGATGCGAGGAGAGTCGATCGTGCTGATAACGTGTTGAGGAACCGTCGCTGGCGAGTCCAGTCCGAACGATTACCTCGTATACAAAATCAGATTCGTAAGAACGATGCAAGAACACAAGAACACAACAATAGATGAAACACAGGTATGAGAGGGGACTGCAGGCTGCTTTTTATTGCTCTTCCAATAATGAATTGTGTACATTGCTTGGGGGGGTCCCCCCTCCTATATATAGTCTACGGTGGATGAGGTGCCCACCCGGACCCGGACTCCTGGCCGGACCCGGTTTCCTAATAATATATACCCTGTGCTACATGCAAATGGAATGCCGTACTTGTAGGCCCTAGAAGACCGTCGCTCCTGCTTTGGAGCTCTGATCTTAGTATCTTACTGAAACCATCTGCAGGTCCCAATCGCCATCGGAGGTCCCGGGCTTGCATCAGGGTTAGATTCCGGAAAGACCTTCCAAATGCCGGCCTCGCTAACGTTGCAGCAACAGTCATGAACCTTCATGGTTTTGAGGCCCCTGATCACTATGAGCCAACACGCCGCGAGTGATGTACACAGACCAATAAATTTGATTTCATTTTTTGCCAGTGGCTGCATAGCTGTTTCAAATATCTTCTGAACCGATTCCTGTGATGGAGGCCATACGTGTGCGTAGTAAATAAATGTCACTTCTGTGTTTTGACAATACGCCCATGCCATGGATTGTGGACTGTGTATCTGCGACCACATAACTTCGTTTGTCTGGTTGACTGGTTAAGCATGCTGAATGTGAATCTAGTAGAAAACTAAATAAGAATGTCGAGAAGAGTCAAGATAGGTTTTCAGTTTGGCTCACTCCCGAGCGCATCGCAGCTTGACAATACGAACAGGTGGAGATTAGATCAGTTCGAGCATTGCTGTCCGCATCACAGGTTCACGCAACGAACTGTTGGTGCAGCTAAATCTTTCATTAGCAGCAGTCCCTTGTCAGTCATTCAAACATTCAAACATACTGGTCACCTCAATAAACTGGCATCAACTGTAAAAAAACAAAAATGTACAGAGGCGGAAGCAAAGTATGACATGGGGGGGCCGCCGGGTAGGCAGAGGCTTTATATCAAACGGCAGGAAACCAGGGCCAAATACAACAGGCTGGCTCCGTCCGAACAATCAATCAATCTCAAACCATTTTTACATCTAGTAGACCTCCACGCAGGGAGGGATCGACTATCCACGTGTCTCCTGGCTAACAGGGCATGCTATCGAAGCTTCGACTCGTTCGATCTGCTGCTCCGGAAGTTTGAGAGGGAGAAGAATGACCTTGATGCTGGTAGTACAAAGTGACGGATGTATTAACGATGGTTGCGCTTTTGTTAAACTGTAGATACAAGTGGGCATATTTTTTTTCCTTTGTCAAAAACTAACCTTTAGTTGACGTTGCAGCTCCAGGCCTGTCCGGTAGCTTATCCGAGTTAGTAGCGTTGAAGCTGCCGGTGGTTGATTGAGCTGGAAAAGAACCATAACTGAAACTAAAATGCATACCTAAAACACAACTGAGGCAAGCATACCTTGTTTATGAAATGAACTACTGTTCCATTTCATAAACACTCCACAAATTTTCATTGAGAGTTATTTCTGGCAGTGGGTACTCTTCTGGAATTTGTTCATATTTCACAGCAATGGCTACAGCTTCTTAATTTTAACATGTGGGGTCTACTTCCGTTCTCATACTGTCATCACATGATGCTACACGGTGCCAGGATAAGGTTCCACGATGGATTAAGGTTGGGCTGTGCATAACCATTTTGGAAGAAACCAAGGGTGCAAATATCGAAAGGGTCGAACATTAAAGCTATATCAATACTGAGATTCTTTCTACAAAAACTATATTGGATGCATGAGCATTATGGCTGGGAAAGGTACCTGATAATAAGATGCTATTAGTCTTGGAGCCATCAAAAGTTCTCCTGCTCGAATTTACACCGTCACTAGCACCTCTTGATTCTTCTTGTTCATCTTCTCCTTCAGAAACTACCGACGGGCTTGCCCAACTGTTAGTGCTGTTGTCTCCTTTGTTTTTTCGAGCAAACTTTAGAAGCCTCTTGAATCCTTTGGGAGAATCTTTATGAAAAACTATTGCAGGTGGGTTTTCAGCGTTTCCCCACTCAATAATTTCTGGTTCATTGCTATCTGCTTGCAACATTTGTGACAATGAATGACGGATTCTCGGGCTTGATGATGGCAATGGTGCAATTGCTGGTGAGGTGACATCCTCGGCCACTACACTTTCAACCACATCAGCAACTTCTTGATGCTCAACTTCTACCCAGACAGCTGATGAGATGCCCATGTCCTCATCAGGAGGTTGGACCTCAATGGTAGAGGGCTCAGCCTGGTCACTGGAGCCCATTTCTGTTGTGGTTAAACTTGAGGCCGGCTTTTCTGTTTTTTCAACATTTAAGTCATTATCGAGCGAAATTTCTAAATTTTCATCAACATCATGTGCTGGTTGAGCAAGATCAGCCTCCAGTACCTTAGTAGTTGGCTCGGTTGCTACAGGAGATTGCCCCTTATCTTCAGCTTGAGTAACACTTCCACTGTCTTTTGAAGAGTCATCAAGTTGTGGCACCTTACTCTTCACAGCACCAGAACCAACATTTTGACTAATCCCAGTGGCTTTCTTCAAGGGTTTGGATTCCAGTGGTACAACACTGCTTTTCTTTGGGACCTTGTTATACAAGCTTGGCTTCATCGTGGCAGTTGATTTTTCTTCTGAAGCAGGTGAACTTTTAGCCACTCTGCTTGTCTTTGTTGCTGTCCTAGTCTTCTTCTCTTCCTGTACCTTAATGGCGGGCTTTGTGGCTGTCACAGTTTCTTTCTTGTTCTTCACTGGTTGAAGGGTTCTTTCCACCTTTGGAGTCGGCTGAGATGACAACGGTGTTGTCTGGGTCCTTCTCCGGCTAGTTGGTGTCGATGTTGAAACCGTCCCAGGAGAGCTTCTAGTTTTCTGTGTAGAAGCTGCTTTAGTTAAAGACCCACCTGACCATGAACTACGGGTAGAAGGTGCAGGTGATGGTTTCGGTGAACTTTTTTTGGCTGGTGTCTTTGAAGTCACTTCCTTTGGCAAGACTGGAGGTGATGAATTTCTTCGTACCCTTTGTGGAACAGGTGAATTACGTTTCTCTGTTACAGTGCCAGTTTTTGGGGTCACTGCTGCTTTGTTCTGCCCAACTGTTTCCTTCAAGAGCTTGGTGCTTGCCTCCTTTGCTGGTCGCCTTCCGCCTTTCTCAGTTCGAACTTTTGCATCTCGCTTCTCTCTATGCTGACCCTGGAATCCACCTTTCTGCTCATTTGTGGAAATTAGCCCAGCAGGAGTGACATTTGCACCTGCAAACTTTCCAGGCATGACCTCCATCATTTTCATTAACATTTGATTAAGCTCGGCTTCCTTCTGGCGGTTCCACTCAGCAGAGGCCATTACCCGATCACTGTCTTCCTCCTGCCCAGACTTTGTTTGTTCTGCAGAAATATTAGTATGGGATGATGCCATTCTCTCCATTTCTGACACTGTAATGCCATGACTATCAGCATGGAAACTTCCCACCTCAGGTGCAACAACACTGCTTGGCGTCGCATCTGACTCAACCTGTAATTCAGCTTCATTCTTCTCTGTATCAGAAGGCATATTGTTGGATTTACTTTGAGATGTGGAATCTGAGGTTTTTTCTTCTGGTTTACTGTTCAAAGAATCACCCATTCCTGCACTCCACCTTCTCAGTACAGACTTAGTAGCAACCAAGCCCGATTTCTTATTTTGAGAATCCAGATTCTGATCCTTCTGCTTGCTCTCAAAAAGGTTAATTGCATCCTGCACACTCATCCTTCTCACGTTATTGTCAGATTTCCTTGGCGGCTGGTCAGTTTCACCATTGCAACTGCTACTTTCATCATCTTTATCCAAAGGAATTCTCTGACTAGCAGGGAAGTAACTGAGGCTCTTGATGGAAATTGCCGTTGATCTACGAGATCCTGATCTCCCAATTTGAACCCTTCGCATTGGAGAAGCAGACCTCCTAGGTGAAGCAGATCTTATGAGAGGTCGGCTTCTTTCAACAACAGCCTCACCTTCACCACTAGACTCGGAGGAATCATCGCTTTCCGTCGACATTTCACGCTCAATCTGTGCAAGCTTTGCTGGGGAGACATTACTGGTAATAGGCCTCTGGATATTGGTCTGGGAGACATCACAAGTCTCAAGTGCATTCTCGCCCTTGTCAATTTTCTCAGCAGTAGAAGTCTGCTGTGGAGAGAGCTCAGAGGGTTGGCAATCCGGGATCAACAATAGGCACCGCATCAACCAACTAAAGCAAATGAGGAACACCAACAGTTAACTTCTTGTATCACATGAACAAAACAAAGAAATAACAGACTATTGGGGACATAACATTATGATCTCAAAGCAAGCTAGTTCCAAGAGAACAAGTTGGCCAGCTTTCCAAAAGAATGTCACTGTAAGAGACTAGAGGAATTATAGATGGTAGAGGATACTCCTGTGGCCTACCAGCACTATTTGGAGTTTCTGATTGTACGAAAATTAGCTGCCTCAAGTGTATAATGCTTTTGGAACGTACCTAAACTCTGATGTCCCAAAATGCTGAACGAAAGCAGATAAATCAGATATTTCTTTATTCGACAAATTGGAGCCAACTGCTCGATTCAATAAGACCAAGATCTCTTCTGTCAGTGCTGTCAACCTCAAATCCAATGCTCGAAGCAATTCATTCCTTGCATATTCAGTCATAGAAAGTGTCAACTAAAAGAGGAGCAAAATAAAGGAGCAGGTAAAAGGAAAGACTTTACTTTGTAGCCTCAGAGGAATTTTGGCCAACATTTCCCTGAAAGTGATTTTTAAGAAATAAAATGTAAGCAAATGAAGCATAAAAATGTACAAAAGCGTAAAGCAGCTTGAGGCCTTGCAAAAATGGAAATCACCTGTTGTGCTATGGCAATGGTACTGAAGAAGCCTCCTGCAAAGATGGAATGTCATCGTAAAATGAGCACTCTACTAATAAAAGCCAGAATAAGAAATGCAGCAAGGCAAATATCATATGAAGTCCTGCCCATTGTTATTAAGTCGCACGACTAGTCGCGACTAATCGTCGACTAGTCGGCAAGTCGGCACACTGGCACCGGCTAGTGCAGGCGACTCGACTAGCAGTGCTAGTCGTACGACTTGCCGACTAGTCGGCGACTAGCGCGACTAGTCGGCCCGCGCGAGTCGTGCGACTTGGCGCCATGGAGAACAAGGAAGATGAAGCGAAGGGAGGCGCCATGGAGAAGAGGGAAGGTCCGAAGGTGTAGGGAGGCGAGGGAGGAGGGCAGGGAAGAGAGAGAGACTTGTGAGGTGCGAACAGCGGTGGTGAGAACGCCAATGGCGTGACGGCGCAAGGGAGAGGACCGATGGAGGAGCCACGACTTAGGGTTGCCACCGACCGGATTGCTTCTTGGTGATCGGGCCGAGTGGGCCGAGACTACACGGGCCCGATCGTAAGGAGGCATGGTTTACTAAAGGAAAACCCTAGCTGCTGTTCTCCTCACGCAGCCGCAGATACAGCTCCCTCGTCCTCTGACGCTGCTGCCCCCTCTCTCCCTTGTTGCAGTGCTGCCTCCTCTCTCCCTTCACAGCCCATGCACCGCTGCCGCCGTCGCACCCTTCACAATCGATGTGACCGAAGGGTGGAGGAGGTGAAGGAAGGAGAATGGGAAGAAAGAGGAGCACCAGCAGCAGCAGGAGGAGATTGAGAGGGAGCCACGGAGGGGCTGCAGACGGTGACGGCTTCTTCATTCTCGGCTCAGGCCGCCATGGACAGCGACGCTTGCACCTCCAAGTTCCTCTCCCCCTCTCCCTTGAGATCTTTTTTCTCCTTATGCCTTCCCTTCTCTTGGTTTTTCTGCTATGTTTGGCTACCGTAGTCGTAGATCTAGTGGCAGTAGTAGCGGTGGTGTAGTGGCAGTAGCAGCAAGACTAGCACCAAGTCATGCCTTCTACCTGGTCACGACTAGTAGCGCCTAGTCGTACCTAGTCGTACGACTAATCGCCTAAGTCGACAAGTCGGCCCTATAACGACTCGACTCGACTTTACGACTTAATAACCTTGGTCCTGCCATGTATAGATATTGCTCGTAACTAAATATCTTGCACTCCCCTACAAGTTTTCGTGCCTATCTTTTTAATAGAGAATTTGCATGTGCATTTGCACACATGCACAAGTTTTAACTGTGAAAATTTTCAACGAACCTTGATACAATATTTGAAAACATCAAAACATGGCTAAAACTTCTCCCATTAGAACAAATAGCATCTGCCCAAAGGCTTTCTGCCTTTATTAAGAGACTTCCTGTGGGAAGTTTTGCCATTTTGTGCAACATGAGAAAAAAAATTGGCATTTTGAGTAACAACACAAACATTACCCGTAGAGGTGTGGATGAATACTTTGAAATTGCAAACTACCAACTAGACTCAAAAGCATCTGGTAGAAGGATGGATTTTCTCATAATTTGCAGCTGACAACTATTTCTTTTGGTGATAAGCAAAAGAATCATGGGTTCAATGAAAGGATTGGTTGTCTATAGCAACTAGCAAGCAATGCGATTCATCAACTGTCAGGCTCAGCAAGAAAAATGATTTCAACCAAGAATGGTAAAAAATCAAGCCCACAGAGCACTAAACTAGTAAAAAAAATCTAAAACTGGATCAGGTAGACTAAATTAAAGGGAAGGGGAAAAACCATAGTGCATACATGCATTAAAAGGTTGGTTGCTGTTCAAGCACAAAGAACAATGGAAGAAGCAAATGTTTCTTTAAAAGTACCTGTTACAGCACCACCCATAAGACTTTGTTGTTCCTACAAAATAAATGCATTTTATTATTAATGGCATCTGCATTCAAATGTAGTTACATAGCTTAAGTCTCTGTTTTTATTTTTATTTTTGCACAAACTAGTGATACCTTGGAATAGAGAGATTGATGAAACTTTCTAGTTTCCTCCAGCTGTGACATTTCGTGTAAAATTCCATTTGCCGATTTTGAGGCATCGGACAAATTTATGATATGCAGGAATCTGGTAGGGAAGTTCAATTTAATCATGATTACAACTGAAAGAAACATAAGGAATTAGAAAAATCTCCACTGGAAATACCTCTCTAAGGTGGATTTTGTGAACCAAGGAGATCCTTTTGCATCCCCAGCCAATAAAAGCTTAAAAGAGCCACTTGATGAACAGGATTGGAACTTTCTGGCATCTTCCAAGTGCAGGACTAGTTGATCAAAAGGACCAGATGCTACCAATTCTGTGCTCCCTTTACTACAAGCAATTGCCTCATACCTGCAGGAGGAAATTTTTCACAATATGGGCCGAGTCAAGGTTTATATGAAATTGTGAATCATAAAAGGCTCAGTATGGCATATCAATTAACAACAGTTTTCAACCAAATGCAGCGACAAAAATAGGAAGCGCATTATAAGATAACTTCTTAAGCCCAATTCATGGTGAAACAGATAGGAGTGTTACATAAATTCAACCGTAAGTATCTTTGCGGGTATTTCACCTGTTCTGGGCCGAGGATACTTGGAAGACAGCAGAATCAAGCGCCACATTGCTAGCAACTCCCCCCTCCATTTTGCTTACAAAAATAGGAAGCGCATTATAAGATAACTTCTTAAGCCCAATTCATGGTGAAACAGATAGGAGTGTTACATAAATTCAACCGTAAGTATCTTTGCGGGTATTTCACCTGTTCTGGGCCGAGGATACTTGGAAGACAGCAGAATCAAGCGCCACATTGCTAGCAACTCCCCCCTCCATTTTGCTTACAAGTCTAACGAGCGACTAAACGCTCAAATAGCTACCAACTCCTACACAACAATTTCTCCAAAACAAAATCAGTACCTCATCCACTTCAAAGCCCTGCAAACAACAGGAAGACAAACACAAACGTTACTGACCCTGCAAAAGCAAACATACGCCAAAGAAGAAGAAAAAAATGCTAATGCCAAGGACACAGACGCCAATATGCTAACACCTATAAGTTCTCTATGCTCCAACGCTAAGAAAGGTAGCAATCAAGTGTAGAGCAAACAGATTCTGCATGCAGTACCTAATCCACTCCACACCTCAGTCTGCTTCACTTGATCCCATACCACACACAAAATTATACTATTAAAAGACCAAGGTACATAATACACTGGCATCATACGCTAGGAGCCTAACCAGGCACCGAATGCTCGAACTTATGCCTCCCTGTTCACAGTTCACACACTCAGAAGCACAGATCAGAGAACAGGAAAAAAAATACGAGTAAAACCCCCAAAACTAAATTCTAGTGCCGTCAGTACAGATCTTTGGCCTGAGCTACCAAACCAAGCACACTGCCGCATTGAATCAAAAATGCAAATCTTCTCACCGATCGGAAGTTCGGAACCACGGGAGCTCCCGGATCCAGAACCCCAAATCCAAGCCTCAGAAATCCAAAATCCAAAACACAAAGCCCCAGAGGCCCAACTCCAGGCCCCCACGATTCGCAAGCACCGAAGCGACAGGAAGCGGATCCAGAGGCGACAGCGGCCGCTCGCCGACCCCTCCCTCACGCTTCGAGCCGAAGCAAGTAACCCCCGGAAACAGCACCAAAAAAAAGGCGGAAAAAATCGCAGGAAACGAATGCCTCACCAGATCGAGCGGCCGTGGCCTCCGCTTCCCGCATCCGATCCGGCGCCGCGCCGATTGGATTGAAAATTCAAAACTAAACGGGAATTTATTTTTTTCTGGGGGAGTTGCAGTGCAGCAGCGAGTGGGGAAGCGCTTGGAAATGGACGAGAGGAAAAGGGACAAACGGGGAAGGCGGTCTAAATGGCTGAGGGCAACCCGGCCGAAACGACACTGAAATTTGGGGGTATTTACTGAGGCTGCCACTGGCGTGGTATTTTGTGTGATCCGTGCCGTGGAGTGCGCTTGAGGTTTGAATGCGGTAGGAAGGAAGCGTCGGTCGGTGGGGAGGCGATCCTCCTCCCAATGGACCACAGTGAGGAATTGGGTGCTCGTGCAGATCGAGTAGTTGATTTACGTACATGTGCGAGGATTCTTTCTATTAAACTAACGAATTTTCCGTACTATTACAACATATTGTCTTTAAAAAATAAAGTTATATTTGTTATAAAATGATAGTATATAATATATATAATTAATCTGCATTATTATAATCTGTACCCACCAAAATATGTGTAGATCTTCTCTTTTTCTCTCAATTAATGAGAAAATTTCTAGGACTCCAAAACGAAGTAGGTACCTTGAGTATTACCAGTTGTTGTAGATATATAGATCTGATCGACAACCCCGTCGCAATTTTGAAATGGGTAGCATAAACCGATAAACATTTCTATTATTGGACAACATCAAAGAATTCACCAAACTTGGTACTAGCGGAATTTTTCGTGCAGTCACGCGGCTAGATATTACAACATATTGTATTTAAAAAATATAATTGTATTTGTTATATAATTATAATATATAAGATATATGATTGATATGTATCATTATAACCTAGACCCGCTAAAATATGTGGTATAGATTTTCTCCTTTTCTCTCGATAAATTTCTACATATTTTGCTTTTCCCCCCTAATTCTAGAACCCAAAACAAATGAGGTATCTTGAATATCACATGTTGTTGTTGTAGATATATAGATTTGATCCAAGATTCCATCAAAATTTTGAAATAGGTCACATAAACTGATAAACATTTCTATTATTTGACAGCATCAAAGAATTCACCAAACTTGGTACCACTAAAAAACTGTCAAGAAAAGAGAAGGAAACAAATTAGAGAAATGCAGTGGTCGTATTATGCAGAGTTTGCACCATCCTGGCGTAGAAGGGAATTTTTGGCAAATATGACGTTTTTTCATCGCGTATTTGCATATCTGACTATTGACGCGATGTATTTGCAGATATGGCATCGCTGGCGCACAACCACCGCGGCGCCAATACGGCAAGACGCAACGCGTGGCGTTAGCGCCACGACCACCGTGGCGCCACCACGCCGACGCGTGCCACCCCCCCCCCCGCCACCTCAGTCGTTGGCGCATGGTGGCCGTCTAATTGGCTAATTAGTTAGTTAGTTAGGAGTTAGTTAGGTTAGTAGGTTAGTTAGTTTTAGACTGAAATTTGTAGGAATTTTAAAATATAGCAAATTAGTCCAAAATATTATGAAATTTTTTGTGGAGTCTCTCGATACCCTGTACTTACTTGTGTAAAATTTTTATAATTTTATTCGTTAAGAATTGTTATCGCTATTTCGTATAATTATCCTATTCGTATGAATTAATAAATGTATAAAATGAGTTCCAAAAATTATGAATTTTATTTTAAAGGGTTCTCACGCAGTGGACTTGATTGTGTAATGTTTCGACAATTTTATATGTGTTATGGTATTGTCTCGAAAATTTAGGATTTAAGTCGCGAAAATTTCGATTTTAGGTTTCGAAAATTAGGGTTCCATGATTTCATGTGACTTGGAATATATAAAAAAACTACATTGCAACTCTATTGGAGATGTCGATATACAATATGGTGCTGGAGTACACAAATAACAACAAAAATACGCATACAAATATAGCAAAACAAAATCGTATATCACATGATAATATATACCAAATTTTTTGGCGCACGGTGCGCCAGCCCTCGGCCCGCCACGTGTCCTAGGGGTTAGGTTAGTGTTAGGGTTAGTTAGGGTTAGGGTTAATTAGGGTTAGGGTTTGGCTGAATCGGTAAGAATTTGAAAATATAGCAAATGAGTTCAAAAAATTATGAATTTTTTTGCGAAGCCTCTCGACACAATGTACTATACGGTGTAAATTTTTCATAATTTTATTCGTTTAGAATTTTTCTCGCAACACCCTCCCGACTCGCGCCCCCCTCCGGCCCTCCCTCCCGCTCGCCACACCCACCACGCACACGGACTGTTCTACGGAGAATTAAAAAACCTCATGGTGGCCATCTTTCCCACCGTCCCTCCTCCTCCTCCGCACATCTGTCACCTCATCCAGAAATTCTGCCACCAACGCTTACGGAATTCTCGACGCCAACACTGTGAATCCTCCTCCGCCTGGCTATAAATACTGAATTCTGGCACTCGCTCTTCGCTCATCTCATTTGCGTTTTGATTCTCGTTATTGTGCTCATTGCTAAGAACTTAGAGAATGTAACATACGAAGAGGCGTACAACCTTGTACCGAGATTGCTTCACCAGATTGCCAGATCAAACCCCGGCAAGTACATAAACAAGCTTGACCGTGAAGATGCTAGGAAAGGGCCCAACCGCTTCATACTGGACCGGGTGTTCTGGGATTTCGCTCAGGCCATCGGGGCTTCATGTTCTGTCGTCTCGTGCTAACAATGGATGGCACTTTCCATATCGAATACGTGAATTATATACAATTTGCATCCTTGTTACATTTCTTACTGTACGATCCACTTACATCATGAAATCACAAAATATAGACAACTTCTACACTCACCGCCACCGTGGGTAGCCCCAAGACAAGGGGCACTCGCTATGGCGTTGCGAGACTAGTTGCACACATCATTAAATAGGACACCCTTTGTCAAATTATCAATTTATCGTGGATAATCTGTATTGTACCACAGGCTACATAAAATTTGTGCATGAACCAACTGAGGGAAATGTGTGGCGTGCAGATTATATAACGATGTACCATAGTTTTCGAATGCACATGAGTCAGAGGTTACGATACATCGTTATATGATCTGCATGTCACATATTTCCCTTAGTTGGTTAATGCACAACCTTATCTAGCATGTTGTATAATACAGTATTAAAGAAAATCATCCACACTAAACCGAGAAATAAACAAAGAGTATCCTATTTGATCGAGTTACATGTGATAATACCCCTTCTCCTTCATCTCGGTTCATGCACAAGCTTATCTAGACTTTGGTATATCCCGTGTTATACGATTATGTTTTGGTATATTTGTATTTATATTTTATTTTGCTATATTTGTACGTGTATTTTGGTTATTACGTGTGTACTCTAGTGCCATATTATATATCGACATCTTCAATAGAGTTACAATGTAGCTTTTTTTATACATTCCAAGGCACATGAAATCATGAAACCCTAATTTTCGAAACCTAAAATTGAAGTTTTCGCGACCTAAATCCTATATTTTTGAGACAATATCAAAACACATATAAAATTACCGAAACATTACACAATCAAGTCCACTGCGTGAGGACCCTTCAAAATAAAATTCATAATTTGTGAAGCTCATTTTCTACATTTATTGATTCATACGAACAGAACAGTTATACAAAATAGTGATAATAATTCTTAATGAATAAAATTATAAAAAATTTTACACAAATAAGTACACAGTGTCGGGAGACTCCACAAAAAATTTCATAATTTTTTGGACTAATTTGCTATATTTTAAAATTCCTACAAATTTCAGCCTAAAACTAACTAACCTACTAACCTAACTAACTCCTAACTGACTAATTAACTAGCCAATTAGATGGTTGGCACATGGCCACCATGCGCTAGCTGTTGAGGTGGCGGAGGGTGGCAGTGGTAGGGGTAGCAGGCAAACGTCGACGGTGGCGGCACTGGCGCGCGGTGGTCGTGCGCCAACACCACATGTCATACTATCCGGTGCTGGCGCACGGTGGCTATGCGCCAGCGATGCTATATTTGCAAAGCCAGTGGTCACATCCGCAAATACGCAATGAAAAAGTGTCAGATCTGCCAAAAAGTCGCGCAGAAGGTTCTAGCATGGGGTAGGTAAAAAGTTGATTCTTAGTCTCTGGAAAAGGACGATGTTGCAGTCATCAGAGTTTTTGGCCCACACCGTTGGCATGTGAATTAATAAAAATAGTCTATTTTTAAAATCAATTGTAAAAATAACATCACGAACAAGCGAGGACGAGACACATGGCTTGCCCCTTCCCCTGGAGGTTGGACTTGCCTCTATCATGCCCATGGGGCTGGACATGCCTCCACAATACTCCTGGAGCGTGAAAATACCCTCGTCCGGCCCTTAGAGGCACGGAATTACCCTCGTACAGTCCCAAGGGGCATAGATTCTCTCTCCTCCAGAAAAATATTGTTTGTGGAAATTTCTAAATATAGCAAATGAACTCCAAAAATTATGAATTTTTTGTGTAGATGCTCCTAACACAGTGTACTTACTTTGTAATTTTCCATAATTTTAGATTTGCTTGTGTAATTTTTCATAATTTTATATTTTTTTCTCAATAATTCATTTAATGCTACTGTTTGTATGAATTTCTAAATATAGAAAATTATCTCCAAAAATTATGATTTTTTAAGGCTCCTTACACAGTGTAATTGCTTTTGTAATTTTTTTAGAATTTTATATGTTCTGAAATTATCTCAAAAATTAGGGCTTTAGAGAAATTAGGGTTTTATGATTTCACGTGAAATAGTTATTAGGTATTTTAGGGTTTTATGAATAAGGGTCCAAGTGCAACAAGGGCTACACGCTTATCAACATGACGTCGACGGCGGCGCATCGGCCCCCACGTCTTCCTCTAGGGCCACCGCTAGAGGCTACGAGATCCAGAAACATGTGCGATGTCGTGCATGTGCTCATTGGGGTACGCATGTCGCCACCATCTTTGCAACTTCCCCGCGGCTTGAGGTCGTAGATCTTTTAATTAGCGCTCGCTGCTTGGAATTCTTAGGAGCTTGGCGCCTTCGTAGAGCACTTCTCTCAGTCGCAATTCCCTTGCGACACCAAGGAGTTCCTGCCGATGCGCTCTGAGCCATCATGGGATGGCGTCCAGCAGACGGAGGAGCACGTGGTCAGCTATCTAGCCAGCTCTTACTGATCAGATTAAACTTTTGTTATCGCATACCGACCAAATGTTTATCTATCTTGTATTATATATGTTCTTGCTATGGATGGATAGAAAGGGACATAGATTTAGGTTGGCTTGATTTTCGGTCATTTGAGTATTTTTCTTGTTCAAGCATGTATCGTTGAAGCTTGATTTGCCCTTTATGTTATATAATATATGCGGGGGTTGTATTAGCTGAGTTGTTGAGTGATCTAGTCTGAATCTTCGTTGTGCTTTATACGTGTTGTAAACTTCACCTTGTAATTCTTGTGCTGTGCAGTATTAAGCCTACTTAAGTTACTGATAAATTTTGTCTTGCGATTGTGTCACTCAGTATTAAGCTTACTTTAATTATTCTTTCCGTGCATGCACGACATCGCACATCTTCCTGGATCCCACAACCTCCCAACGGTGGCCCTAGAGGAAGGCATGGAGCCGATGCACCACCATCATCGTCGTCAGGTTTGACAAGCACGTAGCCCTTGTTGCACTTGGACCCTAATTCACAAAACCCTAAAACACCTTATAACTGTTTAGATGAAATCATGGAACCCTAATTTCTCTAAAGCCTAATTTTGTAGACCTAAAACCCTAATTTTTTTAGATAATTTTAGAACATATAAAATTCTAGAAAAATTACACAAGCAATTACACTGCGTATGGAGCCTTCAAAAAACATTCATAATTTTTGGAGCTCGTTTTCTATATTTAGAAATTCCTACAAATAATATATTTAAAAGAATTTTTGAGAAAAATGTATAACATATAAAATTATGAAAACATTACACAGATAAGTACACTGTGTTCGAAGCCTCCACAAAAAAAATCATAAGTTTTGAAGCTCAATTGCTATATTTAGAAATTCCCACAAATAATACTTTCTGGAGGAGAGAGAATCTGTGCCCTTGTTGGCCGAACGAGGGTAATTCTGTGCCCCTGGCGGCCGGACGAGGGTGTTTCTGCGCCCAGGGGGCACGGTGAAGGCATGTCTAGCTTCAGGGACACGGTAGAGGCAAGTCCGGCCCCTAGGGGTACGGACAAGCCACATGTCGTGTCTCCATTTGTCCGTGGTGCTATTTTTGTAATTAATTCGAAGAGAGATCTATTTTTGTTAATTCACACGCCAATAGCACCAAATGCGCCAAAAACTCCACGACCAAGGATCGCACGCCACGCTACAGACTACGGTGTGTGCACGTCTATGTCCCGTGACCCTGCCCATGTGCCACCGCCCCAGCCTAACCACCACGCACTGTGCCGTTGCGCCAATGTACACACCTAGGCAGCATCCACCGCACGCCCCCATGTGCCTGCCGCCTGAACGCTTCCCCAGTTGGCTTGGCAGCAGCTGTGCAATAGGAGCTAATACGGACCGATCGTTTATATTGTATTATATTATATATTTTTTCTCGAGGTCGGAGTCAGATACGGATAGTGTCGGATATCCATTTCTTCATTTCGTATTCGCTTTGTAAGTCTTTGGTCTGTCGAAAATTATCTTATTCTTTTGCACCCCTACATAAGACATTGGACGCTAGATGCAATTAAAGCGAACACGAAAAGATTAATCACTGAGATGTCGAAGGAAAAACACTCAGTATATTCCATGTCTGCTTAGATGCAACAACCCACCTACTTGTTATCATGTTTCTAAGTGAAGCCACAACAAGCTTTTCTTGTACTACTTGATATACGGACGGATATCGCTTATTCCGTATCATATTTAGTATTTTTTTTAGAGTCGAGCCGTACACATATAGTACCAGATATTTATTTATCCTTCTGTATTCGCTTCACAATATTCCAATTATTCGATCGGACGGTAATCATCCGATCTGTTGCCCCTGCTTCCCAGCCGAAGTTTCTCGGTACTGGCTCGCGAAAATTCTGGCCCGTGCGGTCTCCTCACGGGTCTGCAGTACTGCTACAGTAGCATCGTGGTTAATTGTCCTGGCCCCACTGGTCCGTGTCGCTGTTATGTGAGGGTGCACGCATCGACGGCACAAAGTCAACACTCCACAGACCGCAGTTAACGCGGAGGCGGGTCCCTGTTACAATGGTCATATCTGCTTAATGTGATCGTTTGACTCTCTGTCGCTGAGGCTGTGCGGTGCGCAGTGCACATCAGGGGCGCCCTGGGGGATGTCCTAGAACATCGTTGATGGCCTTGTGGAAACTCATGGATAACCTGATAACGGAATTAATCTACTTGGTTTGATTGTTAGTCGTGCCACTTGCGAGACCAAAGTCCACAACAAAACTGGGCACAATGCAAAAATGTTCGTAAAATAACGAGAAAATTTTATTCTGCATCAGAGGATGGCATACAAATTACGCAATAGAAATTGGAGGCATAACGATGCAACGATACAGCAATAGGTTTCATAAAGTTTCATAAAAACATTTGAAAAAAATCCAAGTTTGAGTTTCGTGTGTTTCTACAAGTTTTCAAGAAAATTTAAGCCAGAGTTTCAATGAGTTTCGGATTTTAGAACTCAAGCTTCAACAAGTTTCAGCCGAAGAGTTTCGAGAAGTTTCAACCAAAAGTTTGAAGAAGTTTCGACAAGTTTCGATGGCCTCACTGTTGCTATAATGGCGGCGGAAGCACTAGACTTGATTTGAGAGAGACAAGGGTAAATATGTAGAACAAGAAGCGGAGCACACACCTGGAAGCAGCATCGCGGATTGAGGGTGGCGGGGTCTGACGGGGATTCTTGATCAGATCAACCTTTTTGTCAAAGTTAAGGATTATGTCAAAATAGACCCACATATCAAAGGCTACTCCTATAACCAGTATTTAAAGAAGAGTAAAGTACACTGTGGGTCCCTAAATATGTTAGGGGGTTCACTTGGGTCCCTAAACTATGAAAGTGTCCAATCCGATCCCTAATCTATTTAAGTGGGTCGTCGAAGGTCCAAAAGTCCCTTGTTGGCATTGACCAATGACGTGGATGGTTAACTGCTGACGTGGACGCTCCAGCTCTACACCTCAATGTCTCGAACACGTCCATCCAAGCCGTAGCCTCTCTATCCTAGCTGGCAGTTGGCACAGGCGCACAGATGGCCGCGCTCGCGACGGTGCTGCTAGCGCTGGCCATCACCGCACTCCGCTACAGCGGGAGCGGTAGGCGCTGCAGGCATTCCTCGCTGGCACACTGCACGAGCGGGTGCTGGGGTGGAACGCATCCATGCCAGCCTATGCCTGGTTCGGTGTCACCTGCGACGTGGCCAACACCATCGTCATCGCGCTCCGCCTCCCGGGCGTCAGCCTCATCGGTAGGGTGCCGTAGGGCACGCTCGGCCGCCTCAGCGGCCTCTAGATCCTCTCCCTGCGCTCCAACCACCTCTTTGGTGCCATCCCCGCCGACCTCTTCTCCCTCCCCGAGCTCCACTCGCTCTACCTGCATGGCAACTTCCTCTCCGGTGCCATCCCATTCGTGCTCAACAGCCTGACCGAGCTTGTGGCGGCGGTGCACGGGTGGAAGAGGGGCAAAGGTAGGGAAGCATGAGCACAAGGAGGCTGCTGGGAGCTCACCCGAGCGGTTGGAGGCGGCGGGGAGGAGTCGTGTCGGGCTGACGGCGAGAGCTCCCTGGGCGCGGCGGACTTGGTGTGGCGACGGCGCTGGGGCGACGGAGGGCTCCAATGGATGTCGGGGGAAGAAAGAGGGAGGTGATGTGATGCTCTGGGAATGATGAATCGGATCGGGACTCACTTGTGGAGAAGTGGAGGGAGGTGGAGGCGGCGGCTCGGGAGGTGGAGGGAGGAGGCGGTGGGAGAAGAAGGCCACGCTGGAGACCTCCCCATGCACTCCGAAGGGGGGAGGCGCCGCGTGGGGAGGAGAAGGGGCAGTGGTGCGCAGGGAGGAGAAGAAGGGGGCCGGGGAGGAGGAGGAGGTGGGGCGGCGGCGTGGATCCGGGAGGAGGTGGCGGCGGGGAGGACGAGGGCGCCAGGACGGGGGAGGACGAGAGCAGCGCCGGGACGGGGGAGGACGAGGGCTACACCGGGTCAGGGGGAGGAGGAGAGCGGCGGCTCGGGGGAGGACGGGGGAGGACGGGGGAGGAGGAGGGGAGGGCGGCGGCGGATCAGGGGGTGGAGGGAGGAGGCGGAGGCGGCTCGGGAGGTGGAGAGAGGAGGCAGTGGGAGAAGAAGGCTGCGCCGGTGGTTTGGTGTGCCGCACGTGAGCTGTCATCCACGCTGGAGCGGCCACGTCATGGTCAACCGGCCAGCAAGAGACTTTTGAACCTCCGATGACCCACTTAAATATATTAGGGACCGGATTGGATACTTTCATAGTTTAGAGACTCAAGTGAACCCCCTGATAAGTTTAGGGACCCACAGTGTATTTTACTCTTTAAAGAAAGTTTAATACCCTCTGCTACGGCTCAATTGGTTAACGAAGAGTTGGAACATGAGACGACCCACCTGTGGATATGCGTGCGCGGCAGAATAGGCTGGTCACGCTGCGACGCCCAGATGGTTTGGTTTGTACTAATCAATCTGAATTACAAGGAATAGCTAGTGAGTTCTTTGGTAAGTTGTTTACAACACAGGAGCTGACATACCCTGGCCTAGTAACTCAGTTTGTTTCGCGGAAGGTGACTGACCAAATAAACGAAGTGTTGTGTTCAGCATTTACAGAAGAATAAATCACAAAAGCTCTTTTCATGATGGCGCCAAATAAAACACTAGGAACGGACGGCTTCACAACTGGTTTCTACCAGCGCCACTGGGATTTGTTCAAAGGTATTGTGGTACCAGCTGTCCTTAATTTTTTGAATGGAGGAGCTACGCCGGAGGAGGTAAATTCCATTGTTATTGTGTTAATCCCAAAGGTCAAGAACCCACATGACTATATCACTGTGTAATGTCCTCTATAAAATCGTCTCCAAGGTGCTAACAAATAGGCCGAGATTGATCTTGGATGAGGTGATCTCAGAGGAGCAAAGTGCCTTCATTCAAGGACGTCTAATAACTGACAATGTGCTTATAGCATATGAGTGCATTCATTATCTCAGGAAGAAGAAAGGGAAGAGTTGAGCTTGTGCTATCAAGCTTGACATGGCGAAAGCCTACCATCGAGTTGAATGGAATTATCTGGAAAGTATCATGTTAGCCCTGGGTTTTGATTCTAGATGGGTGAACCTGATTATGTCTTGCGTTCGAACGGTTAGTTTCTCGGTGAGAGTAAATGGAAGTTTCTCTCCAATGTTTAAACCAACTAGAGGCATCCGACAAGGCGACCCAATGTCACCATATCTTTTTCTATTGTGTGCTGAAGGGCTTACTTCTATGCTCAAGAACTCGGGGTCTCTCTTTTTAAGGCCGCTCCCAATAGACAGTATTTTAGTGCAGTTTCTTAGTGTATGAAGAGTGTTAGTATACTATCTTTCCAATGCATGATTTCTTATGGTGCAGTATCTTAAGTCCTTTTAATTAATTAGATGTAGAATCTCAAGGAGGTGGTGTGTACAAGATGGAAATGAGTTAATTTTTTTATCTATGAATTCGAGCCAGAGCAGTCTCTTATTTAGATACTGCAACAATCTCTTAACTCATTTAATCTACTGCTATCTCAGCACTTTGCCTACATAACACCCTTAAAATACTGACCAATGTGGAGCACTAGGAGCAGCCTAAAGCCGAGGCATTGGAGTCGGAGTTCATGCTCCGTGGATTTCCCATATAATTTTTTGCAGATGACTGCCTCATTTTTAGTGAAGCTTCAAGCAGGGGAGGAGAATGTATATACGAGATCCTGGATAACTATCAGATGGTTAAAATGCAGAAGTCGGCAGTGTTTTTCAGTGCAAATTATACCAGTGTTAAGAGGGTATCTCCAATAGTATCATATCAGTTGTTGGTTAGCCCTTCTATGTAAGCAAAATTCTAGGTGAAAAAAGAGAAGTATGAAAGAGAAAGTAATCCGTCTCTTTCTCAAACAAACATCTTTATACACGAACCAAGACAAAACAACCAGTGCATGTAAGAGAGGGGTGAATGAGTGAAAATATTATAAGTTTGACACGAATGTTATAGACAACTTGAGAGAGGGGGTGAATGAGTGAAAATATTATAAGTTTGACATGAATATTAGAGACAATTAACTAGAGACAGTTTATTAAATGTGTTCTCTCTCAATCTGTTATTCGATGACGTAGAATTAATATAGCAAAATTAAAAATAACACTATTAGAGATGCTCTGAAGCAAGCGAGAGGTACATGATGCGCTATAAATTGAGACAGAGGCTGTGCAGAAAATATCTAGGGTTACCTACGACGATTGGCCAAGCTACTGGTGAAGTTTTTTAGCATGTTACTGTGTTAGTGAAAAGGTGGGAGCTGTTGTGTGCGTGTGCGGTGGGTGGGTGAGTGGAGTGAGAAAAAAAAACTGAGCTGTGCTGGTCGAGGGGTGCTAATTAAATCAGTAGCTCTTTACGATAATACTATTTGGGGCTTGTTGATCAGATATGAATTTTGTATGAAAGATAATTATTTTGTATATATTGGTTTTTCAAATTTAGAATATATATATAATACTTTCTACTCCCGGGAGTAGTTACTCCCACCTTTGATATACCACCTAAAAGAACTTGACATACTTTATTATCACTTTGGTATACTCATATACTAATTATAAGATACTACAATGTGAACCACACGAAAAATTTGTAAGATAGCCCATAGTTTTTAGCATATTTTGTAAATACCTTCATATTCGCACATAAAAAGGAGTATGTCTAAAAATTGTACATACCACCTCTGAAAATATGTAAATATATATATAGTATATAAGACCATATAGGTGGTATTTACATATTTTCAGAGGTGGTATGTACAATTTTTAGACATACTCCTTTTTATGTGCGAATATGAAGGTATTTACAAAATATGCTAAAAACTATGGATTATCTTGCAAATTTTTCGTGTAGTTCACATTGTACTATCTTATAATTAGTATATGAGTATACCTAAAGTGATAATAGAGTATGTCAAGTTCTTTAGGTGGTATATCAAAGGTGAGTAACTACTCCCGGAGTAGAAAGTATTATATATATATATATATATATATATATATATATATATATATATATATATATATATATATATATTCGAGATCCTTTATGACGCACGGAGTGTCTGAAAATTTTGACGGGAGCGAAGGTGCCCAACTTACATCCAGGTTACATGGGCAAAAGATGATCTTGATAACCACAATTTATTTTAGGGGAGCTTGATAACCACATTTGCCAACAAACGGATGCATCTATGATCCTATGTGGCATGTGGGCAATATGGACAGAGGAATGGTCGGCGCCATGGCAAAAAGGAATGGATTCCGAGCAATACTGTGAAATGGCGGAGGATACAGTGTTGCAAACCACGCATTTGTCGAAACCAGTCTATAAAGCTACTCCGTCTCAACTGGAACAGTGGTCAACTCCTCCTTTAGCAGTAGCCAATGGGATGCATCGAACGATATAATCATCAGAGTTAGCGCTGGAAGTTTTGTAGCTGCTGCTGCTGCAAACCGGTACGGTTTAGTACCAGATGCTCTAGTGGCGGAAGCATTAGCCTGTCGTGATGGGGCTGCGCCTGCAAGAAGCTGGAGTCTGAGTCGGGCGATTCTTGAAACTGACTCAAGGGTTCTAGTCTCACTGTAGAATGAACGGCACGGCCAACGCTCACCCATCGCGGCCATTCTGGAGGATATTGCACGGGAGCGTGAGTACTTTACCGAGCTCAAGATTCAGGCAGTCCGTAGATCAGCTAACGCCGCGGCACATGCCATGTAGGCGACGTCGATGTGGAGTTCCCCAGAATCACTTGGGCGAACAGGGTTCCTTCCTTCTTTGTTCTCATGTAATGGATAGTAACTCTGTTTTGCGTGAGTAATAAAGTTATAGCTCGAGTGTTTTTTTTTAAAAAAATAAACAGTGCCAGTGTGCCCTAATTCAGGAAGTATTGGAGCGGGATTCTCCTGCAATGGCGGAGGAGGAACGGGGTCACAGAAAAGGAACCCCTCGCAGGTCGCAGCCACAGCAAATCCAGGTGGGACTGGAAGCATGAAGTTGGAAAGTCGTGCGCTGCGGTGCGCACGGCCGCACATGTGATGTTTCGCTCTTGGGTTACTCGTATCTACAGAGTTGGTTTTTATCGGGAAAATGGCACTGTCGCAATGCAATGGCCGATGACACGGTTGGTTTTTAATCGATTTTATCTCGATTATTATTTTGTCCGTATGGTCTTACGCCATGTGTTCAGATTCCTCGGCTAGCCAATAAGGGTAATTGTAACTGTTTATATCCCAACAGCACTAAAGACAGTTTCTACGATTGTTTATCTTTCTACATGTCTCTATAGACAACATCTCCATATATAATGTGTTTTGTTTCTTGTGTTACAATCGACTACTGCATGAGAGACGGCTCAATTCTCTATACTCCTCCTCTCTTCTCCACATTATCTCATATCCTACGAGTCAATACTTACAGACAGCTGATGTCGTACCATTGTACATGCTCTAGGATATTGTTGTCATGCCTAGCGCTTCAATATTTAATTAAAAGAACCATATCTCAGTGATACTGAGCTTATACATGCACTCTGAGCAAATTTACTTTGCTAACACGAATGCTAGATCAATTCTTTCAGATTCAATACATTTTCTGAAGGGGCAGCTTGATTTTTTTTGGTGTTATGATATGGAATAAGATCTAGCTAGATCGAGGTCATGAATTTTGATCATGATGTAGTACATTCTACGACAACTTAACAAGTAAGGTCTCGATGTAATGGCTAGTAATTACAGCTTCATCCATCCATCCATCCTTCTATCTATTTAAAAACAAAGGAAAAACCCATCATGTTCACTCTCAATGAATAAAAATTATCACGTTAATCGAAGTAAAAAGAGAAAGATCCACATCATCATTTTTTTTGTGAGTCCAGATTATATTGATTAGATGTGGGGATTATGATATTAGAATACAACTCTATTTGTAGCCCATGCATAGATGCTCCATTGCGGCTGGTATTGTTCTGTTCCAGGCAGTTAGCTTTTTCACCGCCTCTCAGACTCCTCATCACATGAGGTAGGCCAATGCTTTTGAGAACTTTCCCAATCCTATAAGCCATAAGGACATTTCTTTCTGGGGTCCAAGATTAAAAAAAAAAAAAAAAGCTGAAGCCCGTCACAAGTTATTTTCACGTGCATGTCCGGCCATACAGCCAATGCATGCAGTGGGGCAGGGTGCTCGACCAGAACCCAACTCGCCGTCTTGATGAAGCCCGTTATATTTGCGATGCAATGTGCTCATTTCAATCTGCACAATAAACTCCTGTTTAGACCCAACTAGCATTTGCGTGATTAGATTTATTTTAAAGTTTTTAGCATCAAATAATATAATTTAGATATTTAAGATATTTTAAACATTGTAAATGACAATAGAAACTTTAAAGAAAATACAACTTGAGCAACATAATTAAAATATGAGTTTTGTTGGAAGAAAATCATTAATCATAATAAGTTATTGGAGTTGTTAGAAAAGTAACCGCTCTCCATCATGCATTGATCATATAGTTGCATTCCCATATTCTTCTCCCATTCGTTACTCTTTTTTAAAAGGAAGAAGCTCATTCTACCCCCTCAAGTATCGACATGCGGACACCTAACCCCCTGAACTAAAAAATCGGCACTTTGACACCCCGAAGTTGTAAAACCGGACAACCTACCCCCCTCCGGCTATTTCGTGCGGTGGTTTTGCTGATGTGGTGTCCGGGTGGCCCGGTTTCGCTAGGTCAGCTCACCGAGCTGGCTTCTTTGGCACTTGGGCCCACCTGTAAGTGACGTCCGGGTAGATTAAGGAGGCTAAGGGTTGTCAGCAGAGCAAGGGAGGAGGCCACCGTTGCCGCCGTTGCCACCGCGCCGCCGCCGCCTGATCCACCGCCGTCGCTCTCGGCCAGGCGTCGCGCTGCGTGCCGCACCGGTGGCCCGTCTGGCGCCGCGCGCTACCGGCAACCAATGCGAACCACAGCAGCTTGTCGAACTTGTTCCACACGCCGAGGTCGCCGCCGGCCGAGCACGAGGCGATGGTGGGCGCTCACGGAGAGGCCTTCTCGTACCAAAGACACCATCGCCTTCGATGATGTACACGGGATTTCCACCTTGGGATGGGTGAGTGCGGTGGGACCCCACGCATCGTGAAGTCCATGTACATTGTTGGTGTCCGGGTGTAGACCGGCGAGCGCACGCCGAAGGCCTCACCGGCAATGATCTTGACCTCGACGCCGTCCTTCTCAACATGGCTTATATCCTTGCTCTAAAGTTCTTGGTACCATGGCTCAATCCTGAGAGCAGGAAAAACAATGAGCATTTGAAAAACAAAATGTTGAGTGGCTGATCATGTAGGAATTGTTCAAGAAGATTTTTACATACATCTTGTCTTTGGAAGAAGGATTGATCCATAGCTGAAGCCCCTTCTGCACCCCATCTGCTGCAGGCATCTCTGAATGCACGATGCCGCGGCCTACCGTCATCCACTGAAGGACAGAGGTTGCAAATTGCAATGTTAGGATAGGAAAAATGACATTTTTTGTAGTGAAACACTGACGGATGAAGTGCACAATGATTTCCTTGATTAACTAGAGAGTAGAGTGAGACCTGGACATCTCGTGCCCTGATGATGCCCTTGTGGCCTGCAAAGTCCTGGTGAGTGAAGGCCGTGTGGCGTCGCCAAGCCAACGTCGGAAGCGAATGACGGCTCCGTGAGGTCATCAGAGTCATCGACGAGTACTTGATGGAGATGACGGAGTCTGAGCAACTACGAGGGTGGTGGATGCGGCGAGGTACCTCGGGAAGGAGATGGCGCACGGGTGGCCAAAGGCGGGCCGACGCATAGCAGCCAAGTCGCATGCGGCCGAGGAGGGAGAGGCGCAGGCGGCGCTGGGAGCAGCGGGCCGTCGAGGAATGCACGAGCCAGGGAGGCAAGCAGCCGGAGGCACACGGGCCAGGAACCGACCGGCGCCGAGCCCCATGGGCGCAGGGCGGTCGTGGCGCAGACGAGCCACACCGGCGGCACTCGGGCGGCGCATGGCGGTGGCGCGCGTGGGTTGGAGGCGGAGGCGCATGGTGTGGGGCCGGGTCTGGAGCGGCGTAAGCAGCAGCAGGGAAAAGCTTCGGCAGAAGCAAGCTTGCACCAGGAAAATAGAAAGGAAGAAGTGGGGGAAAGTGAGGAAAGAAGAAGCAAGAGGAAGAAAGAGATGAGCCTAGAGCAGCAGCGGCGACGCCACAGGGGAGGCAGCGCCTGGGGTGGGAGAGAGGCCGAGCCGGGCTGAGGAGGCACGGGATGGAGATTGGGGAGAATGGAGATTGGGGAAGAAGAATGTAGTCCTTGTAAAAAAAACCTGCCAGCTAGGTGTGTTGAGTCAGTTGTCTACGTGGCGAAACCGGTTTGATCGGACGCCACGTGCGCAAAACCACCGCACGAAACAGCGGAGGGGGTAGGTTGTCCAGTTTTGCAACTTCGGGGTGTCAAAGGGCCGGTTTTTTAGTTCAGGGGGTTAGGTGTCCGCATGTCGATACTTGAGGGGGTAAAATGGACTTCTTCCTTTCTAAAATGTATATATGCACATATTACCTCTATTTAATTTCAAAGCAACGCATTGATTATGTGTGTGGTAAATTATTAGTTTACATGGTATTAGTACCTTACTAATGCATACACCGATACACCATGGGCGACCTACCTTGTACTTACTATTTCTACACATGCCAGCTGCCACACCGAACACATGCAACCATTGTCGATTCCTGCCGGGGAAAACCGACACGTTCTCTCCGATGGCCTGGAGCCTATTCTCTACGGTTGTGTCATATCTACTTCGAGCTCTTTGCTCCACTACTTCTGTAAGCTCGTACTTCTATTCGTATAGATGCATACATGTATGTACACAGTGTATCTCTGAAGGATCTAGACCCGCCATTATGTGTTAATGGAGTATTTTGGTGATTAATGACAAATGCACTTGTAAGACTAACACTCTTATTGTTATATCATGTTTAGTCTCAGCTTGGATATAAAAGCAAAAATCCAAACATGTATGTATTCATTAATGACAAATCTATTTGTGAGATTAACAATTCTATTTATTATCTATTGCTTAGTCTCGTTTGGATATAAAGATGAAAATACAAGATGTATGCATTCTACTTCTTATTATATCTTGTTGCATTCCTCGGATCCAAAATATAGGTTAAACTCCACCAAAAAGGTTAATTTGGATATGTGCATATGTTTCCATTACACATTTGTGTATGCACATATTTAGGGGGAGTTTATTCTATATTTTGTGGTTTTATTAGTATTGATCCATATTTTCTTTCCACATATATTAAGGATCTTTACTTTGAAACATATCCTTGAATATATTTAACTTGTGTAGTTAATATATTCATATGAGTATATGAGAGCATATGAGACTTGTGTAGTTCATAGATACTCATATATCCTTGAATATATTTAACTTGTGTAGTTAATATATTCATATGAGTATATATAACTTGTGTAGTTCGTATACACTCATATTTAGTATATACAACTTGTAGTTCGTATATACTCATGGTATATATAACTTGTGTAGTTCATATATACTCATATTGCTTTATATTCAATTATTTACAATTGTGTTATGGGACTAATGGGTGTGCTAAGATGTTTTCGAGGCTTAGTCCTAGAGTTTGAGTGGTGACATGAAAAGAAAATGCAAATGTGATAAAAGATTGACATGGGTCAAGACAAAGGAGTCATGCATTGCATTTCGAAAAGCATCTGGAAGAACTTCAGTGGAAATCGGTACACCCGCATTTGGTAAGCGGTACTACCGGTGTGTGGTAGTACCGGGTTTTACATGGCGGTATGTTTATTCCAGAGAGCTTGTTTTTGGTGTTCTGTTTTTCTCAATAGTATTGGTAACACCGGTGTTCCTTTGAGAGGAACTATCGTACCTCGGTTGTACCAACCTTTGTGGCGGTACGTGTTTTTCAGAGAAGCATTTGTTGCTCTCTTGGAAGCACGGTAGTACCGGCGCTGTGTTGGTGGTAGTACCTCACCTTGGATGTACCGATTTCTGTGTAGTATGGAAACTCCAGTAGCGTTGCATTTTGGACTTGGTTTGCTCTGAGGTGGCACGGTAGTACCGGCGCTTTGTGCGTGGTATGACCGGCTCACGGAACTACCGTTCTTATGGTGATGTGGACATCCCTTCCACTGATACAACCATCCCTACTGCTTCTACTTTTCAACTTGATATTCAAGGACCAATTACTAGAGCACGTGCTCGCCAACTAAATTATCAGGTAACTTCGTTTCTAGGAGTTTATAATTGTTCCATTGAGGATGGATTGCTACCTAAATCTTGTGATGTTATTCTACTCAGGAACGAAGGCAAGGGGGGTACCGCAACTACTACAACAAATCTAGTTCGGCCTCCGGAATCAGCCTGACAACACCAACTTAAAATAGTCATAACTTTCACATACGAAGTCCGTTGGAGGTCCACGAGTACTTGATCGAAAGCTTATTTCGTCCTCTTTCCAACGGATCCGGCCTCACCTCCAAATTCATTCTGGACTGATCACAATCATCAAAAGAAGACATCACATCACTTATTTGGGTCAATCTGCACTTTGTAATCATACTAATCTTCGCCCATATGCCGGCGGCCCACCTGGAAGTGTGGTTACTGTTCATGTGAACAGTAACCCGTGACCTTTAGTACCACCCCGCTTTTCCTTTTAGATTTGTGCTCCCTCTCCCCTATATAAGGAGGCCACACCCCCTCTAGTTTTTTTGGATTTTGTTTATGTTTAGTTTGCCTTCGTTGCAACTTGAATCTTTTGCGTGTGTCGGCTAGACCACCCAATTAAGATCCTTATTCAGAATCCCAACTCAATTCAATATTTTAATTCCTATTTGCAATTTCAGATTGCTTAATCTTGTTCTTGCGTGCTTCTTCGGTGCATGCAGAATCGACTTTGGTCGTCAACCGGTATTCGTGCACGGTTGATAACGACTTGTCGAACGCTTCAACGATTGCGTGGTTTCGAGCCTTGCGTGTTCGTAGCGAGATCGTGAGAGTTGAGCGACGCCTACCGAACCTATCGTTCTCATCGAAAGATCGGGCCAAAACAAGAACCTTCGGGTTCATCAGGTGGTATCAGAGCTACAGTTCATCGGTGAGATTTTTTTCCCTACAGTCCACATAGCCGAAAATCAGAAAAAAAATAGGTTTAGTTTATCGTCCAAACCAATTTGTGCCTCGCATTGTTTTTTTCAGTTTTTGCGTTGTTGAATTGTCGTTGCATCGTCGAGTCGTCGTGCTGGTTTCCTGTCTAGATTGGTCTAGTTTAGGGTATTTTGCAATTCGTTCTAGTTTACATTCTTCGGTTTTGTCGCTTCGCCATACAAAGAAAAATAGCGATCGGTTCTTCTTAGGCGCGCGTCTCATCCAAAGAAGAAGCCACACGAGGGCGGCGGATACAAAAATAAAAAAGGAGATACAGCAGATCGGTTCTTCTCAGGGCACCACAGATTCTGGACGACGCCGCTTGACCGACGCCGCTACCAACGACGCTGCGTGTGGAGCGCTTGCCCCGCCGCCGCCATCCAAACCGCCGCACGGATTCTTCACGGGACGCCGCCGCTTCGGGTCAACGCTACCGCTCGGAAAACCGCAACTGCCGGCGTCGCCTCAATTTTCCACCCGCGCTGCTGCTCCTCATACGCTGCCTCTCGCCACAACAGGGAGGTCGAGCCGCCGCTCTAGCTCCTCTCCGTGCCTCGCCCGATCTGGTCACCGCTGGAACGGCTGCCGCCGCCGCAGTGTCGAGTCCACGCCGCTGGAGAGCCGAACAACCGCCGCCGCCAAAGGGGACGCCATCGCTCGCCACCGCCGCGCGGGCGCCCAGTGCCGCCACCGCTTGAAATCGAGCCGCCGCCGCTCTGGTCGCACTACTGGGGAAGGAGCCGCCGCCGCCGGGGCCTCGCCGCCGCCGCCGCGTCGCTTGCCGCCCGAGCCGTGCGCCTCAAGGTCGCTTCTCCGAGCCGACCCTACCACCGCTTGGACCTCGCCACCGCGACGGCCGCCGCCGCTTGGATCCTCCGCGCCTCCACCGTCCGCGCCGCTTCCAGGGCCTCCGCCGACCCTCGCGCTGCCTCAAGCTCCTGCCGCCTCTGGTCACCGGCCACCGCCTCCGCCTTGCATGCGCCGCCGCTGCTCGGGGAAGCCGCCGTCGCCGCTGGGGGCCGTCACTGGGGACCGCCGTCGCCGCCTGTCTGGTTGAGCCAAAGTCTGAGGATCCAAGATTTTTGTTTGTGGGTTTCGGTCCAGTAGCTTCTGAAGCTTCAAATAAAAAGGGAAAGAGCCGAAAAAAAAGAAAGAAAAAAAGAAAGAAAGAAAGAAGAGAAGACTCGCCATTGCTACAGTAAAAAAGTGAATTTTGGTTACTGTGGCAACCTGAAAAAAAATCATGTTTTTTTTTTGTTCCCAGTGGTGTTCTTGAGGTAGAAAAAAAAGAAAGAGAAGAAAAAAAAGAGAAGGAAAGAGAAGGAAAAAAAAAGAGAAAGAGAAGGAAAAAAAAAGAGGAAAAGAAACAAAAAAAAAGAAAGGGAAGAAGAAGAAGAAAAATTCAGAGCTACCTCTTTTCTTGATATTTTTTTTTCTTGTTCAGTTTAGCATAGTTTCATCCATTGCTCGCTTGCGTTGATGGTTCTTGTGCTAGCCCGTCGTTGTTGCTACTAGTCGTTCTTGTGAGTTGCTCTAGCTAGGCTTGGTTTAGACTTGGACCAGCACTTGTGACTAGTACTTTGAACTGCTATTCAACTTTGCATACTGAATTGAATAATTGCTACTCCCTTGCTACATACTAGCCTTCCGAGCTCCACTTTCTACTAACTCAGCAGGTGCCGCTCCTCGCAATCGTTTGGCTCATCGCAAGTGAGAGTATCACGAACCAGCCATCGGTTGTACCACTTTCTTGCTACATTGGTAAGATCTCGTAAGAACTTGGTAAAAGCTTGAGTGTGAGTGACCTTTGAGCCCAGCATCCTAGTAGTCATAGGGACATATACATCGTGATTTGTTCTTTGCTTTGATACTAACGATGGCAGGATCAGGGTCACACGAGGAGCATAACAGGACCAATGTTGAGGACAATGCCCCTCTCACACCTCGCACGAAAGACATCATGCAACGTTTTTCACGCTTGTTGAATGAACATTCGGAGCGTATTGAAGGAGTTCTAGATCGCACCAATATCGATCTTGCTGCGCTTGCTACACGTGTGGAGCAGCTAGAGAGAGCCCCACCTCCTGCCGCCACCCCCGCTGCTGTCGGCCTTGCACAATCGCACCGTAACCCATCTGTTGCTAGCTCATGGGCCGATGAGGTAGAAGATGAAGCGAACCCATATGTTGCTGATACAGAGTCCGATGGTGGTGTCAATCCCATCAATGATCGTGATCACCGGCAACGACGCTTCAATCGACAAGGTATGAGAAGAGATCCGCCACGTGAGGTACGTGACCGTAATGATTCACTTGGTAAAATTAAATTCACTATGCCTCCTTTTACTGGTAAATATGATCCTGATGCCTATCTCACATGGGAGTTAATCGTAGACCAAAAATTTGCCTGCCATGAATTTCCTGACAATAAAAGGGTTAGAGCTGCTACTAGTGAGTTCACCGATTTTGCTTCTATTTTGTGGAATGAATTGTGCCGTAATGAACGAAACATACCTAGAACTTGGGATGCTATGAAGAGAGCTATGAGAGTTAGATTTGTGCCTTCATATTATTCCCGTGATTTGCTTAATAAATTGCAACGCTTAAGACAAGGTAGTAGTTCTGTAGAGGATTATTATCAAGAATTGCAAACCGGTTTGTCGTTGTGGGTTAGAAGAAATCAAGATGCTAAGATGGCTAGATTTTTGGCTGGTTTAAACCGTGACATTCAGGACATCCTTGATTATAAGGAATACAATTGTATCACTCGCTTGTTTCATCTTGCTTGTAAAGTTGAAAGAGAGGTACAGGGACGTCAAGCCAGGAACAAAGGAAACTTTGCAGGTTCTTTTGCAGGTCGCACAACTCATGGGCAATCAAGAGCATCCTTTACCCCTCCAATTAATACCGCACCTACACACTCCTCCGACAGTCGGCGTCCATCTACTTCCACTACACCATCACATGCACCGGAAACAAGCAAGAGCATGGTACAAGCCCCTGCACAAAGTTCATCTTCGGTGGCTTCAACGGGTAGAGCAAGAGAAACACAATGTCATCGTTGAAAGGGCTATGGACACATGATGCGGGATTGCCCTAGCAAGCGAGCTCTCTTGATAAAGGATACTGGTGAGTACACTTCACTAGTGACATTGAGGAAGAATATGCTATGCTTGCAACTAACACCGCAGTGATGACCAAGAATCGAGCAGAAGAGGAACAATATGGTGCTGAAATTTCGGATAAATATTTAAGCCTTATAGTTAAGCGTGTACTTAGTGTACAAATGGAGCGTCTTTGAATGAATCAACGCCATAACTGCTCCAAACAAAGTTTGTCATCAAAGAGCGCTCATGTCGTGTGATAATTGATGGAGGAAGTTGCAATAATTTGGCGAGTATGGACTTGGTTGAGAAGCTTGCATTGACCACAGAACAGCACCCTCGTCCATATTACATTCAATGGTTCAACAATTGTGGTAAGCTGAAGGTAACCCGCATTGTGAGAGTACACTTTTCTATTGGTTCCTATCATGATTATGTTGATTGCGATGTAGTACCTATGCAAGCATGTTCTTTGTTGTTAGGTAGACCTTGGCAATATGATAGAGATACGGTACATCATGGTAGAACTAATACGTATACTCTCATGTTTAAAGAAAAGAAAATCACGTTGCTACCCATGTCTCCTGACGCTATTCTAAAGGATGAAATAGAGAGAGCTAATAGAGAAAAGGAGAGTAGCAAAAGTGAAAATCAGATTGTAGCTAAAGAACCGTGCACCGAAGAAGAAAGAACCTAGTGCTAGGCAAGGTGAAATTAAATTAAAAGGTTCTGCTTTTACTTGCTACAAAGTCCGATATTTGTGAGATGGAGGATAGCAAATCTGATTGCTATGTTTTAGTGTGCAAAGAAGCCTTGTTTTCTTTTGGGATATGCCTCCTTCTTTGCCTCCTCGCTGTTGCTCACGTTTACAGAGTTTGCCGATGTGTTTCCAAGTGACATACCCCTGGCTGCCTCCATTCGGGGATTGAGCATCAAGTTGATTTAATTCCAGGAGCCTCGCTTCCCAACCGTGCGCCATATCGAACCAATCCCGAAGAGACTAAGGAAATTCAGCATCAAGTGCAAGATTTTCTTGACAAAGGGTACGTACGCGAAAGCCTTAGTCCTTGTGCTGTCCCTGTGATTTTGGTACCTAAGAAAGATGGATTATGGCGTATGTGTGTTGGTACAGAGCTATCAACAATATTACTATTCGATATCGTCATCCAATTCCTAGGCTAGATGACATGCTTGATGAATTAAGTGGATCTACTGTGTTCTCTAAAGTTGATTTGCGTAGTGGATATCACCAAATTCGCATGCAGTTAGGCGATGAATGGAAAACAGCATTCAAAACTAAGTTTGGATTATATGAGTGGTTAGTGATGCTGTTTGGGTTAACTAATGCACCTAGTACTTTCATGAGATTAATGAATGAAGTTTTGCGTGTTTTCATTGGCAAATTTGTGGTGGTATATTTTGATGACATATTGATCTATAGCAAAACATTAGAGAAACATCTTGAACACTTGCGTGCTATTTTTAATGCTCTACGTGATGCACGTTTATTTGGTAACCTTGAGAAGTGCACCTTTTGCACCGATCGAGTATCGTTTCTTGGCTATGTTGTTACTCCACAGGGTATTGAGGTTGATCAAGCCAAGATCGAAGTTGTACAGAGTTGGCCGACTCCTAACACAGTCACACAAGTGCGGAGTTTCCTCGGACTTGCTGGATTTTATCGACGCTTTGTCAAAGATTTCAGCACCATTGCCGCACCGATGAATGAGCTTACAAAGAAATGTGTTCCTTTTACATGGGGCCCTACACAAGAACACTCATTTCAGATTCTGAAAGATAGGCTGACACATGCACCACTTCTCCAACTTCCTGATTTTGGTAAGACATTTGAGCTTGAATGTGATGCTAGTGGGATTGGCCTTGGAGGTGTGCTTATTCAAGAAGGTAAACCTGTTGCGTATTTTAGCGAGAAATTGAGTGGGCCTAGTCTGAATTATTCTACTTATGATAAAGAATTATATGCTTTAGTTCGGACATTAGAGACATGGCAACATTATTTTTGGTCCAAAGAATTTGTAATACATTCTAATCATGAATCATTAAAGCACATTCGTAGTCAATCAAATCTGAACCGTAGACATGCTAAATGGGTTGAGTTCATTGAATCATTTCCATATGTCATTAAGCACAAGAAAGGGAAGGATAATGTTATTGCTGATGCTTTATCTCGTCGTTATACTATGTTATCTCAACTTGATTTCCGAATATTTGGTTTAGAGACAATTAAAGAGCAATATGTGCATGATGCTGATTTCAAAGATATAATTCAGAATTGTCAAGAAGGTAAAGGCTGGAATAAATTTGTTGTGAATGATGGATTGTTGTTCCGTGCTAACAAGCTATGCATTCCAGCTAGCTCCGTTCGTCTTTTATTGTTACAGGAGGCGCATGGAGGAGGACTCATAGGACATTTTGGTGTCAAGAAGACAGAGGATGTTTTAACCGATCACTTCTATTGGCCTAAGTTGAGGCGCGACGTTGAGCGCTGTGTGTCTCGCTGCACAACATGCCACAAAGCTAAGTCCCATCTTAATCCACATGGTTTATATATGCCTCTTCCTGTTCCTAGCGTACCTTGGGAAGATATTTCTATGGATTTTGTTTTAGGACTGCTTAGAACAAAGAGAGGGAGGGACAGTATTTTTGTTGTTGTGGATAGGTTTTCGAAGATGGCACATTTCATACCTTGTCATAAGAGCGATGATGCTACAAATGTTGCTGAGTTATTTTTCAAAGAAATTGTTCGACTACATGGAGTGCCCAATACAATTGTATCTGATCGTGATACGAAGTTTTTGAGTCACTTTTGGAGGACACTATGGGCTAAATTGGGGACAAAGTTGTTGTTTTCTACTACCTGTCATCCCCAGACAGATGGACAAACTGAAGTTGTCAACAGGACATTGTCCACTATGTTGAGGGCTATTTTGAAGAAGAACTTGAAGATGTGGGAAGAATTCTCACCTCATGTGGAGTTTGCTTACAACCGTTCGCAGCATTCAACCACAAAGATGTGCCTTTTTCAGGTGGTATATGGTTTTATTTCTCGCGCTCCTATTGATTTATTACCTCTATCATCTTCGGAAAAGGTAAACATTGATGCTACAAATGTCGGGACCTGCATGCGATTACGGAACCCTCAGGTATACCTTGCACTAGTCCAGATCACGCTTAGTGCACACAGGTTAACATAGGTAAATATCGATCCACACAAGCGATAAATAAAGTAAACAATTAGTTTGAATAACAAATAAGGGTTTTGACCTTATGGTCGAATTTACACTTATTAAGCCACGCAGGCTAACAGAGAAATAAACAAGAATGAACGGAAAAACTCCAACAGATCCCACCAATTCACCACAGGCAACCAATCGGGATCCGGACCTTAACGCACGATCGGCCTTCAACTCCTCCTCAAAAGCAAAGTAGACTCCTCCTCTTCAGTAGGTTTGGGCAAGTTTTACAACAAGCGTGAGTACACAACCGCACTCGCAAATCATACCACGAATGCAATGTATAGATGCAGCTTATTCCAAATAAAAGGCTTATGTGGTTCTTTTGCATAAAAGCAACATTTGCAATTGAATACGAATAATATATTGAAAACATACTTCAAAGCAAATAGACAATCATAATTTAACAGCTTGTTTCCACAAAGACACACACTAAATGTATCATTTCACATAGCCATATGATTAAGGTCACACACTCCCATTCCCACATTTTATGAAAACTACCCCTCATGTGAAATCCCGAGCATGTCCATGACCATGACGCGCTATTCGAATAGATTGTTTAACACTCTGCAGAGGTTGTACACTTTACCCACAAGATACAACTAGTGTAGCAAGCACCAATCGTAACAAAACAGTTCGGAAACTTCATCTCAACATTGACACTCTCCACGTGCTTACAAACCGTTATACATATCACATAGCCCATGCATAACACACATCGTTGGACAGGGAAGACGAATCGTCCCGCGATGCAACCACTAAGTAGTCACACCTCCACCCTGTCACATAGCCTAACCTATCCACCTGAACATCAATGCTGAGAATCCATAACTTACTAAGTTAGGCCCGTCCCATACCAGGCATGAGGTCGTACAGTAAGGCTCAGTTCAATGGCGCACAAAGTTAAGTCCTTAATTGACCAAGGCAAGACTTCCAATTTCTAACTAAGTCACAAAGACCATCATTCCCATCACATAGACCACCATGTCACACAGTCTCCACCACTTGCCTCAGTCTAAATCCTTTACCACCCAGTTGGTTTTAGTGCAACACATGCCATCACGAAGTAATAACATACATCACACAGCTTTTACACAAAGTTCCATAGTCACTTAGTCACATTTAATATTTGCAACTTACATGCGATGTGAGACTCGTAGCATGGCTAAGCAATTGTACTCGCATCTAACCAACCCACGTTGGTGCTACAATATTACCAACTAATAACCAATCTAGGGTGACAAAGAATTATGACATACAAGGCCAAGGTGTGATAACAAATTTGGATAATAACTATACCCAAAGCATTTAAATAAATAATTAAAATAGAAAGCAGTACTTTGAAACAAAGTAATTTGAAAACTGGGTTCAAGATGATCAAAGGTATGACTTGCCTTGGAAAAGGTCTATGTACTGGTCTTGAAATTGGGGTGCTCCTTCCTCCACAAAATTCCCCGACGAATCGACGTCTACTCGCAAACGAGACACAAACAAACAAAACAAATAAATAACAGAGGCAAAACAAACTCCAAAAATTAAATAAAAATCTCAGATAAATAGATCTTGAATTTAGACAAATTTAGAAATTTGAATGGGCTCAATCGGAGTTAGGATGCAAAAGTTATGAGCTTTGGAAGATTGGAAATCTAAAAGAAACCCTAATTTGGATTTTCTGGATTTTCCGAATTACTTTTCTATTGAAAAATCGGATTATTGCGCAAGCACGACATCAGCGAAGGAATTTTGGGAATTAAAAGATATAAAAGAAAATACTGACATGTGGGACCCACATGTCAGTCTCAAGGCTCACGGTAGACTAGATCTACCGAGCCGATTAGATCTGAGACCGGTGGATTATGCCACGCATGCGCTGACGAGATAGCCACGCACGTGACACGTAGGCGCAAAGGCTGAGGTGGCGAGCCACGTGAACGGCGACGTCAGACCGACGGCGGCGGCGCTCGGAAACCAATGACAACGGCGAACGGCGGCGATTTGCCGGCGGTGAGTGGTACCGGCGTGTAGCTGAGGTTATTGCGAACCTATTGAACCAACCCTGGGTGGTCAAGGTTGACGGAGATGGCCGGCGGCGAGGGTTGAGCGGCGGTGGAGCTTCTGGTTTTGTCGGACATGACCTCCGGTGGCGCTCCGGCGATGCGAAGGGGCTCTAGAGGTAGAGGCTGCGACGGCGGACTCGGCGGTGCAGACCACGAGGGCAGGGCGACGTCGACGACGGCGCAAAACGAAGAAAACGCCGGCGGTGACAAAAACCTAAAACTCCGATTGCGGCGGCGCTAGGGCTCAAGTTGCGCAATAGGTTGAGGGTTACAGTGCGGACGTCGATGGGATCCTGGGACCTATTTATAGGTCCGGAGGCTAGGAGGCGTCTTGGCGGCGGAAACCCTAAAAAGAGTCCGAGATGAACCCGCGAGGAAAACAGAGATAGAAACGGAATCGGGATATGATTTTTATCCCAAAAGATGCGGAGAAGATAGAGATTGAGTTTGGTACAAAAATCTAAAAGGTTTTGGTTAGGAATTCCCGTTGTCGGACGAGGCTTCTAGAAGGCGGCAATGGCGGACGGAGGCGGGCGCGTTGCGGAGACGAAGCCGAGTCGGAGACGAAGACCTGACACGCGGGGCCCACACGTCAGCGAAAGCCCACACACGTGCACGATCGGGATAAGAGGGTTACCGTCCAGATCTGATCGGACGGCTCAAGATCAATGGGACATTCGAGTCGCCCGAACAGCCCACTCGCATCCCACCGTCCATTTCTGATCGAACGGTGGAAAACGATCGAGGCGCTCCGAAGGAAAGAGAGAGGGAAACAGAGAGGCTGACATGCGGGGCCCGCATGTCAGTTGGAGGCGGCGCGCGCGCGGGCGAGCTGGGCCGCACGGAGGGAGATGGGCTTTGGGCTGGGATTTGGCCCGAGGATTTAACTGAGATTCTTAATAGTTTTTCTAATTTGTAAATTACCAGAAATTCAAATAGGCAATAGAAAATAGCAAATGAACTCAGAAAAATTCTAGAAAAATCTAGAAAATATATCTGAGCACATAAAACCCAAATAAAATAGTTTTGGCTATTGTTTATGTTGGGATTATTCACATTAAATGTTTTTGATTGTAAAGTCCAATATTAAGCTTTTGAAATTAAATTCAAATAAAATCCAAATGGTGAATTTTCTCCTACTAACTAATTAAAGGACTTTTAAGCTCAGAAAATTGGGATGTTACAAACCTCCCCTCTTAAAGGAATCTCGACCCAGAGATTCAAAGCTAGCTAGAGAAAAGGCTAGAAACTCGCCTTTGGCTCTTCTTCACGCTCCCACGTTGCTTCTCCTTCGAGTGGTTGCTCCACCAACCTTGCAAAACGAATGCCTTGCTTGGTGAGGCGCTCTGCGACATCCAAAATCTTGACCGGCCGCTCCTTGTAGGTAAGATCCTCCTTCAAGTCAATTGATTCCAACGGCTTGCTCTTACGGCACACGAAGACACTTCTTCAATTGCGAGACATGAAAGACATCATGCACTCACCGCTAACGATCGCGCAGCTCTCAACCGATAGTAACTTCCCACGACGCTCCAAAATCTTGAACGGACCAACATACCTAGGGAAAGCTTCCTTTGGCATGAAACCTTTGACACCTCCGAGCGGGGTCACTCAAGATAAACGAAATCCTCGGGTTCAAAGTCGAGGTCACGACGACGATTATCGCATAGCTCTTTGCACGGTGAGCTATCTTCAATCTTTCTCGATCATGACCACTTGCTCTTCGCTTCGAATGATGTCGGACCGAATCGATCGTTCACCGTTTCGACCAATTCAACGGGGTTCTACAGGCACGGTCGTACAAAGCTTCAAATGGTGACATCTGCAGACTAGCTTGATAACTGTTGTTGTACGAAAATTCTGCGTACGGTAAACTTTTATCCCATCGGGCAGCATTAGCTAGAGCACAAGCTCTCAGCATATCCTCCAATATCTGATTAACTCTTTCAGTCTGTCCATCCGTCTGTGGATGATACGCAGATCTTGATTCGATGGGTACCCAATGCTTCATGCAAACTTTGCCAAAATCGAGAGGTGAACTGAGATCCTCGATCTGACACTATCTTCTTAGGCACTCCATGCAAACTGACGATTCTAGTCATGTACAATTCCGCAAGGCGATCTCCTGAATACGTGGTTTTGACTGGCAGGAAATGGGCGACCTTGGTTAGACGATCGACTATTACCCAGATCGAATCGTAACCCGATTGAGTCTTGGGTAAACCGGTAATGAAATTCATACCGATCTCTTCCCACTTCCATTCTGGAATCTTCAACGGTTGCAAAGAAACTCTTTGGTCTCTCGGTGTTCGCCTTTACTTTACGGCGGTATCGCATAAGGCAACGAATTCTGCGACTTCTCATTTCAAATTTGGCCACCAAAATTTAGTCTTAACATCCTGGTACATCTTGGTACTTCCAGGGTGAATCGAATACTTTGAGTCATGGGCTTCCTTTAAGATTAAGCGTCTTAGACCATCGATATCGGTACACAGATACGACCATTAATCCGTAGTATGTCTTGATCATCCTTGGTGAAATCTTTGAATTTCCTTACGCCATTTTGACCTTGATGTCCGACAACACAGATCCTTTGGTTGTGCTTCACGAATTTGCTTCTCGGTAGTATTGTACTTCCAAAATGGCTACAAATCCTTCAGACACAACTTCTAGCTTTAGCTTTTGAAATTCTTCATAAAGTTAGGCAACTTTCCTTTACTTCCAAAGCATTGCGGAACTCTTACGACTTAGAGCATCTGCGACTACGTTGGCTTTAGGGATGGTAGTGGATTCCAAGATTATAATCCTTGATCAATTCCAACCACCTTCTCTCTCATATTCAGATCATTGGGTAAAGATGTACTTGATTTGTTATGATGCAGTGTAGACTTCACAACGATTACCGATGAGGTAATTGTAACATCCCAATTTTGGGCTTGTATTTCAAATGTAAGAAAATGAGTAGAAATTAAAACTTTTTCTTACATCATGTATTTCCTTTGTGTACTTGAACAAGTATTGTACAAAGGTTATGGAAATGCAAGTCACAAGTCTTTTGATCCAATCTTGTTCCTTCAAAAACATTCTTGTCAAATGTTGTGATCATCTCCTGGGAATATTTTTCCTAAGTTCTTGGGATGGTATGTGACCCTCTGAAAAATTTCACAATTTTTAGAAATTGTTTGAATATTTTAGAGGGCGATCAAACTGTTTGACTCTCAGTCAAACCTAAAACCAGTACCTTGTGGAATTTTTGGAGAAAAATACAATGCATAAAAACCTCTGAAAATTTTACACAAGGTCAATGTCTCAGTCAGCAAGCTACTGTAAAAATTTCAGAATTTTTGGAGTTATTTTTCTACCCCAAATAAATCCTCAAAAGTCTCAGCTTTAATTTAAAACCTAAAGCTGATTCACTATTCATTGGGTTCGAGTCGGGCTCGAGTCCGAGCCACTTGACTTGGTTGAACCACCTAACTGCACCGAGCCGCGTTTTAAACGTGCGTGCGATATCAGCCGTTGGATCCCAATCGCGTGGCCCGCATTGATGATGTCGTTCGGACCCTCGGTTGCATTAGCCAATTGGGACCGTTGGATCTCTATCCAACCGCCCGTATTTCCGTAGGCAATCGGTTGTCCGCGAACTCTTTTAAATCACACCGTCCATCTAAAATCCAACGGTCGTGGTTTGTCTTCTCTGTTCTTCTTCCTCCTCGGCTTCTCCGCGCGCGGCCGCAATGGCGAGCGAGAGAAACGAGGGCGGCGTGATGTGTCACCTCCACGTTTGCTTTTGTCAACGTCTCTCTGCAATGCATTTAATGCGCACTAGGCTTTCTCCTCCATTGTCACCATGCTCACTTACTCCCATCTTTTCTTGGTCTACAACCGGAGCATGAACCGAGCCCACCATGGACTCGGGTTCTCGCTCGAAACCCTAATTCCTTTCCTATAAATTGGCCCTCTAGGTCCTCCCGGTGTTCTTTTGCACCACACCTAGCTACTCTCGTGTTTGAGCTCAAAACCATCTCAAACCTTCAATCCACCATTGTTGACCGTAGAGCTCCCATGGCGCCTTGGTGTCCAGTGGTTTATCTTCAACATTTCTTGCACCCTTTTGAACTCCTCAACCTCCTTTGTATTTCCCCTAACTTGATTTTGGGTTGCATTCACAGAATCACTCAATTTTAAGTTTGGAGATTTTCGATTAGTTTCACCCCTTTCTTCTCCACTCAGTAAGTGGTCCCTTTTGCAATTATTTGCTTTGGAGCCTCTTTGAGCTATAATGAAGTGTGGTGGTGATTTGGTTCCACTCATTTTGCTCGTAACCTCATCTTCCACTTCATCTTCTTCGACTCCGTGGACTTCATCGTGTTCAAGTCTTCCGGCCATCCTTGAAGCTCCTCTCGGTTAAGGTAGCTTCTATGTAGTCCCTAGAAGTCATGGCACTCGCTTCCTTGGACCGCAGTGAGCATCTTGCTATTTTCGTGTTTTGCCGTGTCGGCTTCTTTCTTGTTTTTCCGCTGCATGGCGTTCCGAACCTCCACCGCCGGCGAGGTCACCACCATTGGGTCCGCAGCACTATTGCGAACCCATTTTGATAGTTTGTGGGCGCCGCCGCGACCGGAGTCGCCGGCGACAAGCCGGCAAAGCCACTCGGGTTTTGTCAGTTGAGAAGCTCCGTTTTCGTCAGATAATTAGGACACATTTAATGTTTAATGATTGCCAATCAGCAGAGCATTAATGGTGTCTTAATCTGGCCTAATGTCTCACTGACATGTGGGTCCAGCCCCCTTAAATCACCCGCCGCTTTTATCCGCGCGTTTAGGCATCATTAATGCTAATCATGGGTTAATTAAAGTGTCGGCACTATTGGTCGTCGAAATAACCCCTGTGCATCGCCAGTGGGCCCATAAGCTCAAAACCGAAAACCGAAGTCATTAGGGCTGATTTTGGGTTATTTATTGCTAATCATTGTTAGCAATAAATGTGTCCGAAATACCTTTTTGGTCATCGACGTGTGGGCCTCGGTCCTAAAATCACCATTGTTCAAAATCGTTAGGACACATTAAGTGCTAATCATCATTAATCATTGGTCATTAGTAATTAATTAGTCGCCTAAAAACCTCCTTTAAGTCAGCGACGGTGGGTCCACGTGCCTTCGTGCGTGTGTTAAGACTCGCATGTGTGACTCTCGATCCACCGACATGCGCCCCACGTGTCGGTATTCTGCTTGCACTTCAATCTTGGACCGCCGTCCATTTTGCGATCTGCGCCTAGATCTTGTATGCGTTCGGACCATCCGGTTACCCTCATCATTCTTGGCGTCCATCGCGATCTGCGGCCCGATCATGCGTGCAATCGGACCTTCCGACGGGAAGTGCTCTCCGTGTTGTTCATCTTGAGATCTACTACCGTGGCGGCCAAGGCAACCGCACCGTCGGTTGCATTCGTCCTCGTGAGCCGTTGGATCTTGATCCAACCAGTGAGCTCTGTTTTGAATCGCGCGTCAGGCTGTTTTCCGTCGCGTGTGGCTCGTTGGATTTTGCATCAACGGCCCACGGCGCCACGTCGCTTATCTCGGTTGGGTTGGTTTTATTTCGTAAGTATTTATTTATCAATGAAAATTGTATCAAAACTTTAGAAATTCATAACTAATTCAAGATAAATCCTTTTACATGAAACCAATCGCAATAAATTTGTATTTCACTAAAGTTTAATATAAAAATGCTTTTAGCTATGCTACAGTAGTAGAAAATTCTGTAATCTTTAATAGCTTGTTTTCTGCTATTTTTTTATATATTCGTAATTGTATTAAAACTTGGAAAATGCATATCTTTTCCTGTATATCCGATAATTGAATGGTTTTAACTTTGATAAATTTGTTATTAACTAAACTTTGATCTAAAAATGGTGATAGGTCTAAATCAGACTGAAAAATATGTTAATAGATTTAACCTTATTAGTAGCAATTAAAAATCCATTTAATGTTGTAATAGGCACCAATAATTCCTGTAAATCCTAAAAATAGAAATTTGATGTTAGAAATCCCTCTGTTATCATACTATAATGTGAAATGGGAGTTGCACATGTTATATTTCTCGAAAGTGCATTATGCTAATTTTGCATCTTAGAAAAATCATAACTAAATCATTTTAACTCCAAATGACCTGAAATTTTATATGGGTTACCACTATGCCAGTAGGTAGCTACCATAAAAATTTCAGTTTCAAAATCTTTCTAGAAAATGTTTTTACTACAGTGCTAATTATGGTAGAAAATGGGTTTTAGGTAATATCTTTTGCACCACAAATCCAAATTAGGTTTTTCCAGTTTCTATGTCTAGGTATATTCGTATTTCACCTCGTGTATATGTTTCGTCGCATTTGGATAATTTTTGCTTGCTCTTTTGTTTAAGTGTTGCTAGTCTTATTGGTTGTTCTTGGTTCTTTTTGCCTTTAGCTTAGGGTTCGACATTTGCGGTAACCCCGAACGACCCTCCACAACAGCTTTGAGCAACAAAGAAGAAGGCAAACAGTTTGATCATGTTAATCCCAGTATTTTAAGTATTTATGTTGATTACAAATTCTATGTATGCATTGCTATTTTGTGTTAATAGTTGGCCTAGTAGATGCATTTCCTTAGCAAATGATTATTCTCTACTACCATGAGCCTAGGTTACTTGCTGTGATTTAGAGTTCGTGGATGAGCTCTTGTCACTTAGTAGTTGCGAATCAATTGCTTAGCCATGCTTAGTTTCGGTAGAAATGGGCTGTTATCGACTTGTCGATAACCTTGATCACTTAAAACTTATTATGATTATGATTTCCACCTTGTGCCATGTCTATTTATGAAAACTAAAAACTGAAAACAAAATGATTTAGACTTGGGCACAATGGTATGATGGTGTGATTTTGGTGTGGCGGAATGGTGCCCGGTCAACAAGGACCGAACATCTTGTTACACTAAACCAAGCATTTTAGCGTGCTAACCACATTAGAGGGTATGGGACCTCTCTTGACTTAGTACTTTGGCGTGTATTGGCTCCGAATCGCAGGGAGTCGCAGGAGGGGTGGTGTTGGGAGCATTGTAGTGTCCGAAAGACTTCACCCGTGATGGGATTTGTTGTCTTTCGGCTTGCAATGTAAGCATATGGATTCTATCCATATGAGCGGCTCGTAGTTAATACACAAGATTGGAAATGTCTCGTAGGACTTAGCCGGGCCGGCATACCTTCGGTAGTGTGCTTTGAGGCTTGAAGGCGATCCAAGTGTGGGTACATTGGTACACCCTGCAGGTTAAAACTATTCGAATAGCCTCGTCCTAGGTTATGGACACGCTTGGCAAGGTCTTTCAAGAGTTAGACTACAACCTTTTAAATTAAAACTTGATGGGTGGTACGAATCGGGATTAGTGCTATGTTGTGGTGGCTATTGGGATAGTCGCTTGGTGGTTACTTGTATGTATCTTTACTTCATTGTTACTTTGATAACAAAACAGTTTGCAAACTTGCTTTTAAAATGTATTACATTATTGCAAATAAAGTTGGCTTCATGCAAAATGAGACATACAACCTCCACCTAAATAAGCTTGCATGTAGTTTATGAATAGGTCGCTATTCCACACGTCGATCTTATGGTACAAAGACAATCTTTGTACTCGGTTACTACGCTTAACTGTTTTGTTGCAGAGGAAGAAGGTGAGCTGAGGGCCTCACTTTTGTGAGTCATGTTGTGGTAGCTTCATGGGCGACTAGCTTAGCGGCCGGTCGGTTGCCTTGTGGGTGTATGGCTAACCGGTCGACTTTTGTTCTAGCCATCTTATGGCGCTTTTGCTCATTGTCTTTCTTGTTTATTGCTCTATTTGGCAGTCGGCCCTTTTGTAATCTTTACTTTATGTATGTCGTTGTTGAACTTAGTGATGTATGTGCATGGAATTGATGTGTAATTTTGTGATGATGTGCATATCTTGCAGTGCAGGAAGCATATGTCCATCGAGGCTTAGAATGTTTAATTAGTAATGCCGAACCATTTGGAGGTTAAGTGTTACTAGTTAAATATTCCGGTCCTCACGATAATGACGCCAAATCTTTAAAGCATGCACTCTGACTAATTCCGATCATGAGTAGGGTAATTCTCCTCGTGAGGTCTCAAGCGTCTTGACGCATAAGCGGCGACTCTTCCTTCTTGCATCGGGACACATCCTAATCCTTGACGCTAGCATCACAATAGATATCGAAATCCTTGCGAATATCTGCGAGAATCAACTTCGGGTGAAGTCAATCGTTCTTCAACTCTTGAAAACTTTCCTCACGGTGGAGTCCAAGTGAACTTTTTCTCCTTCTTCAACAATTGCGTAAGGGGCTTAGCAATTGATAAGAATCCTTCGATGAAACGGCGGTAATAACATGCCATTCCCAAGAAACTGCGAATCTGAGTCACGCTCTTGGGCTGCTCCTAATGTAATACTGCTTTAACTTTACCGGGGTCAACTGCTACTCCCTCGGCTGTCATCACGTGACCAAGGAAATCCACTTCCTTCTTCCAAAAATCACACTTACTGAACTTGGCATACAACTGATGCTCTCGAAGTTTTCCCAATATTATCCTTAAATGTCCGGCGTGTTCTTCCTCCGACTTGGAGTACACCAGAATATCATCAATGAACACAACTACGAACTTGTCCAAATATTCCATGAATACTTTATTCATCATGTTCATGAAGTATGCAGGGGCATTAGTCAGACCAAAGGAAATGACTAAGAACTCATAATGCCCATACCGTGTTGAGAACGCGGTCTTCGGTATATCCTTAGGACAAATCTTTAGCTGGTGGTAACCTGATCGCAGGTCGATCTTTGAGAATAATCCGGCTCCTTTCATCTGATCAAACAGATCATCTATCCGGGGTAGTGGGTACTTGTTCGTTGAGAGAACGGTAATCAATACACATCCTCATACTTCCACCTTTCTTCTTGACAAACAACACTGGCGCTCCCCATGGCGACGAACTAGGTCTCACGAAACCTTTCTCAAGAAGTTCTTCTATACGCTTCTTCATCTCTACCAATTCATGGTGGCATCCGATAAGGTCTCTTCAAATTGGTGTTCATCGCACTAGGTCGATGACAAACTCAATGTCACGATCGGTGGCATTCCCAGTAATTCTTAGGAAACACATCGGATATTAATCGACCATGGTACTTCTTCTAAGGAGAGGGTCTTCAAACTATTTACTAGCAATTGTCCATCACGAATCGAGGTAGCTAGGAACTCTACCTTGTTTCCTTTGGCGTCCTCATTATTACGGCTCTTCGCCACAATCTAGCACTGGCTTTGTGCTTGGATAACCAATCCATGCCAAGAATGACATCTAGGGTTTGGGTATCTAGGACAATTAGGTTGGCTAGAAACTCAACTCGACTATGAGTAACAGCTCCTAAACATCCCACTCTAGTACTTAGCTCTGCTCCAAAGCATTGGACTACGAGTATGCTTAAGTTGCATAACTTCTAATTTATTTTTGGTTGCAAACATTCCGAAAACAAGCGAATGCGAAACTCGAATCAAACAAAGCGATCACGATATCGAGTTAACGAAACTTACCCAATCTGACGTCCGGTGATTCTGGGCTCCTTCGAGTGGCGTGGTTGACACGGCCTCGATCACGGGTGTGGTGCTCCTCGGCTTGACCGGCAACTTGCAGCTCCTTGGTTGATGCACGTGTTTGGTGTCTTGGATGGCGTAGCTCCAAGGTTGAAGCGTCTTTGGAGTGATTGTTCCCCTTGCGGACAACGGTTGGCAAAATATCACGGTGACGGCAGCGTAATGAGACCTTTGTGCGCTCTGTGGTTGCTTCACGAATTGGGGTTGGCAGTGCGGGGTTGCGAAAGTTCGGCGGTGGGCGGGTGTTGAAGTTGGTGCAGTGCTCTGACGAAGTACGTGGTGGAAACTCGTTGAATCTGTCTTTGCTTTGTTCTTGCCCTCTCTGTGATTGATGGTTCCCTTCTTGAGCCATCCGGCGTTCTGGTTATCCTCAAGTTCCTTGCGTTTGTCCTCCAAAACAAAGGCCTTGTTGACGACTCTTGGAAATCAGGAAAAGTATGGGCGATCAAACTGACTTGCAGCCAGTGTTTAGTCCCTTCAAAAAGCGACTCTGGCGAGCCTTGTCCGTGGCTACATCTTCCGCTGCATAGCGAGCTAGCTGAGAAAACTTGTTGAGGTAGTCAGACACTGACATAGCTCCTTGCTTGAGAGCGCGGAACTCATCCTTCTTCAGATCGATAATGCCTTCAGTGCGTGATCTTGGCGAATCTGCGAAAATTCCTCCGGTGATATCTGTGGCGTCTCATGGGCGGCACGAAGTTCTCCACCATTCGGCGGTGCCTTCCATCGGTGAGTGGCATCGGAACCTTTTCACGATCGCGTGACCGAGTGATCGCGACTTTCTTTCAATAACTCGAGCCAATCATGCGCTTCCACCGGAGACGTGTCGAAAAGGTTGGTGGACGAGTCCTCATAAATTACGCAAGTTTGGATGGTCCATGGTGACCATGGCGGTGGGGCTCCATCTTTGTTGATTGTTGTTGTTGTTGTTCTGGTTGTTCATAGCTTGCATCTGAGTCATCATAGTGTTCATCAGCTGAGTCTGTGCTGCCATGAAAGCTCCAAAGTTTTGCAAGTCCATTGGGGGTGCTTGTGGCGGAACTGCTCCTGCGGCTGGTTGCTCATTGCTTCTCGGTGTTGGGGTACCGGAACCACTAGCAGCAGTCTGACGAGTTTGAACCATCTGGCGAAGCTCCATAGGTTAGATAAGGTAGCAAGCACAAGATAAGTTGAGAACTAAGCAGGGGGTAGGTTAAACCCAACAAAACACACTCAAGAACTCAAATGAAATACCTTTATTAATTAGGGTCTTAGCATGGTCGCAACAAATGCCTAAGGGCCTTTGCGACTCATACTGCACACAAAAAGAAACAACGACCTAAGCACACAAAACTACCGCCTAAAGGCGACTCACTAAATCAAACTGGGTAAGCTGGCGGAACTAAGACCCACTACTCGAGAAAGCCTCCACAACCGGCGACGCTCGGCGGTATGTGACTCGGAAGTGAGCGACATCTTGGCAACCGATCACGATGCCACAGGCGTGCAGCGAGAACAGCGTTCCGTGCAAGCGGCTCCACTGCTCCTCGGCTCTGCATCTTCTTCGGACTCAACTGGGCCTTCCTTCGGATATTCTTCAGAATCCTCCTCGTGGTCTTCCTCTTCTTCGGGGACTTGGTCGTAGAGGATCTCTTGCAGAGTGGCGACCTTCTCTTCAGCTCTCTGCAAGGATTCATAGACATGATCGAGCTCCGTGATGGTTCTCTCCAAGGCTTCCTCTTGGGCGACCACAAACTGTGCGAGGTGCACGCCTGTAGCGTTGCTCTCTCCTTCGTGGGCGGGTAGCGTCTTTGGCAAGTCCACTGTGCGGCTACGGGGTGGTAGCGGAAGGCGGTGTCACGAAGCTCCGTGCGTAGATGTTGCGAATCTGAAGCATGGCCAAGCGTGGCGACTCTGGATACCTTCGGCCAAGTGATCTTCCTCACGAGAGCGTGCGAAGGTTGGCTTGCCTTGTCGTTCCTCGACTTAGATCGTCAGCGACAAATCACTCCGCGGTTTTGTCCATTCACCGCCCACCATTGCCGGCGTACAGCGGACGATCAAAACCTCCAGAACACGCAATGACTTCCAAAGCTCGGCATAACCTCGGTCGCTCACCATAGCTCACGAAGGCGAGGCATCTGTCAAGACAGACGAGCAGGTAAGAGCAACTTTAAAGCAGCGGGAGAGAAGAGATTATAGCAAAAGTTGAGGCGAGAGAGACATGAGAAGAGTTAAGCAATCAATTAACTTTGCAAGTTAATTTTTCCTTTAGAAAATAATTTGGACACTCTAAAGGCGGCCAATCTAACTAAGGTCAAGACCTACGGTTAGTATGGCTCGATACCACCTCTGTCGGGACCCGAATTCGATTCGGAACCCTGCGTATACCGCACTAGTCGAGGATCACGCTAGTGCACACACGGTTAACATAGGTAAATATCGATCCGCTGGCGATAAATAAAGTAAACGATTAGTTTGAATAACAAATAAGGGTTTTGACCTTATGGTCGAGTTTACACTTATTAAGCCACGCAGGGCTAACAGAGAAATAAACAGCAGCGGAACGGAAAAACTCCAGCGTAGATCCCACCAATTCACCACAGGCAACCAACTGGGATCCAGACCTTAACGCACGATCAGCCTTCAGCGAACTCCTCCTCAAAAGCAGGCGTAGACTCCTCCTCTTCTGTAGGTTTGGGCGCAAGTTTTACAACAAGCGTGAGTACACAACCGTACTCGCAAATCATACCACAGAATGCAATGTATAGATGCAGGCTTATTCCAAATAAAAGGCTTATGTGGTTCTTTTGCATAAAAGCAACATTTGCAATTGAATACGAATAATATATTGAAAACATACTTCAAAGCAAATAGACAATCATAATTTAACAGTTGTTTCCACAAAGACACACAGCTAAACAGATCATTTCACATAGCCATATGATTAAGGTCACACAGCTCCCATTCCCACATTTTATGAAAACTACCCCTCATGTGAAATCCCCGAGCATGTCCATGACCGCGGACGCGGCTATTCGAATAGATTGTTTAACACTCTGCAGAGGTTGTACACTTTACCCACAAGATACAACTAGTGTAGCAAGCACCAATCGTAACAAAACAGTTCGGAAACTTCATCTCAACATTGACACTCTCCACGTGCTTACAAACCGTTATACATATCACATAGCCCATGCATAACACACATCGTTGGACGGGAAGACGATCGTCCCGCGATGCAACCACTAAGTAGTCACACCTCCACCTGTCACATAGCCTAACCTATCCACCGAACATCAATGCGAGAATCCATAACTTACTAAGTTAGGCCCGTCCCATACCGGGCATGTGGTGCGTCAAGATGAGGCTCGATTCAATGGCGCACAAAGTTAAGTCCTTAATTGACCAAGGCAAGACTTCCAATTTCTAACTAAGTCACAAAGACCATCATTCCCATCACATAGACCACCATGTCACACGTCTCCACCACTTGCCTCGGTCTAAATCCTTTACCACCAGTTGGTTTTAGTGCAACACATGCCATCACGAAGTAATAACATACATCACACACTTTTACACAAAGTTCCATAGTCACTTAGTCACATTTAATATTTGCAACTTACATGCGATGTGAGACTCGTAGCATGGCTAAGCAATTGTACTCGCATCTAACCAACCCACGTTGGTGCTACAATATTACCAACTAATAACCAATCTAGGGTGACAAAGAATTATGACATACAAGGCCAAGGTGTGATAACAAATTTGGATAATAACTATACCCAAAGCATTTAAATAAATAATTAAAATAGAAAGCGATGCTTTGAAACAAAGTAATTTGAAAACTGGTTCAAGATGATCAAAGGTATGACTTGCCTTGGAAAAGGTCTATGTACTGGTCTTGAAATTGGGGTGCTCCTTCCTCCACAAAATTCCCAGACGATCGACGTCTACTGCAAAACGAGACACAAACAAACAAAACAAATAAATAACAGAGGCAAAACAAACTCCAAAAATTAAATAAAAATCTCAGATAAATAGATCTTGAATTTAGACAAATTTAGAAATTTGAATGGGCTCAATCGGAGTTAGGATGCAAAAGTTATGAGCTTTGGAAGATTGGAAATCTAAAAGAAACCCTAATTTGGATTTTCTGGATTTTTTGAATTACTTTTCTATTGAAAAATCGGATTATTGCGCAAGCACGACATCAGCGAAGGAATTTTGGGAATTAAAAGAAATAAAAGAAAATACTGACATGTGGGACCCACATGTCAGTCTCAAGGCTCACGGTAGACTAGATCTACCGAGCCGATTAGATCTGAGACCGGTGGATTGTGCCACGCATGCGCTGACGAGACAGCCACGCACGTGACACGTAGGCGCAAAGGCTGAGGTGGCGAGCCACGTGAACGGCGATGTCAGACCGACGGCGGCGCGCGAAACCAATGACAACGGCGAGCGGCGGCGATTTGCGGCGGTGAGTGGTGCCGGCGTGTAGATGAGGTTGTGCGAACCTATTGAACCAACCACAGGTGGTCAGGTTGACGGAGATGGCGGCGGCGAGGTTGGCGGCGGAGGAGCTTACGGTTTTGTCGGACATGACCTCGGTGGCGCTCGGCGTGCGAAGGGCTCTGAGGTAGAGGCTGCGGCAATGGACTCGGCGGTCGCGAACCACGAGGCGGCGGCGTCGGCGACAGCGCAAAATGAAAAAACGCCGCGGTGACAAAAATCTAAAACTCCGATTGCGGCGGCGCTAGGGCTCAAGTTGCGCAATAGGTTGAGGGGTTCTGGTGCGGACGTCGATGCGATCCCAGGGGACCTATTTATAGGGTCCGGGAGGCTAGGGAGGCGTGCGGCGGTGGAAACCCTAAAAAGAGTCCGAGATGAACCCGCGAGGAAAACAGAGATAGAAACGGAATCGGGATATGATTTTTATCCCAAAAGATGCGGAGAAGATAGAGATTGAGTTTGGTACAAAAATCTAAAAGGTTTTGGTTAGGAATTCCCGTTGTCGGACGAGGCTTCTAGAAGGCGGCAATGGCGGACGGAGGCGGGCGCGTTGCGGAGATGAAGCCGAGTCGGAGACGAAGACCTAACACGCGGGGCCCACGTCAGTGAAAGCCCACACGTGCACGGTCGGGATAAGAGGGTTACCGTCGAGATCTGATCGGACGGCTCAAGATCAATGGGACATTCGAGTCGCGACGACCCGCTCGCATCCCACCGTCCATTTCGATCGAGCGGTGGAAAGCGATCGAGGCGCTCGAAGGAAGAGAGAGAAGCAGAGAGGTGACATGCGGGGCCCGCATGTCGGTTGAGGCGGCGCGTCTTGGCGAGTGGAGCCACACGGAGAGATGGGCTTTGGTGGGATTTGGCGAGGATTTAGCGAGATTCTTAATAGTTTTTCTAATTTGTAAATTACGAGAAATTCAAATAGGCAATAGAAAATAGCAAATGAACTCAGAAAAATTCTAGAAAAATCTAGAAAATATATCTGAGCACATAAAACCCAAATAAAATAGTTTTGGCTATTGTTTATGTTGGGATTATTGACATTAAATGTTTTTGATTGTAGAGTCCAATATTAAGCTTTTGAAATTAAATTCAAATAAAATCCAAATGGTGAATTTTCTCCTACTAACTAATTAAAGGACTTTTAAGCTTAGAAAATTGGGATGTTACATACACAACGTGCTAAACTGATTCTGAAGATACATGAGACAACTAAAGAGAATATAGAGCGAATGAACGCACAATATAAACTTGCGGGTAGTCAGGGTAGAAAAGACATCACATTCGAACCTGGAGATCTTGTTTGGCTGCATTTGCGCAAAGATAGGTTCCCTGATTTGAGAAAATTAAACTTAATGCCTAGAGCTGATGGCCCCTTTAAAGTGTTAGAAAAGATTAATGATAATGCATATAAGCTTAATTTGCCTGCAGATTTTGAGGTTAGTCCCACATTTAACATTTCAGATTTGAAGCCCTACTTGGGAGACGACGATGATCTTGAGTCGAGGACGACTCCAATTCAAGAAGGGGAGGATGATGTGGACATCCCTTCCACTGATACAACCATCCCTACCGCTTCTACTTTTCAACTTGATATGCAAGGACCAATTACTAGAGCACGTGCTCGCCAACTAAATTATCAGGTAACTTCGTTTCTAGGAGTTTATAATTGTTCCATTGAGGATGGATTGCTACCTAAATCTTGTGATGTTATTCTACTCAGGAACGAAGGCAAGGGGGGTACCGCAACTACTACAACAAATCTAGTTCGGCCTCTGGAATCAGCCTGACAACACCAACTTAAAACAGTCATAACTTTCACATACGAAGTCCGTTGGAGGTCCACGAGTACTTGATCGAAAGCTTATTTCGTCCTCTTTCCAACGGATCCGGCCTCACCTCCAAATTCATTCTGGACTGATCACAATCATCAAAAGAAGACATCACATCACTTATTTGGGCCAATCTGCGCTTTGTAATCATACTAATCTTGGCCCATATGCCGGCGGCCCACCTGGAAGCGTGGTTACTGTTTACGTGAACAGTAACCCATGACCTTTAGTACCACCCCGCTTTTCCTTTTAGATTTGTGCTCCCTCTCCCCTATATAAGGAGGCCACACCCCCTCTAGTTTTCTTGGATTTTGTTTATGTTTAGTTTGCCTTCGTTGTAACTTGAATCTTTTGCGTGTGTCGGCTAGACCACCCAATTAAGATCATTATTCAGAATCCCAACTCAATTCAATATTTTAATTCCTATTTGCAATTTCAGATTGCTTAATCTTGTTCTTGCGTGCTTCTTGGTGTATGCGAGAATCGACCTTGTGGTCGAGTCAGCCGGTATTCGTGCACGGTTGGTAATGACTTGTCGAACGCTTCAGCGATTGCGTGGTTTCGAGCCTTGCGTGTTCGTATCCAGGATCGTGAGAGTTGAGCGACGCCTACCGAACCTATCGTTCTCATCGAAAGATCGGGCCAAAACAAGAACCTTCGGGTTCATCATATGGTGACGGTACGTAAAATCTAGAGCGTATGCTTTTTTATCCTTAGCCGCGATTTTGAGCATGTGTTGCTCTCTCGATATTGTGGTAGTACCGTAATGTGTTGTGCGGAACTACCGATTATCGGAACTACCGCGTATTAGTTGGTGGTAGTACCACACCTGAAAGTAATGGCTTGTTTAGAAGAATTTATACATGTATATCTTATTAATTAATGTTAATGACATTGTGGGACTAACATTCTCCATGAGTTGGATGAATAGGTTATATTCCAGGGTGATGAAGACTTTAGATGACATCATGAGTTGATCGTCATCAAGTCAAGGTTCAAGAAGAGGACGTATCATGTGTTGATACATATCAAGATCTCGAAGAAGACATGATCATGAGTTGATCATCAAGTCAACAGAAGATCTATCATGTATTGATGGAGGTCAAGATTGCATCATGTGTTGATGCATATCAAGACTCGGGATGAAGGATGTCATCATGTGTTGATGGGCATCAAGTCAAGATCTCGAAGCAAAGAAAGTTATCATGTGTTGATGAGCTTTGAAGTCAATAACCCGAAGTTGAAGCGAGGATGTGTGTCATCAAGCTTTAAGTGGATGGTCAAGGCAAAGGTATGATAAGCTAGGGCTAAGGATGTGTTCCTAGTCTTTTACCGGTCTTGGTATTTGGTTGGAAGATTGGATTGCTAGTATAGGTTGCCGTACTATTAAGAGGGGTCTTGTCTAGTAGCTTGAGTTTCATCATGTGTTGATAGCTCAATCTCACTTGCTCTAGCTCACCGTAGCATGATGCTATTATTTGCGAATGTGTTTTGCAAATAGTTGAGACTCATGCGTCTAATCCTTCTAGCATGTGACTATACTTTGCAAATGTGTTTTGCAAATGGTTGAAGTCCATGTACCTACTCCTTGTGGCATGATCTAAGTTTGCAAATGTGTTTTGCAAATTGTTGGGATTTATGCATGTGCCCTTGGTATGGTCTAATATTGTTTGTTGCTATTTCCTTGTACATTAGACCATGATTGTGACTCTCTGAAGTTCTTGTACTTTATGCATTGATCTAATGTGTTTGAGATCATACAATCAGGTGAGTTGTATAGCCCTCTGAATAAGCATTCAATATAGCCCAAGATCACTGAATTCCGACATCGAAGTCAAAAGTTATGACCTTTTTACCAAGTGTCATCTGTGCTGAAATTGGGTTGCGGAACTACCGCCCTTATAAGAGAGGTACTACTGATAAAAGGTAATACCGCGGTTTGTACTGTGGTAGTACCGCACCAAGTCTGTAACGACTAGTTTTTAGGCTGTAATGGCTCCAAACGGCTAATTTTTGTTGTGGGTGCTATAAATACCCCCTTGGTCGGTTGAGAGATAACCTTTGGCACTTTATTTCACTCTCTTGAGCTAGTGTGAGCCTCTCCTCTCAATTATGCATGTGTTGCACTTTGTGAGTAAGGAGAAAGGTCTCTAGTTGCATGTATTGCATCTAGTGTTGGATTTTGTATCCATTTGAGCTGTGCATTCGTTGCACGTGGTGAGAGTCAAGCAAAGGGCTTGGCTTATTACTCTTGGTGTTTGCCGACACCTAGACGGCGTGGAGGCATCGTGGTCCGGTGATTTTCTCAAGTGAAGCTTGTGAGAAGGCTCAGTGTTTGTGAGTGGCTTGGTGTTCGCCATCTCCGGAGTGGAGTAAGAGCAACCCTAGTGGAGCGAGGTATTTGTTACGTCTGAGGAATGCTTAATTTGTGGAGTCGATCCAATTGGTTTAGACTTCCCTCAACGTGGATTAGGGGAGACGGGCAAGTCTCCGATCACCACGGTAAAACATCACCGTGTCTTTTGTGGTTTGCATTCTATTGCTTTACATTGTGTAATTTATATTTCTGGTATTAAATTGCTTATTCATTGTGTATGAATGCTTGCCATGCTTTGTGCTATTTACATTGCTAGAATTGAATAGCTTACAAATCTTTGCTTAATTGCAATATTCATCAATTGACTTGTACGGTTGGTGCACTTAGTTGAACCTAGTTGATTTAGGCTTTAATTGTGCAAAACCGTATTGTTATAAACTTCCGCATTAGAAATCGGTTTTAATGTATATAAGTTTTTAAAACCGCCTATTCATCCCCCTCTAGTCGGCCTCCTCGATCTTACAATCTTCTTGTGTAATTTTTCTGGAATTTTATATGTTCTAAAATTATCTCGAAAATCAGGGCTTTAGGGATATTAGGGTTTTAGATTTCGAAAATTAGGGTTTTATGATTTCATGTGAACGGTTATCAAGTGTTTTAGGGTTTTGTGAATAAGGTTCCAAGTGCAACAAGAGTTATGCGTTTGTCAACATGACAATGGCGACAGCGACGCGTCGACTCCACGCCTTCCTCTAGGGTCATCGCTGAGAGGCTACGGGATCATGGAAGATGTGTGATGTTGTGCATGTGCGCATCGGGGTACGTATGCCGCCGCCATCTTTGCAACTCCCCTGTAGCTCGGGGTCATAGATCTTTTAATTAGCATTCACTGCTTGGAATTTGTAGGGGCTTGACGCCTTCATGGAGCACTTCTCTAGGTCGTAGTTCCCCTGTGACACCAAGGAGTTCCTGCTGGTGCGCTTTGAGCCATCGCGGGACGACGTCCGGCAGACGGAGGAGCACGTGGTCGGCTCTCTAGTCGGCTCCTGTTGATTAGATTAAACTTTTATTGTCGCATACTGTCCAAATGTGTATCTGTCTTGCATTCTATCCATTCTTGCTATGGATGGATAGAACGAGAGATAGATTTAGGTTGGCTTGATTCCCGGTCATTTGTATGTTTTCCTTGTTCAAGCATGCATCGTTGAAGCTTGATTTGCCATTTAAGTTGTATAATATATGTGTGGTTGTATTAGGTGAGTTGTTGAGTGATTTAGTTTGAATCTTCGTTGTGTTTTGTATGTGTTGTAAACTTCGCCTTGTAATTCTTGTGCCACACGGTATTAAGCCTACTTAAGTTACTGATAAACTTTGTCTTGTGGTTGTGCCACTCGGTATTAAGCTTACTTTAATTATTTTTTGCGTTAAATTATTCACATTATTCACAGCTGTCACATGATGGAGTCACATTGTATTGTACTTCCAGATCAGTTTATTTAGATTCTCATCTGTAAACATACTAGTCAGTGGTTTTTTTTGTCCTTAATTAGTCTCAGGTTGGAATTTGAGTACAATATTTGGGGATTCCTTAAGAATGATTAGGTCTTGTTCAGTACCAGCTGTTTTTAAGCATTGGGCCCTGTTTAGTACCAACTGTTCTTTAAGCATAATAGAGCACTTAATTATGGTTGCAGATTGAAGGAAAAAAATCTAGGTAGAAGTTTTCAGTGAAAGATTTTTTTTTTTCAGATTCTATGCTAGAATGAAACTCCTGTAAAATTTCATCCTATAAAAGGTTTCTAATACAAGAGACTTGTAGGTAGGGATGTTCACAAGAGGCTTACAAGAATTTTATAGATAGGAATCTTGCAATAATTATATAGGAAAGATTTTCTCGCATTCCGAATTTATGGACCTAAATAATCAAGTTCTTCGAAGATAGTTTTTCTTCTATGATATTTGCAATGCAAGAGTAGGATCTGCTCGGTTCCACGTAGCTTTTAGACCCCGGGGGTCTTTTTGAATGTAGGATTTTTAGAGCAATTTTGAAGGAATAGAATCCTATAGGGTAGTTTCCTATATGGCCCAAAGGAACAAACACTACTACAAAACAGGCTATAGTAGAGGCTGTTGTACTGCTAGCCTATCACAGACGATTCTAATTAAGAACCGTCTGTGATAACTAATTATCACAGACGATTTGTAACTAGAACCGTCTGTGATAATTCACAGACGGTTATATTCACAAACTATCTGTGATAATCCAGCTAATCACAGACGGTTCTTATAAGGAACCGTTTGTGAATTATCACAGATGGTTCTTATGATGAACCATCTATGATTAGCTTGATTATCACAGACGGTTCTTATAAAGAACCATCTGTGATAAGTATACAGACAGTTCTTAATGAGAACCGCATGTGATAATTAGTTATCACAAACGGTTCTAATTAAGAACCATATGTGATATCCTAGCATAATATAAATTGCGCCCGACACATCCTCTGCCGCACTGCCGCTCTGGAGGCCTGTGTCCACTTAGATCTGCTGCCACTGCCACTATCGCACTCTGCCACTGCCGCACTACCACTGCCGCACTGCCGCTGCCTCTACCGCTCTGGAGCAACCCTGCCTCTGCCACAACCCTGCCACTGGCTCCACTTAGATCTGCTGCTCCTCCCCCATGCGCCACTTCACTGCCCTAGCTCCTTCAACCTGCGGCTCCTCCCCCGTTGCGCCAGCTTAGAGAGGAGAAGGTTGGACCCCTGTCTCTAGCGCCTCCTCCACCCCGCTGCCTCCTCCCCCATTGCGCCACCTGCACTTTGCTTTGCCTCCACCCCCATTGTACCACCTTAGAGAGGAGAAGGAAAGGAGAGGAACCGTATTTTCTTCATGAGCTCTGATGGTAACGATCTATAACCCTTTATGTTTATTATAAATTAATCACTAATCAATTTAAGTATGTTTGGTAAATAGGAAGAGTACATACTTGCGGTTTATTAATCTAATTTGACACTAATTTGTTACATGCGTAGCGTAGATGGACCAAAACTGGATGTACGGTGTGAACCGTGTGAGTCAAGAGTATATTAATGGCGTGGTTGCTTTTAGAAGAGCCGCCGAGCAGGATATGTTGAAGAAGGGGATAAATTTTATGTACTATCCATGCATTGATTGCGGTAATATGAAAATATTTAACAACGTGGCGCAGATCGAAGCGCACTTGATTCGAAGGGGTTTCAAAAAAGGGTATACATGTTGGACCAGTCACGGTGAAGAGCAGAATATACCAGAAGTTAATAATGATGACATTGCCGAGGAAGTCAACGATATGTCGGATATGCACTGTGCTTTTGATGAGGATAGGTCGCACGATGACAATATGGATCAGATGCTATGCGATGCAGAAGAGAATTACAGTGAGAGAGAGTTTTGTAAATTTGAGGGCATAAGGGAGGACTCGGTGAGACCTTTGTTCCATGGCTGCAAGCCGGAATACACAAGGTTGTCAACCGTGATTGAACTGCTTAAATTGAAGGCAAGCAATGGTTGGTACGATAAGAGTTTCACGGCGTTGTTAGGTCTCCTAGCGGACATTCTTCCGGAGGGAAACGTGTTGCCCAACACCACCTACCAAGCAAAGAAGGTTCTTTGTCCATTGGGAATGGAAGTAAAAAGAATACATGCATGTCCGAACGATTGTATTCTCTACCGTAAAGAGTATGCAGACATGCATGTATGTCCCATGTGCAAAGCATTCCGATACAAGCGTCAGAATACTACTAAGGTAAAGCAAGGACCTCCTGCTAAGATGTTGCGGTTTCTGCCTGTGATCCCACGTTTGAAGCGTTTATTTGCGAACCCAAAGGAGGCAAGATTGATGTGTTGTCACTCGGAGGAGCGTAAGAAAGATGGAAAGCTAAGACACCCTGCTGATTCTGCCCAGTGGAGAAACTTCGATCGGAGCTTCGGAGAGTTCGGTGCAGAACCGAGGAACATAAGGTTAGGGTTGAGTACATATGGAATGAATCCTTTCGGTAACATGAACAGCCGACATAGCACCTGGCCCGTGAATCTATGTATGTATAACCTTCCTCCTTGGTTGTGTATGAAGCGGAAGTACATTTTGATGTCACTACTTATCCAAGGGCCGAAATAACCTGGGAATGATATTGATGTGTACCTAGCACCATTGTTGGAAGATCTTGTGACACTGTGGAACGAAGGGGTACAGGTATGAGATGCGTATAAATGAGAGAACTTCACTTTACACGCCATGTTGTTCTGCACCATCAATGATTTTTCTGCCCTTGGTAACCTGTCGGGCTTCAGTACAAAAGGATCCAAAGCTTGTCCGCACTGCTTAGATGCCACGGAGAGTGTATGGCTGAACAACTCACACAAAACTATATATATGCGTCACCGTAGGTTCCTTCCAGAGTCACCCATACCGCAAGATGAAGAAACAATTCAACGGAAATAAGGAGTACGGTTCAGCTCCAAGGGCTTTTAGAGGGAAAGAGATCTATGATATGGTTAAGGATATCGATGTTGTGCTTGGGAAAGGACGTCAATTAAGAACCCGTAAGAAGAACATCTGAAAGAAGCGGTCAATTTTTTGGGACTTGCCTTATTGGGAGCACTTAGAAGTTCACCACTGCATCGACGTCATGCCCTTAGAGAAGAATGTATGTGATAGCTTGATTGGTCTCTTACTGAACATTAGTGGCAAAACAAAGGATGGTGTTAACGCACAGCGTGACTTGGTCGATATGAACATAAGGACCGAGTTAGCACCACAAGAGACCGATACAGGACAAACTTACCTTCCCCCAGCTTGCTACACTATGTCCAAGGCCAAGAGAAATGAACTGTGTCAGAGCTTGCATGGTGTGAAAGTCCTGTCTGGTTACTCTGCTAACATTAAGAAACTTGTTTCTATGCAAGATTTGAAATTAATTGGTATGAAGTCGCATGATTATCATGTGCTGATGACACAAATGCTTCCTGTTGCAATTAGGAGTATCTTGCCGAACAAGATCCGAGTGACAATCTTAAGGCTGTGTTATTTCTTCAACTCAATTGCTCAAAAGGTCATCGATCCTCAAGGACTAGATGCTCTGCAGGCCGAGGTGGTGATGACTCTATGCTGTGGGCTTTAACGACTTATATGACCTATTCAATCTCGTTGGACTCGACGCCTCGCTTCTATGATGTTGGACACTGTAAGTGCGTACAATCAAGTTCTACATTCACGTAATACCGATAAATATCACAACTCATTGCTTATGTATAAATACATGATGAAAAATATCCGGGAATGAAAAGAACCGGTGGGTTTACTCGACCCACATGTGGTATCGTTGCAAACCATCCAAGCAGATTCGTCCTTCGTCGAGAAATACATAATGCATGCATTGCTTCGTCAACAGAATATGAAGTACATAGTGGTGCCCTACAACGAGGGGTAAGTGTCACTACTTGCTCTACAAATTTTATTTGTACTTTATACGCAGCACGAACTTAGGTTTAATGACTATAGCGACATACATGAGTAGGTACCACTAGATCCTTTTAGTCATTATACCAAGGAGGAACCATGTGATATACCTTGATTCCCTAATCCGTAGTGACCACAAGTTCAGTATTCTGAGAGGAATACTCGACAGGTATGCTCATTTTCTCCATACATAACTATATTTTAGTCTTCATTAGTTTGAAATGGCCGAAGATAACTTTTTGGAATCATGTAGGTCGTTCATCGACTATGTTGCCAACAAAGGAATATACGATGAAAAGAGCGCCGAACTAACACACAAGACAAAATTTTCAGTACACGCTACAACACGATAATCCTATATCATGCTTCATAATAACGCGTCTCGACCGATATATGTAATTCTATTTTTGCAGTGTCGCCAACGAAAAAATGATGAGTTATGTGAATCTACGTTTGCTATCATATGGAGCAAATCATTAGAGCTAGGAAGAAGGATCCCGAGGTTTGTGAATCTCGAAATAATTATTTCCTAATTATAAATTTAAATATATATACTTACCACTTTATTCTTACTAGCGACATGCCTTGATTATAAATTTAGATGGACTCTTTGCGAATGAGATCAATGACATTCGAGGGAAGCTCTGCAGCTTTATCATATCAGAGATAATTAAGGACACCGAAGAATTTCACTCCGTCGCCGACCCAGCGCATCACCCCGCCGACACTTCTCAACCACCTGCAAACAATTGACCCAATTGTACTCCAATTTATTTTGTAATAATACTTGAACAAATGTGATCTTTTGTAATTTATTTTGAGTAATGATCAGATTGAGTTTGTCGACAATTGATTATCTGTGATGTATCGATTTTCCTGCATTCTTGTTTTCAAAGGGCAAGGCTAGCAATTCCCGAGGCTAGCCAAAAATTAGTAAAAATATAGTTAGTGTAATGAACTATCACATGCGGTTTTTGTATTAAACCCGTCTGTAAAGGCTAGTATCACAGACGGTCCTATACACGAACCGTCTGTGAAGGTAGAGTATCACAGACGGTTCTATGGACAAACCGTCTGTGAAGGCATAATATCACAGACGGTTTGTGCTATGAACCGTCTGTGATACGCTGCGTATCACAAACGGTTTGTCTATAGAACCGTCTGTGATACTCTGCCTTCACAGACGGTTCGTGTATAGAACCGTCTGTGATACTCTGCCTTCATAGACATTCGTGTATAGAATCGTCTGTGATACTGGCCTTCACAGACGGTTTTAATACAAAAATCGTCTGTGATATTCGTATCACAGACGGTTATAACCACCTGTTATTAGAGACTAACTTATTCAGATGGTTCAAAAACTGTATGTGATGACAGTTCCGAACCGTCTGTGATGACCCTCTCTGTAGTAGTAGTGACCTGCTCCACAGAGCTGTATATCCGAGCTAGTAACCCTGGATTAGGTGGTACTAGTATAGTAATAATTTACCAGGAAAACGGGTAATACTGGTACTAGTGCATGTATGTACTCCTACAACTGCTGCTGGTGTCTTAGCACACTTCGATGTACGTAGTAGGTACTTTATTGGATGAAGTTTACACTTTGCAGTGTAGTTTCTTGTTTAATCAGAAAGCATTCATTCCTCGAGGCAAGATTTGGGGTGCCTTTGAAAACGAGATACCAGTGTCATAGGCATAAGCTAACCACATGCTTCCTGCTTCCTGCTTCTGCTACCCATAATAATAGCGCTCAGGGGATCGGCGGATTTAGGTGAAGGAACGCGCGTCGAAAGCAATCATGGCGGCGGGTTGGGTACATAAATGTTGTCACGGATGGTGTAACGTTACATTCCATTTTGCTGCTCAACTGACAGACGACACGCGCAAAGCAACATGCTTTTTGCTGCGAATGCGAGCGAACGGCGCGCGACAAGAGCCAAAAAGAGCGTTGCCATTCGCACCCTCGCCTTGCTTCCACCGGCAGCCAACCCACTAACACGTACGCTCCTTTACTCCTAACTTCGTACGAAGGATGTCGATCGATACGTCAACGCGTGTAGTACGATGGCACGATCGACAAGCACGGTGATGCTTGTGCACGATCCGTTCCACGTGCCACTGCCACCAGCTGCATGCTCGTGCGTACGTAGCACCTGTACAGTTGATGTATCAATCAATGTCTTTGCCTAGAAAGAAAGAAAGAAAGAAAAAGAACAGGGCATGTCGTTTAGGATGTGATCGACTCTTCTACAGTGTTTCGGGTACGTACTGGTACTAGATCTCTACTGGTAAGCACAAGCAGCTGCCACATCGAAAGCAGAGAATAATAAGCAGAAGCATCAGCAGCCGGTGTCCACTACCGAGCCACGCCACTCGCCAGTGGTTGCAGTTGCGACTTGCTGCGAGACGCGTAGACGATAAGGAAGCGACGGTCGCGTTAGCCTGCTAGACGTGGCCCCCCTGCGTTATCCTCGCCAATGAGAGCGCCTAGGTAGTACTACTCCTACTGCCTATGTGCACTCACGCATATGAAGTGCAGTGCTGGTCTCCGTTGCGTGCGAATGGATTGATCATACATTTTCTTTTGTTTGTGTCTGGACTCTGGAGAGAAATATATAGGTGATACATTGATAGCGCATGCCATGGCTTACATGCGGCTGTGTGTGCTAGCGTGCAAGGGAGGCTTGCATCAGCGAATCCAAGTCAGCAATGCAATGTAAGCAAAGCGAAACACCGTGGTCGGTGCAGCTTTGTTGTGACGCAAGGTGAGGCAGGCCGGGAACCCAGCCGAGAACGCACTCACTCACTCGCGTAACGCTGTATGTACGGTGTATTTTGAGGACTTAATATGGTCCGTGGAAATCGCATCACATGCGCGGGGGAGCAGCTAGTGTGTCTGCATGTGATGTAACATTGTTTTTCTCTGAACGAACATGCATCCAATCCACATGCAGACAGGGGACATATCACATATATATTCAGTGCACGCAGTCGACCACTCGACTCTCTTTGAATAGTCTCCCCTACGGATTTTGCCAAGAAAGGAAGCCGGTGTACACGCTCGATCGCATGGCCGATTTGCTGGTAATCAAGCAAAGCCATGTAGCCAACGGCAACACATATATATACACACACCGTTCTTGTCCCCATATGCTCGAGCTCACCGTAAGCAGAGGCCGCAGGCACATGGGCAAGCGAGGGACATCATGCATGGTTCATGGTGCCACACCTGAATCATTAGTACAAGAACAGACAAGCGCCCGCCGGCATGCAGGGACGCTCTCACAGTCACAGATCGCCATGCATGCGAGGACGTACATGCTCGCGAGAAACCAGCTCATCCGGGCCCAACGTGGAGCCCCAAATTAACCACGATGATGTGTAAGCATAATGCTCCCAAATTAAATTCCAGCTCGTCGTGAGTAGTGATCATACAAGCTAGCCGCTGGACGCAAGGTCTTGGTCTATTTACGCCGTGAGCCGGCTGAGGTCGAGAACGACGGAGTAGGAAAGGATACCAGATCTAGAATAAAAATAATCGGATATCTTTTATATAATATATATATATATATATATATATATATATATATATATATATATATATATATGATTTTACTTATGTTGCAGGATATATATCTATGAACACAAAAGTTTTGATAAAATAAAATAAAATTAGATCTGATATGCTGTGCACTCAAGCTTGTCTTGGATCCTTCACATAGGGATACCTGCAAGTACGTAGCAGCAGCTGGCATACATTGAGCAGGCCGGCCAAGCATAAATGGGAAGCAGTGGCGCCCATGGTTAGGGCTGTCTGCACTCTGCAGTCGCCAGTCGACCACACATGAATAGTACATAACATGATACTACATGTGGCCAGCACGGTGACCATGCATACCATTTCTTCAGCCAACACGTGTTTTTTTAGAGGAGCCAGCACTAGTTTTTCCCGTTTGAAATCAACACTATTTTTTTCTTGGCGCAAAATACCTTTTTTTAGGGAAAGGAGGGAGTTTATTCATTCAAAACTCGAGAGTTTACACAAAGAGTAGTACCCTCCGGTGGATTTAGCAGCCAAACATGCTGTCCCATCTAGAGCTTGCAAGACGATTTTGCTAAAAAAATGAGCTTCATAATCTGCCTCCCTCACTTCATGTCTGATCTTTCTCACCCAACTCATTGAGAATCGCCATGCAGTGACACTTTGAACGCGCCTTGATATTTATTGTTCACCACTTCCAGGCAGTCTGATGCTTACACAGGTATTGGCAAGCGAACAATCTTGGGCCAGACATAGCGCTTCCGCGCAAGCCGAAGCTTCCAGAGATGCTGGGTCCTGGAAATGAGGAGCAGAACACTTTGATAAGTGATAACTTCATATCACGTTCACAAATCGCAACAATGAGCCGAATAAACCGATGGCAACTGAAGCCCAAGACATTGTCCAAGTACCATGAGATGGCCCAAAGCGAGGTCTCGGCCCATACACAATTCACAACCAACTACCTTGCCAAATACACTGCCAAATAGGCGCCCTCCCCCATCTCCAGGTAAGGGCTCTCCCCGCTCCCGCTTCGCTCCTCTATCCTCTTCGACGCAAGCAGCTCAACTGAGTTGAGTACTTGAGTTCAGTTCAGTTCGACTCCATCGGTGGCACCGCGCCGGGCCCAGCCCAGCTGAGAGCCAATGGTGGCTCCCGCGACGCTGTCCCTCTGCCCCTGCGCGACCCTCGCGCCGCCTAGGACCGCGCTCCCCCGCGCCCACGCGGGGTTCGTGCCCGCTGGTCGGCCTCCCCATGCCGTCGCCGCCTCCTACCGGCCGACGAGGCGCCTCGGGAGCCTCCGCCGGGCCGTCGCCGTCGAATTCGACCAGAAAGGCTCCTCCGAGCCTCCTGAGAAAGTAAGTAGTAGCACGCTAGTTGATTCCCTTCCTTCACATTTCACCCCCGCACAATTTGCTTGCTCAATTTGAGACGGTGATGGCGGTGCTGGTGTTTGGGTGCGCAGGAGGAGAAGCCCAAGAGGTACTACTTCCTGGTGGCGAACGCCAAGTTCATGCTGGACGAGGAGGAGCACTTCCAGGAGCAGCTCGCTGAGAAGCTGCGCAACTACCGGGAGCGCAACAAGGAGCGCGACTTCTGGCTCGTGATCGAGCCCAAGTTCCTCGACAGGTTCCCCGACATCACCAAGCGCCTCAAGCGCCCCGCCGTCGCGCTCGTCTCCACCGACGGCAACTGGATCACGTAAGTGCAGTGTCCTGTGTGACTGTGTCCATACATCTATGCGATTGCAAGCTCGAGCAATGCTAATTAGTTCTATCAGAGTTCGCGATGGATATTAAAACGCCAATGCATGTTTGCCCGGTAGTATTTGCGAGTCATGCCCATATGCCACTGGTATGCAGCACATTAAACATGCAACCTGGTATGCTTCCCGTTGCAAATGTCAACACTCAACACCATGCATACTCTTAACCGGTGTTGGCTCGTGTCTGCAATTCGCGTCCCATCCCTGCTGGACAGCTAGCCATAATGTGTTTACTGTAAGCAAAGCCGTCCACTTCAAATGTGGATTTAAGTGACGCTTTACCTCATTGATGATCCTGTAACATACTTACATTTGCTTCGGTTTCAACCTTCAAATATACTGACTTGGTGAGAAAAGAGGGATGATGAAAAATGACTACTCCAGTTCAGATTCAAGCATGCCATTTCAGAAAAAGATCAGATTCAAGACTTAGACATGTCTAGATAATGCGACTAGTCAGTTTGAGAACACAATGTTCAGGGGAAAAACTGATGCTAGCAATATTACCTGGAAGCTCACGCCCAGGGTCCACTCCACTATGATTGTGTTTCATCAGGCACATTTCTAATATTTGATCAGGATCCTGTTTCAGTGAAAAAGTACAAATGTTTTATAAATGAAGCCTATGTACTTCTTGAAGTTTTGCTTGACTCGACATATTTCTTTGAAATTTCAAGTGACCCTGGATTTAGCCCTCCTATACTTGCTGTGATGCTTGGATCTGTTTGTGTCATGTCTCACGATAATGTTGGGATTGTAGCACCTCAAAATGTCTTTTTTCTCCATTAACTAACAGGGTAGGATCTAGTCATGAGTGGCTTGCATTCCTGAACATAGTGATTAGATGGGAAAGTGAGTGAAAAAGAAACAGAAGGAAAACAGACAAGAGACAACCTTATTGGATCATGAAATTGTACATTGTACAACATGATACCGCTAAGAAGATGCTGTCTGTGACTGTGTGCATCCCATTGTTTGTTGACTTGTCATGTTGTGCCGACACGGTGTAAATCGTCACGACCATATTTATCTTGCTTCTATCCATCTAAATAGTCATAAGCCAAGCAATCACTGAGATAATCAGCATCTACATGGATATTGATATTATTGTTGCTGATAGTATGGTTGTATACTTCTCAGTTTAAATATCACTCATGTAGTAATAAATCCTCAATGATATTCATGCCTCTCTCCTTCTTTGCTGTCAGTTTCATGAAGTTGAGACTACACAGGGTCTTAGCGGAACAGTTCGATGCAGAAACACTTGAAGAGGCATTGGCTTCTAACCCTGTTGAGTTGAAATTTGAGAAGCCTGAGAAATGGATAGCTCCATACCCCAAATACGAGTTTGGGTGGTGGGAACCCTTCTTAGCTCCAAATTCCAGCAATGGCACGGCTTAGAGATAAGTGGCAACCCACATGAGCAACGTAAGATTTCTACCATGTAAGTGATGAATGTAATTTTTAATTTTCACTATGTTTATGTAGTCCTTGTGGTTGTGGGAATACAGTTAGCTACATTAGTTGCAGAGATTTCTGTACTTTTGGTAATATCAAATAAGCAGTGGTTTTTGTTAGCACTAATCTTAACTTGCATGTGTTTTATTTAAAAGTTCATGCATTAGTAGACGTACGTGACATGTGTGACATGCATATACGTAGTCTTGTCCTGCATATAGGATAGAAGTGTTAGTCATTTTAGTTGGTCAATAACATGCTAGTTAGCAAGTTAGAATGTGCGTGTGTTGCACATGATAGTGGAGTGCGTCTTCAGCAGGTTGTTAGCTAGCTTCTAGGAGTTGCATGTGTTGCAGGTATACGGCAGAGTAGTATTAGCTGCTACATGTTAGTTGGGCACGTTTGGAGGCGTGGCTTGAGGTCAGGTTAGTGGACCGTTTCATGCGGTGTACGTGCAGCGTATGAGTTCGTGGCTCAGAAGCTGCGGATACGTGCGAGCGTGCGCATGAGACCCGGGCAGTAGTTGCTCCCGTATGCATGTGAGCAAGGCTATTTTAGCCGTGTATCCTGTTGGTTCAAAGAAGGAGAAATACACAGACAAAAACTGGCGTTCGTCGCTGGGGCGTTAGTCGCCGAAAAGCTTTTGCGTTCGTGTGTGTTCACTAGCTAGTTAGCTTCTTGTGTGTTCCAGTCCAGGCAGTTCTGGTGTGTGTCTGAGTTCGTTCCGTGAGCTCTTGTCGAGTTCATCTCGTCCACGAAGAGGGAGCCCGCGCCGACCCGTTCGTCAGGATCGGTTCTAACATTGGTATCAGAGCTAGGTGATGGCGCGTGACGAGTCGTCGGACAAAACGCCAAGGAGTGGCAGTCTCGGTGATCATGGTGGCGCCGTGGTGGCGGCACGTCCAGCAAGCAAGGTTGTCGCCATGCATTATCCAATCTTTGGCGACACGAACTCTGGCGTGTGGGCCGTAAAGATGAAGATCATCCTATGCCATCTTGGTGTGTGGCGGCAATCAGGGCGCGAAGGGTCGTCGGGCGGAGAAGAGAAGGACATTGAAGCTCTCACCGCCATATCTCAAGCTGTGCCGGATGCCGTGATGATCGCTATCGCAGACAAAGACACGGCGAAGGAAGCTTGGGAGGCCATTGAGAAGATGAATGTCGGCGAAGATCGAGTCAAGAAGGCGCGACTACAAGCATTGAAGAGGCAATTTGATCGCTTGTACATGGAGGATTCCGAAACTATTGCGGAATTCTCACCGAAGATCACCACAATGGTGGGGGAGATGCGTTCTCTTGGAGCCAAGGTGAAGGACAATGCTGTTGTGGAGAAGCTCTTCAGCGCTGTCCCTGATAAGTTTCTTCACATTGTTGGAACCATCGAGCAATGGGGCGATGTGTCGAAGATGTCCGTGGCAGAGGTGTCGGACCCGGATTTCCTAATCCAGAATCCTTTGTGAATATACTGTGCTATTCCCTGGATCAGTAGATAGCACTCACAGATACATTGCTGAACCATTTCATACATGGCGTAGAACCATGTCATTCATTAATTAACACGAAAGAGTTCACATAGACCGCGTCGGGTCAGGTTTTACAAAAGAGCCGATCAGGCCAAATTAATTACATTACAAAAGAGCGACGGTAGTTATAGCGGAAGCAAAAGGGTGAGAGCTCATCTCTTCACAGGCAAGCGACTGGGGCAACTTGTGTACAACTGATATTAACCAAGGACCTGGATAATATCGGATGTACGCAAGTACCAATGAGTCCGCTAGACTGGGACGAGACCTAGACTATTCTTCATCGACTCCATGCCCATGGACTTCTGGTTCCTCGTAGTAGGCATAGTCTCCTTCATCTGCGTTATCTAAAGGGTTTGGGGGAGAGCGAGAACGAGCACAACTTCCGTGCTCGCGAGCCAACACACAATGCAATAATATACATGCAAGGCTTAACAAGGATGGCTCGGGTTATTTTATTTGCTAAAGCAATGTTTTCTATTATCATAACTATAAATTCCTATCACTTAGCATTTTAACAAATTGCATTTGGTTAAAGAGAATAATTGTGCAATATTTATATCGTGAGAGGTTCCTCCACCTTCATGCTTATTTTGATTGTGGTTCGTCCACCACTAAACAACACTGGGTAAGGAGACCGGAAAAACGTTCGGGGCTAGTTGAGCCCGCCACAATTTTCATACCACCCACAAAGGATTTTTGAAATAGAACTAACTCAAGTTAAGTTCCCATGTCCGCTTTGACCGTAGACACATTGTTTAAGCAGTTTATAACTCTGCGAGATTGTACACTTTACCCACAAGAGACAATTAACTCGTTGCCTACACGATTCCGTAGTTGTGTAGTCGAGAGGTTGTCACAATAACTTTTCTAAATATCTCGTCCCTTCCATCATCTCACCCATATGAAGTTACGCCCATACGTTGCGCGGATGTCCACCTCGGCGGCCGATGCGTGGCGGCTACACCTCGACCGGTGAACTTCACCCTTGACTCGGTGTCCCATCCACCCGACATACCCGAGCTTTTGCCCTTTGTCCCTCCGGTGGGGTGACTTTGAGATTTGATAAATGTACTAAGCCAAGTCGCGATTTGTTGCGGACTTGTGGTTGTACTTGTTATACAGAGGTTGTGACAAGATTAAGTCCTTAGGGTTATGCGGGCGGCTCAACCACATTCCCGCCATTCTCGTGCTCCATCCGCACCCACCATCTTACCATCCGCCTGGCAGGGTATTAGCGATTTAGGGTTTTGAGATGTAAATACAACAATTCAACAATCTCGATCATTTACCGCAATGATCGCCCAAATCATTTATGTTTGAAATGATGATGATTAGGACATTTAATGTCCAGTATTTAACAAGTCTAGCATGTCGCTTAAGTACAACCTATAACTAGTATTACCATATAGTTACTAAGGTGACAACGGAATTAAGGGATTCAATTTATCAAGGATGGCATATTAATTAATTATTCCACAACTGGGCATTTATCTACCTTAAACAGTAACATACATTGATTATGAAATTAAAGCATGCATTTTGCTATTTTTAAAAGAACATAATTTACATGAAATGTAGGCTCAATATGATCAAAGTATTGACTCGCCTTGAGTGTAGGGAAGAGGGTCTGAGTAGTCTTGTTCTTGATCAACGTGGAGGTCTCCGGTGTCTCCGAACTCTACGCGGGCGAAGTACCGGAAAAAGACACAAAAGGCAAAAGGACTAATAAATACACAAGAATGCCCAAATAAACTCCAAAATGAACAAGATCTATGCCATTAGCAAGATCTTGATTTAACAAATTTTTAGAAATTTATTTTACAATTTTTGGAGTTGAAATGGGGGAGTTATGTATATTTGAAGCCTCTCTTTAGGATTAAAAAGAAAAAGGAAAAACGAAAATCAAATAAAAGAAAATGCATTGGCCCACACAAAACGCCCGGTCCACCACGCGCCTTGAGAGAGGCCCACGAGGCGCAAAGCGCAGCCGCAGCAGCGTCGCCCTAAAAAGAAAAGGGCTCGAGCGAGGCGAAGAAGCGCTCGCTGCGGCAAGGAAGGAAGAAGGGGAAGAAAGGCGGCGCGCTCGGGAAGAAGAGGCTCGGGCGGCGCGCGATGGGCTCGGACGGCGGCGATGGAAGGAGAGGGCTCGGGGCTCACGGCGATGGCAGCGAGGAGGAGGGCGGCGGCGACGACGACAACGGAGGCCACCGGCGGCGGCGGCGGAGGTAAGCCCTCGGCTTTCTTCTTCCTCTCCTTTTCTTCTTTTCTCGGTTTCTTTTGCTTGGGAAAGAAGGGGATGGGGGCAAGGAGCGGGGCCGAAGGGAGGCTTTATAGCTGCGGGGAGGAGAGGACAAGGGTCCGGATCACGGGCACCGCGAAGCGGTCTTGGGGGGGGGCGGGGACGACGGGTGCGCGGGACTACGGCGGCAGGCGAGGGACGCCCTCGCGAGTGGAGTGGGTGGGAGGCGGCGGCGGCGGCGGCGAGAGGCGACATCGCGCGCAGAGGGGGCCGGCGAGGACGAGTGGGTGGGGAGGTGACACGCTCACGGGGTTGACGGCGCGGGGTCAGCGGGAACGGGAAGGAGAAAGAGAGAAGAGGATGTTACAAACCTACCCACCTTAAACGGAATCTCGACCCCAAGATTCAGGCTGCTCTGAGAACAGGGACGGAAAGTCCAACTTTAGCTGGTCTTCACGCTCCCAGGTGGCTTATTTTGCTGAGTGATTGCTCCATTGAACTTTGCAAAGGCGGATGATTTGGCGTCTGGTTTGCTTCTCCACGATGTCAAGAATCTTGATTGGATGCTCCGGGTAAGTCAGATTTTTCTCGAGTGCGATGGCTTCGACTAGAGTCTGCTCTTCAGGTACTCTGAGACATTTCTTGAGCTGGGAGACGTGAAACACGTTGTGGATGTTTGACAAATTGTCGGGCAACTCCAGTTGATAGGCTACTTCTCCTCGCTTGGCGGTGATTGGAAATGGGCCTATGTATCTTGGGGCGAGCTTGCCTTTAACCTTGAATCTTGGGTTCCACGAGTGGCGATACCTTGAGATACACAGATCCAACTTCAAAGGTTAATTCTCTTGACGGTTGTCGGCATAACTCTTTTGTCTTGATTGAGCGGCTTGAAGGCGATCTACGATCGGTCGAACTTTCTCTTGGCTTACGAGAGTATCGGTCCAAGACATATCCTTCACGGCACTCGACCAATGCGGAGGGTTCTACATTTTCTTCCATAGGCGCTTGAACGCGACATTTTCAGACTTGATCGATAACTATTATTGTATGCAAACTCGGCATACGGTAGACACTTTTCCTAGTCTGATGAAATTCCAAAGCACAAGCTCGAAGCATGTCTTCTAGAATCGATTTGTTCTTTCCGTCGACCATCGGTTTGAGGGTGATCTGTTATCTTGAAATCGGAGTGGGTTCCAAGGGCATCATGCAAACTAGCCAAAATGCGAGGTAAATTGAGATCCTCGATCGGAGACTATCCTCTTAGGTACTCCATGCAAACACACAATCTGAGCCATGTACAGCTCGGCTAACTTGTCTCCCTTGTAGGTTGTCCTTACGGGGATAAAGTGGGCGACTTTAGTCAATCACATCAACTATAACCCATACAAGTCACATCGGACTGGTTCGAGGCAAACCGTAATAAAATCCATTCCGATTTCCTCCCATTTCCAGAGGATTTGTAGGGGTTGTAGCAATCCAGTGGTCTTTGATGTTCACCTTGATTCGTTGACATACATCACAACAAGCTACATATTCGGCGATATCTCTTTTCATTCGCGGCCACCAATCTGATATCTTCATGTCTTGATACATCTTGGTGCTTTGCTGAGTGCAGGTGTAAGGAGGTGTGAGCTTCTTTTGAATCAAATCCTTGAGTTCCTTACGGTGGGAACAAAGAGTCGTTTCCCATACCATAGGATTCCTTCTTGATCTTCGACATCTTAGGGATTTTCCTTTTGCCATGAGATGCTTGAATCTCGGACTCTGGATGTCCTTCTTGGCGGTCTTGATTTGCTCTTCTAGAGTTGGATACGCTTCTATTGTGGCTAGGGTGCCTTGCTCTATGAACTCAAGGTTGAGGGCTTCAAATTCCTTGTAGAGCTCGGTGATGGTCTTGAATCATGCCATTCTGCAATAGGATTCTGACTTAATGCATCGGCAACCACATTAGTCTTTCGAGATGATAATGGGCGTTCAAGTTATAATCCTTTATTAACTCTAACCATCTCCTTTGTCGAAGGTTGAGATCTGATTGGGTGAAAATGTACTTGAGACTCTTGTGGTCTGTGTAGATATCACAATGATTTCCAATCAAGTAATGCCGCCAAATTTTCAGGGCATGCACTACTGCTGCTAACTCCAAATCATGAGTTGGATAGTTGTCTTCGTGAGGACGGAGTTGTCTTGAAGCATAAGCTACAACTTTTCCTCCTTGCATGAGCACGCAACCAAGACCTTGGCGTGATGCATCACAATAGACTTCGAAGTCTTGATGTATGTCTGACAGGATTAACACTGGGGCTGAAGTTAACTTCTTCTTCAGTTCTTGGAAACTCCTTTCACAAGCTTCTGTCCATTCGTACTTCTTTTCCTTTTTAAGCGGTGGGTCATTGGCTTGATAGCTTGAGAACCCTTCTATGAAGCGTCGGTAGTATCCGCCAAACCGAAAAACTACGCGCTTCGATTCTTGAGGTGGTCGCTTCATTCCATTACGACTTCTACTTTGGATGGGTCAGCGCAATTCCTCCAGTGGATCGATGTGTCCGAGAAACCGATTTCATGAAGCCAAAATTCACATTCTTGTACTTGGCATAAAGCTGGTTCTCCTTAAGCTTTTCTAAGGCCAAATGCAAGTGTTCGGCATGTTCTTCATTGGTCTTTGAGTAGATCAAGATGTCGTCTATGAACACGACAATAAACTTGTCTAAGTATTCCATGAATACTTTGTTCATGAGGTTCATGAAGTAGGCTGGCGCATTGGTCAAGCCAAACGGCATGACAGTGAACTCATCAAAGCCATACAGGGTGGTGAAAGCCGTTTAGGAATATCCTCATTCCTAATCTTAGTGGTGGTATCGACCTCAGGTCTATCTTGGAAAAGCGATGCCTGTCAAGCGATCGAACATGTCATCAATGCGAGGTAAGGGATACTTGTTCTTGATGGTCACCTCATTGAGTGCTCTGTAATCCACATAATCTGGTGGTGCGTCTTTCTTCTTTACAAAAGCAACTGGCGAACCCGGGGGATGAGCTAGGTCTAATGAAACCTTTTTCTTGCAAATCTTCAATCTGCGTCTTCAATTCTTCAAGCTCGTCGTGGCCATTCGGTATGGTCTCTTAGCAATTGGGCTGTCCACGGCTTCACGTTGATGACAAACTCGACATCTCGATGCAGTGGCATGCAGGTAATTCTTACGGGAAGACATCGGGTAAGCTTGAACTCTGAGCGTTGTCTCTAGGGACAACTCTCCAAGGTGGTGGATTGTTCTGTCCAAGGAGAGGAACGGTCCACACTAACTCTTATTGTGGTCTCTGGTTCTTGGTGAGCACCACTTTTACATTGGCGCAATCTATCAACCCTTGATATTTGGCCAACCAATCCATCCCTAGGATGATATCCAACGTTTGAGATTCTAGCACCGGAAGGTTTGCTAGGAATCGGAATGTTCCATAGCAATTTCTACAGGGTAGTGAGGTAGCATAAAGGGTCCCAGGTGAACTAAGTACCACGGGTTTCTTTAACTTATAGGTTGGCAACTTAAGCCTTTCAACAAACTTTCTTGAAATAAAAGAGTGCGAAGCTCCAGAATCAAACAAAACTTGTGCGGGTCTTGAATTAACGAGGAGCGTGCCCATTAGTACTCCTGAGGCATCTTGAGCTTCCTTAGCTGTGACGTGGTTCACACGGCCATGGCTTTGTGTTGGTGTAGACCTTGATGCTTGTGAAGTCTGGTGACTCTTGCTTGGGGTGAGGTCACCGCTTGAGCTGGCGTTACTCTGTGTTGAGCCTTCTTGGAGCATTCGCGGGTAGGACAACGATTGGCGAAGTGTCCTTTTTCTTCCACAGCGTAAGCAGTGGAGGTTTCTTCTTTGGGTTGATCTGCTGCTGGTTGCCGGAGCGGAGAGCACGAATCCACTTCCTTGGGGATGCGGGGTGGAAACTTGAGTTTTTCGAGAGGAGGCTGCGACGATCGAAAGATGAGCGCCTTGGAATGTTGACTTAGGGAAAGCTACCATGGGCCTCCGAAATGACATCTTCCTTTGCGGCTAATCTCCATGATCTTCCTCTCATTTTCACAAATGAGGGCTTTATTGACCAGCTCTTTGGAAGCTAGAGTAATCGTGGAGGATAAGTCGTCCTCTCATGTCTTCACGCATTCCTTCCACAAAGCGGTCGATTTTCTCTTCTTCATCAGCTACATCATTGAGGGCGTAGCGAGCAAGCTGGTTAAACTTGGTTAGATACTCATTTACTGACATCTGACCCTGCTTGAGAGCTTTGAACTCGTTCTTCTTCAATCTCATTGTTCCAGCCGGTACGAAGTTGGCTCTAAAAGCGGCTTTGAATTCCTCCCATGGAATTGGCTGCAATGCGGGTTCGATTTCTGCTTGTTGTATTCCAACAACTTCTTCTCTGCGCGCGTGGCGGGACTAGTGGAACTCGGTCGCAGATCTGCGGCTTCTAGTGCTTCTTCTTCTTACGGACTCGGCACCTCGGGCGGCGGGTAATTCTCCACCAGCAACGGCGCGCTTTTCGGTGATGGGTGGCGAAATCCACCTTGTCCTCATTTGAGCAGCGGGCAAGACGAAGTTTCTTCTCAGTGTCCCTGAGCCAATCTTCAGCTTCTAGAGGTTCATTGGCTGCAACAAAGGTGAAGTGCAGTCTGAGAAAGTCCGCGACTTGGAGTTCTGTTGGTTGGTCGATCTGTTGATTGCTTAGTAACGCTAGAAGAATCGAGTCTCTTTGAAACATGACTTGAGTCATTGTTGGGTTTCTTGGTGGTGCGGGAGGCGATCTGTCCTCGGCCACGACCACGCCACGGCCTCTTCCTCGACTGCGGCGAAGGCTACACAATTTCAAGGCGGCTCTTCTTAGCGGCATCTGAAGAAACACCAAGCTTAGGACTAGAGGGGAGTATGAGGTTCGCTAGCCCTCTAAGGCACACACAAGCAAGAACAAAACCAACAAAAGAACGAAACAAGTACAATACAAAGCCTAGGCGGCTACACTATATTAAGGGGATTAAGTGTTACATGACTCTCGAACCAAGCTTATACACTAAGCTAAGTCATGACACGAATACAAACACATCGTCTACAAAGAGAGAAACAAAAGTGCTTGCAACCCAAAGGCGCTCGGCAAGCCTTGCTAGCTAACCTAAACTAATCGACAATTGCTCTTAGGGGTGACCACGGCGCGATACGTTGCCGGGAGCGAAGCGAAAGGCTCGGCGGAAGCTCGGCGAACGGGAGCAAGAACGTGAAGCGGTGAGGTGGCGTCCACGGCTGAACTCGTCGAATCGGGCGGTGGGCTAGGCTGCGTCCGGTGGACTCTCGGCGACGGCCGGGCGGCGGCGCGCACCTTCTTGCGTCTTTGTGAGGCGAGCGGGTCCTACGGGCGAGAACGTCGGCTCGGCCTTTGGGAGGGCGGGGCGGCAGCGGGTGCAACCGTCTTTGGGCGAGGGCCGTGCGCGGCGCGAGGCGTGCCAACTCGAAAGAAGCGGCGTCCTCTCTGTCATCGCAAAGATCCTCTCTCGCTGCGATGGGTGAGCTTCATCACTCCCGATCATGTTGCTCGAAGGGTGTCGGATGGGCATAGCTGCCGCGAGTGTCCGGCCGCTCGATCTCATCCATGGCGGCGGTGATGGTGGTCATCATCGCTGCGTAATTTGGACTCTGTGCGTCATGCGCGGGGTCGTCGTCTCAGTGTCGAGCTGCTGGGACACGCTCCTCATCGGGAGATACGGGTAGAAGCGGAAGGGTGACCTCGGCAAGAGATCCTCGTACTTCCAACACAAGCGGGTGGAAGCAGCGCGCGGCGCCACGAATGGCGTCATGGCGGCTACGCCAGGTGCCTCGGCCAAGAGGTAGGAAGTGAACTCGCCAACCACGGCGGAGAGGTACACCTCCATCGTCCGGGACTCGCGGGTCTCGATCCTCGTCATCCTACCACGAACGTGGTGTGGGGAAAACCAGGTACAACATCGGTGGCGAAGTATGTCATGAACCCTCCTCGTTCTCTCAGTGAGCGAGGAGGTCCCATGAGCCATCCGACGACGGGTAGCCATCTACAAATTTTGAAAGCAGGAAAGGTCGACAACAAAGTAAACTTAAGTGAAGTAAAGACAAGTACAGAACTAAAAGTGATGAGTAAGAGCAGTAAATACACTATATTTTGTCAAAGTTTTTCTTAATTTTTGAAATTAAGACTCAAGTCCTTAAGGCAACGACCAATCTAACTAAGACTCTACAAATCGTATGTTACGATATCACTGCTCTGTCGGACCGGATTTCTAATCCGAATCCTTTGTGAATATCTTGTGCTATTCCCTAGATCGAGAGATAGCACTCACGGATACATTCTTGAACCATTTCATACATGGCGTAGAACCATACCATTCATTAATTAACACGAAAGAGTTCACATAGACCGCGTCGGTCGGGTTTTACAAAAGAGCCGATCGAGGCTAAATTAATTACATTACAAAGAGCGACGGTAGTTATAAGCGGAAGCAAAAGGGTGAGACTCATCTCTTCACAGTACAGCGATGGGCAACTTTGTGTACAACGATATTAACCAAGGACTCGGATAATATCGGATGTACGCATAAGTACCAATGAGTCCGCTAGACTGGGACGAGACCTAGACTATTCTTCATCGACTCCATGCCCATGGACTTCTGGTTCCTCGTAGTAGGCATAGTCTCCTTCATCTGCGTTATCTGAAGGGTTTAGGGGAGAGCGAGAATGAGCACAACTTCCGTGCTCGCTAGCCAACACACAATGCAATAATATACATGCAAGGCTTAACAAGGATGGCTCGGGTTATTTTATTTGCTAAAGCAATGTTTTCTATTATCATAACTACAAATTCCTATCACTTAGCATTTTAACAAATTGTATTTGGTTAAAGAGAATAATTGTGCAATATTTATATCAGCAGAGGTTCCCTCCACCTTCATGCTTATTTTGATTGTGGTTACGTCCACCACTAAACAACACTGGGTAAGGAGACCCAGGAAAAACGTTCTCAGGGCTAGGTGAGCCCGCCACAATTTTCATACCACCCACAAAGGATTTTTGAAATAGAACTAACTCAAGTTAAGTTCCTATGTCCGCTTTGACCGTAGGCACGCACTGTTTAAACAGTTTATAACTCTGCGAGAGATTGTACACTTTACCCACAAGAGACAATTAACTCGTTGCCCTACGATTCCGTAGTTGTGTAGTCGAGAGGTTGTCACAATAACTTTTCTAAATATCTCGTCCCTTCCATCATCTCACCCATATGGGGTTACGCCCATACGTTGCGGGATGTCCACCTCGGCCCGGCGTGCGCGGCTACACCTCGGCGGCGGTGAACTTCACCCTTGACTCGGTGTCCCATCCACCGACATACCCGAGCTTTTGCCCCTTTGTCCCTCGGTGGGGTGACTTTCGTGATTTGATAAATGTACTAAGCCAAGTCGCGGTTTGTTGCGGACTTGTGGTTGTACTTGTTATACACGGAGGTCGTGACAAGATTAAGTCCTTAGGGTTATGCGGGCGGCTCAACCACATTCCCGCCATTCTCGTGCTCCATCCGCACCCACCATCTTACCATCCGCCTGCGGGGTATTAGCGATTTAGGGTTTTGAGATGTAAATACAACAATTCAACAATCTCGGTCATTTACCATAATGATCGCCAAATCATTTTATGTTTGAAATGATGATGATTAGGACATTTTAATGTCCGGTATAAGCAAGTCTAGCATGTCGCTTAAGTACAACCTATAGCTAGTATTACCATATAGTTACTAAGGTGACAGCGGAATTAAGGGATTCAATTTATCAAGGATGACATATTAATTAATTATTCCACAATGGGCATTTATCTACCTTAAACATAACATACATTGATTATGAAATTAAAGCATGCATTTTGCTATTTTTAAAAGAACATAATTTACATGAAATGTAGGCTCAATATGATCAAAGTATTGACTCGCCTTGAGTGTAGGGAAGATGGTGCGAGTAGTCTTGTTCTTGATCAACGTGGAGGTCTCGGTGTCTCGAACTCTGTGGCTAAAATCTAGGAAAAGACACAAAGGCAAAAGGACTAATAAATACACAAGAATGCCCAAATAAACTCCAAAATGAATAAGACCTATGCCATTAGCAAGATCTTGATTTAACAAATTTTTAGAAATTTATTTTACAATTTTTGGAGTTGAAATGGGGGAGTTATGTATATTTGAAGCCTCTCTTTAGGATTAAAAAGAAAAACGAAAAACGAAAATCAAATAAAAAGAAAAATGCATGGCCCAAAAGCGGCTAAACCGCCCACCACGGCTTGTGAGAGGAGGTCCACCAGCGCAGCAGCCCGCAGCAGCGTCGCCCTAAAAAGAAAGGGCTCGGGCGAGGCGAGAAGCGCGCTCGAGCGCGGCGGCGAAGGAAGAAAGGGGAAGAAAGCAGCGGCGCTCGGGAAGAAGGGCTCGGGCGGCGCGGCGATGGGCTCGGACGGCTGCGATGGAAGGAGAGGGCTCGGGGCTCACGGCGATGGCAGCGGAGGAGGGCGGCGGCGACGCACGCGACGCGGAGGCCCACCGGCGGTGATGGCGGCGATCGAGGTAAGCCCTCGGCTTTCTTCTTCCTCTCCTTTCTTCTTTTCGGTTTCTTTTGCTTGGGGAAAGAAGGGATGGGGGCAAGGGAACGGGGCCGAAGGAGGCTTTATAGGCGGCGGGGAGGGGAGAGACAAGGGTCCGGGATCGCGGGGCACCGGCGAAGCGGTGCCGGGAGCCGAGACAGGACGGCGGAGTGCGCGGGGCGACGGGCGACAGCGGCGAGGCGACAAGCGGCGAGGCGAGGGCGCGCCCTCGCGAGTGGAGTGGGTGGGGAAGCGGCAGGCGGCGGCGAGGCGGCAGCTGCGCAGAGGGGCCCGCGAGGACGAGTGGGTGGGGAGGTGGCGCGCCGCGGGGTTGGCGGCCGGGGTCAGCGGGAGCGGGGAAGGAGAAAGAGAAAGAGGATGTTACAAGAGGCGTCGGGCGCTTAGGGCATATGAGGAATCCTTGAAGGCGGCGGCGTGAGCAGGAGGTGAGCATTTGTTGCTCACACGTGCCTGATGGGAGAGTCTCTCTCAAAGAAAGAAGAACCACAACCGTGGTGGTGGTCACGCAACGCCTTGGTGGTGGCGCGATGTAAGCGTGGCTGCGGCGACGGCGGCAAAGATGAGCAATGACTCCGACGACAGGCGGCGCAAGTCGGACGGAAGAAAGGAAAATGCTACAAGCGTGGCATTCGTGGGCATTTGCGGAGTGCCGCAAGCCAAGGAAGGCAGGCTACGCTCGCGATGGCGGCAGCGAGCCCGTCTCGTGTGATGATGCGTTGAGAAGAGCAAGTCAAGATTAGGGGATTTGTTAGCACTAATCTTAACTTGCATGTGTTTTATTTAAAAGTTCATGCATTAGTAGGCGTCACGTGACATGTGTGACATGCATATCGTAGTCTTGTCCTGCATATAGGATAGAAGTGTTAGTCATTTTAGTTGGTCAATAACATGCTAGTTAGCAAGTTAGAATGTGCGTGTGTTGCACATGATAGTGGAGTGCGTCTTCAGGGGTTGTTAGCTAGCTTCTAGGAGTTGCATGTGTTGCGGTATACGACGAGTAGTATTAGCTGCTACATGTTAGTTGGGCACGTTTGGAGGCGTGGCGAGGTCGAGTTAGTGGACCGTTTCATGCGGTGTCGTCAAACCGTATGAGTTCGTGGCTCGGAAGGCTGCGGATACGTGCTGCGTCGCGCATGAGACCGGCGATGGTGCTCCGTATGCATGTGAGCAAGGCTATTTTAGCCGTGTATCCTGTTAGTTCAAAGAAGGAAAATATACGAACAAAAGCGGCGTTAAATCGCTGGGGCGTTAGTCGCGAAAAAGCTTTGCGTTCGTGTGTGTTCACTAGCTAGTTAGCTTCTTGTGTTTCTAGTCGAGCGTTCCGTGTGTGTGTCGAGTTCGTTCCGTGAGCTCTTGTCGAGTTCATCTCGTCCACGAAGAGGAGCCATGCGCCCGACCGTTAAATCGGGATCGGTTCTAACAGTTTGTTTTAAAAAATCATGTTACATTACGGTTAGTGGTATATTTTCTTCATGGATACACATTCCTGTAAATTGTAATTTGAGGAATTGCCAGTGTATCAGGTCCTAAATTATTCTGAACTCAACCACCAAACACAAGTGTCAATGCATAAGGAAAATCACACTGTACCAGTAACCATTACAATTTTAATTAACAAAAAAGGATGAGATAGATACCCCATGTTCTGATATACAGAAAGCCTACCAGACTATAAGCACAGACAACAGACGCACAGTACCTACATGGTTACATCATTAAAGGATAAAGCCACCAAAGTCATAACACATTGAAATTACAAGTCATTGCCTGCATTGTGACCAACACACTGATTCTCTAGTGACCGAAACAAACACAACCCTATAAACTTAAAGCCTACGGATCTTGTGACTGCTCCTCGTCGAATCTTCCGATGCTTCAGAATCTGCAGAATCAAAAGAAAACATTGCTCGAGGACTTGTGACAAACTTAACTGAAAGCAAAACACGTAATAATTATACGAAAGCGATTTATGACTCTATGACTATATGAAGTATCAACCATGCAAACATGCGGATGCAAGTTTCTTTCAACATGTGGTAGGTTTTCTCAAAGGAACACATTTGGTTGGTATAGCAATCTTCATGAGTTCATGTGCATAACAAGTGATAGAGCCAAATAACCCATGTGAACCCTGTATTTCGTGCATGTGTCTCCTTGGGATTAACAAGTGCTAACGTTTTCAGAAGAAAAAGCAAAGGGTACTTATGTCAAATTTCTGTCCAAAGGAGGACATAGAGGAAAACACTGCATTTTTTCAAACCAAGAAGAAAAATGAAAAGACCCTATTTTTTAAACAGGATCACCCCAGTTTCGGCAACCACCTAGGATTTCAGTCGCGGACTGAAATAGTATCACACTTGCTCACGAGCATTTTAAAAACATTAATTTGCTTAAATTATGTCCTAACGGATATTTTGCAACAGTTGAGTATGTATCTCAAGCCCAAAACTTTAATTTATATTAAGAAGAACGAAAGAGCTTCCACAGAAAAACTTAAGTACGATTGCAACCCTAACATGTTCTCCAATATGTCACTCATTCTACACCTTCTGATGAAAATTAAGCAAGTTTGAGTAGTCCATGTACTCACCAAGCCATATCGGAAAGCAAAGGATGGCGGGGTTGGGCATGAAGCTGGGGATGCATTCGCAGGGTCAAGGCGAAGCTATGGTAGAGCTCAATTTGGAAAGAAAGAGAGGGATTTGGATGGCAGCTTATCGGCAAGGTGAAGGAAGTGTCGACCTCGGTAACGCGGCAGGGCCGGAGATGAAGAAGGTGGTCTCGGCATGAGATGGCACGAAAGAAGGTGCGGTGTTTAATGCCGGTGTGAGGTGGTGAGATGAGCTGGCGCAATTGATGAAGACGGCGGGCAGAGGCGACGAGGGCACACACGAATGGCGGTGTGACGCACAGCAAAGGGGAAACATGGAAGAAAATGGGTTGTGCAGAGAGCGCTTTCCAAGTGAGAAAACGAATTCCCAAAAGAGGAAAGCGACTTTTGACAAATTCTTTCCGGATTTGGCAAAAACTCTAAATTCAAACCAAAATCAAACAAGTTTTGAAATTTTGAAATTTTTAGGTTTTTAAAAAAACACTGGAATGAGCACTAGTATTCTTTGCCTCATTTTCCACCATTTTTCTAAAAATAAACTTTTCAAATGACGAAACATAATGCCTCAACGCACAAAGGGATAGGCACGATCGCGAAAGCACCAAGAAAGTGAAGAAGGAAAAACGTGCGTTGAAGCTGGTCAACGTTCTTCTTACATACTAGAAGAAATAAAATAAAACAATGATTAGACAAAAAGATAATAAAAAAAATAAAATTGTACATGTAGCCATGGTTGTCCCAGCAATATTCTCAAAGAGTCATGACTACAAGCAGATCAATTCAAGAATAGAAAGAATCCACTGCACGATCAAGAATTGCCGAGCACATGGACGCTGCAATGCCTAGATACATACATGACAAACAGGAGAGGGACGAAGAAGGCCAGCCGCCGTCAAGCGCCCAAGACCGTGATCCCCTGCATCATGTATTTGAACTCGCCGAAGTCGACGCGGCCGTCGCGGTCGCGGTCGACGTTGCAGATCATCTCCTGCACCGTCGCCAGGTTCCGCGCCTCCGGCAGGCCGAGCTTCCTGAGCACGGCCTGCAGCTCGGCCGCTGAGATGAACCCATCACCGTCCTCGTCGAACACCCGGAACGCCTCCTTCATGTCCCCCTCCTCGTCCTCGCCCTCCTTCTCAGGCTCCTCCTTGGCGACGGGGCCGAAGAGCGCGTCGCCGAGCGAACGGTGGAGGGACTCGAAGTCGTCGAAGCGGAGGCCCGCAGCGCCCGCGGGGATGTAGCCGCCGATGGCGGCCTCCAGGCCGGTGCGGTCGGCGCCGAGGCCGAGCGCGTCGAGCGCGGACTCCATCTCGCCGAGGCTGATCTCGCCATCGCCGTTGCGGTCGAAGAGGTCGAACACCCGGCGCAGGCGCAGGGCGTTGAGGCTGCCGTTCCGGAGGCGGAACGACGGCGAGGGTTTCTTGGAAAACGACGGCTTCGAGGCAGCGGTGTCCATCGCGTGAATTCGCGGTGTTTTGCTCTGTTCTTTCGGGGTTTTTAGGCTTAGTGTGTAAAATGTAGGTGAGACTCGAGTTTTATAGAGAGCGTGACAGCGACTCGGAGCGAATTTAAGCCTTTTTGAAAAAACTTAAATTCGCTGTTGCCCTGTTAGTTGATAACCTTTTTACAACTATCAGCGCGCAAAAGAGTTTTTTTTTCTGGCCGGGAAGATATCTCTATCCATCGGAACAAAATGAGAAAATGACGTTATTAACAAAGCTTGAGAGGCTATTTGCCCATTTCCGCAATATTTTAATTTCAGATTTTATTATAAAACAAAAATCACGGATAACTAGAGTTGCATAAAGTAATGCTAACAGACAACTCATTGTACTTCTAAATATACATAATAATACGATTATAACAGAGTAGTTTGGTCACACAACCAACTTGCAGTCAGATTTAATGAAGAACAGAAAGAAGTGCAGACTTGATACAGTGTAGAACGTAGATGAAGCAGTGAAGCGTGTGGTCGTCCAGATGCGTTGCCTAGAAACCTTATTACCGCCCTGTGTAGGTACTCTCTATGACAATAGTTCAAAAATATCTGCTCACCTCATTTCCGGTGCATAGCGAGGAGAAAGGATGATTTGGTTCGACAGTACACACACTAGCACAATAGAACAGAGAGGAAGCAGAAGAATGAGAGAAAAACGATTGATCTTAGGCCTAGACGTCTCTGGATACTTTTTTAAGATCGAGACAATTATTCTATAGTAACTACCTAATAAGCACATAATGAACCACTTATAACTACTAATTCAAAACCTATTAATGGTAATTAAGCAATATTTATCAGCTCCTACCTACACCCTGATCTAAGGTTAGACCGGTGTTTTTCGATCATACTGGTCTATAACTCCGACCAGTGTACTAGTGTATTTCGACCACATTAGTCTATAGCTTTGACTACTGTATTGCGACTACACTAGTCTTTAGCTTCGACCACTAGTCTTCTGATTAGTGAAGAGAGAGAGAGAGAGAGACATACACGGTTAGCAAAAGAAAGTGGACTAGGTTCACAACGTGACTGCACCCCGACACGAATAAGCGCGCGTGCGTACGTGCGTGTGTGTGACTTTAGCTATTGTCCTCCTCATGTCACTCTATATCGTGCCTCACATGTTTTAATGGGTGATAAGGATTCACCTTATAAATTACCCTCACCATTTAGCTAGACAATATGAAACTAAACTATGAATGCTTTAGAATTTTAGGAATGAACGTGCCTTTAATACTCACGGACCCAACTATAACATTAGTGCAACTATATTAAGAATTATCCAACACAAGGACCACGGAATCAAATTACAAAAAACCCACATGCAAAATGTCAAATCATTCAACATGCAGTTGGTGAAAATGGGACATGTTCATATCACTTGGGCATTGTTTGGCATTACCATAAATTTTCTTAAAAGCAGTTTACAGCTGGGCTGTATAGTCGAAGGGCTGAGCTGAAGAAATTTGGTGGTTTGCATGCTGCCTTTTAGGTAGGCTAGGTGACTATTATGAGTTAGAAACTATCTTAAATGCTTCTGAGATAAATAATGGCTTATTTGATACCATTTGAAAGGACATTAGTAGTGTATTTGATTTCTTTTGCATGTTCGCATAGGAATATAAATTTAAGCATTAAATGTATTACATTTCCAATTCCCAAGTATGAAATACAAAACGTTACGTATACAAGATCTTGCTTTGAACTTTCGCATATCCATTCTTATGAATTTTGCCTCGAGATTTGTGCGCACTATCCTCCTATCTCCCCTCTCTCTTCCTCCTGTCGGCTCTTCCTCGTTGCGCTGAGCTTGGCTCGAATCCGGCGGCGCAAGCCCGGATCCACTGGCCGTGGCTCACGGCTCGGCGGCACGGTTTCGACGGCTTGAATACAGCAGCAACGGTGGCTAGCGAAGGACGGCGGTGGCGCGGCTCTGGGCCTGGGGCAGCATGGGGTCAAGCCAGGAGGAGGGAGAAGGAGAAGGGGCGTGAATCTCAAAGAAAAATGGAGAAGGATAGTGGGTGCATGTGACCGTAGTATGTCCACTCTCTTCGTTGAATAGGAATCTTCCAATCCTATTGTAGTAGGTTATTCCACCACCTCCGAATCTCCCATGTGCTGTCGACTCATGCATCGATAGCACCAGACGTAGAAAAAAATGCCGGATTAGGCACCGACGGTGCGGCATTACTTCGCTAAGAAAGTACCACTTTACATGTGCGAGCTCCGGGAAAACGTGTATCCAGAATTCGTTAGTGCCGAACACGATCGACCAGCCCGTAAGAAAGGCCACCGTGTCTTCAGATACCCCACATTGACAAGGTGCATTTTGCACACCTGTACATGTGTGCAGATAAACAACGCGGCCATTCTTTTCCTCCAAAAGCACAGCCTTTTCCAGCATCCAGTCAACGCTCGGCGCCATGGCTTATCGTGAAAGGCACTACCCCGTCTCGTCTCGTTGGTGGTCATCTGGATGGGCAACGGAGAGGAACAACGACAAGTCTGAAGTTTGAACATTTTCTGGATCGTCAAGCAAACGCAAGAATCGGACTGAAGTTACTAATTCAGCGGCCGGCAATGGTAAAGGCCCGTCGGCCATCGCAGAAATGCCACAACTCACAGCAGCGACAGGATCAAGGTAGTAAGAACATAAACTACGACGGGAAGAAGAAAAGTTGGAGCAACAACGCGGGGCGGCGAAGGCGCTCCTCCGCGCTAGCACCCAATATGTAATCGCCAGTCAGTCAGCGCGCGTCTCGACGAACGTGAGGCCACTGGCCACATGCCTGCCTCCGTTGTTCTGACTTCACAGCGGCCGGCCGGTTCGTGCCGTCACGGCTGACGGGCCACGGCGCGCGCGCGCAGGCTGCTTCGTCCTCTTCGGTAACTTGGTCCAAGTCGTCCCATGTGCGTGCTTCCAACTATGCTGATCCGGAACACCAAATGAAGGCACAGCAATCAGTGGCTAAGCCTGAATAAATTACAAGTAGGATCAATTATTAATGGAAAGCAGTAAAACCTAGTTTAGAAAGCAGGATTCTTGTGTGAAATTTATGTGTTCCAAACGAGATCTAATTATCTGTTGGGGCCAGTTGCAAACTTTGCCATGAGTGCCCGCAATTCGGTGGAAAAGTTAACAGTGGGTGGGGGTAGTGGGTAGTGGGTGACGAGGTTGAGAGTCGAGTTATATTTTAGCGGTAGTGGCGAGGGAGGCCGGCACAATAACAATATAACATGGAGGTGGAGTTTTTTTTTTATTTAATGTATTTTCAAAAAATATTTTTAAGACAACCTCTTACTAACTTTATTTACAGTTCTGATCCATTTAGTCATGCCACAACGCGTAGTGTGGCAAACGAGTGCTGTCACGTCGTCCCTCTTGGTGTGACAGGGTTTAACTCAAAAACAGACGCGTGTTGACTCGGAGGGCTATCGTGGCATCTTTGACCTTACCGTGGTACGTAATGTGACAGAGTGTTTTTATCACGTTGTGTGTTGTGACATGACCAACGATGTTATAATTAAAAATAAAGTTGGAAAGAAGTTATCTTTAAAATATTTTTTAAAAATAAATTAAATAATAATAAAAAAGTTCCACCAGGTAGTGGGCGAGGCGGGGCCGTTGGAGTGGGGAACATGTTACTACATGTCAGTGAAGAGAAGAAAGGACAGGGGCGGTGATTGCACACATTAGGGTAAGCGATGACTTTGCAGTCACTCGTGGGACATGGTAGCTGGGCTTATTTTTTTGTTAAAAAAAACTTGCACATATTTTGGTCTTTTATGCAATTTTATATAAAATAATCTGGGGTCCATTGAACCACAGGATACGACGTGTGTCCTCACAGGCAACATATATACTCTAGTAGTCAGGTCACTAGTCTATCTACCTATCTACTATATTATAACATTAAAATAGAAAAAAAGAAGCCAACATATTTTCTCACAATTGCTAGAAATTATCATGCTAATCGGAAGAACAAGAGAGACTACACTATTGATTATGGTGGGTCTAAATTATAACGGTATAGATTAAATATGTATAGATATATATGAGAACTCTGTACACTGATTACAACTGTATTTTCATCAGAGTCATTAGTGTTGTATAACAAGTAGAACTCTCTGCTCAAATATAAGCTCTAAAATCATTGTGCATATTGATAGGGCACACTATACCTGAATAATTTGGATCCCAATAATTTTGGACCGGTTTGAGAGGAAAACGACTCATATTTCACTGTCACAGGACACTTCCATTCTCTTCAAGATGTATACCACAATTTTGTGCAAGGCAGACCCTCAAAACTGATAGAATCGTGTACGGTACCGGTTCCGTTGTGAGCACCGCAAACTATCAAACATTATCGCGTTTTTGTGGGCACCGCGATTGGACACAATTGGGCTGGTGGCGGGGACAAACTAACGTTGGCCGATTTGACTATATGTTGCCGCGGTCGCCGTTTTAGTTTCACCTGCACGTACGCGACAAAGCATCAAAGCTTGTTAATGATTGTGCAAAAGCTGTGGCTCAACCACCATTAACCACCATCCACGCCGACGCGGCTTATACGCTGCTAGCTTCCAGTCGCGTGTCGCGGCTCGTAGTAATTATGGTTCCCGTGTGTCATCTTTCGTTGTCGTAGTGTAATCACATCAACTTGTCGACTACAAAGGATGGTGCAATCGGGATGAACTTTTGCATACGATTTGGTAGTTGAAAGTGTAACCTGAAGACTTCCTGAATCTACCTCCGGCGCCGCCAGGCAGCTGAAGGCAGTTAAACTGCTTTCACCTGCACGGTTGCAAAATTTGCAACCTGCAGATGCCAGGATGTGAAATTGACTTTATGGCATAAGGTCGGGCATGTGCAGTGCATGGTAGCCCCAAGTGGCTATTTCATGAGAGAGTGTTTCACATCGGTTCAAACCATTCTACACAAACTAGGAATGTGGACCGCACATCGTTATTATAGATTAGTAAAATATAATTAGTTGTGCATAAATATTACTAATTTTCAATCACACTAATGTAGATGTATTCCATACATTTATTTTCTATTTTACTTTAGATGTCTTCTCTATATGTATTTCGTATCGTTCATATAGTTGGAAATCAAGCAAAAAGACAACATTTTCCCATATAAATTATTTTCTTCTTGACAACTTAGGGCTTCCAAACTTCCTTGCTTGTGTAGGGGACACTCACGTGTGTGTGTGGTCTGAGTGCGTGGTGTATTGTACCCTTATTTGCGCTCGGAAAGACGGCCAAATGAGACATACGAGGGTCGGGGTTCCCTTTTTTTTGTGTTCATCTGTAGTCTATTTAGGCTAAGGTCTATTTTTTTTTTACTTTAATTCCTTCTTGTCTTTTAATCTCAAAGCACATCCATTATCTCTTATATTTGGAGTTTAAATAGGTTGCCTAATAACATCTAATGGTTGTGATTTTTAATCATAGGTTGGGTCCACCAAATTAATGGTCAGATTTCTTTTTTGAGAATTTCTAGCATGTGTTTATTTTTCTTGTAGTATCTAGTGGTTATGAGCTATCAATCATAATTAGGGTCCACCAAACTAATTAAGGGTTGGATTTTTTTTTTTGAGAATTTCTCGGTTGTTTATCTTTTTTCTTAGTAGTTGTAAACCACTCGTCATCAATTATTAGTATATAATAGATTTAAGCAGCCATAACTTGGGTACGCGAGATAGATGTCTAGATCTTTCTGGTTAACACAGAAGCTTCCTTAGAGTGCTTAATCAGTATATGTTTAGTTTTTTATTTTTATTTTTGGAATTTAGGTTTTAAATTCATTTACAAATCAAATATTTAATCATTCTTTAATTTTTATTCTGAATTTGCATGTTTTTGGATCGTACTTGCCATGGATTTTTTTGGTTTTAAGCTAAAATTTGTGTAAGAATCTAATTTCTATCTAATTTTAATTATGATTCCAAAATTTAGTTTTTTTACAGATTTACTATGGAAATTAAATTGATATTTTCCTTTTTTTACTCTAAATTTTAGTTCATTTGGCTTGTACTTGACATAAACTCTTTCTTTTAATTTGCTAATTTTCATTTAATCATCATTCTTAATTTTATTTATTTATAATTTTTATTCCGAATTTGGGTTGTGCTTGACATGGACTCTTTCTTTTTAATATGAGCCGTTATAACTCGGGTTCATTAGATAAATGGCTAGATCTTTTCTTTAAGTATATAATTAGTATATGTATAGATATATTCTTATATCTCTAAGTCAACTATCAAATCTAAGTCTTTAAAATTAGGACTCATCAAATTAAGGGCTAGATGTTTTTTTTTTGTGAGAATTTCTAACATATTCCTCTTTTTTTATCAGCAACTCTAAAAGAATTGTCATCAACTTTTAGTATATAATATATTTATTCCCTAATGCATGGTGGCTTCATGTGGTGGTTTGGAACACTTGTATTTCAGCCCTCTGCATTTTTCATTTTATAATTTATAATGTTTCTAATTTACACTTTTGACCAAATATATACATTAGAAACCCTAGTCAAAAAAATAATTTCACACACACCCTCCTAAAACATGGGTCTACCACTCCCTCCCTCCAAATTCTCACTTCCCCTCCTTCCTCCGCCCCCTCTCTCTCATAACCGCCCCACACGCCTCCCTTCCTCTCTCTCTCTCACCACTTGCCGACGCCATCCCTGATGACCCACCACCCACCTCTCCCCCAACCACTGCCACCTCCTCCCAATGTCTAGATCTAGCTTAAGCACAACGGATCCATGCATCTACTTGGCGTTTCCCTCCCCGCTCAGTCGCCTCCACTTCATTGGGGTCATTGTCCTTGCTCGGTTGCTGTCACCCGCCTCTCCCTTGACCACCCCCACCACCCGCCACCTCCTCTTGGCATCCATATCTGGCTCGAGCCCATCGGATCTAGGGTGCATGACGACAAATCTACTCGGCCAGTGTCACTGTCCTCGCTCGATTGTTGGCGCTCGGCCGACACCACCGTCCCCCCTCAGTCACTGTTGTCCCATTGGCGCCTTCACCACCCCCACATGCAGGAGATAGAGGTGTGATGAAGTGAGTTGTCGTTCCCCTCTTGGACCACATCTTCTCTCCCAATGTAACACCCCAGCCCAACGTGAGCCCGGAATGCTACTAAATTGACTTTCTAACAAAAAAACTAAAACTTTTCTCTAAAATTCGGCAGAGCCTCCTTTGTACGGGTGACCATACCGGAGGTTCTAACAGTCTAATAAGTCATCAATCAAAAAATTCCAATCATCCAATTTAAACTAATCATCAGAGGTCATCCAAAGCATTAATGAATCATCCACCACGAAGGATGGTCACGAAGAGAAACCTTAGTAATTATGAAGATAATGAAATGTAGATAATTGATCTAATTATTTGTTGTGGTTTGTGTATTCGTGTCGTGCATCACGTCTACCCCTTCCCATGCATATCGCTGCCTCGAGAGGTACATTATAGAATATGCGTAGAATAGCGAAATCACATGAATGAGTGAAATGCATGAACTCCACTTCTTCTTATACCGGTATAGCTAGTGACACACCCGTCGGTGTTCACTTAGGCCCGTATTTAACAAAATACGGGGATCCAAATTACCGTATGAAGAACGTTTCATCCGGGTGTCCAAACTGCCTACATTGGAATGGTGGGACTCACATGCTTATACTGGAATTGATAGGACTTTAGACTCCACTCCCGTGGAGCTCCACTCCCGTGGACGGAACATGAACATGGATGCAACTTTAGACTCCACTCCCGTGGACGGAACTTGAACATGGATGCAACTTTAGACTCCACTCCCGTGGAGCTCTACTCCGTGGACGGAACTTGAACATGGATGCATGAATGTACTCATGAACAATGACTAGCGCCATCTCTGAACATATGAATTTCACATACGAAAGGAACATAATCATTGGAACTTCTCACGTATCAAATGAAAACACAATTCGAACATCAAGCATCCAACATACACAAGTCATAAAAACATCAGTGTACTTGCCCATATTGGAATGATGGGGCTTCACTACCACTCCCGTGGGTGTATCATGAATGAATGAATGGATATATTGTAATGAAACATACTCTCAACGAAGCAATGGATATCAACCATGGTAGGAAACAAGTAATACTGTGCCCATATGGGAATGATGGGACTTTCAATACCACTCCCGTGGTGGAAACATGAACATATGAAATGAAGGAAATGTAAAGAAAGACATCCTGTCTTAAAAGCAATGCAATAATAACCATGAACCAAATCATGTACAATGAATTCACTCACATGCCATAAATTCAGCCATGTTAAGCATACAACCAATTCGAACAAATAAACATACATTACAGTTCGATTGTACTTGCCTTTCGCGCAACACGTGAGGATGTAGAGGTGGTGCCATTAAACCCGAAGACCCTCCTCCTACTGTAGGGATACGGGTAGGCTACGCTAGCAGCAATTCAAAATTTCTACCACGTAAACCAGGATGCCAAGCAAGATAGATGATCACAGATCATTACCACCAGACGCGTAGTGCAGCGGAAGTAGAGTCGGAGCAGCCTAGTCCGACGATGAACGCGCCAATGTAGTGGTCGTAGATGATCGTCCAACGTCCTCGTAATCGATCGTCTCCTCCAGCAACCTTCGCAGTTACTTTGTCAAGATCGCGGATCGTCCTCGGTATAACGGCGGCGCGCAGATGCGCCTCTACGGTATCCACACGTCCAGAGAAGAAACAACCGTACGCCGGTGTGCTAGCACCAAGTCGCACGGGAAGGCTCTCACAAGAAGATGGCGGCTAGGGTTTCGGTGGAAACAACTCACGTGTCTCTCTCGTCCATCCATACACTAGCCTCAAGCATCTCCTTATATAGTGCCCCATGTCGGATCCTATCCGAACACGTTTAACGAATCGTATTCGTACTGGTTTGTTCCATCCCATTAAGTGTGTGACCCGTTAGGTTTATGTGTCGGTTGTGACTGGAAACCCTTTCCGACCACGAGTCGTAGCGGTCCCTAGCGAGACATAACGATTCCGAATACACACAAATTATATCGGACGAACCTTAATGCAATATGATCTACGACTAGGTCCTCATCACTTACGACCGTGTCCTATCTTTATACGACCAGTTCGCACTCGATCCACGACCGATTCGTAACTCCTTACGACCGAGTTTCGACCACTCGTGATTTCGTTCGATCGGTCTACGACTTGCTCGTATCACCATACGACTTGTCTGGATCTGATCGAACTAAGCGACTTACTCTAGTATTCTCCATTTGCCTCATGATATCTGGTTTGAACTCAAGGTTAGATAATGTGTCATCCATGGACTGTTCAATACTTTCTCGATCGAGTTGTCGGATAACCTTATGTAGTCGAACACTTCCACCACTAGTGGCATGGCCATGCACTTTCTTTATCCAACTACTTCGAGGGGCCCAGAGACATCTCTCCCGTTATGCTAGGAGGGGCAAATCCCATATCCGGCCAGTCACATCCCTCTGCATGTTTCATAGCATACCCGAAAGCTACCTTTATAACTACCCAGTTACGAGCAGCGTTTGGCAATCCCTAAGAGTGCTATTACACATGTAGGGAACCATGCTGATCTCAGGTCTAAGGATTATACATCATCATTGCTTAAGACCAACTAATGACACACACAATCATAACAATCTCAATAGTGTCTCAAGGTGGGTCAATCCAACCCCATGTTCTCTAACATGTGTTCACATTATTGATTCGATATCCCTATATCCATGACCGGTGAAACATGATCATCAATCAATACATGTGCTGATCGTGGGGTCACTGGTGTTCCGATCAGTGACATTTGACCAGGGATACTTTTAGAACGACATCATATAAGTCGAAGAGTTTCACCAACAAGTCACATACTTGTTGATCTTTAGAACTAACGATTCATTCAAGGAACATAATAACATTTATTCAAGAACTCATAAACATAGACGTGATACAATCATCTCCATGATTGCCTCTAGGGCATATCACCAACAATCTCCCACTTGCACTAGAGTCAATCATATAGGTATCGAATACCCATAGCTCTTGTGTGCGCCTCATGCTTAGGTTGCGGGAGAGGTTTTGTCAACGGATCAGCAATATTCAAATCCGTGTGCACTTTGCAAATCTTCACATCACCTCTCTCAACGATCTCACGAATAATGTGATATCGCCGAAGTATGTGTTTGGACCTTTGATGCGATCTAGGCTCCTTTGCTTGTGCAATGGCTCCACTATTATCACAATAGAGATCCATTGGACTGGAAGCACTCGAAATCACACCCAGCTCATTAATGAACTTTTTAATCCATACGACCTCTTTTGTAGCTTCCGAAGCCGCAATGTACTCAGCCTCTGTTGTAGAATCAACAACCGTTCCCTATTTGGAACTTTTCCAACTTACTGCTCCTCCATTCAGACAAAACACAAACCCTGATTGCGATCTGAAATCATCCTTGTCGGTTTGGAAGCTAGCATCGGTGTAACCATTTACGACCAGCTCTTCCTCACCACCAAATACAAGGAATGCATCCTTAGTCCTTCTTAAGTACTTAAGGATATTCTTGATCGCTATCCGATGACCTTCACGGATCGATGATATCTTCTCGTAACACTTAGAGCATACGACACATCTGGTCGTGTGCACAACATGGCATACATGATAGATCCGATAGCCGAAGCATATGGAATTCTACTCATTTTGTCTCGCTCATCAGTGGTCGTAGGACACTGAGTCTTGCTAAGATTAATACCATGTGACATGGGCAAGAAACCTTTCTTGGAATCTTGCAAGTTGAACCGTTTCAACACCTTATCAATGTACATGTCTTGGCTTAATCCAATTAGCCTCTTAGATCTATCTCTATAGATCCTTATACCAAGAATATATACTGCATCTCCTAAATCTTTCATTGAGAAACTATTTCTTAATGAAGTTTTAATAGATTCAAGCATTGGAATATCATTTTCGATCAGTAGTATGTCATCTACATACAAGATCAGAAACACAAGCTTGCTCCCATTAACCTTCTTGTAAACACAAGGTTTTTCTTCGTTCTTGATGAAGTCAAACCCTTTGACCACTTCATCAAAACGAATGTTCCAACTCCGAGATGCTTGCTTTAATCCATAGATGGACTTCTTAAGCTTGCATACCTTTTCAGCTTCCTTTGGATCGACAAAACCCTCAGATTGTGTTATATACACATCCTCACTTAGGTTTCCATTTAGGAAAGTCGTTTTGACATCCATCTGCCATATCTCATAATCGAAATATGTAGCAATAGCTAGAATGATCCGGATAGACTTAAGCATAGCGACAGGAGAGAAGGTTTCATCATAATCAACACCTTGAATTTGTTTGAAACCCTTCGCAACTAGTCGTGCCTTATGAATGTGAATATTTCCATCCATATATACCTTTTTCTTAAAAATCCACTTGCACTCAATGGTTTTAACACCATCAGGTGCATCAACCAAGTTCCAAACTTGATTGTCATGCATGGACTTTATTTCGGATCTCATGGCCTCAAGCCATGACTCAGAGTCTGGGTCTACCATCGCTTTCGAATAAGTATTAGGCTAACCATTATTCAATAATAAAACATCATGCCCATACCTTACAGGCAATTGACGTGGCCTTTTAGATCTACGTGGGGCTGATGCTTCATCTACAGGTTCAACAATATTTTGTTCATCCTGTAGAGGCTCAGTAGGAGTTGAAACATTTTCGGATATTTCCCGAATTTCTTCGAGTTGCACCTTACTCCCACTAACTCCTTTGGAAAGAAACTCTTTCTCCAAGAAGACACCATTATGGGCAACAAACACTTTGTTTTCATCCCGCTTATAAAAGTAATATCCTTTAGTTTCCTTAGGATACTCCACAAAGAAGCACTTATCAGACTTGGGTGTGAGTTTATCAGACGTCAAACGTTTGACATATGCCTCACAACCCCATACCTTGAGAAAAGACAAACTGGGACACTTCCCGGTCCATATCTCATATGGTATCTTCTCTACAGTTTTTGATGGAACCCTATTTAAAGTGAAAGCCGCTGTTTCTAGAACGTATCCCCAGAACTGCAATGGAAGATCAGATTGGCTCATCATTGATCGAACCATGTCCAACAATGTTCGGTTCCGTCGTTCAGACATCCTATTCCAGTGAGGCGTTCCCGATGGAGTGAGTTGTGGAACAATTCCACACTTCTTTAGATGATCACCAAACTCATGGCTCAAATATTCACCTCCACGATCTGATCGTAGACACTTAATTATCTTGCCAAGTTGATTTTGTACCTCATTCTGAAACTCCTTGAATATTTCAAAGGATTCCGACTTATGTCTCATCAAGTAGACATAGCCATATCTTCTGAAATCATCAGTAAAAGTTATGAAGTACTAAAAACCACCTCTGGCCGAAGTGCTCATAGGTCCACATACATCCGAATGTACAAGGGCCAACAAGTCACTCGCCCTTTCACCTCTGGTCGTGAAAGGTGCTTTTGTCATCTTGCCAAGTAAACAAGATTCACATGTTTCAAATGATTCAAAATCAAATGAGGTTAGAAGACCATCTTTATGGAGCTTCATCATGCGCTTCTCATTTATATGACCTAGTCGACAATGCTAGATAAAAGTGGGATTCAATTCATTGGGATGAAGTATCTTAGCATTAACGTTATAAATAGGCATATCCTCAAGATTCAAAACATACAATCCATTCACCAATGGAGCATGGCCATAAAGCATATCTTCAAAATAAATTGAACAACAATTGTTCTTTATTCTGAATTCATAACCTTCTGCTCCTAAGCATGAAGCAGAAATAATATTTTTGCTTAAGGCTGGAACATAATAACAATTATTTAGTTCCATAACTAATTCTGAAGGTAAAGCTAATGGTAAAGTGCCAACAGCTAATGCAGCAACTCTTGCTCCATTGCCCACGCGAAGATCAACATCTCCTCTTGCTAAACTTTTACTCCTTATTAGTCCCTGCATCGAATTGCAAATATGAGCAACCGATCCGGTATCAAATACCCAAGAACTGGTCGGAGAAGTGGCAAGATTAATTTGTATAACATTTATACCTGAACTGGAAGTTATACTTCCTTTGTTCTTTTCTGCCAAGTACTTCTTGCAATTTCTCTTCCAATGCCCAGTCTCATGACAATGGTAATATTCTGTGTTAGGATTAGGACCCAGTTTAAGCTTCTTAAGCTTAGCCTTGAGACTCTCGATCTCATCTTTAGTCTTTCCTTTGCCTTTTCCCTTTCCCGACTTACCCTTCTTCTTGAAGGTTGTAGTCTTTTTAACCATCATCACATGATTGGAACTTTTCTTGATGCTCTCCTCAGCACCCTTAAGCATACCATGTAACTCGGTCATTGATTTCTCCATGCCATTCATATGAAAATTCAGTATGGTGGCTCAAAGCTCGCAGGAGCGATTGGAGGATCACATCGTAGCCAACTCTTGACTAAGGGAAAACCAAGCTTTTCCAAGCTCTCAATGAGACCAATCATTTTGATCACATGAGGATCGACCGTTACCTTCGACGACTGCAAGAAAACAATGCCTTAGAGGTATTGAACCTCTCGCCTTGCTTGATCTGAAACATACCCTTGGACTTACAATCATATTGTAAGCATCCGTAGTTTCATATCGCCACGAAGCTCGAGTTCATGGTTGCAAACATTAGGCGAAGCACATGGATGCGTCATTGCAATGCTTCTCATAAGCATTCTTTTCGATTCGAGTAGCATCATTTTCGGTTCCTCAAGATAGGATTCTCTAGAACATATTCCTTATTTTCTTGTTTGAGAACAATTCTCAAATTATGAAACCAGTCAAAAAAATTTGAACCATTCAACTTTTCCTTTTCAAGAATAGATCACAAATTAAAGGTAGGTAGAAGAAGTAGTAGGTGCCATGATCTACAACAGAAAATATATGCAAAGATTCAGCACTATGTTTATGAAAGATCTTCTATTAATCACTTATGTCAGTGGTTATGTTCGACCAGTCTACGATCTGCTCGTATCACCATACGACATGTCTGGACCTGGTCGTATCACCATACGATCAGTGGTCGAACTTAACTTAACAATAGATAACGAAAGATACTCCCACTATAAACCATGTTTCCTTCAAACAACATATAGTGAGTCCAAGATCTGTAAGTCATTAAGTTCTAGTGAGCTTTGGCATCACTGCTAGAAACCTAGTGATTTAAGGTAGGCAACCTCTTGCCAATCATATCGCATATGATTCTTGTTTGTTGGGTGACATCTTTATGCCCCGGCTACCAACACCATGCCTCAAGGCCCAAAACTATTTTGATAGCCTTGTCAAGTTAAACCAATACTATGCATATGGGTGTCCGACACCCACCTCATCTTATTAAAATAGTTAATGGCACCCTACTTTGGTAGACCTGCCAATTAACGTTCAAAATCATGATAGGTGCAGCAATTGGAAAGGCATCAATTTTACTTAATTTTTCTTGAGGGATACTATTCTATCATGTCAAAAACATCTAATGATAAAACATGATTAAATGGCATAACAGGAATAAACATAAACATTCACAGATAATCAAATTAAACTGTGAAATAGTATGGCCCTTAACATATCGATCTCCATCAGCATGCTCCCTGTTCTCCGACCACCATGCTTGATGTCTCCGACCGCATTCATCTACTAAGCATTCTCCTAAAGGCTAGTAAAGAATTACATAGGATAATTTCAAGCATCACAAGTCGGTACGCAGGGCGTTATACAATAATATGTAGCTCGATGGCTATCTCACAGCATGACACACAGGCCATGAAAATCCAATCATGCATCACATACACAATGGGCACTATTCACATCAAACCCTACAAAAACAAGTTATGCATATAATCTAATTCTATCGGACGACATGAACACATATTATCTATAACGCACGGTGCAAAAACCCAGTACGGCGGTCCCACTAGCCGGTTAGCGGGCGGGGTTCGAAGGGGCAGCGCCCCTCACTAGTCGAGGGCAGCGCGCTCGGAAAATTTTCCCGAGACATGAATCTCATTCACATACCCGAGCCTTGGAAATCATCGGACTAATCATATTAACCCTGTTCCAAACCAATCTGATCACTGCCTTTATACGACCACACACTCGCAACATACTCCGATGGCGGAATTCCGACCGGTAGGAGTATCAGGCAAGGTAGTCGAAAAAGGTCAAGTGAATCATATGGTGCTCTTTATTTGTGCCTCCTTGAAAATCCCATCTACAATTGCCAAAAAGAGATCGATCCTATCGACCAGTGCCTAGATCGTTTCATCCATATGAACCAATTTAGGTTATCAGACCAAACCAGTAATAGATCCAATCTACTACTGCCACATATCCAATATATGCGACCGATCTAGATAAAAAACTATGCAGGATGGCTCTGATACCACTGTAGGGATACGGGTAGGCTACGCTAGCAGCAATTCAAAATTTCTACCACGTAAACCAGGATGCCAAGCAAGATAGATGATCATAGATCATTACCACCGACGCCGGATCGCGGTGGAAGTAAGTCGGGCGGCCTAGTCCGACGATGAACGCGTCGATGTAGTGGTCGTAGATGATCATCCAACGTCCTCGTAATCGATCGTCTCCTCCAGCAACCTTCGCAGTTACTTTGTCAAGATCGCGGATCGTCCTCAGCGCAACAGCGACCGCAGTAGCGCCTCTACGGTATCCACACGTCTAGAGAAGGAACAACCGTACGCCAGTGTGCTAGCATCAAGTCGCACGGGAAGGCTCTCTCAAGAAGATGGCGGCTAGGGTTTCGGTGGAAACAACTCACGTGTCTCTCTTGCTCATCCCACACTAGCCTCAAGCATCTCCTTATATAGTGCCCCGTGTCGGATCCTATCCGAACACGTTTAACGAATCGTATTCGTACTGATTTGTTCCATCCCATTAAGTGTGTGACCCGTTAGGTTTATGTGTAATCGGTTGACTCAGAAACCCTTTTTGACCACGAGTCGTAGTGGTCCCTAGCAGGACATAACGATTCCCGAATGAACACAAATTATATCGGACGAACCTTAATGCAATATGATCTACGACTAGGTCCTCATCACTTACGACCAGGTCCTATCTTTATACGACCAGTTTGCTCTCGGTCACGACCAGTTCGTACCTCCTTACGACCGGTTTCGACCACTCGTGATTTCGTTCGATCGATCTACGACTTGCTCGTATCACCATCGACTTGTCCGGATGTGATCGAACTAAGTGACTTACTCTAGTATTCTCCCTTTGCCTCACGATATCTGGTTTGAACTCAAGGTTAGATAATGTGTCATCCATAGACTGTTCAATACTTTCTCGATCGAGTTGTCGGATAACCTTATGTAGTCGAACACTTCGACCACTAGTGGCATGACCATGCACTTTCTTTATCCGACCACTTGAGGGCCGAGACATCTCTCCGTTATGTGAGGAGGGCAAATCCATAGCCGACCAGTCACATCCCTCCGCATGTTTCATAGCATACCCGAAAGCTACCTTTATAGCTACCCAGTTACGAGTAGCGTTTGGCAACCCCTAAGAGTGCTATTACACATGTAGGGAACCATGCTGATCTCAGGTCTAAGGATTATACATCATCATTGCTTGAGACCAACTAATGACACATAGAATCATAACAATCTCTATAGTGTCTCAAGGTGGATCAATCCAACCCAATGTTCTTTAACATGTGTTCACATTATTGATTCGATATCCCTATATCCATGACTGGTGAAACATGATCATCAATCAATACATGTACTGGTCGTAGGGTCACTGGTGTTCCGATCAGTGACATTTGACCAGGGATACTTTTAGAACGACATCATACAAGTCGAAGAGTTCCCCCAACAAGTCACATACTCGTTGATCTTCAGAACTAACGATTCATTCAAGGAACAGAATAACATTTATTCAAGAACTCATAAACATAGACGTGATACAATCATCTCCATGATTGCCTCTAGGCATATCACCAACAAGCCGATGGTGTACGTGAAATTTATAAGCGGGGAATCGCGAGCGAGCTTGAAGACGGTAGCACAAAATGTGTTGCTTTGGAGGAAGTCCATCAGAGAAGAGTTGCGCATAACTTTGTGCAAAATGAGGGGGCGGCACTCTGGTGGTCGGCCCGCATTCACTTCCACGAGTATCTACTTGACTAGCCTCTGGGGTTGGAATATGATGAGGATGCCTACCTAGGCTCGGATGGCAGCGAGGAGGACGCACCCCAGGGTCATGGTCCTACTGGCAGAATTGTGTCTTTGGAGGTGCCGTACGTGGCATCCAGACTTGATGATATCACAGTGCGATCGCTCGTACTGCTGCAGGAAGAAGAGTCCCAGTGGGGGCTTGATGCTGACACCCTCTTAGTTGGGCAATACTTCCCTAGCAAGTCGGTCGTGCAATAAGCTATAACGCGGTACGCCTTGTCTATCAGCCGTATGTACCGGGTGCACCGGTCTAACCCAGAACAGCACCCTGGCACGTAGTGGACGACTGCCCTGGCGAGGACAACATTCATTGAGCAAAGTTCTTCGGCTTGGTCTTCTCGGTCAAGGCGGTGACCGACCATACTTGCGAGCTTAGCGATTTGCTGCGGCAGCATCGAAATGTAAATTTCGCATATGAGGCAAACTTCATCAACCACATAGTTGCGGAAGACGTGTCCGTCTCCCCCAAGGTGCTGCTGTATCAGAAGTCACCAATCTGGTTGGTTATCCAGTCAACTATAGCAAGGTCCAACGAGCTAAGCAGAAGTTCATCGAGTTTATGTACGGGATATACGAAGAGGCGTACAACCTTGTACCGAGAATGCTTCACCAAATTGCCCAATCAAACCTTGGCACATATATAAACAATCTTGAAAGTGAAGATGCTGATGGAGGACCCAGCTGCTTCATTTTGGACTGGGTGTTCCGGGCTTTAGTCCAGGCCATTAAGGGCTTCAAGTTCTGTCACCCTGTGCTCACGATGGATGACACTTTCTCACGGGGAGATACAAGGGTACCATTCTCACTGCGGTGACGGTCGACGCGAATGACCAGCTTCTCCTGGTGGCATTTGCCATTGTGGAGAGTGAGAACACATCCAGTTGGCTTTGATTCCTAGCCAATGTGAAGCAGGAGGTGGTGGGAGACCAACACAATGTATGCCTTATCATGGACTGCAATGCTGGGTTGTTGTCGGCCTTGAACACCATGAAGCATGTAACGGAACCCCCTCACCAGTGGAACGACGTGGAAGCCCAGTGGTGCATGAGGCATCCTGCATCGAACTTCTTCACGCGGTTCCGCAGCCAAGAACTTATGAAGACATTCAAGGTATTATTCCTATAGAACTAGAGGCGGAAGTTTGAGTCCATCTGGACAGACCTCGAATATCGGACTACAAGACATACAAGAGAGTCCAGCCCTGTAAGACCTCGACGTGCACCATCTCCACCCAAGTAGTAATCCACTCATGCTGGACTGCTTGCCAATCCTCAGCGTGTCAGCCCACCCTCGATTACCTGCATTCCGGAAGGATTCATATCAGGATATGGAACGTGGGTATGAAATGCAAACAATACTTTGATGGAGTTGGACTCACAAGTGGACGGCTCACTGCATCATCATGCTGTCGGGAGGGGGCACAACCTGATACAAATCAAACTGATGTATTACGCGCTTTGGCGCGTAAGGCTTCACCATGTGGGTGAACACCTGGTGGCAGGTCGTCGCCCACAATCTGGTGTCCTGCATGCATTGCACGAACAGTTCGTGCGGCGGTACCGTGTGCACGAACTCTGGGGGTCCATGGAGTCCATATGATGTCATTGTTATGCACGACTCGAACTCATTGTGGAACAACGAGTAGCACCTTGCCGGTCTATCCTTGCCCAACGTAACTGGGCGGTAGTCCACCAGTAGCCCTTAGTGGGCCCGTCAATCGGGTCATGCAACTCGGGGTACGGGTGCACTGCTGTCCAAAAGGAGGGCTGCCCAACTGTCGGGACCCCGGGTAAACAACCCTGAGACCCTCTGTGCAAACCGAACTAGTCCTATGATCAGTGGCTAGCTCACACAGTCTCAACAAAGATGAAATCATATTCATACAACAAACCAAAGAAGAAGCAGACAAATTAATATTACTATTAGCAAAAGACCTTATGGTCAGAGTTGTTACAGAGTTGCCACGTAGGGCTCATGTGAGGACCCAGGGTATTTAACTAGTAATACTTAACCTCCATGTGGCTCTAGTATTACTAATCAAATATCCTAAGCCTCGATGGACATGTGCTCCCCAGAATTGCAGCACACATACATCTTTACAAAATCATGCATCATTTCCATACAACACATAATATCAAGTCTAGCGAAAGACATACATAATATAGAGTTATTACAAAAGAGCCGACCGACCAAATGATATCAAAGTAACAAGTGACAGCGAAGCAAAAGTGCCATAAGATGGCTATAAATAAAAGACGACCGGTTAGCCAACACAACCCACAAGGCAACCGACCGGGCCGCTAAGCTAGTCGCACGATCCGCAACAAAGCTCACAGAAGTAGACCCCTTGGGGATCCACTTCCTCCTCTGCAACAACAAAGCAATGCAGATTAGTACAAAAATATACTCGCAAGACTTACGAGTAACAAGCCTATACATAGCTACATGTGAGCTGAATCAAAGGAAATGGTTATATGGTTAATTGGACGCATAAAGCAATTTTCATTTGCAATAATGTAATAGATTGAAAGCAATTTATCAAATCTATTTTTAATCATTGAAATAACAGCGAGGTAACAATAAATAACATAAATAACAACCTAGGGGTGACTAACCCAATAGCCACCACAACATAGCATGAATCCCCGATTCGTACCACCCATCAAGTTTTAGTTAAAAGGTTGTAGTCTAATTCTCATGGGGCGTATCTGAGCGTGTCCATAACCTAGGACGAGGCTATTCGAATAGCTTGAACCCTACATGGGTGTACCAATGTACCCACACTTTAGACCGCCTTTTCGCCACAATAAGCACACTTTCAAAGGTATACCGGTATGGCTAAGTTCTACGAGACGTTTCTAATATTGTATATCAACTACGAGCCGCTCGCATGGATAGAAATCCACACGCTTACATTGTAAAGCCGAAAGACAACTACCCACCCGGGGTAAAGTTTTCGGACAAATACAATGCTCCCAAACATCTACCTCCTGCGACCTCCTGCAACTCGGAGCTAACACACGCCAAAGTACTAAGTCAAGAGAGGTCCCATTTCCCTCTAGTGTGGTTAGCACGCAAAATACTCAGTACGGTGGCACAAGTAATTCGGTCCTTGTTGACTCGGGCACCATTCCAGTCACACCCAAAAGCACACCATCTTATCATTGTGCCTAAGTCTAAAATATTTTATTTTCAGTTTTAGTTTTCACAATTAAACATAGCACAAGGTGCTGAACATAAAGTCATAATAAGTTCTTATGTGATCAAGGTTATCGACTAAGTCGACAACCGCCCAATTCTACCGGTAGCTAAGCATGACTAAGTAACATTGACTCGTAAACAACTAAGTGACAAGAGTTCATCCAACGAACTCTAAATCACAGCAAGATAACCCTAGGCTCAGTAGTAAAGGATGAACATTTTCCTATAGATTATGCATCTAATGGGTCAACTAATCGACAATAATTTAACACAAGATAGCAATGCATACGTATAATTTAGAAACAACATATTAGACTTTGAAAATAATAGGAGCAATATGATCAAATGATGCTACATCTGCTTGCCTTGCTGGAGATCACAATCTTGTTGCTGAGGATCACTCTCGGGTTCAATAAATTCTTCGGAACCTAACGCAAGAACGCGAAATCCAATAAGAACAAAGAACATCGAAAGAAACTCAAAATCAAAAGTCATCCAAATTCTATGAAATTTACACAGTAAGGTCATGATTTTAAATGAATTTAACAACAAGAATCATTTAATTTGAACTAAGCATGCAAAAGTTCTAGCCTAAACCTTTTCTTTCAGCGAGACAATTCAAATTAAATTAATTTTAGGTATTGTTCATGGCACAATTTTTCAGAAAGTTCTAGAACCTGAAATTTTTATAGTAGGTAGAACATGGCATTCTAAGAACAGCAAAACTGGATTTACTTTATTTGGAGTTAAAATGAATTACTTATGATTTTTCTAAGTTGTGAAACTAGGGCATATCATTTTTCAGAGGCAAATACATGAACAAAACCTATCCTATATTAAAATACATTATCAGAGGAATTTAACAAATTTTAGTTTGCTAAATTTGAAGCTACAGAAAATTACTTATGTATTTTCCAAGTTTAAACTGAATTTCTAGATAATATTTAATACCTAAGCAAGTTAATTCAATATACAAATTTCTCTGGTACAGAAGAGTGCCTAAACATATTTTTATACTAAAGTTTAGTTAAACAGAAATTTAACACCACTGGAATCATCTAAAATAGAGCTAAAATGAATTAGTTATGAAGTTTTGAAGTTTTAATACCATTTTCAGTTGACAAATAAATGCTTACTGGAAAACAAGCAAACATAACCAAAAGAAAACGATGTGAACAATAATGGGCCGCAGATCGCGAATCAGATGGCCTAGATCCAAGGGGACGTTCGGACGGTTCGAACGGCCCAACAGATCTGAGCCGCAGATCTAAAGACGAACGGTAACAAGGGATTGGAACGCCTCGTGGAGGTTTAGATCGTTAGATCTAGATCTGACGGTTCAAAGGAGATGGGAGGTTTGGATGGTCCGAACAGCCCAAATGATCTGGACCGTTGATTCTAAATCCGATGGTCCACAATCAACAAAGCGTTGCACACTACCCACGTGCTTAATAAGTGCACCAAGAGGGTTTTAAGGGTGCGGGCCCACTAGTAAGTGACATAGCCAACGCTTAGGACAGCCATTAAATACTAAACCAATGATTAGTTCATTAATGGTGTCCTAAAGACAGCGCAACAGTGCGCTCGTGCACGGAGGTGTTTAAGAAGGCGCGGGCCACTTGTTAGTGGCACCAAGGGCCTGATTTAAGACATCAATAAGTTCTAACCCATGATTGACAATGATTAACACTGATCAGCTCTTAATGATGTCTTAACGACAACGCACAGTGACGGCCTCGCCTCACAAAAGGCCGAGGGCAAAGAGGAGCTCGTCGCTGGCGGCTCTAGCCACCGCGACGGCAACTCAAGGAAAAAAATGAAAACACAATAACCTTGCGCACCCAGAGGAGGTACCCACGACGACGGCGGCGGCCTAGAACGTCGGCGAGTTGAAAATGAGCGACGGTGACCAAAACGGCCGAAAACAAAAATAGCGCAAAAGCTCCGCATTGCCCATAAAAGCGGGTGCCCAAGCTTCTAGGGACTAATAAGAAGCTACTTGAGCACAGGAGAGCTTCAAAGATAGTCGGAGAAGCTTTGACGACGGAGGAGCTCGTCGGAGTTGGGGAAGAAAGTTACGGGAATGCGGCCTGAGCAAAATGAACACCACTGGGTGGTTAGAATAGCTACAACAAGGCCCAAAGAAGGCTCAAGAGTAAGTAATTTGGCAAAAGAAGCACTTACCGGAGTTGGAGAAGAAATGGGATGATTTCGGCCGAAAAGATCCAAACTCAAAATTTGGTGATTCCTGTGAATGCAACCCAAAATTAAGTTAGGAGAAATGATTATGGGGTTAAGGATCTCTAAAGGGTACAAAAAGAAAGGAGAAAGAACCATTGGAGCACTAAAGCTACCAACAGAGCTCCATGGCCTCTAATGGCGATTTGGGGATTTCTGTGGTTTTGAGCTCCAAGAACGAGGAAGGAGCTAGGGGTGTCGTAAAGGAACACAAGGATGAACTTTGGAGGCTTTATATAGCTGGGAAACTAGGGTTTGGCAAGAGTAAAGGCCCTAGGGTGAGCTTGGTTCATGGCGCTACCATGGACCAAAATAATTGACGGGAGCAGTTGAAGACCATGACTCTAGGGTGAGAGCCTGGTGCGCATTAAATGAGGGCTCAAGAGTTGTTGAGGGTGACACCATGGAGGTGACCAAACAAGCTCCCCCACACCCTGTGCTCTGCCGCACGCACACGCAATCTAGAGGTTGAAGATGACTAGTCACGGCAAGGAGCCCACATGTCAGTGAAAGGGGTTAAAACGGCTCGGTTTGAAAAGGACCAAGGGGTTAGGTTAAGTCTCAAAAGCTAGTCAACACATCTCAACCCTTGGATTAAAAACGGATAGCCCAGATTTAAAAGAGATGATCAGAGGCCCGACGTTTAAAACAACGCGGCGGCCGATCGGAAATGAGCGGCTGAGATTGATTGGGACGTTCGGACGGTCCGAACGGCCCAATCAATCTGGATCGTTGAGGCAAAATGCAAAGGTCCAGAACACACGCGCCACTTGGAACGAGCCCGGGTGCAAAAATGGCGGTTGGATTGAGATCCAAAGGTCAGAAATCGTTGGTCCAAATGGCCCAATGAAAAGAGGCCACCCGATGGAAATCCAATGGCTCAAATGGACACGCTCTTTTAAAAGCGAACCGGTATGCTAAGTTGGTTTGACCCAACCAAGTGGCTCGAGCCAGGCTCGGGCTCAGCGCGCAAAAAAGGGTGAGGCTCCTAGCGGTTAGATTAGAATCTAACGGTTGAAAAGAAACGCGGGATTCGGGGGTCCGAAGGTATCGCGCTATCTGGGTGGTGCGATCAAAATCGGAATGCTCACAACGCACGCCCATCTCGGTCTGACTCAAACGCGCTCTAGAGGGTTGGGTTGAGCCACAAGGCTTGAGTCAAGCTTGAGTCTGACTCAAACCCAACTAGTTTGGCTTAGGGTTTGGATTTTAAAACTAAGAATTAGAGAGATTTTTAGGGATAGCAAACTAACTCCAAAATTTCTAAAATTTTACAGCAGCTTGCTAATTTTAAAATTAACCTTGTATAAAATTTTCAGAGGTTTTGCTATAGTGCATTTTTCCTCCAAAATTCCTGCAAAGTCCTAAGCTAGGGTTTGACTCAAAGTCAAACTGGTTTGACCAACCTCTAAAAATATTCAAACAATTTCTAAAAATTGTGAAATTTTTCAGAGGAGTCACACATTAACCCTAGAGCTTTGGAAAAATATTTCCAGAGGATGATCATAAGGTTAGACAAGAAAGTTTTAGAAAAGCAAGATTTAGGTCAAACTAAAGGCTTGTGATTTTGTATTTCCATAATTCCTTTATAAGAATTTTCCAGAACATACATGAAACACAAGATGCAAGAATTGTTTTAATTTTTGCATATTTTCGTACATTTGAAACACAAGCCTAAACTTGGGATGTTACAGCTCAAGACCAAGAGGTTACAAGCAGCGGAGAATAAAACATCTGTGGAAGCCATCCGACATGCCCACAGGCAATCGAGTGGAGGACGCGACCTAGCTCGCAAGGTCTTCGAAGTACTCCTCTTCGTAGAACTCTGAGTTCCCTGGTTCACCCTCCTCTACTGATCAAATAGAGGGCATAAAGCCGTGAGTATTTTGAATGTACTCAGCAAGCCGTGGGGAATTGTATGCAAATAATATTCATACAGGGCTTGATAAGAACAACTTTATAGTTAATTTGCAGAAAGCAGTATTGACTAGAAATACAATAAGTAGATTGCAAAGCACAGGTTAAAAGATTAATACATAAGTAAACAAGTTCTTTGAAATAGCTCGTGAACACCCTGTTCACTTCCCATACCACTCCCACGACCACTCGTGAACACCCACAACCACTCGTGAATGCCCACGACCACCTTTTTGAGAAAAACTACCCCTCGTGTGATATCACTAGGCATTGTCCATAACCGGGGACACGGCTATTCGAATAGTTTTATACTCTGCAGACGTTGTACAACTTTACCTATATAACAGAACTTCTCTAGTTGGTTTGGCATCCGTCGATACCACCACTCACTACCTTAGGTGAGCAGTCTAGAGAACGTGTCAAGGCTTTTACAAAGCTCTGTTTTGACTCGGATATGCTCGCTAAGGATTCGCCTTCCTGGCCCCCTCTTGCGCCATTCTCAACCAAAACAGAACCGACTCAAAGTATTACTAATTAGTTAGCCCAGTCCACCCCATAAATAAACTTGTGGTTGCACAGTATTGCCTAGATCAATGGCCCACAAAGTTAAGTCCTTAGAGGCTACTCAGGAGAAACAACCACATTCGAATGTGCTTCCTGCACCCCTTTTACTGCACGATCATTCACCTGAGTTAGAAATCGTTTTGGGTTCAACCCAGCCAAATGACAATCCTTGCCATAGCACAACATCTTTTAAAAGCAGTGGCTCCGCCATAATTCCTTATACCATTTAGTCAAGTTTATCATTCTTTGAGTATGATCAAGAGTCCCTCAGATAACTAAAGCATGGCTAAGCATAATACGCACCTATGTTGGTATTACAACAATGTCCAACTAAGATTGTCCATCCTATGGTGTCTAAGGGTACATGTCAACATGTTGTTTGCAATTTATCCAGAAGGCATACTGTCGAGTAGGTATTTAGCTAGTTCCTAAACTAGTTTTATACAACTAACCATGCATATTGATATGAGACAATATACTTTTATAAAATAGGTTCAATATGATCAAAGGTCCACGACTTGCCTTCGATGAAGAATTGGGATGCTTATGTTGAGGTCGTTAGATCTACGAAGTCTTCTGAAACACCGGAATCTACATGTTGCAACATGAGCGTTAGAAAGCTCATGTTGCAACATCACGGTAAAAATAAAATAAAAAACATGATGCAACTTATCAAAAAACAGGATGCAACATTTTTTCGACGGTCACAACATTTTTTCAACAGGTCGCAATATTTTTTTGACGGGTCGCAATATTTTTTCCAACGAGTCGCAACATCTCAAAGAACAGTATGCAACATTTGTTTCGACGGTTGCAACATATCAATAATAGGATGCAACATTTTCACACCATGCTCGTCGATGCGCTCAAATCCCACATAAAACCACCTCCAAAGGAATGCAACAAAACCAAGAACCAAGAAGAAAGGAACACGCACAGACTTCCCCCAACCCAGCGACAAATCCATCGCACAGACTTTCCCCAAACTAGCAACAAATCCATCCTCCTAAAATGCCAAGAATCGCAATGACCACCAGGCTCGGCCCACCACTGCCATCGGTGGATGAGGAGTGGGGCGGTGAAGCGCTTGTGGTGGTCGGCTGTCCACCGAGCCAGAGCTTAGGGTTGGCCATCAACACTAGGCTCGGCTCACCGCCGCCATGCCTGTTTAGCCTATAGTTGCCGCCATGTCCGTCGGGAGGTCCGACCACGACGGCGCCATCGGTTCCACCGGGAATGAGTGGCTTTGTGGGAGAGAGATAGAGAGAGAGAGCAAAAGGAGGGAGAGTGAGAGAGGATGAGGCATGGGAGGAATGAGTGGCTGTGTGGGAGAGATAGATAGAGAGAGCAAAAGGAGGGAGAGTGAGAGAGGATGAGCGTGGGGACTTAGGCGCAAGAGGAAAAATGAGTGGTTGTGGTGTTAGCCAATTTGGATAAGGCTATTGAATGGTGAAAGGATAAGAACAATTGGCCCGTGAGCACGTCCGATTTTAGTCCTTCATCTGTACATATGTGTTATAGCATTACCCAATTTACTATCACCACCTAGTACACATCTTTTGCTTAATTAGATCGACACCACTAACCAATCACGCATGTTTCGAAGAGCAAAAGGCCCAAAGGAAGAATGAATACACGGGGCAGACATAGGCCTGGTAACGGACCAAGGCCGAGCCCAAACCCCACCCTGGCCCCATACATTTGGGTGGTGGCCCAACCCTCATCCAACCCACTACTCAATCATTACACCCAATCCAGCCCAACCCTTGAGAAATAAGGCCCTAATTCTATCCTGGCCCATTCGAATCCTCGGCCTAGTTCATTAAGGTTGGAGTGGATAAGGCCCGTGGGCCGTTGTCCTTATGGGCGGTTAGTTTATGCATGTTCTCTAGTCTATTTGAAATAAAAGGAACGAAATGAATTGCCTACACCATTATGAAGCAATCAATTTGTTACTAGCTTGTAACAAATTATAAGAGCAGGATATGAATCAATTCTGCTGAGATGTTACAATGGATGAAAATTATAAAATCAAAATACCGATATAGAATTATGTCAAAAGTCCCAAACATATACACAATTTCACGGTCCAATCATTAAACTAACTTGTTACAAATGCACTGTGATAATGTGTACACGAAGGAAAACATCAATTTTGTAGTAAAATAGCATAAATCTTTCTTCTTCATATCATATTAATACAATAATCCATTAGCCGGGTCACCAGTAGTGTTTTGGCCGGGTTGTGGCCTTAGGGAGTTCGTTCTAGTAGCCTCCTTTAGCAGAGCAAGATTTCGACTGGAAGAGGAACTGGTTAGCATTGCTCTTCAGCTGCCTCGGTGGCAATGCCGGTGACTTCAAGGTAACCAAACTCTACTCCTCGGGCTTTAAGTTCTCGGTAGCATCCAAAGATGTTGGGTTGTTTATCTACAACCTCAGAAGTTACCGATGTAAGGAATTTGCTATCTACTTCAATCTATGGGGCAATGGTGGAGCTAACTGGCAGAAAGAATTCCATCAATGGACCGAGGAGCAAAAAAAGAGTGGACTACGATTCAGAGGAGAAAGAAATCTTATGCGGAGGTTGTGCAGTTGGGCTCTAGGAAGGTGTTTTCCCACTGCACGGGTGCAAATTCAGTACCTTTGAGAAACACCAAGAATGTTCATTTTCAGCCTAATTCCTCCAAAGAGAAATCATCAAGGGATCAAAGGAAGACAACTCAAAAGGGCTCCCGATTTATTTTCGGTTTGAAAGCCAATTTATCCCAAAGCCTGGCGGCTCCTACCAGACTTCAGACTTCTGGCATCATTCTTCCTCAAGCCGCTACCAGCCAAGCCCAACGCTGCATCTCGTTGTCTCCTTTCTGGCCACTCTAGATGGAGCTGCCGAAATGCCATACGATGTCACACTTGCAAGGCCTTGGGCCATGTGGCGAAAAATTGCAAGGACTTATTTTCTAAACCTGGTTTCGTTCCTTTGCCATTTTTCTCTTCTGCAGTTAGAGACTAGGACTGGGCAGGACAGATGTGCAACACTTGGTTCCGAGGAATGGCTGAGATTAATCCGAACTCACTACCTGTACCTACCTTCAATTCTCTCAGAACTTGGAACACATTTCGTTGGGCTTCCGCAGAAAGCTTCGGTCCCCCCGAGGCAAACCGGTCCTGCCACTTCATCTGCCTTGCCTCCCCAGCGCTCCCCTCGGTTCTCCTCCCCACCTACCAAAGACTGGGCGATCATCCCATTTGACCCCATGGCGAACTTCGAAGGGGATTTCAAACCTTTCCTTCCTCGAGGGTATGATCTGCTACATGTGGAGGGTAGACACAGCCGGGCGCGGGTGATCTGTGGTAGGGCACCCACCAACAATGAAGACTAGGCCATAGCGATCATCAATCCTATGCCGCTGGGTCAGGTACCATTCCCTAATGTGGAAGAGATTCTCTCTGAATTTCTGATAGGCATCAGGAGATTCCGCATTCGTGGTATACAACCCTGTCCATTTGGTGCGGCCTATGTGAAGTTCAATAGTGTTCATGCTCGAGAAGCGATGATACAAGCCAACCCACATGTTTTTGAAGGTGTTCATATCTCCTTTATTAAGCACAACGAGGGCCTTGACTGGAAAGGTGTAAACTTCAACAGAGAATGCTGGATTATGCTTGTGGGGTTCCCCTTGGATTTTTGGAACATGACCTACATCCAGGAAGCCATTAACAGCTTTGGTCGGTTGCTGGTCTGGGAGAAAGATCTAACCAACCTTTCTCGCATTATTGTAAAAGCCAGAGTCATTGACTTGAATTTGGTACCAAAAAATATCCAGATTACGGATGGCGATGACTTTCGAAGTGAGTCTTGGACAGTGCCCTGTGAAATCATCGCACAAAACATCCTGGGAGCAGGTCCCCCGGATGAAGATGAACCACCTGAAGATGGCGGTAATCCACACCCTCCGCCCCAACAACCCTGGAACCAACCGCCACAGGAACTGGGATTCGATAACCAAAACAACGAAGGCGCTGAGATGCAGGGTGAAGCGCAAGGAGCACCTAATCAGCAGGCCCCGCAGCATGAACAACAATTGCAAAATGCAGAAAATTGGGATCCTGGTTGCCTCAGGAACTGGAAGCACAACCCTTACTTGAAGTTGATCAAGGCATGATGGTGGCACCAAACCATTTGGACCCTGTGGTACCATTGGCAGAAATTGTATTACCCTAACCTGCTCACAATAGCCTGGAGCTCTCGGATGAGGCACCCTCTTTGGCCTCTTCTTCACTTTTGGTTAACTGCAATGAGCACACCGGGCAACTTCACCCCCCATCGGTACAAATCCGGACCTCAATCTGCCAGTATAGCAAGAAGGTGCCAACTTACCGCCTTTAGGGCCGGGACAGGTAAACCTGGATTTGCAGCTCGGGATGGCGTTGGTACCACACTGAGCTGCATGCTAGCTACGCGAGTAGGGCTACTAGCACCCCAACCATCTACCCATCGTTTGAATCACAGGCTTGGGCTCAAAACTTTACTCCACAGGCTGACGCAACTCTGCAATCGGTGGTGGACATCCCTTCCAAATGGGCCAAATTTTTCTCTTCGTTACTTTTGTCACCAGAAAGATTCACAGTGGCAAAAGACATTTTAACATCAGACATGTGGGAATTTATCTCGCAATCTTTGGAAAACCAAGGAAGGTTCAAACCATTTGCCATACCTGACAGATGCCCAACGACAATAGAAGACTTGCAGGAACTAAAATTGAAGAAGAAGAGTCTGAAGGCCACTCCTCGGCAACAATCACCTATCAACTTAGACAAGGGTAGGCCTACAGCCGATGAAGAAGGTGGGCCTAACATCACTTATGATTCTATGAGCTTTTCCACCTCACTAGCAAGGAAGACTCTTTTAACCTCACTTGGAACGAGTTCGGAGGAACACCATAAAACAAAAACGCCGAAAAGGGCTATCTCTCTGGTAGAGACAGAAGTGCATAGAAGCATAAGGATTAAGGCACTTAAAGATGGCTACATGCGTAAGCCTGGTATTGACAAGCAACCCATGCTACAAGAAGTGACCCCGCCCATCCTCTCAACCAAGATTATCAAGAATCTCTGTTTGGACTACTGCAAGATGCCACCGGAAGAGGTTAATGACACAAAACTCAATAGAACTCCTCTCAAAGACAGGAAGGAGGAAGCTCAGCATGCTCAAAATGAGAAGGACAAGTAAAACTAAGAGAGGTGGGGGTGTACGTTGCAGAAGCACTTGCGTTGGAGCTTTCTGCAGCAACACTACTAATTTAGAATTTACTACACTAGGTATTACAACAATGGGAACGTTACCTGGATGCTTTTGTCTTAGCCCTGTACCTCTTTTTGGCCTATTTGGGGCTTTCATGTACTCTGCCTGTGTATCTTGTATATGCTGGCTTCAAGGTAGGATGCTTCCGGTTCACTATGACTAGACAGTGGAAAATCCTATCTTGGAATGTCAGAGGCCTTAACTCTGACAAGAAATGGAGGCATATTCGCAACAAGATTGTAGAGAGTAAATGCCACACTTTGTGCTATCAAGAAACTAAAAGATAGTGCCTGGAGAAGGCTTTTCTTGCAAACTTTTGTCCTACACGTTTTAATAACTTTGAGTTTCTTCCCTCGATTGGGGCTTCAGGGGGACTACTCATAGCTTGGACCGATTCCATATTCACAGGGAGCAACACGCTTAAGAATAAATTCTCCATCTCAATTGATTTCACTTCGGTTCACTCAGGCCAAACTTGGACTCTTTTAAACATCTACGTCCCGCCCAGAGCTGACTCTAAAGGGAGATTTCTTGAATGGTTCTCCAACATTAACATGCAACCCAACCTGGACTATCTTATTGTGGGGGACTTTAACTTTATTCGAGCACCTTAGGACAGAAACAAACCGGGCGGAAATATCAATGACATGCTACACTTCAATGCTGCCATCCGCTATCTCGGACTAGTTGAACTGCCATTAAAAGGTAGAACCTTCACCTGGAGCAACATGCAAGGATATCCTCTCCTGGAAAAACTTGATTGGTACTTTACCTTCAACAGCTGGACTACTCACTACCTGAACACTTTAGTCGCACCTTTGGCCAAATTTGTCTCAGACCATGTGCCTTGCGTGATTCAGATCAACTCAATCATTCCTAGATCCAACATCTTCAGATTTGAGAATCACTTGTTGGAGTACAATGAATTCGAGAACCTGGTGAATCTTGTTTGGCATCAAGCGGTACACGCCACTGACCCGGGCAGACGGATTAATCAAAAATTCAAAAACCTCCGGTGCGCACTCAGAAACTGGTCAAAACAATCACCAAACCTTCGGATAGTCATAGCCAACACAAATGAGGTTATTTTGTTTCTGGACACTCTAGAAGAATTCAGATCTCTCTCCACTCAAGAATGGAACGCCAGGGAGTTATTAAAAGACCATCTAAGCCATCTTTTAAAACGACAACATGTTTACTGGAAACAAAGAGGAGCCATAAACTGGGCAAAGCTGGGTGACGAAAATACTAAGTTCTTTCATGCCAAAGCTACCATCCGATATCGCTCAAACTACATTTCAGTCCTTCGAGATGCATTCGGAAATGAAGTCAATAGTCATCATGACAAAGCAAAACTTATTTGGGAGGCATACAAGGAAAGATTAGGTACTTCCTCAGCACCTCAATTACATTTCAACCTCGCTGAAATCATCCTACCGCATCATCAGCTGGATTGGATGGATGAACAATTCACTCACCAGGAGGTTGATGAGGTCATTAAGTCGCTGCCTCCGGATAAGTCACCAGGACCAGATGGCTTCAATGGACAGTTTTTCAAAAATTGTTGGAGCATCATAAGACAAGACTTCTACGAACTTTATGATGCTTTTCACAGGAATGACCTCAATCTACAAACTATCAACTCTGTCCTTATTGCTCTCATCCCAAGAAGGACAACCCCATGGGGGTTAATGATTTCAGACCGATATCTTTACTCAACACCTCCTTTAAGATCCTGACAAAGTTATTGGCTAATCGTTTACATCAGAATATTTTGGAATTAGTCCATGCAAACCAATATGGATTCCTAAAATCACGTACAATTCAAGATTGCCTTGCCTGGGCCTTTGAATATCTGCATATATGTCACACTACAAAAAGGAAATTATAATCCTAAAATTGGACTTTGAGAAGGCCTTCGACAAAGTTGAGCACACGATTATTTTAGCGATCTTGCAGCATAAGGGATTTGGGCCTAAATGGATGGCTTGGATTCGTGACATCCTCAACACAGGAACCTCATCGGTCTTACTCAATGGAGTGCCGGGGAAACTACTTCATTGCAAAAGGGGCGTCAGACAGGGAGACTCGCTATCCCCACTACTATTTGTTTTGGCAGCCGATCTACTTCAAACATTACTCAACAAGGCTATGAGCCAGGGTATCATGACTCCCCCGGTGAATTATCAAGCTTGCTTGGACTTCCCGGTGGTCCAATACGCAGACGATATGCTCATTATAATGCAGGCCTGCGCGAAACAACTTTTCTTCCTCAAAGGGATTCTTAACACTTTTGCGGACTCCACTGGACTCAAGGTCAATTTTCACAACTCATCCATGATCCCAATTAACATCTGCATGGACAACATGGAAATCCTTTCTCGTACATTTGGTTGTCAACTGGGCTCTCTTCCGTTCACCTATTTGGGACTCCCCCTGGGAACGACAAAACCAAAATTCTTAGACTTCTTCCCACTCATTCAGAAAGTTGATAGAAGGCTTGCCAGCTGTGCAACCTTCCTCTACATTAGAGGTAGATTAACTCTGGTGAACTCGGTCTTCTCACAATTACCAACTTTCTATATGTGCCTGCTCAAACTTCCTAGTGGAGTCATCAAATAGATTGATAGAATTCGCGGGAATTGTCTGTGGAGAAGCTCGTCAACAGATGCACGAGGAAAATCACTGGTCGCCTGGAAAGAAGTCTGTAAACCAAAAAAGCAAGGGGGATTAGGAGTTTTAAATCTAGGGATGCAAAATCAGGCGCCAATCCTAAAAAACCTACATAAGTTCTTCAACCATGCTAATCTGCCCTAGGTGAAGCTGATCTGGGAAGCATATTATCTTAAGCAACTGCCTTCAACCAATGGGCGTAAAGGATCGTTTTGGTGGCGGGACATTCTCAAGATGCTGCTTCAATACAAGGGCCTGGCAACCTGCTCGGTAGGGAATGGAAGATCAGCATTCTTCTGGAAAGACCTGTGGAATGAGAATCTACTTTACCAAAAGTACCCAGAATTGTTTTTGTTTTCTAAGTCTGAAACACTTTCGGTAGCAGCCGCAAAACAAGTGGACTCAATGGCCTCTCTATTCCATCTTCCGTTGTCAACTCAAGCGTTCACTCAATTCCAACAGTTGCAACAGAACATGCAAGAAATGGAACTCACTGATCAGGAAGACACTTGGCATTACATTTGGAATTCAACAATCTACTCGTCAACTAAAACCTACCAGCACCTCATGGGCACCCACACGATGACGGATTATTATAATTGGCTATGGGCTTGTAAATGTCAAAGACGACACAAAGTTTTTTTTCTGGTTGCTACTCAAAGACAGACTCAACACCAGAAATCTTCTTAAGCGCAAGAAGTGCCCACTAGAGGATTACAACTGCATCCTATGTGACCAGGGAGCTGAAGAAACTGCCCAGCACCTCTTCTGGAATTGCCCATTTTCACAACAATGTTGGGATCTTGTCTACCTTCAGCATGCATTACTTTCAACTACTCATCAAGCCTTGCTTCATCTCAAGAACTTGCACAATCAAATCTCCATGGAAATCATTGTGCTTTCAACTTGGGCTATTTGGATCACAAGAAATAACAGGATCTTCAAGAATCAGGAACCTAGCTTGTTGGGTCAAGGCGATCTTCACAAAGAATTTGCGTTGGTCATACAACGTGCCAGACCACCTTTCAAACCACTATTTTCGGATTGGCTATCCAATTTTGGCTAGCTGTTCTACCTTTTTTTTCTCCTTTATCCTTTTCTTCGCTCCTCTTCTCCCCCGCTCCCTCTGTCTTGTATTTGTTTAGCTCTCCTCTTTTTACCCCCCTCTCTCTTTGTTACTGTTACTTCTTCTTATTTATTTAATTGCAGTAGGAGACTTTCCTACTGTTTTCATCAAAAAAAATAATCCATTAGCCGACATCTACATTCAATTGTTCACCCTTTTTTCATTCAACTTCACTAAACAAAGAAAAGGAGTATGCAAAACTTCGGCATAAATAAAAGATAAACTGATCTCTCCATATTGAGTATTATGAATCGGGACACAAAACAATTCCCATCTTGGATTGCTTCTTGAACTTACAATCAATTCCTAACAACAAAGCAATGAAGCCACTTAGATAAGTTTTCCTAGGTCGGAAAGGCATTTAGTTATTGACTCTTATTGAGACATATAAAAAAGACACTAGTTCATTGAGAACTCCAAAAACAAACAAATTTTGCTAGAAAATAGAAGGACATCTATTTTCTACAGCTTTGAATCATGGAAAAATTGATAGAGAAACTACGTGCAGAACTAAAACAAAGCATGTGCAACTGTACAACAGAGGCATCATGCATGCATGATATATGTCAATCAGCTCTTTCTTAATTTTTACTTCTCCTATGGATGTGAAGATCAGTTACATATCCCCCTTGTAGGAGTGAGGTAAGTAGTTTTAACCTGTACGTCCATGCATATATGCATGAGGTAATCGTCCTAGAACTCAAAGACAAGGAAACTATGTACTGACTGAAAGAAACTATGCATATATGCATGCACATGTAAGATACGACTTTGTGATATATGTACATACACTATTGAATATCAACAATACCTTGAATTGTCCTCTGTCAACTCGCAAGCATATCCTCCATTGCTTCGCCTGCACACTGAACACAAGAAAATGGTTCATATAAATGCTATATTGGAAGGTACAACTACCACTTAAACTTGAAGTAAACTACTCTAATAATTATGAATTTACCTTCATCATCATCATTGAATCCAATAAACCAATCTTTGGTCCAGATTAGAGCCTTAAGGCTTTCAGGGGATAATGAAGTCCGATTTTTACCAATAATTCTGCCAGCAACACTAAAGGTTGATTCGGAGGACACCTTACTGACGGGAATTGCTATAAAATCTCTAGCCAACGAAGGCAAAATTGGGTAGACATATGCATTTCTCTTCCACCAACCCAGAAACCCAAAAATCTCATCGGTCTTCAAGGGTAGGGCTAGAAAAATAGCTCGAGGCTCGCAAGCCTGCTCGAGCTCGTCACGGCTCGAGCTCAGGATCGTTAATTTTCGAGTTGAGCCGAGCCGCCTGTCCAGCTCGTCAAACAAACGAGTCGATCTCGAGTCGGCTCGCGAGCCTAACTCGGCTCGACCCAACCGCCCAGGTCCAGTCTGCCGAATAAATTCCCCATCGCCTCCAGCCCTCCCCCTCCTCCACCCGCCGGCCACCACCTCCGGCCTTCCCCTTGGTAGCTTCGCCCGCCGCCTCCCTTTCCCCGCCCCCTCGCCCAGCTCCATGCCTCCACGGGTGGCCATCACCGCCGCTCCTTCCTCCGCGCCGCTGTCCTCCAGGCTCCAGCCCGCCACCGCCGTCCCTTCCACTGCACCGCCGTCTAGGCCACCAACACCGGCGCTAGGAGGATGGAGGAGATCTGGGCTTGAATGCTTGATCTTGCGATTTGCTTGTTTGTTCTTGCCATTCATGCTTGCTTCTATCATTCTGTGCATGTTTCTTAGTTTCGCTGATGAATGGATGATTGAAAATTTTCTTGATGTGTGAATGGATGAATGGATTAGTTGATTGCAATGCCGAGCGCGGATGTCAAATTGATGCAGTTTTTGCTCAGGCTCGCGAGCCGCTCGAGCGATCGAGCTCCATTCTGAGCCCGAGCCAAGCCCCTCTCCTGGCTCGTTTCTGAAACGAGCTGAGCCGAGCCAAGCTCACTGTTCACCCGAGCCAGAACGAGCCTGGCTCGAGCTGGCTCGGCTCGGCTCGTTTTCACCCCTATTCAAGGGGACACCCTAGGATCTTCTAAGTAAGTGTTTAACTCAGACCGTTGAGTGTGTGCTTCTAGATTTTGTGATGTGAACTGATCCAAGGCGAATTCTATCCATTGTTTACCAAAAAGTGTCTCTCCCAAGGATCTAGCAGAAGAACTAGAATCACTAGCAACCATATGTTCATCAGATTGTAGAAATGTGGGCAAGGCACGGCTCCTCACAATTTCCTCGTACTATGAGTAATACTTATCTAAAGAAGTTCACAACTTCCTCATCTTTTTCCTCAACATCTTCTTCAATGGTATGAATATAAAGAATTTTTAAAATAATATTATTTTAATAATAATTACAAAAAATAAATAGTCGAAATAAAAATAACAAATTTTTTCTGTTGCTAGTTGAAACGGCGACAGGACCTGGTCACCATTTCAACTAGCAACAAGAGCCCATTTACTGCCTCGTCACCGGTTCAACCCGTGATCGCTAGTTCAACTAGCGACATGCTTTGATTTGTGTGCAGTTGCCAATTAAACTAGCGATAGGAACCCGCGCCTTCCTGTCGTAAGTTCAACTAGCGATAGAGGACAAGCTATATGGCACATTTGGCACGCCGTGTCTTTCTGGCGGCTTAGGTGGTCGCTCTGAGGTGAGCAGTGGGTAGAAGAGATTTGGGGCCTGTTTGTTTCGGCTGTGTTTTTATGAAAAGCGGCTTCCGGCTATGCTGCAGGGCTTTCTGGCTGTAGGTTGAACGGTTGGGCTTTTCTGATTTGGTGTTTGGCTTTTAGGTAGGCTGGCTGCAGCTTCTGAGATGTGAAATGTCTAAAATGCCCCTGAGGACAATAATAGCTTGTTTGATGTCGTTTAACGCAATTAACAACATTTAACGACGACAATTGACGACATTTAACGATATTTGACGACAATTGATAATATTTAATGACAATTGACAATATTTAACGATGTTTAATGACATTTAACTATATTTGACGATATTTAACAATATTTAACAACATTTAACGACAATTGACAACATTTAATAATATTTAACAACATTTAACGACAATTGACGAGGCATTGACAATAAGAGGAATATGCATTAATGAATATAATTATAAACTACTTCTGAGCAAGTTGCACTGATCCTCTAGATATCAAGTACACCTTACCAACAATTGTTACAATAAATATTTATTACAACAATTGTTATATAAATAATTATTATAACAAATAATTATTACAAACAATTAATGCCCCCTCCACTTTTTTCCGGGCTTGGGACCGGCATCGGCAGTGTTAGGCACTTTGTTTAAGTCTGTTTAAGTCAACGTGATAATAATTGGCAATAAGATAACACAAGTCTAGGAATGAGAATAGCGAGACCATATACATTGGCAATCATATTACCACAAATGCAATGACAAGTCCAGATCAAACAAACCAAAAGTGACTATAATTCATACTAGTACCACATTCATGCTCACATTCAACATGATCATAATTGACAATAAGAAAACATAAGTCTAACCAGAGTTCATACCATGCTCATCATCACCAAAAATTCACCCATGTGCCTAGGCCCAACCACTTGCACAGGACCGTGTTGTGCACCTCAAGCCCTCGACAATAACAAGCAACATATTTTGAGGTTCAACCAGTAGAATTTGGAATAATTACACAAAAAAAACATTTACAAGTGCAATGTTAGTGATCACATATACTATGAAAATTAACTAATTAGAAGAACAAGAGCTATTCGATTACCTCTAGATGGAAACAATTCAAAAAGAGGGGAATCCCAATGATTACGCCTATAGAAACACACAGTTGCATTATTCTTCCTTACCAGATCTTCAAATCTCTCACAATAGAAAAAGCTGATAAGCGGGCAATGGCACCGACTGCATAGCAGTAAATGGATAGAAACACAAAGTTGCATTATTCTTCCCAGGAACCCGATACAATAACAAAGGATTTCATATTCTATGAAATATTTCAGTGATTTGAAAAAACAATGCCAACTATATATAACATATCTGTAGTTTGAAATCAAACAACACTAAGCGCCATTGTACTACTATACTAAACTTGTGAATTGTGATTCACAAACATCAATGAACCATCGAGAACCACAAAACAGCGCCAGGATCATCATCGAGGAGAGCGGCGGCCGCGAGAGGAGGTTCTCATACTTGGCATGCTACAAAAGTATGCCTTTCTTCCTTCTCACGCCACCCAATACCAGTTTAAGAAAATTAGTGACAAGAATCAACCAAGCACATAAGAATATGCACAATATATACATATGAACAACTGATATATCCAGTTAGGAACTTATCATATATAGCTAATGTGTCAAACTGCCACTATATATGAGTAATGAAGTTAACAAACAACATGAATCAATGTAGCACTACTTGCATAATTGTGTTACATTAGCCTGTCAGAAGAATATGAGTTTCAACAGATATTATCAATCCTATATAAATGTAGAAGAAAAATAGAAAATTCAATAAGAGAGTGATATGGGTTCTATTTTTCATCACTACTTATGGTCAATGTGATTCTTTTGGTTTCTTGAATGTGAGATATTGTGAAATTCAGATGATAACCATGTATCGATACCCATTTTTGTTCAACCAAATGACACATATTGGTACTAGTGCATTGCTGGTACTAGCAAATTTACAAAAAAAAAACATCAATTCTACATAGCAAAAAATGGATGAACAAAACATGGACAAACTCAATTCTTTCATTCATTTGGACAATTTGCCACTGGTTGCAATGTCATAATGATACCTATAACATACTCAAATCAATGTCAGCTAGTCAATGTACAAATGAATGTCTTATGTGCTATCAGGTTAGCAAATGATACAAGACAGGATAATCAAATTATATACAAGATAATCAAATTCAGGAAATAGGATAGTCAATTATATACAAGACATTGAACAACAAGCATCAAACATAGAATTATCATCAGCACTAATCTTATGACATGAGTTCATACCATGCATCGTACTAGCAATGCAAAGTGCAACTAGCAATTGAAATGCCTAAATTGTTCCAGTGTGCAATGCAAATCCCTAGTGTGAATGCCTGAATTGTTCCAACCGGCAACGACGCACAAGGGAGGAGGAGGGGGAGGGCGGCGCTGGCTCGGGAGGTGGATGGAGGAGGCAGCGGTGGTTCAGGAGGTGGAAGGAGGAGGCGGTGGTGGCTCGGGAGGTGGAGGGAGGAGACGGCGGTGGCTCGGGAGGAGGGAGCCAGGGAGGAGAGGGGCTTGGACGGCGCCGGCACCGGAGATGGGAGGAGGACAAGAGAGGACGGCGATGGGGGAGGAGAGGAGGATTAGAGAGACGCGTGTGGGGGGCACTACCTGCGCAGAGGAAGACTCGTAGCATCCGAAGGGGAGGTCGCCGACGAGGAGGGAGGTGGAGGAGGTGCGCTGTGGAGGAGGGCGTCGGGGAGGATGGAGCCGGGGAGGACGAAGACGAGGCGGGCGAGCGTGAGATCCAGATCTGGATCTCACGAGGAGGAGGTGCACCGGGGAGGAGGAGGGGCTCGGCCACGTGGGGAGGAGAAGGGAGGGGCGACACCGGCGGGGAGGAGGAAGAGGAGGGGCTCGGGGGCGCTTGGGGGTGGCAGGGGCTCAAGGAGGAGGTGCGGGTCGGGGAGGAGGAGGAGGGGCGGCACCGCGTGGGGAGGAGGAGGGGCTCGGCCGCTTGGGGAGGAGGATAAGGCGGGCGTGGGAGGAAGGAGCTGAGGGCACGGGGGGAGGGTTAGGGTTTTGGGCGTGAGGGGAGGAAGGGGTGGGGTTTTTGTGCGATGGCAATCGGTGGGTAAATTACCCCGAACTTCAGGGGCAATTTGGTAACGACGGCTGCGGGAAGCGGCGGAAGCGCCTCGCGGGGCTTCTCGCTTCCGGCTTCGAGACGTTCAATAAGAAAGCAGCTTCGGAAAAAGCCACCTCGAAAAGCCGGCCGTTTGGTTCGGCTTCCGGCTTTCTCGGCCGAAAGCCGGAAGCCAAAGCCGAACCAAACAGGGCCTTGGTGTTTGGCTTTTTGGCTTTTAGGTAGGCTGGGTGCAGCTTCCGAGATGGAAAATGTCTGAAATGCCCCTGATGATAGTAATGGCTTGTTTGATGCCGTTTAACACAATTAATAACATTTAACGACAACTGACGAGTATTAACGACGACTAACGCAATTCATGACAACTACTGCAATTGACGATAATTACCGCAATAAACGACAACAATCGTAATTGATAATAATTAACTGTAATTAACGATGATTAACATGACTGACTACAATTGATCTCATTCAACGACGATTAACGACAATATAACGCAAACAACGCAATAAACCACAATTAGTGTATTTAACGACAATTATTACAATAAACATTTATCACAACAAATAACTATTAAAAATAATTATTGCAATGAATAAATATTACAATAAGTGATTATTAAAGTGAATAATTAATAAAATAAATAAATATTACATAACATTACATTTACAACCGAAAAAAGAAAAAGAAAAGAAAAAAAAGAAACATAGTCGACGACAGCAGCTAGGGTTTGGGCCGCCACCAGCGGGGTCGCCAGGAGAGGACTTGGGTGGCGGGGGAGGAGGGCGGAGGCATTGGGCGTCGGGAGAGGAGTTGGGCGCCAGGAGAGAGGGAGGAGGTCGGCGGCCGGGCCAATGCGGGGTAAAGGGAGGAGGGCGGCGGCTGCGGGAGGTGGGAGGTGGAGGAGGGCGGCCAAGGAGGGAGGAGGAGGTGGAGGAGGGCGGGGATGGCGAGATCTAGATCCAAATCTGGATCTGGGCCACGCGAGCGCCGGGCAGGAGGCCGACAGGAAGGAGGGCACCGGGAGAGGAAGGAGCCGGGGAGGAGGGCAGGCGGGGGAAGAGGAGGAGGTGGGCGGGCGAGCGGGGGAGGAGGAGATGGGCGGGCGAGTGGGTGCGGGAGGAGGGAGCCGAGCAGGCAGGGGGCTTTGTGGTGGCTTTATGGAGTGGCAATTGGCGGGTAATTACCCTTGAACTTTGGGGGTAAATTGGGAATGGAGGCTGCGAGAAGCCGCGGAAGCTCCCCGCGAGCGGCTTTTAGCTTCCGCATGTTGTAACACGAAGCGACTTCGGGGAAAAGCGGTTGTGAAAAGCTAGGTGTTTGGAACGGCTTCCGGCTTTTTCGAGCGAAAAGCCGAAGCCGAAGCTGTTCCAAACAAGGCCATAAAACCACCAAAATTGGCCTAAAAGTCATTTTAATTCGAGAAAAAGAAAAGAGAGAGGAGGAGAGAGGAGAAAGCAAAGCGCTGCCGTTCCGTAGTGGAGGAGAGAGAGGGGAAAGCAGATTCGGTCGCCTACTTTGCAGGTAAATGTTCTTGCAACTTTGTATTTAAATTCAAAACTCTGGTAGGTTAGCAAATAAAACTATCGACATAGAATTCAATGAATTAGATAATTTTAGTTGTAGTGTAGTTTGATGTAATACATCATTTTAGCTGTGTATAGTTTAGTTTATCATATAGATATCATTTATGATACAATACTAGAATGATTTAGATTAAATCCACAAAAAATACCAAAACAAAGCTGAAACTTTGTAGATTTTCACTTGTACACAGTGCGGTAAAAATATGTAAATGACGAAAATACTTTTAAAACTAGAAAAAAAGCAAGATACCTATGAAAATTCTATGAAAATTACATAGTAGCAAAATAGGGTATGTAGACCATAATTAAAAAAATCTCAACTTAAATTTGGTTTCCATCTGTACAAGGTAAATAATTTGTAAATGCCAAAAATACTTTTTAAATTAGGAAAATAGCAAGATTCCTCTAAACATTTTATACAAATTTCAGAGTAGCGAAATAGGGTATGTATACCTAAATTAAAATATTCTAAATTTAAATTTGGTTTCCATCTATACATGGTAAATAATGTGTTAATGCTAAAAATATTTTTAAATAAGGAAAATAGCAATATACCTAGGAAAATTCTATAAAAATTTCAAAGTAGTGAAATAGGGTATGTAGACATTAATTAAAATATTATCAACTTAAATTTGGTTTCCATTTGTACAAGGTACATAATTTGTTAATGCCAAAAATACCTTTTAAACTAGAAAAATAGCAATATTCCTCTAAAAATTCTATAAAAATTTCAAAGTAGCGAAATAGGGTATGTAGACCTTAATTAAAGAAATTTTGAAGTTAAATTTGGTTTCCATTTGTACATGGTAAATAATTCATTAATGTAAAAAATACTTTTTAAACTAGGAAAATAGCAAGATACATCTAAAAATCTATACAAATATCAGAGTAGTGAAATAGGGTATGTAGACCTTCATTAAAATATTATCAACTTAAATTTATTTTCCATTTATACACGGTAAATAATTTGTTAGTGCCAAAAATACGTTTTAAACTAGAAAAATAGCAAAATATCTCTAAAAATTATATACAAATTCTAGAGTAGTGAAATAGGGTATGTAGACCTTAATTTTTTTAAAAAAATTCTCAACTTAAATTTGGTTTCTATTTGTACATGGTAAATATTCCCTAAATACTAAAGACACTTTTTAAACAAGGAAAATAACAAGATACCTCTAAAAAATCTAAAAAAAATCCAGAGTAGCTAAATAGGATATGTAGACGTTAATTAAAATATTATCAACTTAATTTTAGTTTCCATTTGTACACGGTAAATATTCCTAAATGCTGAACTTTTTAAATAAGGAAAATAACAAGATACCTCTAAATTTTTATAAAAATTCCAGAGTGGCTAAATATTGAATTAATTAGATATGTCACTTCTTATTACTTTTTATGCATGTTTTATAGTATCTACAATGTATGCACTGAATTTCTAGGTATGGTGGCCCAAAAGACACTGCGTAGTAGGTGTACGAGTTGCTTGACGCGGCTATTGACTCAGTCACCGTAGCCGTCTCAGTACCATCCTCCTCCAAGAGGGCGAGGAGCCCATTCAACTTGGCGTGTTACGGCTGCACACGCCCATGAGGGATGGAGGGTGGACCCACGTTGGGTTTCGAGGTACATGTAGTTGTGATCTTCGTGTACTCAATTTCAGTCTGAGTTGTGTGGGTGGACTCACATATGTTCTTAATCCTTTCGACACAAGTTGAGAGCGGTAGGCCTCCTTCCACTAGTGTGGATGGTGGAGGCGATGTGGGAGGATGACTAGGACATCGTGGGAGATGGCCGTATGTCGAGGCAATTTTCAAACGACCGGTGCCTCCTGATAGCACTGGTTCATCGTTGGTGGCTGAAGACGCACATGTTCCACCTTTCGTATAGGGAGATGGCGCCGACGCTTCAGGACGTGGGCTTCCTGACCTGGTTGCTCTGCGCGGGCTTCCTCTTGGCAGCGTACAACGGCCCAGACACGTGGTGCATGGAGATCCTCGCAAGGTTCTAGGGGGTGCTGTCGCCCAACGCTGGCTATAGGGAGTTCAGCAGTACGCACGGGCCTACGTTGAAGTGGATTTGCCCGTTCTACATAAGTATTTATAACTCTTGTGTTTCCGCTTCAATTGCTTTGTTCAACTTAGTTATGTGTCTCTGTCTTCTTGCAGTCAGAGCGTATGGCACCAAACGCACCCGAGCACGTAGTGAGGAGGCACTTCGACACCTACTTGCTATGGTTGTTCGGGTGGGTCATGTTCCTAGGGTCCCACGGCGACAACGTCGACAAGCACATGATCCGCTACGCATGGGAGCTGGCAGACCTGTAGGTGGAGGCGATCTAGCCATACGCCTAGGGCCCGACGGTGCTATGCGCGATGTACTGCGCCCTGTGCGACACATGCTACCGGGTTCGAGACAGCTCCATCCTCTTCGGATGCCCGCTGCTTCTTCAGCTATGGTCCTTCGAGCGTTTCCAAATCAGATGACCATAGCTGGACCTGGGAGCCTACACCAATGCCTTGTATGCCGCCGCTGATGACGTGGACCAGCCGACCATGGTTACGATGTGGTGTCGCCGATGGGTAAGTTTTTTTTAACCTTTAGTGTTTTTCGTAATGTAATTTAATTGCATATGCTAAGTTTTGGTGTTTGATTCCATAGGCCACCTTCACTCCGATCACTACGAACGCATCGTACCCGGACTACGTTGCGATGTTCGATCAGTTGATGGATGATCACATCATCTGAACACCGTACACTCCCAAGAGGGTGTACGTGTGCGTACCCCAAGGCGTGTCGAGCTTGTGCACGCAAGACTTCTGGTAGTGGTACACGAGGAGGGACTTGGTGCACGACGTCTTCGTGGAGTACCACGTGCACCGAGTGATGCACAAGTTCGGTCTACGACATGAGATCCCACTACCCTGGAGTCGGCAGTTGCCGCCGAACGTCCACAAGTAAGTTGACATTTTATTTCTGTCGTAGCCTTTCCCTTATGTAGTTATGAATTTAACATTTTGCATTCCACAAGCACACCAGGAGGGGAGCACCTGGTAGGACTTCCTGGGCTAACAGGATGTCCCCTTGGGTTGAGCGGTGGATTCACGCCTTGGAGGATGTGGTCTGAGAGGATGCTCCCTATGACCTCGGGGCATGCGAGGAGTACATCGAGTGGTACTCAACTCAGATGAGGGTTTGTTGCATAGGGTAGTGGATGACCCACCACGTCACGAGGCCGCGACAACCGACATGTAACCCAACCAGCCAGACTCTGCATTCCATTGCGTGGTATGTATTGAACGGTCCATACTTCTTATTTACTTCGCATGCTTTCAGTTTCTAACTTGTTAATTCTGTGTACAGAATGATGTACAATGGGAGATGCATGCGTTGGTGACCTCTGTGTGTAGTGTGACGCTTGGGGAGCGCTTCAGCACGATGGCGTAGAAGATCAGAGAGGCCATGGACCGGATGATAGAGAAGACATCCAGCTTACATCGTGTTGTAGGCCGAGGGACGTGGTGGACCCACTTGTGCGTGGATGGGGGGTGAGCCACGATGCGTCACGCCTCACAACTCCTCACCTGGACATGGTGGGTGGGTCCTTGTGGCATCGTGTCGGGAGTACCCCGACACAGTTCGCAAGTACACCTGAAACACTTAGTTATTTCAAAGTCCACTAGTTACTAACGACAATTTCTTTTGGTAGGTCCTCAGTTCCATCCGTACCCCATGGTAGGACTACGCTGAGCCGTCCGCTTCGATGCAATGATTAGGTATGTCTATCTTGTTTATACACATAATGTACTATTTCAGCATTTTCTTCTTGTTTACATGCATAACGTATTGTTCCATAGGTCGTACACCCATTTGGGATGAGGAGTTGGTATTGCACGAGGGAGCACAGACCTCGGACTTCGACATCGATGAGGATTGGGTGCCATCGATGAGGATTGGGTGCCATGGTGACTAGGTGTTTGTTGGGGCTTCACACCGCATGGTATGCCCAAAGCGAACCACCGACGAGCAACTAGGTCTTTGTTGGGGCTTCACCGTAGTCGCATGGTGTGCCCAAAGGACCCGCGAACTAAATATCAGTCATGTCATGCAAATATTAATTTATGTATAACTTAAATTATGCTAGTCTCGTATTTTGATACTATTTGTTTTTGTTGTGTGTACATGTAACCATATGGGAGTTAGCATCGTGACACCCCACACCACCCTAGTTCTAGCATTTTCGTACGCAAAATGACCACACCCTATTTCCCAAGTTATTATATCTCTAAGATTTCATTCGGTACTCTCAAATAAATCAAAGCTATTTTTATTATTGCTCCACCGAAGGGGGGCTATTTTTGTAATTACACCACTGAAGGGGGTTATTTTTGTAATTACACCATCAAAGGGGGTTGCTTTTGTAATTACGTCGTCGAAGGGGGCTGTTTTGTAATTGCGCCGTCGAAATCGCATTCCAAATATACTTGGTCACACCGAAACTCCTAAATTATTCTCTAATTCATATTTCCTTATCTTTTCAAAAATTATTTGTTGCACAGACACCTAAAGACATTACTAATATTATAAATAAAATTTAATTTAAAAATACCTCTTATCGCCATTTGAATTAGCGATAGGGATCCTGTCGTCAATTCAAAGAGCAACACAACTGTTCTGACACTGTTTCAATGGCGATAGGGCTCCTATCGACAATTGAAATGGTGACAGGGTCATGTTGTCGTTTCAATTGGCGATAGGAGCCTATTTTTGTAATTTGTAATTTTGACTATTTAATTTTGTAATTATTTATTAAAATAATATTGTTTAAAAAATTCTAAAAATAAAACCTAAGAAAGTCAAATTTTAGTGAAGGATCCAGCACGACTGCTATAAGCACAACATTTGGCTCAAACTAATACTTCCGAAACTTGACATACATAACACTAGCCAACTCCTTTAGAAGTTTATCTTGATTCCACCTTTCATTAAGTAAGACATCCCAAAAGTCCAACACCAATTTCAAAGAGAGATGCGTTGTGGGATGTTTATCCGCTGAAAAAGCCTTTGTGGCATCCCTAAAAACCTGCAAAAATCCATGAAGGGCCTCAGCCTTTGCCCAATCTTCCTCAGTTGGAGTTACATGGAATTGCTTAGTAGCATATCTATTGAGAGGAATTTTATACTCCAAAGCCTCATGGATTATGTCATATGTTGCATTTCATTGATGAGGGACAACAAGTACTAGCCCAGACTTTGTTTTGAGGCCCAATCTCTCGACAACTGAATTAAAGATCTGCATACGTGACGGTGATGATGTGATTGTTTTAATAATGTCCCGCACTCTCCCAATTGCTTGAACAACCACCTTTAGTCCATCTTGAACTATGATATTCAGCACATGAGCAACACACCTAACATGGAGATCCTCAGCTCTAAAAACATTTCAGCACCAAAAGTGTCGCGCAAATCCTTTGTAGCTTTACCATTAACACTTGCATTATCTAATGTCAATGTAAACAATTTGCTGATTAAGTCTCACTCTACCAAACAAGAGGTAATTTCATCATGAACAACATAAGATGTATGTGAAAAAGAAGTTTGCTTGAATGATATGATTATCTTATGCAACTCAAATTCCTCATCAATATAGTGTGCCGTGACACAAAGATATCCTTGATTTTAGTTTGATGTCCAGAGATTAGCAGTCAAATTAACATGGGAGACCAATTTTTCGACACTACCATGCACTAGTTTCTTCTCCTCTTCATATAGTGCAAAACAATTTGAATGAATAGTTTGCCCACCAATTACTATCAAAGATGGGTGGAAGTAGTTCAACAGTTTCTTCCAATAAGGATCCTCAACTTTTTGAAATGCAATCTCCATACTAATGAAAAACTTGGCAATTGGGGAGTGACACACTTGAGGGTCAAAGAGAGGCTGGTCCCCATCCATGATCTGTCGATTGCAACTCACCAAAAATACCTCCCTATCTCTTTATCTTCATGTGGAATATCACAACAATGCAATCCTATATGCTTATTTAGATGATTTGTGCCTTGCCCAGGTACACATGACAATTTCATCTTACAATACTTGCATACTTCCTTTTCTTTCCCAACTATAATTTCTAATTCAACGTATTCCCAGACCTTAGCTCATTTCTTTGATGTGCGACTTGGCGGATCAACCAAGAAGTCATGACTAACAACTGAAATTTCTGACATGGATGCAATCCTCTCCATTACGAAAAATTACCTAATACACATGGGCATAAAATAACATTAGATCCCTACTACATTTTTGTGTCAATAACTTAACTTTATAACATAACTTCTTTAACACTATAGCAACTTTACAAGTGGATTTATACTAGTATTGGTTTAAAAAGTACATTAAATAAAGAACAGAACAATCAGATTGAGATATTTTATGGAACATTATGTCTTAATTGGAGTGTAGGACAACAAGTCTTTTATTGGATTCCTTAGCTTGTAAGCACAGCAAACACTACATTTCTTGTGCGAATCGACACAATTACACAAAGAGTCATCATAAACGGTTCTAAACTGTCATCACAGATGGTTTCTGAACCATCTGAATTTTTGTGTCTGTGATAACAGACAATTATCACAGACGGTTTTTGAGCCATCTGTGATAAGTCACAATACAGACAATTCGTATAAATAATCGTCTGTGAAAAAAGATATCACAGACGGTTCTGAACAAGAACTATCTGTGATAATTGATTATCACAGATGGTTCTTATTCAGAACCATCTGTGAAAATAAATTATCACAGACAGTTTTTAGTCAAAACTGTCCGTGATAGTTTTTCCTATTAAAAAAAATCAAATTTTGAGCCAAACCAATCAATTGCTAGACAGTTGGACCGAGTATCTGCATATGGTTGATTAAACAATCTGGAATGAAAGAAAACTCAAACTGGACGGCGAACGAGCGGCGAAAACAGGTGCTGAAACTTCGGAGGCAGTTTTGAGGCCCTAAATGACCTTTTTTGGATTTTTTTTTTACTTTTCTAGAGCCTCACAAATGAATCTAAGCTTGACTTTTGTATTTAACTTTTCGTCAGCTTTCAAATGGGCCAAAGAACGTCACAATACGAGTTCATATGCAAAAGTTATAGCTGTTTTACCAGATAGTGCGCGAAATCAAAATCTATTCAGGTTCGGAGTTGTGGCCGAAGAGGAAAATGAGTTCGAGATGAAGAGGCAGACGATGGCCTAGTACTCGGAGTTAGAGATGCTGAGGTGCTCGCTGTCGATGTCCATGAGCTTGATCTCAAAATCCGCAAATCTTATCTTGATCTATTCATTCACAAGAAAACCACGGTCACCACTAAGAGCCACCAAAAGCAACAAGGCAGCGGGAGGCGACAAGCGATTGATCACTTACTGACGACTAGGGTGAAGTGGCTGGAGTCCATGGCCTGGAGCGAGAACCCCGTGCTAGAGTAGTCGAAGTTGGTGTCAGTCACCAGCTTGCGGATCGCCTCCAGGACCTTCTTGAGGAGGCTCCCCTGCACTAGCCGTAGCTCCCTAGGATTTATGGTTTGGGAGTGGATAGTGGTCAGGAGGGAGGAGAAGGGGAGATTAATAGGGAAGCATTTGGGGACACGAAATATTTCCCGCTCTGTGATACAAAATTATCACAGACGATTTTTAATTATAACCGTCTCTGATACTTGACAGACAGTTATAATTAAAAATCGTCAGTGATAATTGCAATTATCACAGACGGTTCTTGTTAAGAACCATCTATAAAGTATCACAGACATTGGTTTGCCATGGCCCTTGGTGGTAACATGATAAACTTGGTACTAGAGGAAAGAACTGAATACTACTCGCATATCCATTTCATCCTCCATACATGATTTCACTATCAAAATTAGCACATCCAGTTGATGAGCCTCGAATTGGTACACTAAATAAAAAGTGATTAAAAAAGAGAGAAGAACCAAAGAATTGATGAGCCTCGATCTAACTGGGATCTAGAGAGAGAGAGAGAGAGAGAGAGAGAGATACTTACCTCGTGGGAAGATGCATCGGTCACTGAGACCGGTGATGGACAAGCTTCTTGCCGTCAACGGACGGAAGCGGCGCGGAGATGATCGGCCCAAGGAAGGAGCGTGTCGTTGAGTAGATTTGGAGTCATCAAAGATAGTCATCCGACACTGAAACCGTGTGCTTGGAGTTGAAGAGGGCCGGTGCTTGCCGTCGCTGTTGAGGCGGCGCAAAGAGAGCTAGTAGGTCCCTCTACTATGCAATCTGCACTAACACAACCCTATCCCTTCCCTCGACTACAAGTGCGGGTTGGGCCTTTACACAACCCGAAATTACTAGACCATTTGAATCCTAGTCTAACCCTGTTTAAAGCATTAAATAGCCCAACCCTCTCGGCCCTATAAATCCTGGCCCATTACCAGGCAGGCCTAGGCAGACGCGTGGGGACAAGGACATTGGCAGTGCTCACGTCCCGTGGGACGCTGCCGCGGACCACTTCCTTCGTACCATTGAGATTCACTCTTATCTTTCCTAAATATTTAAATCTCATTATTAATTTCCCGTAAATAAGAAATTCGGCTTGGATTTGCTTCTTTGACCTTTCTTGAAGACACATTACAGCGGGGGAGGTGGAGTACATACTTCATGCATGCATTCTCTCGCAAAAGAGAGAGATGTTACTCCTTCAAAAAAAATGGAAAAAAAGGAAAGAAAAAATGTTACTCATGGGCCCATCAGTGGTCTATTTTCATGGACAAAAGCAACAGCCCACCAATGCACTCATCTACAGTCCAACCCGTTTGGGGTGGCAAATCCAGCCCGTCAATATCTCTCCATATAAAAGGAGGCAGAAAGGGGCTGAGGGGAGAGTGGCCATGTCACCCTCTTTTTCTGGGGCGTTGGATTTCAGCTTAGCTCATCCGCGGCCGTCTGATGGGATCTAGGCGCGTGTTGGCTCAAAAGCAACAACCCACCAATGCACTCATCTACAGTCCTACCCGTTTGGGGTGGCAAACCCAGCTCGTCAATATATAGGATCAGGGCCTTCCGGCTCCACGACTAGGGCGGAACATTTTTACACCGAACTGAATGAACCCAAGTTTTCGGTGTTCGGCTAGATTCTATATTGTCCGCTATTTGGCGTTGGTCTTAGTCTTGGTGCTCACATTGTAGAAATCGAATAAGCCGAAATAGCATCAGCTCCCAGCCCATCATGGCATCATCTTAGCTCCCAGCCCATCATCTTGCAAAGGCCCAGCCCAAAGGACAACCACCACTTTAGGGTTTTGGGTCGGCCACCTCCCTGGCCCATATGGCCACCTAGGGTTTCGGGAGGGGGCACTGTTCACATAACACTATTCACACATGAACAGTGCTACTACCTACTATTCACATGGCACTATTCATGCATGAACAGTACACCGCCCCTCCCTTTTCCTCCTTTAAGTAGTGGCTGCCTCCCCTCTAGTTCGGCGGATTTTGTTTAGTTAAAAGTTAGCTTCCATGCAACTTCGTGTATTGGCTTGTTTCGACTAGACCAACCATAATACCGCTTCGGAATCCCAATTTATCAAGTATTTCATTCATATTCGCAATTTCAGATTGCTTATTTATCTTATTCTTGCGTGCTTCTTCGGTGTATGCAGGAATCGATCTTCGTGATCAGGTCAACCGGGTATTCATGCACTGTTGATAACGACTTGTCGAGCAGTTCAGCGATTGCGTGGTTTCGTGCCTTGCGTGTTCGTAGCCAGGATCGTGAGAGTTGATCGACTACTACCGAATGTATCTTCTCATCGAAAGATTAGGCCAAAAATAGGACCTTCGTGGTTCATCAAGTGGTATCAGAGCTACAGTTCATCGGTGAGAATTTTTTCCTACAGTCGAAAGCCACGAAAATAAAAAAATTATAGTCCAAACCAATCTAAGCCTTTTGCAATATTTCTTTTCGGTTTTTGCTTGTTGAATTATTGATTGCATCGTCGTGTCTAGTTGCTTATTTCTAGTTTAGTTAGAGTCTGGTTCGTCATTGTCTAGTTTGCATCTTGTTCGTCATGTATCATTTGCGTAGCTTTATCTTTGTTCTACCACCACCATCATCATCCCTTCCACGCAATTCCTCCCTGCCGCCGCACTACCACATCTCCCTGCCGCATCTTTCCCTGCCGGGGCAACCACCAAAACTACCCTGCCACCATTCACCGCTCCTTGGCGTCCTCCCTGCCGCGTCCACCAGAGCCCTCCAGCGCTACCGTGGCAATCACCACCTCCTACCGCCACTCCCACTCGTTGTCGTGACAACCGAAGGCCCTGCTGTCGCTACCCCTCGCTGTCACCAACTCTAGTAGCTGGTTTCGGGTTGAAAAAAAAGAGAGCGAGAGAGAAAGGAAAAAAAAGAAAAAAAAGAAGAAAAAAGAAGAAAAAAAAGAAAGAAAAGAGAAAGAGGAAAAAAGAACAGAAGAAACAGAAAAAGAGTCTCTTTGTCCGAAATTTGAAAACCTAATCGAACCTTTGCCAAATCCAGTGAAATTTGGTGGAGCCCTTCTTGATACACCCACAAACGGCCAAAAAAATTGAGCACATTTGGCCCACGGAATCAAAAGGTATAGCAATTTAAAATTGAGGCGAGTCTGTTTTCGACACACCTTCAGTAAAACGGGCATAACTTTTGCATACGGAATCGGAATTTGACGTTCTTATGCTCGTTTCGAAGCTATCGACGACGGACATCTGAAAATCTGACAATAAAAGTTCTTGTAGCCATCCAAAACCCCCAAAATCGTCTATCTTTAGCCCTAAAATCGCATCGCAAGTTTTTAATTTTCTATTTTTGGTGATTCTTTCAGTCTTCCCTTTGGAATTTGGGGTTCGTCCAGTTGAGAAAGTTGTAGATCTCATCGAAACCTTTAAAATGAGTATATATAAGCCATATAAAATTTTGCCTTTTCATCATTTGAGACTAGCTGTTGTTTCTGCTCAATCTAGAGGGCTGTTCGCGTTTTACCGATATCGTTGTTTTGTGCTCTACATCGCGCGAATAATCTTGTGCCCTTAGAAAGAAGTTTGAGTAGTGGGCTAGCATCTCTCCTAGCACTTGTTGTGAGGCTTTCCATTGGTTACATCAAGTCACATTAATCTTCGCGCGTGTGTTCCTACAATTTGCTTCATAGGGCTTTGATTCGCTAGTTCTCATTACGTTAGGATCAGCAACATTTGGCTAGTACTTTGAACTACTTTTCAACTTTGCATACTGATTTGAACAATTACTACTCCTTTGCTACATACTAGCCTTCCAAGCTGTACTTCTACTAACTCAACAGGTATCGTTCCTCGCAATCGTTGGGCTAATCGCAAGTGAGAGTATCACGAACCAGCCACCAGTTGTACCAGTTTTCTTACTGCATTGGTAAGAACTTGTAAGAACTTGGTATAAGCTTGAGTGTGAGTGACTTGATTTGAGCCTCCAAATCCTAGTAGTTGATAGGAACATATACTTGTGATTTGTTCCTTGTTTTCTACTAACAATGACATGTTGGTTGAATTTGGTAGATTACGATATCATCGCAGACAGATTTGAGCTCAAAGGGAAACAATTACCTGTATACATATTGCCACTCACCGCTGAGGGTACATCGTTGGACTACTTTCTATGGATTACTATGTTGAAAAGCTATTTTGAAAGATAGGACCTTGATCCTTATGAGAAGATGACCATAGCAAGGACGGCGCTGATCGGTGATGTTCAACATTGGTGGTCGAATCTGGAGTACCACTTCATGTACACATGGGAGCAGATGAAGAAGAAATTGCAACGTCGTTTTGTACCTCCATCATCCACAGTTACAAGCGAGGTGCAACCTAAGGTAACTGAAAATGTTGATATTGTTTTGGCTCCTACTCCATCTCCAGATACCACCGAGACGCTTGAAGAAATGAAGTTTGATGTACCTACAGTATCTGACGAGGACGACAATGACACATGTACTGCCTTGGTGCTACAGCAAGACATAGAGTAACCTTGTGAGTATATACCTGCTGTAGTGCAATCTTTTGATATTCCTTGTGTTGACCTGAATGAACCATGTGTTGATCTAAATTCTGATAATTTTGCACATGTCGAATTAATTACACATAAGGAAGTACTTGATAGAATATCCCATGCTGATGCATTGTGCTATATCATGCTTAATAACCTAGTTAGTCTGGAATGTGCTATGGAGAAAGTTTATGAACTTTCATTTCTAAATTCTCTTTCTAGCACCTACACCTACTATTTTAAATTAATTAAAGATTATGGTGTAGACAAGCAATTTTTGGTATATCGAATATGCATAACTTGTGATCACATGGATGAATTGAAGCTTGCTATTTGGGACAATAATTCTTGTGTGCCGAATCTTGTTCAATATGAGAGGAAAATAAAATTTAGTACTCATCCAATGCTTATGTGTTCACCTTTTATTACACTATCTAGTATGGACAATCTGAATAAAGATGTTGAATTATGGAAGAACTTACAAATCTTTTCACCCTTGCTAGATGAATTTGCTATTGCTTAATTGAAGTCTGATTATATGAATGACTTGTGCCCTTTAAATTCAATTACTGTGCTGCCCATTCACAGAGTAATGAATAACTCCACTATATACTTCACTTATACTTGCAAACTGAGTTGCAAACTGAATGCTATGAGAAAATATACCTGTGCTGATTTGGTGCATGCACAATCACCTTTAATTTCAAACGCTTTCTCTATTTCTTTGCCACCTGCTATTGCTAACATTTTGCAGAAAGATGAGAATGCATTGCTACAAGTTTTAAAGCTTCTCTTGCCGCTGGAGGATGAGCGTGAGTCGAAGACGACTCAAATGCAAGAAGGGGAGGATGATGAGGACATCAACCCGCCGGATATGACCGCTACTCCACCTCCAACCGGGCTACTCGGTTGCGCCAAACTCTCCTCGAATGGGCCGACGACGATGAATTCGCTTCACTTATATCTAGTGCTGCGCCACCTCACATTGGGCCGAGGGCCTTGTATTAATTATTGGGTCCAAAGTACAACCACCACTTTAGGGTATTTGGACCGCCACCTCCCTGGCCCATATGGTCACCTAGGGTTTCGGAGGGTACTGTTCATACAACACTATTCATGCATGAACAGTGCTATCGCCTACCGTTCATATGGCACTATTCATGTATGAACAGTACCACCATCCCTCCCTCTTCCTCCTTTAAGTAGTGGCCGCCTCCCCTCTAGTTCGGCGGATTTTGTTTAGTTAAAAGTTAGCTTCCATGCAACTTCGTGTATTGGTTTGTGTCAACTAGACCAACCATAATACCGCTTCGGAATCCCAATTTATCAAGTATTTCATTCATATTCGTAATTTCAGATTGCTTATTTATCTTGTTCTTGCGTGCTTCTTCGGTGTATGCAGGAATCGATCTTCGTGATCAGGTCAACCGGGTATTCGTGCACGGTTGATAACGACTTGTCGAGCAGTTCAGTGATTGTGTGGTTTCGGGCCTTGCATGTTCGTAGCTAGGATCGTGAGAGTTGAGCGACTACTATCGAACGTATCTTCTCATCGAAAGATCGGGCCAAAAATAGGACCTTCGTGGTTCATCAATATCTATTGAGCGGAATTTTATACTCCAAAGCCTCATGGATTATGTCATATGTTGCATTAAATCAATGAGGAACAAGCACTAGCCCTGACTTTGTTTTGAGCCAACCGACGCAACACCCTCTCAGGCTACTCGTGTCGGTAGGGTACCTCGGTTGCCAGAGCCTTTGACGTACTCGTACCAGCGTCCATAGCCGCCCCGAACGAGGCCAGGGGGCACATGTAGGGTACGCCCCAAGAGGGCCCTCGAGTACATATTTGTTCTTGTAAATATCAGTCATGTCATGTAAATATTAATTTCTGTATAACTTACATTATGCTAGTCTCGTATTTTGATACTATTTGTTCTTGTTTTGTGTACAAGTAACCATGTGAGGGAGTCAGCATCGCGACACCCCACACCACCTAGTTCTAGCCTTTTCGTATGTGAAATTACCACACCCTATTTCTCAAGTCATTATCTCTCTAAGATTTCATTCGGTACTCTCAAATAAATTGGGGTTATTTTTGTTATTGCACCACCGAATGGGGCTATTTTTGTAATTACACTGTCGAAGGGGGCTATTTTTGTAATTGCGTCGGCGAAGGGGGTTATTTTTGTAATTGCATCGTCGAAGGGGGCTATTTTGTAATTATGCTGTCGAAATCGCATTCCAAATATACTTGGTCACACCGAAACTCCTAAATTATTTTTTACTTCATATTTCCTTATATATATATATTAAAAATTATCAGTTGCGCAAACTCCTAAAGATATTACTAATATTATAAATAAAATTTAATTAAAAAGGCCACCTATCGCTATTTGAATTAGCAACAGAGATCCTGTTGCCAATTCAAAGAGCAACACAACTGTTTTGACACTATTTCAATGTCGCCAATTCAAAGAGCAACACGACTATTCTGACACTATTTCAATGGCAACAGGGCTCCTGTCGCCGTTTCAACTGGTGACAGGAGCCTATTTTTGTAATTTTTAATTTTGGCTATTTAATTTTGTAATTAATTATTAAAATAATATTATTTAAAAATTATGAAAATAAAACCTAAGAAAGTTACATTTCGGTGAAGGATCCAACACGACTGCTATAAGGACAACATTTGGCTCAGACTAATACTTCCGAAACTTGACATACAAAACACTAGCCAACTCTGTTAGAAGTTCATCTTGATTCCACCTTTCATTAAGTAAAACATCCCGAATGTCCAACATCAATTTCAAAAAGAGATGCGTTGTGGGACGTTTATTCGTTGAAAAAGCTTTGTGGCATCCCTAAAAAACCTACAAAAATCCATGAAAAGCTTGAGCCTTTGCCCAATCTTCCTCAGTTGGAGTTACATGGAATTGCTTAGTAGCATATCTATTGAGAGGAATTTTATACTCCAAAGACTCATGGATTATGTCATATGTTGCATTCCATCGATGAGGAACAAGCACTAGCCCTGACTTTGTTTTGAGGCCCAACCTCTCGATAACTGAATTAAAGATCTACATATGTGACGATGATGATGTGATTGTTTTAATAATGTCTCGAACTCACCCAATTGCTTGAACAACCACCTTTAGTCCATCTTGAACCATGATATTCAACACATGAGCAACACACCTAACATGGAGATCCTCAGCTCTAAAATCATTTCAGCACCCAAAGTGTCTCACAAATCTTTTGTAACTTTGCCATTAACACTTGCATTATCTAATGTCAATGTAAACAATTTGCTGATTAAGTCCTACTCTACCAAACAAAAGGTAATTCCATCCTGAACAACATAAGATGTATGTGAAAAAGACGTTTGCTTGAATGATATGATTGTCTTACGCAACTCAAATTCCTAGTCAATATAGTGTGCCGTGACACAAAGATATCCCAGATTTTGGTTTGATGTCCAGAGATCAACAGTCAAATTGACATGGGAGACCAATTTTTTGACACTACCATGCAATAGTTTCTTCTCTTGTTCATATAGTGCAAGACAATTTGAATGAATAGTTTGCCCACTAACTACTATGAAGATGGATGGAGTAGTTCAATAGTTTCTTCCAATAAGGATCCTCAACTTTTCGAAATGCAATCTCCGCACTAATGGAAAACTTTGCAATTAGGGAACGACACACTTGAGGGTCAAAGACAGACCAGTCCCCATCCATGATCTCTTGCTTGCAACTCACCAAAAATATCTCCCTATCTTCATGTGGAATATCACGACAATGCAATCCTATATGTTCAGATGATTTGTGTCTTGCCCAGGTTCACATGATAATTTCATCTTACAATACTTGCATACTGTCTTTTCTTTCCCATCTATAATTTCCGATTCAACGTATTCCTAGACCTTAGCTCGTTTCTTTGATGTGCGACTTGACAGATCACCCAAGAAGTCACGACTAACAACTGAAATTTCTAACGTGGATGCAATCCTCTCCATTATGAAAAATTACCTGATACACATGGGCATAAAATAACATTAGATCCCCGCTACATTTTTGTGTCAATAACTTGATTTTATAACTTCACTTCTTTAACACTATAACAACTTTACAAGTGGATTTATACTAGTATCGGTTTAAAAAAGTACATTAAATAAAGAACATAACAATCAGATTGAGAGATTTTATTATGGAAAATCATGTCTTAATTGGAGTGTAGGACAACAAGTATTTTATTGGATTCCTTAGCTTGTAAGCACAGAAAACACTACATTTCTTGTATGAACCGAAAGAAACATTGGTTTGCCATGGTCCTTGGTGGTAACATGATAAACTTCATACTAAAGAGGAAATAACTGAATACTACTCGCATATCCATTTCATCCTCCATACATGATTTCACTATCAAAATTAGCACATCCAGTTGATGAGCCTCGAATTGGTACACTAAATAAAAAGTGATTAAAAGAGAGAAGAGAAGAACCAAAGAATTGATGAACCTCGATCTGACCGGGATCTAGCAGGGAGAGAGAGAGAGAGAGAGAGAGAGAGAGAGAGAGAGAGAGAGAGATACCTGGTGGGAAGATGCAGCAGTCACTGAGACCAATGATGGAGAAGCTTCTTGCCGTCAACGGATGGAAACGACGTCGAGATGATCGGCCCAAGGAAGGGCGCGTCGTCGAGTAGATTTGGAGTCATCAGAGATAGTCATCCGACACTAGAACTACGTGCTTGGAGTTGAAGAGGGCCGCTACCGCCTGCCGCCTGCCGCCCGTTGCTGTTGAGGCGGCACAAGGAGAGCTCGTAGGTCCCTCTACTATGCAATCTGCACTAACACAACCCTATCCTTTCCCTGGGCTACAAGTACGGGTTGGGCCTGAAATTACTAACCTATTTGAATCATAGTCTAACCCTATTTAAAGCTATCTCAGTCTTATCCTTACCTTCTTTTATTTTGACCCATCCGAAAGTCAGCCTATTTAACAGTCTAACTCTCTCTGCCCTATAAATCCTGGCCCGTTACCAGGCCTAAGCAAGGCGCGTGGGGACAAGGACGTTGGCACTGCTAACGTCCCGTGGGCGGACCACTTCCTTCCTAGCATTGAGATTCACTCTTATCTTTCCTAAATATTTAAATCTCATTATTAATTTCCTGTAGATAAGAAATTCGTCTTGGCTTTGCTTCTTTGACCTTTCTTGAAGACACATTACAGCGGGGGAGGTGGAGTATATAATTCGTGCATGCATTCTCTCGCAAAAGAGAGAGATGTTACTCCTTCAAAAAATGGAAAAAAGGAAAGAAAGAAAAAATGTTACTCATGGGCCATCTGTGATCTATTTTCATGGACAAAAGCAACAGCCCACCAATGCACTCATCTACAGTCCAACCCGTCAATATATAGGATCAGGGCCTTCCGGCTCCACGACTAGGGCGGAACATTTTTACACCGAACCGAATGAACCCAAGTTTTCGGTGTTCGGCTAGATTCTATATTGTCCGCTATTTGGTCTTAGTCTTGGTGCTCACATTGTAGAAACAGCATCTGCTCCCAGCCCATCATGGCGTCATCTTAGCTCCCAGCCCATCGTCTTGCAAAGGCCGAGCACAAATTTGCACTGTTGCATTTTCTCTCGCCCCCTCAACCAAGCCTGCAGTGTCCGCCGCGCAGGCGCCCTCACCGCCCTCCTCTGCTTCACCTGCTCGGCCACCGTCGCCGACTCGCCGCCCTGCAAGGTCATAGAACCCCCCCGCCGCTTTTGCATCTTTCGTTGGATTGACCACGACGGTGCCTCCGAAGGAATCAAAGCAGTCCAGACTCCAGATCGAGCAGGCTGCCAGGCGAGAGCCCCCCACATCGACGTCTCCGCGGCCGGTGAGCCTGCCCGCCCGCCGGAGCGATCGCGACCCCCTCGCGAGATCGTCCCGTTGCAAGGTGCCGTTCTACACCTGCCTCTCGCCCGCTTCTCCTCTCCTCCTCTGCTAGATTTGCCCCCGACCAGTAGGCTTTCTTTGCAGTTTGCACAAACCGATCTAGATCCCGTTTCTAGAAGTTTTTAGGCCTTCCTTTGATGCTTTGATCTGATATATCTGCGAGATTTCGGTGTATTGTATGATCTGTTGGGTAGGGTTGGTAGGGGATCCTAGCTGTTCAGCCCTTGATTCGTTCCTTCGTTGTTTAATTAGGGAATTATCAGCCAGTATGCTAGATGTGGTATAGTGGTGTACTATCTAATATGCGAATTCTCGGTATTGGTCACTTTACTGGCGTTGTGATGCTTTGCTCATAAGGATTCCTGTATCAGAGAGTTCTTGCTCAGTGGGGGGAACCTTGTAGTTTACTTGGAAATTTTATGGTATACCACTTCAATTACAATGTCACATCTGGCCCTGGCGGAAACAATACTGTATGTTTTGGTGTATTTTCTTGTCCAGTTGTGTTTATATTTCAGCACGATGTTGCCTTTTGCTATGTTTAATCCATGCATACATATTACAGAGTAATCTATTAGGTTTGCTATGACGGTCTAGTGACTGTGGCACGTAAGAGGCAAAGTTTTGAACTAACAGAGCTATTATATGCAGAGATGGGCTTGTGGACGTTGCTAGAGGGTTTTTTGCTTCTTGCAAATGCATTGGCAATACTGAACGAAGACCGCTTTCTTGCGCCCAGGGGATGGAGCATGCCTGAAGTTTCAGGAAATGGGCAAACAAAGTCGTTGAAGGGCCAGATCGTGGGGCTCATCTACGCCACACAGTTTCTGAGGATGCCCCTGATAGCACTTAATGTTCTTATCATTGTTGTGAAATTGGTGTCGGGCTGAGGCTCTTTGTCTGGTTTGAGCTGTTGGGTTGGATTGATTACAATTCCAGCGCTATGTAAAAGTTAATCATATTCAAAAAGTTGCTGCAACAATGTTTACGTTGACTCTAATATGGCTTGTTGTTATTGTTATGGTAAACTAGTTCTGGACAGAAGTTTTGTCGAATGCACCCTCTGAGGGCACCTTTCCTCTTGTATAACTTCTGAATCATTCGCGCATTTGTTGCTATTGGTGTGTGTTATTCACTTATTCTGCCTTGCTCACCATTTTAGTACTCAATTGTTTAACATTTGGATACTGCTTACGGTATAAGGCATTGTTTCCTACCTCATGTCGAATGGTGTAGCCTTTTGTGTTGTTCAGCCTTAGCTGCATATTTCCATCTATATATCGATTGTGTATCCTTTTCTGTGGGAAACAATTTGATCCCAATCTCTTACTTTTTGTAATATTTTAGAGAACGTTCTGTAATATTTGATCATGTTCAGTTAGTTTTAATATTCAGCAATGCTGGCACTGCCTTTTGATATTAACTCTTCCTGGGCTTGTTAACTTTAGATGATGATCCAGTGCAGAGAAAAGAATGATGATCCATTCACTCATTTGCTGTTGCAAGATGTTACTTATGCTCATCAGACAGGTATGCTGCATCCCTTGTGCTCAACAAACAATTGGGGTCTTGTATCAACATGCGTTTAACACCTTAATGTTTTCCAATATATATTGCTTTTTGGTACCGTAACATCTGCATGTGTTCTCCATAGGATGTTGACTTAAACCATTTGGCACCTTCTCTCTAGTTCAACATATCTCAGCTGAATTCTGAACATGCCCATGAGAAAGATTAAACCTGAATAATATGGAGCTGTGTCTGTACATTTTTTCAAGCTGCATTCATCAGATTACAGTTTTCTTTCCATCACCCAGGATGAGCACTAACATTATTATGTCCAAATGCCCCTCTTATTCTCTACAAGCACTTTGCACTTTCATTAAGGTGATGTCCACACCAAACTCTGGCTCCACAATGAGTTTCAGTGTTGGAGAATGCTCATAGTGTGGTGACAGCTTCAATACAAACTTGGAGATGATGAGAGAGATCAGTATCTTGAGCTCAGCCATGGCAAATCCCTGGCCAAGGCAGGTCCGAGCACCAGCGCCAAATGGCAAGTAGCTATGTGGTTGGGGTCGAGCATCGGAGAAGCGTTCTGGATTGAACTCTTTCACATCAGGGCCCCACAAGTTGGGGTCAAGGTGCATGGTGGAGACAGGGATGTAGATGTTGACACCTTTTGGTATGTGTACACCCCCAAGCTTCAGTTCCTGAAGAGCCTGCCTTGATACAAAGGCACCTGCTGGGTACAACCGCAAAGTTTCCTGGATTACGATTGTCAGCTACATTTGCAGAGAGGATCGGCAAGTTAGTCAGCTATTACAACAAGTTTAATTTACTGACAAAGAGTTCACTATTTTTTTTGTTGCAAGATTAAAACACTGAATTTCTGAAACTGCGTGTATTGAATACGGGGAAAAGTAGAGGAGCATACATTCTTCATTTTCTGAAGTGATTGGGAGTCTACTGGCTGCCCCCCACAGACCTGCTGCACTTCTTCTCGCACCCGATCCTGCCATTCTGGGTGCAGTCCAAGGAGCATTAGACACCAGGCAGCTGTGACTGCTGTGCTCTCATATCCTGCAAAATATATACTCTTGCAGTTATCCACTATAAAGTTCTCTGCCTCAGCAAGGTCCACCTTGCTGCTGCTTGCACTATGAAGGATTGCACGTAGTAAGTTCCTGTCTTCTCCACTTTCTTTTGCGATTTCTAGTATTAATTTGTGCACTTGTTTGTGAAGCTCCCATGCCTGTTTGTTCCTTTTTGTAGGAAAGAACCTGCAAACATTCAAATTTTATTTCTTGCAGGTCAGTTTAAATTAATATGTCTTTGAATAAATAACAATCTTAATTTATGTTCCTGCACTGAAGAAAATGGATACTTGTGATATGTTTCTACTTTCTAATGAGCAGTTCTTTTCTTTTTGCTAACCTTAGGCCTGTCATTTCAGCTAGCACATTTGGCTTGGACACAGCCTTCTGTAGTTCTCTGATCTTTAAAAAGATTTTCTTTCCTTTGATGTAGCTGCTTCCAAAGCATGTTCTAGAGATCACATCTGCAGAGTAGGCCCTTATGTCATCGTCAATCTTAATGTCTACAGTCCCTCCATTTTTGTCAACTCTCTCTTCCCATGACTTCAGCAGTGTTTGCGCAGAATCTACCATCAGATCCACCATGCCCTGGGTATGTGAAAAATTAATAGTCAGGTTGGCATGTTACGCTCATGGTTGTCTAGCTGTATGTTGTTCTTAAATCTCTGAATTCTAATTTACCGACGACAGTAAGGAAAAATCCCTACAATTAAACTATTGTGATAAATCAGAAGAATGCATGGTTACTGAAAGTGGTCCTAACTAGAATCTTATCGCGCATTATTTAGCTGGATCAGAATGTTGCAGTTTTTGCTCCTTGCTCTCTCTTATTGAACTGTCATTCTGAATTCTGTTTGCAAATAGGCAGCAACATATAGTCCCACAGCTTTATTTCGCCCTGAAACTTTGAGATCCACTAATAACTTTGAATGCCCTTCTTTCTGAAACCTCTGAAGGTTATCCACAGATGGCCTTCCAATCTGTCTCTGCAATCCAAGTCTATTTGAACAAAGATGTCACTGTCATTTCTGATTTGATAACTATGGTGTGAGCGACATCTGAATCACGCCGGGCCTTATTTCTTGTATGCATCTCTCGTAGCCAGATACAATTGAAATTAATAGCTGGTTGTTGGGGCAGTGTGATGCTCATACCTTGACCTTGTCGAGGAAGAACTCAGGGGCAATGATCTTCCTCTGGTGAGCCCAGGCCTCGCCGTTGGATTTGAGAATACCCCGGCCAAACAGGGGCTCGTGTGTCGCCTTGAGGTAGGAGCTCTTGCCGAGGTCCAGCGACACGCAGACATTGATGTCCCGGACCACGTCAGGCCGGCTCACGTGAAGGAATACGACGTTCCCCATGGAATAAGTGAATATTGGACCTGCAGTTGAGTAAAACAGGATAGCTCAGGCTCATCCTAATTAAGCTCGATGGCGCCTCAAAAGCATCCTGAAATCAGCTGCTAAAATTAACTTCCGGTCCACGATACTACTTCCCCCGTTTCAAAATATAAGGTGTATAGTTTTTACGAATTTATTTCAAAATGTAAGACATGCATGCGAATATTGATGTTTTTCCTTATCTACCTTTATTTGTTTGCATTCAATTGCACACACTCCTCTTCCTCCTCCTAAGAACCCTAGCCGCCATCAAACAAGCCCCCTCAAAGAGTACGTATGTTACCCTCTTAAGCTCATACCGTAACCACATTCGTATCTTCTTTTTGAAGGAAAAAAAAAACACAGGTAGTATTCATTTCATCATGCGTCAACCAATCTGGTTACACCGCTTTTCATGCTAACTTTCATAACATATAGACCAATAACAACATGTAAGGTATCTGATTACATGCAGAACAGATTTGAAATGGCCACGCATCCACGGTCAAGATCCAACTTTTGAGAAAACACGCGGGATCATGCTACTGGCTTCCTGGTCACTCTCGAGAGCCCTGTTGGGAAATATCGGCGGGATGGCTGGAAACCGACACGACGGTGAGCATCCAACAGCCGAATCACGCCGCGTGCCCGTCCGAAAAGGAGAAAGCTCAACTTTTCGATCGATCCATCGGTAAGAGCCGGTCAGCAGGCAGAACGGGACAGACAAACCAACCCGCGCGCCCCAATAGAGGAGCGTACGAGGGAGGGACCGCGCGCGCGCCCGCCCTCTCCATCGATCGGTCGCTGCCTCGCGTTCCCCATGCCCCATCCCCATCCCGGCCGTTGCTCTCGCTCGCGCGGGATCACATCCCAACAGTTGGACGCACTGGCCCCGGCCCCGTACGCTTCCAAAGGTAACGCAGCCACCCCGCCCGCCCGCCCGCCCGCCCGCCCGCCTGCATGCCCAGTGGCACGGCGGTGACACAGACACCGCGCGCGCTGCACGGCACCGGAGGAAGCAACAGACGAGGACGCGCGCTCCACGCCCCGGCCAACTGCCCGCGCGTGCGTCCCGCGCCAGGGGCACAAGCAACGCGCGCGCCGCCCGGTGATGGCCGCTAAGCCTGGCGCACGGAGGCGCGCTCTCACGGCCGGATCATGCGCGACACTGACGTGCCCAGAGACCCGCGCGACCCGGTCCAATCATTCTGACCTTTCTTCTGGCCCGGTCCGTATATCCGCTCGACGCGTGGTGGGTCACCAGAGGTGTTGCTGTAGTGAGCGTTGGGAAGTGAGGGGTCTCGCTCTCGTATCCGGCGGTACGATCGATCCCGGCCGGGAACAGATGGAACTATGGTCGCTTGCCCATCTAACTGACGTGGTATGCCGGGGTTTCGTTTATGCATTGTTGAGCTCGATCGATCGTGTGCTGGCTAGCCAGCCAGCTATACATCAGGAACCATGCTAGCTGCGGCCTGCGGATAATCTGCAATAAATTAATGTCTCTTCTTTTTCGCGGCTGTATCATTGCGATGTGACTTGATTGTGTGGATGGTCTTGTGATTAATGTTGCACCATTGACTACAGTTGTGTGTTTGTGCGCTAGCTATTTAAGAAAAATCAAAACCAAAAGCATGTCCTTAATTTATGGCTACCAATTAATGTGGGTTGGTCATGTATCAAAAATCAAGCCTTAGCGATGTATGCTGGCCCAACAGGCAAAGTCACAGTTTGCGTTTTACTAGTTACGACGTGTTAAATAGGGTTGATATGCCGATTTTCCCAGTCAGCCGTACAGCAATTGCAGATCGCGCGTGCATGTACTTGCGCATCTGCAAGAGACTGTTGTATATGCATGCACCAAGAACGGCCAGATTACTTTTTGGGGAGCACAGTTGCACGTGGTGCAGGTATACAAGGGTAGCTCCCGGTCGTCTATGTTGTCATTTTGCATTGTGCTAAAACTACAGGATAGGATCTAGACTCATTTTCAGCTTGATTTTTTTTATGATTTGTTCTTTCAAGATCTTTGTAGAGTTTTTGGCTTATATGCCACTGTTTGGGCTCGAAATAGCAAATCTAACTCCTTCCAGATATTAAAATAAAAAATAACACTGCGGACTCACCGACAAGCGACACATGTTATCGTCTGCGCGCCAGGGGCCGGAACCCCCCTGCACAGACAAGAAAAAAGCGAGCGAGCAGTGTTCAAAAGTTCATGAACAATAAAAGATGCATGAATAATGGTTGGCAGTACATTTCAATAGTATGTTCACGGTGCTCGGATACACTATTTATATGCTGTAGCCATGCATTTTTTTTTTCTGAATCCGTGTTTTGGTGCCCAAGCATGTACTATAGCAATGTTTTTTTTTTGCGCCAAACATAACTGTAGTGGTGTTTTTTGCCGATCCATGTAGCATGCGCACGAACATGCATTGTAGTTGTGATTTTTTTTTTTGCTGATTCCATGCTGTGGGAGCATGGTAATGCACTGTAGCTGTGATTTTTTTACCGATTCCGTGCTGTGGGAGCGTGGACAGAGGGGTTCGGACTCCTAACGTGCGGACGAGGGGGTCCAGACCCCTGGCACGCAAACAAGGCCACATGTCGTCTGTCGGTTTCTTTACTTTAATCTCAAGAGGGGATAGGTTTGCTATTTTGAACCTAAACAGTATCATATAAACAAAAAAAAAACTCATCTTCGTACGTTTGTCCTGCCTTGTTACATCTCTCCGTTGTACGAGAGTCCAAGGAGTTGTACAAGGTGATGGCCAGCTCACCTAATATATAGATCTTGCTATCGAACAGTAACGGCAACAGAAAACGTAACTTAAGCAGCATGAGTTGGACATCAACAGAAGTTTAGTCGAGCTGTTACCATTGCAACAGCTAGAATTAACGTAAGATCAACATCAAGATGGAATGATGAATCGATTTATTTTTGGCAATTTAATATTGGCCAACTAGACACTCATCATTGCCGGGTCCTGAAAGGGATGGCACTCGGTGACAACACATAAAAAAGTGGTAAAACTTTTTTTTGTTGCTATATATATGCCGGCAGCAGAGTGGCCAACTCAGTAATGAATCAATAATTGGACTAAGCATGTACTACTACATAACCCATGATCTGTTAATTCACTGATATATATATATATGTATATATATATATGTATATATATATATATATATATATATATATATATATATATATATATATATATATATATATATATATATATATATATATATATATATATATATATATATATATGAAAAATACTTTCTACTCCCGGGAGTAGTTACTCCCACCTCGGAAATACCACCTAAAAGAACTTGATATACTCTATTATCACTTTGGGTATACTCATATACTAATTATAAGATACTCCAATGTGAATTACATGAAAAATTTACAAGAGAATCTATAGTTTTTAGCATATTTTGTAAATACCTTCATATTCACACATAAAAAGGAGTATGTCTAAAAAATTGTACATACCACCCCTGAAAAGGTGTAAATACCACCTATATAGTCTTATATACTCGTATACTACACATGCATACTCTCGGTTGCGCAAGATACTTCTTATATTGTGAGATATGTGAGATACAAAATAGGGAGTATTCCTAGAAGAGTATAAAAGGCTTTATATATTATATATATAGGAAATATATATATATATATATATATATATATATATATATATATATATATATATATGTGTGTGTGTATATATATATATGTGTGTGTGTGTGTGTGTGTGTGTGTGTGTGTGTGTGTGTGTGTGTGTGCGCGCGTCTTTTCAAGCCTAACGAGCCTGAAACTGAAAATCATGGGTAGGAGAGAGATCCAATCCAATTCCTATATGTCGTTTGATCCTGACGAGATATTTTTAGAATTTTGGTAATTGATGCTTTCCTTTTCGCTGCCTCTGCTCCATGCAAGCGTCTAGCCATACACTTCAAAGGAGTATGTATACGCAAGCGTCTTTCCTTTTGGTAAAATTGATAGGTAGTATCTTCAAAGGAGTATGGATACACTTCCAGAAAAGACGTATGTATTCGTCCTCTTAAAAAGAAAAGTACACATAGCAAACTCTAGGGAAAAAGCAACTTTATGAATGAGATCAGTGCACGTGTAGAATGGTAGTATCTGCACTTTAAAAATAGGAGTGCATGTACATGGATAGGTAGTAGTATGTATAAGCAAACGTCTTTCCTTATGGTAAAATTGATAGGTAGTATCTTCAAAGGAGTATGTATACACTTCCAGAAAAGGCGTATGTATTCGTCCTCTAAAAAAAGTACACGTAGCAAACACTAGGAAAAAAGGCAACTTTATGAATGATAGTGTACTGTAGAATGGTAGTATCTGTACTTTAAAAATGGGAGTACATGTACGAACTATCACCGGACAGGCAATACGTCAAAGAGCCAACCATTAAGGGAGCAGTTGCCAACATCAATAACATGCTACATACTCCCGTCCAAGACTAATCAAGGCCGACAGTTACGGGAGCGGTTGCCAAATTATATGCACACGGGGATTACATATAAATACTGATTATTTTTACCGGATATGTTATGAAGTATTTTAGTGTATATATATATATATATATATATATATGCGCTAGCAGTCTATATTCTATATTTTTCACTGTCTAATTGCTGACTAGCTACTCATAGAACACATTCATTGAACATGCATCATGCATGAGGAAAAACACCACTACTACTAGTTCCCTTTTACCTTAGACGTGATTAATTTTTGTTTCTTCTAATGATTGGCACATGATCTCCCTCTCGGCTGGGAGAGGTGAAAAACAGAAGACTTTCTCTTTTTAAAAAGAAAACTTAATTGAAAATATAAGACTAATTAACTAAGAAAAAGAAGACTGACATCAACAGAACAAAGCAAGGCAAGTATCTCACATGCATCGAAGGAAGAAGAAACCATGTACTCAATTTATGCCACACCGCACAAGTAGTGAGATTATATAAGCTGGTGAAGGTAGCTACGTACCGTGCTCTTTTCTCCATTTCTCGTAGAAGGGCAGCACGGCTGGTCGGTAGTCGTGCACGATGTGGCCACCGCCGCCTCGGCGTGCCGACGTCGCCCGCGCCGCCTTCATGGTCGTGACCGCCTCCCGCACGTCGGCGAGGTTGCCGTAGGGGAACGACGGGCGTGGCCCGCTGATGCCTTGCCTCCTGAACTCCGCAAGAACCCTCTGCGGCACCACCCAGACGATGTAGTAGAGGTAGAGCGCGAGACAGCACGCCCCCACGCAGCACAGGCTTAGCAACACCTTCACCACCATGGCCACCTCCACTACCTCCACTACCTCCATATCTCTGTGCTCTCTCTCTGATTGCTGGTGAAGAAGTTAGCTAGCTAGGTGTAGCATGTATATTAGGGGGATCGAGCGGGGGAAGGTATGCTAGAGTCCAGACGCCAACTTTGGCATAAAACGGCTCCCAGAAAAGAGGTTGCAAAGGGACGTCGCACTCACATGTATATGCTGTGAGGTTGTGGGCCGTTGTGGGCCGCCCTGACAGGGGGTAAAATCTAAGTGCACTCCATGTCTCCAAAGTGCACTCCATGTCTACCCAGTGTTTTATTTTCTTTAATTTCCTTCTTGTTGGTGATCCATCTTTGGTGATCTCAAAGCTCCGATTCTGGATGCGATTACTTTTCATCAACAGTGAGATCTAGCTAGCTTGCAGTTCTCAATCGATCTCATCAGCAGAGCTTTGCAAGCTAACGCATTCACTCTGATGCAATTGCATATCCTTCGCTTTGGGGTTTGCCTCCGGAGAAAATAATCACTATTTTCACATGCAATGAGTGCAAAAGAGAAGTCCATATACTCTCGATGATCAGAACATGGGGTTCGTAATCGAACTTACTCGGGAATGTAATGTGAGAACACTATCAAATGAAGACCGTATATTGCTATGGACACACTGGGTGTTTGTATAAGAATACAATAAATGTTACAATATGATCGTAATGATTGTCACTAAACAAGTAATGCTAAAAACTTGTCTCTTGTTGTCAGTTATCTTACAAAGAACATGGGTTACCCCTTTATAGTATTTGAAGGGGTGGCAGTTAATGTCGCTAAAGGCGCATCTAATCTTCACACATGTTCGCCAGGAGAGTCTTGAACCGCCACGTTCGTTAGCCAACTATCGTAAGTTGCTAAATACGCCAAAAGACACATTCCCGTCAGTCACATGGGTAACTGTTGGTGTTTCCCGTCCAGTTGGGTGGTCGATGATTGTCCAAGGCCGTATAGCTGGTCAGACGATATTCATAGCTTGTCATTCATGACCTAAACTTGTCGTCGACTAGTTTGGTCGTAATAAAGGAAATTTAAACTACCTTTATAAATTGGTTGTAGGTTCAAAACCATAATATAGTGAGTCTATCTTAAGTGGGCCTCCTTAGATAGGAAGTCCAACTTTGTCCGAAAAAGGTTGATCTGATCAAGAATCCTCATCAGTTAGCCCCTAAGGCTTAAGAAAATAATATTTACTTAAGGCTTTACGTGCTTCAAAACGTGCATCGATAGGATTTGATTTTGCACAATCATTCTAATCATTTAATAATAATGTGGGAGAAAGGAAAAAGCTATGTTTTTTCTTGGAAGTTGTATCTGGAAGTTATCATCGGGATCAATTACCGAGAGAATTCCAAACGTTAGGTTTTCTTCGATTTACACCGTGAGTTGATGGGTATAAATAATGCTTTAGAGGTGAAAAATTTCTCATTTTACTTGAGTTATTGCTTTTCTCTTCTGCCATTCAAGTTAAAAAAATCTTCTTTTCTAATTCCACAAGGATTATTTGTCCTTTACGAGTAAAATCGCAAAGAAGTAGATAGCTTGGGACATTGTTTTGAGCGATTAAAATTTTCTTCTTCTTCTTAGCAAGTTCTAACTAGGAATTCTGTGAGGAATAAGAGGAAGAAAAAGAATTTGATCTCTCCCTTTCTTTACTTTTAAAAGTATGGTCGGAAGAGGAAAGTTGACCAGTCTGGGTCTAGCAGTCAGAATCCAACTGCTAAGAAGGCCAAAACTATTGGTGCAATGTCTACTCCGATCGCGGTCGAGAGACCGACGACCAATGTGAAGATTGATGCAATACCCTCTTTGGGTGCTCTGGTTGTTGTCAAGAAGACCAGTGCTATGACGACCAGTGCAACTCGTATTGACGCTGTGCCGTTGAGTAGCAAGTAGCCAGAGATGACCATCACCCCTTCTGCCATCCAGTCGAAGTGTATTCACGACCGGCCCTAGGCATAAGAAAAGTTGGCAAAAGATGCCAAGACTTCCACCCAGGTGCGCAAGAAAAAAACAAAAGTTATGATTTCACAACAATCGTATAATCATCTTTCATTATTCTCATATGTTCAGGGTGAGGGAGATGAAATCAAGGAGGAAAAAGAAATTCTCCTCATCTTGATACGAAAACCTAGGACTATAAGTCCTAGTGTTAGTATTACTGAGGTCGGCAGTAGCAAATTAGTCGCTGTTGACAGCCTGTTTGCAATTGAGAGACCGACATCGCTCTTCGCTTCAAGTAAGTTTTTAAAACTTAAACTCGGTTTTCTTTGTTTTTTTGAAATGTTTACTTAGACAAATGCTTATATTTGTATCTAGCCCCCCGACCACCTCTCTTGCTCCTATCGCTGAGGTTGAAGAGGCCAGAGAGGAGCAACAGTCTTCTCCTCTTATTACTGAGTCTGTACAGACTAGTTTGGAGGACGTGACAGTACCCAAACTGATCGTTAAAGAAGTGGTCGAAGAAGTCCCAACCTCCTCTGGACAAATCCCCACAGAAGCGGTCGAAAAGACTTCAACTTCTATGGAAATGGTGGTCGAGAAGATCCCACTGGTCCAAGAGGAAACCTGAGAAATCGAGTTGGTTGTCGAAGAGACTCCGATCACCAAAGTTTTGCCTGAAGAAGAGGCTAAAGTTGTCCCTGACTATAGCAGAGGCCAGGATGCCAATATTCAGTCTACTGGACAAGTAAGTGTTTTTACTTTTTTGAATATTATATGACTGATCATTTGCCTTTCTTTTATTTGAGATTTTTTATCTTGATCTTTTGAATACGAAACTATTCTTTGTCATCTCCTCAATTCTATCACTGGTGCTATGGTGGTGTGGAAGACACCCTCTGAACTAGAAGGTGTTTCGACCAGTTCATGGGTCGACCAGCCTACTATACTAGAGGTCTCTGGGTATAGTGAATTGGAGTCACAAATTAAAGACTTGAATGACCAGGTAATGATCTTTTTACATAAGTCTTTTAATCAGGTAAAATAGCAAAAATGACTTCTTACTATTATATTTGTAGAAAACAACCAAATGTTTGGTTTCGTTAATACCTTCATTAAGGATGCGACCAACAAGACTACTCTCAAGGATAGAAATTACAAAGTTGACAAAGCAAGTTAAAACTCTTAACCTTTTCTTTTATTTTCTAAAGAATTTTTTCAATTCTAACTTTGCTATTTCAGTCTTCTTAAGAAAGAGAAGTATACTGCTGGTCGGCTCATTCATGAGTATGAGAACAAGTTGGTCAAAATTGACAACCAAGCAAAGAAACTCAAGTTTCAACTTGTTCTCAAAGAACGGATCCTTAATGAGAAAGAAGAGATCATCAAGGAAGTTGTTGCTGAGCAAAGGCGTCTTTGTGAACTCAATCTAAAGCTCGTGGATGACTTGAAGGAGTGCGAACTTGTAATATCCCGACTTTCTTTTGAGCGTACAATTCAAATTGAGAGAGAATTAATGTAATTCTCCGTTAGTGCTAGAAATAATTTTCGGAAGAAAATACTTAATCGGTAGAAGGTTTCTTTTGGAATCCTGAATCCTGAATCGGAAGAAATAATTCAAGTAATGTTAGTTTTCGTCTCTGCTGTCCAGAATCCTGACGAGAATAAATTGTAAGTTGTCTTTTAAAATATGAGTGTGTTAATGGAACATTCAGGGCTTTCACCCAACTAGGTTATTGTAGGCCTTGGTCTTAGCTTTTTATATTGTTAAAGAACGCTCAATTCGGAGTTGTAGATTAAAAGTTATGATCGTTTTCTTACTGCTGTCTTATTTATATAGACAGATTATGTTCTGTTGTTTCAGTTATCTGTCAGTAAATTAAATTGGCTGAGTTGGGTTACCTTGTCAACTAGAGTATTGTAGTTATGTCAGTTAAGAATCCATAGAAATTGGTCTCACCTCATTCCGAGTTCCGGACCAATAGATATGATTTTACCGCTCTGCTGTCGGTTTGGGTTGTGCACAGTAGTCTGCATTTTGATTAAAGCTAACTAGTTAATGGTGGGTTATCGGGAAGGAGTTGTAGAACGTTATTGGAAGCGCTCTGTTGTATGTTGTATTTATTTAGAGTACTTACTTGTGTAGGCGAGAGGCTTGGGTTTAGGGACATCTTCTTTGCCTACTACCGCAGATGCTTGAAGAGCAAGTACATTGACTTTTGTGTGATTTGTAAATAATGGATGCTCGATGTTTAATATTGTGTTTTGTTCGATATGAGAGAAGCTTCAATATTCATGTTCCGTCCACGGGAGTGGATGGTTAAAGAATACAAGAGGTTCCAAGGATTATGTTCCCTGCGTATATTCTTTCATATGTGTGCAGATGATGTTAGTCATAATACTTATGTTCGATAATTCATCCATGTTCATGTTAGTCCACGGAGTGGAGCTCCACGGGAGTGGAGTCTAAAGTCCCATCAATTCCAATATGGGCATGTGAAGTCCCACCATTCCAATGTGGGCAGTTTTGGACACCCGTATGAAACGTTCTTCATACGGTATTTTGGATCCCCGTATTTCGATAAATACGGGCTTAAGTCACACCGACGGGTGTGTCACTAGCTATCTCGGTATGAGCATGTGTGCGATCCATTCTTTTCATTAAATCCATTCATTCTATTCATTCATGCACTCATTCGGGGTATGTTCACATTCTTTAATGATGAGGTCTTGTTCGTATTTGTGGTATGTTCATTTATTCACTGTACTTGCTGAGTCATGGACTCATTCTTGCTTTGTTTGTTTATTTTAGGTGATCATTGATGCTGGCTCTATCGGGAGGGAGTAGACATGCACTAATCTTGCAATTCACCATAATCAAGTTCAACAATATGATTTAGTTTCTATCTTTCATTCGTTAAGGGTGAATCGTAATAAATAAATTTAAATGGTGAAGGAAGGATACCTTCTCCATGTTGTGATTGATTATGTATTGCTTGTGATCTTCGATCATCCTTCGTTACACTTGCTTGAATTCAGTCTATTGTCATGCCATGGTTCTATTAAGTAGTGATTTCTTTATATCATTAGTTGATATTATTCAAATTCTTTTGATTATGGTTGTATGTTAGATCCTTTAGGTAACATTTTGGCTTCCAGATAGCCAGGGTGTTACAGAACTAGTGTACGACAAGCTTAAGGAAGACCATGAAGCACTTCTTAAAAAATATGAGAAGGAGAAAGCAGGTAAAGACTCTACCTTCTAAGTTAATTTATTTTTACAGTTTTTTCTTTAAGCTTATCATTTTTTTCTTTTCTTAACAATTAAATTTGCAACAAAAGCTAAAAGACCAAAGCTCGATTGTATATAAAGTCAAAGTAGAGATGGAAACTGTAGAGAAAACGAGAAGTGATCTCATTATAGAGAAAAGAGAGCTTCTTACATAAAAGAAAGCTCTCGTTGAAGAGATTGAAAGCAGCAAAGAATCAAACTCTACAACCTTATCTTTTATTTTAGTTCAACTAAGAACTATTACTGTAAAACTAAAGTGTGAAGAAATTAAACTCACAAAGGAGAAGCCATCGGTGGAAGAACTGGTCGAAGGCATAAAAACTCAATTGAAATTCATCGTCGACCACCTTCTCAAGATGGTGCAAAACATGAAGAAGCCTTTCCACTCTATTATTGTAGTTAATGTAGGAACGCTCTTTGTAAGGTTGAAACACTACTACAAGGATGCACTGGAGTTGGAGAAGCTTATCCCTGACTTGAGTTTAGATTCTGCACAAGAAATGAAACAGAAGAGGGAAGAAGTAGCCTCTCTTGTTGTTGATTATATGAAGAATGTAAAGTTTCATTATAAAGACAATTGAATTACTTTGAATGTAGTTGATTATCCATGAATAAAAATATTCTATTGACTTGTAATTATATGAATGTGCTTTTTGGTATATTACTAGCCCCTGCTGATGACCATTGTAGCTTTCACAATATACGTAGTACGAACTGGCAACAAGACCTAGATAAAGTCAGTTTAGTGAGTTTCCAAGCAGTGAGAACTGGCTTATAGGAAAAATCTCTACTAAAAGTTATCTGAAGTCCAGACCAGTGGCCTTGTACATGTTAGGATACTGGTTGGTAGTCACGAAGACCAGCTATAATCACATAACACGAAGCAATATAGAATCACATCATATAATTTGGATGAAAAGACATTAAAAAATGAATGCAAAAATGGAAATTTTATTAAAAGTTAAGAATATGTTACACATAGTATTTGTGGAGATATTCTATGTTCCGGGTATTGGATTGAATTATGTCGTCCTCCATAGTAATTCGAACTGAACCAAGTCGGGTAACAGAAATTACAGTAAAAGGACATTCCCCTTTGGGCGAAAATTTGTTCATGTTAGACCGATTCTGAATTCGCCATAGAACCAATTCACCAACGTTTAGCGTACGTGGTTGAACTTGTGAGAACCCTAAAACTTAAATTAATCTAAACAATAATAAGCGGTAATATAAGCCGTAAATTAAATTACTCTCAATAGTAATCGCAGACAAATGGAACACATGACAAGTCAATAATATACGAGTTTATATTATCAGACTTTGCAATGAGTCTTCTGAATAAAAAATGCAACATCGATGCAAACTCTGAATTAATTACAAGATTTTGTTACAAGAATTTATTTCATCGAAAAAAATACAAATTACAATAGTGATTAAAATTACAATTGAACTTTTGCATGCTTGGTAGCCTCGAACCCTTTTGAATCTTCTGTTCATGCATTGCCAGAAACGTAGAACCTTCCCAAGCCGACCCAAGAACCTGCCACCACTCTGTTCCGATTGTTAGCAAAAGCCAAAAGACCAATAGTAAACTAAAAGCAATAAAATTGAGTTAAAGTAAAGGAGTGGTGCCATAAGAAAATGTGGAGTTCACTAAGGTTCTCAGACTGTCCGGGGCCAGTCGGCATCCTCTCACTAGGGTGGGTTTCATCACTCGGCATTTAGAAAAATTTGACACCCACTTTTCTAACTTACCTCAACCGCAGAAAATCCAATGAACAATGCATTATGGACCAATGGTTCATTTCGTTTACCCAGCCCAACAGCCAGCAAAGAGAGGAGGATGGATAAGGTAAGGGCAATACAGACAAGGAATACGGGGGAGAGAGAGATCACAACCAGCCGAAGTCACAGCCAAGCCCCACATAAAAACCCAACTCACAGCCAAGCCAATGCCAAGCACCTTACTCTCCTCCAAAGAAACTAGCTGAAAATCACAAGCAAGCCAGCGCTGCCACCACAAGGCAAGGACCAAAGCAAGCAAGCCAGCAGGAGCAATCACTTCCATCAAGCACCCACAGCCAATCAGGGAAGGCAAGGGAGGAAGCACAAGGCAAGGAGAAGCCTGGAGGGTAGAGGGAAGCAAGGGACAACCAAGGCCACCAGTGGACGACCACGACAACGAAGGGCTGACCAAGTTCCAGAACCAACCAACGATCCCCGACACAGAAATTGTCAGGTAAGCCAGCCATCACCATACCATCCTTAGCAAAAGCATCACACAAATACAGCTCAACACACTACCACAACCAACCAGGCAGGATGACCACCAAAGAAGGTGCACCATGCCTCAGTGGCATGGATACCACACTGCCGGTGGCAAGCTCGCAAGAGCCGCCATGCTCCCTCGGAGCAGGGATAAGCTCCTCGACGCAAACCCCACCCCGAGTCCCATCACGACCACCCTAATACAAGCCAATCCCCCAAGCACGCATAGTAAATAACATAACAAGGAAGAGTAGCAAAAAAAACAGCTAAAACTTGCCAAAAGTAAAAAGGGGAAGGAAGGTATATGGGCTAGGGTTTGAGGCCGAGGTCAAAACCACCATGTCACCATGCCAAAGCTCACCAAGCCACCATCACCGAAACACCCCAATGCTGAAACCCTCACCATGCCAAAGCTCACCAAGACACCATCATTGAAACCACCACAATGCCGAAAGCTCTCATGCCATCACCAAGCCAAGCCACAACATGCCACCACTAAACACCCCCACCATGTCTAGAGAATCGAGAACCACTGTTGCCGAAGGCTCCCATGCCAAGAGACCCATGCATCACCAAGACCGCCACTGAAATGCCCCGAAAACCCACCAAAGTCTAAGCCAAAACCCTCACCGCTTCACCACCGAAAATCCCCAGGATCCACACAATGTCACCCAAACGACCACATCTCAACAAGGGTACAAATCGGCCTAGTTGGAAAAAGTAATGAGAGTATAAGTAGAGAGGAACCATCATAGGAGTTGGAAGACCACCAAGGCGCGGCGTAGACCTACGAGGGGAGCGGTCGGGAGGAGCCAGGAGCCCAACAAAAGTCACCCGAAGCGACCGCATCGACCCGGAGGCAAAACCGTGAGGGAAGAAGCCGAATCCCACCGACGACGTAGATCCGGCGAAGAGCAGTGAGGGGAGGCGGTAGGAGGTCAACAGTGCCTAGAGGGAGGCCAGATTCGAATAGAGAGGGAGAATAGCCACGGAGGAACCGAGGGGAGAAAAGAGGAAGCGAGAGGGAGAGCGTCAGTGTGTGCTGTGTAGTGTGAGTGCATGTGTGCTGTGTTGAGTTGAGTGCGTGTGTGTGTTGTGCTGTTGTGTATGTGGGGTGTGTGTGTGCGGTTGTGTGTGTTTTGTGTTGAGTAAGTGAGTGCAGTGCGAGTACATGTAGTAATTTGGGCGATAAAATGCGAGAGTAGGCAACCTCGAGCATAGAGCTGACAGACTAGAACAATCGCCGTTGGGGAGTATTAACCTAACAGGGATCTGAAAATTTTAGTAAATTAAAATTTACTGGAAGAGGCGATCAACTGATTAATGTAGGCATATTATCACCTAGAGCAACTAAGTATTTCTGTTATACGTGTCTACCGTATAATTGCCGAAGACGAACCGGCTTAGGCAGGAGTAGCTGATCCAGGATCTGTTGACGTCGATCTTTACTACAAATACGAAGGCAAACTTATTCTCTTGAACATCAATATAGTTATATTAAATATAAAAGTTACCTTTTTGTATCATTATATATAGGAAACTATTATACATCTTGCGACTGATGCATTCTGTGATTGGTGAGAGACAGGGAGAGAAAGTGGGAAGTAAGATTGGGTTGGAGATATAGTGGGAGGGGTGATATCTGGGGCATTGGATCTCCATCTGATGGCTCAAAAAGTGACTGATTTCCAAGAAAAAAATCAGTCGTATGTTGTATAGACACTATGTGCATTAAAACCATCTCTCAAAATCAAATCGGATAAAAGAGATAAAGAGAGATGAAGTATGAGAAAAGAGCAGTACAACTGAGATGAGCAGCTGTGCTATAAGATAACTATTAGGATGGTAAAGGGGGCCCTTGGCAGGAAAGAGAAGAGGGAAGGTGGGACCCTTTACATATGGATAATACATAAGGACCAACAAAACTCTCACTTGGAAAAGGGTCGTATTTAAGTGCCAATCATTTGCCAGTTTCGACAGGCAGAAAATGCTACCTTGTTATGTTATTATACTCTCCACATAGGGTAAGTAATATAGTGTGAGTGTGATGGAGGAACCCAGGATTGGTAGAAAAAGTCCGGAAGTGGGGGATCCAAGGCACATATATTCATAGGTGGAGTGTTGGATGAAGGGATAACCAGCCCAACCAACATTATGGGAACTCGGTGGAGGATTGGGTGAGTGCCCTAGGACACCAACGGAAAATAATGGGTGGAGACTTAATCACGTAACATAGAAAACGTACCGTACTATGAACTTGACATCGTATCAAAGGACATGCGGGAGACCTAGTTTAAGAGAGCTCAGAGTAGCTATGTGTATAGTGGCACAAGCCTGCGTAGTGCTAAATAAAACCATGAAGTCATGTCTATCTCCTGGATTGGAGTCTACAGTGACCGTTAGGTGTCTATCTTCTCACTGAGTGATAAGTAGTCTTTTCAAAATTAAAACCTGCCACATATTTTTTTGGTGAATTATTTTCCAGAGAAAGAGGTGAATTAGAAAATGTGATAATCAACAGAGAAGAAGTCATACAGTGCATCATTGCTAATAAATGCTTGCTGAGTACACTAGTACTCATTCTTGCTATTACTCCCTTTGTTAGATCCTAGTCCGACCATGGATTATCCCGCGTGGGATGAAGGATACACAGGTGCCGAGGAGGCCACAGGAGGTGAGGGCGCTTACTACAAGGACCAGGGTGAGGTGGACATGAGCAGGCAAGCGAGGGGTTTTGTACCGTTTTGCATTTGTAATTAAGTACTTATAGTAAAGACCATAGCCTGGTGTGGCTACTTGCTGTAATAAAGTACATTTTCTATCTTATTGTTCTGTTGCATTAACTTTGGTAAGGCTTATTATTCATTGGAGCGGTGTTCTACCAGGCAAACGAATAATAATCCGTATGCCTAAGTGTGATTACCCTTAGTGTAATGACACGGGCGCCACAGTTGGTATAAGAGCAATTGGTTAGGGCCACATTAATAAAAAAGAAACTGTTACAGAACTTAAGTTTGCTTTTCTCACTTGCTATATGGCACTAAGTACATTATTAATTCTTGTCTCCATATCAATTTCTATTCCAGTCTCATCTCAAAACTATTATGTTAAAATCCCTCTTAAAGTGACACCACTACTAACGTAGAACCATCCCTTTTGCAGGATGACTAGGTTCAGTATTCCGCCCGAGAGAGTGCGAGGGGAGCACATGTTGCTTCTAGGGAGACTACTGTATCACTTGGGCACCTTTTCCCGAGTACTTCCAGGAGGTTCGAGCAGAGGATGCTGCACCGTTAGTCGAGTCATAGTAAAATAGGCATTCCCATAAACCTGGCCTATAGTTTAGAGTGTGTAGAGGAGTGGTGTTCCACGGACGATTATTTACCCTTATAGGAGGTAGCTCGTAGAGCCATCCACGCTCTTAGGGCCCATTTTAGTGACTAGTTGAGAGGTTTGTAGTTCGGGGAGATACCACCCATAGCCCCAGGAAGCTTTGGGTTACAATTTGGTCCCAGCAGTACTTCTAGCTATCCGTGCCCCACCATCACAGGGAGATGCAGGCGATATCCCAGCACCCATACCTGATTGCCCACTTCCCCACTGTATGAGACCTGACCTCCGTGGTCCCCATATCACTGTGCACCCGAACCCGGTTCGAGACACGTCTATCTAAGAGGAGCTTTACCGCACCTACTTCAGAAAATCCTAGTAGTAGTCACGTAGCCAGAGGGGGAGCTAACACTAGTTAGGGACTTGAGGACGAGGAGGAGAGTAACCCAGAGGAGATAGAGCCAATGAGCCCTTAGTCAATGAGATCTTCCCAAGGGTAAACCTGTTGGAAATATGCTCTAGAGGCAATCATAGAGATGATTATATTTCATTATGTTCATAACATTTGATAATATGTTATCTTGTTCCTTGAATTAATCATCAGTTATATAGATCAATGAGTATGTGACTTGTTGGTGAAACTCTTTATCTTATATGATGTCATTCTAAAAGTATCCCTGGTCGAATGTCACTTGGTGGAACACGGTGACTCTACGATCAAGACATGTATTGATTGATGACCATGTTTCACCGGTCATGGATATAGAGATATCGAATCAATAATGTGGACACATGTTAGAGAACATAGTGTTGGATAAGACCCACCTTGAGACACTATTGAGATTGTTATGATTCTATGTGTCGTTAGTTGGTCTCAAGGAATGATGATGTATAATCCTTAGACCTGAGATCAGCATGGTTTCCTATATGTGTAATAGCACTCTTAGGGGTTGCCAAACGCTACTCCGTAACTGGGTAGTTATAAAGGTAGCTTTCGGGTATGTTATGAAACATGCGGAGGAATGTGACTGGTCGGATATGAGATTTGCCCCTCCTAACATAACGGGAGAGATGTATCTGGGCCCCTCATTGTGGTCGAATAAAGAAAGTGCATGACCATGCCACTAGTGGTCGAAGTGTCGACCACATGAAGTTATTCGACACTTGATCGAGAAAGTATTGAACAGTCCATGGATGACATATTATCTCACCTAGAGTTCAACCAGATGTCGTGAGGCAAAGGGAGAATAAACAAGCATGTCATTCAGTTGTCGAAGTCGTATGGAGATGCGACCTAGTCGAAGACTACTCGAACATAATCACCAACTGGTCGTAAGGAGTTGCAAATTGGTCATAGTTAGATACTAACTGGTTGTAGCTGATTATGAACTGGTCATGACTAAGTATGAGTTGGTCGTAAGTGATAAGGACCTGGTCGTAGATCATATTGCATTAAGGTGCATTCGATATATTCTGTGTGTTCGAGAATCGTTATGTGCTGCTAGGTACCGCTGACGACTCGTGATCGGGAAAGAGTTTCCGAGTCACAACCGATTACACACGAACCTATAGGGTCACACACTTAAAGGCTAGGATTTGATTTGGATGGTGATCCGAATTCTTATAGGCCACGAGTTCCTATTGGGCCTCCTGTTCGGGACCCATTATGGATGCCTATATATAGAGGAGCGGTGGCATGGGGTATGATTGATCAATCTTTCTAGAAGAAATCCCGAAACCCTAATAGCCACGCTCTCCTCAACCACGCCGTCGGCGCTAGCACTCCTGCATGTGGTGTCCCTACCCCGTACGTGTGGATACCTTGGAGGTGCTGTTGCGAAGCATCAGCACTAGGACGATCCGCGACTCACGATGTTCATCGGAGTAGGAGGAGAAGGCGCGCGGCAAGTACGACTACGACTGCTTCAACTCGCTACATCGACTCTACTTCCGCTACGGGTCAGCGCGTCTAGTGGTAATCTTGTGATCTATTACTAGCGGAGGTTCCTTGGTTGCATGGTAAAAATTTTGTTTGTGCTATCGTAGCCTTCCCGCGATCCTTCAAAACCGAGGTCTGCGGGCGTAGACTATCCGTGCTCTTGTTTTGTTTTGTAGTCATTTTGAGTCCTGAGTAGTCTTTGTATCGGCATGAGGGTTCCGTCGATGTACTTGTCAATACTACCTTTATTCTTGTCAGTTTATTGTTGTATTAAGAATTGTGTTGCTATCTCATGTTAGTAAACTGCCAGTCCAGCAGCTCAACCTAAGATAGGTTGCTTGAAAGATTTAGGCGTGGGTGTATTATTGTAAAATTATTATAGTGCCTGGACTAGTGGCATGGAGCTAGAATTCTAGCATGGACACACTTTTCCACGTTTTGATAAGTACGGACCATACCCATAGAGTTCTTTACATCTTCATCTATATAACTATAATGACCCATCAGCATTCTAAAAGAAAGCAAGTGTAACTAAAGAAATCAAATAGAGGCTGACAGCGTAAAAATGTAACTTATCTCAATTCCAAACACCAAATTTCCCGAACGAGTGGTTCGTGGCGCTCCCGAGCATGTAGCTTGGGTGTATCCAGGAACAAAGTCCTGGGCATACTCAGGAATGAACCTTGAGCAGTCCCAAACATATGGTTTGGGTGGACTTGAGCCATATCTCAAGCGTGCCTGGACTCGTGGATCTAGGGTAGTGTAGGTTCACACTGAGAGGCAAGTTCTTAGCAGTCCCAAACATGTGGTTTGGGCAGTCTCGAGAACGGGTACTCGAGCATGACTGGGCACAAGAAACCCAGATAGAATAGGATTTGGATCTTTTTGCCTATCATAGTTTCTTGGTGTTATTCGTTCACTTTGTATGGCCTAACACACCTCAACCCCGGGTTAATCTATGTCAGATAAATATGCTACCATCTTCCCTACCACAAATTACTACTGAAGAAGATAGAAATTAGTATAACCAATAGAAAGACTCCTCAAAATAAAATAATACACATCCAACAACTAACGCAAACAATTTATTAACACCTCCCCCACAGGATGGAAGGTCAAGGATGCGATAAACAAGAATTGGGGTTAAGACTGGGCCTATTGCCACCAGACAGACCAATAGGAAACCCATCAGTAGATCTTAACGAGACAGCGCCCGGCCAATTCCGAACTACCACAGTACCAGAATCCAGCCACCCAACACCCGCAAGAACAACAAATCATCTAGGGGTAATGGCAGACATCCTCAGATACCTAGAAAGCTCCAGAAAAGAAGCCCAGGAAAACCAAAATCGCTTCATGGAAACCCTCTTAACCCGAGTAGCACCTACAGCCCCATGGCCAACCCACAGGGTTAGTTTGGGGGACTTTCTCTAGACTCGCCCTCCCACTTTTGCTAAAGTAGCTGATCCATTAGACGCAAGCGACTAGCTAGTGGAGATAGAAAAGAAACTTGACACCGTAGGATGCTCGAATACAGAAAAAGTTTGGTATGCATCACACTAGTTGACCGGATTGGCAGCTACTTGGTGGCTCAACTACAACCGCAATTGTGTCAGTGAACAACCTATTACCTAGGCCGAATTTAAATTGCGTTTTTCAGAAACCCATGTGCCCACGAGAAGAATGGAGCTTAAGAAGTGAGAGTTTATAGCTTTAACCCAAGGAGGGAGAAAGATGATAGAGTATCTCACCAATTCAATGAACTTTCTCGCTATGCTCCATCTGACATAGACACCGAAGAGAAGAAGATAGAAAACTTCCTGGAAGGAATGCACTCCTATCTTAAGTTGCTTCTATCCATCGACAAGATCACTGAATTTCAGGACTTGGTCAATAGAGCCATAATACTGGAAAATGAGCACTCTAACCTAACCAAAGAACGAAGAAAGAAAGCCAAGACAGACCATCATCCACTACCTACTCATAGGCCTCGTCCACACATGTCGCAACAACCACCACCTCGATATGGACCACCCAGGCCGAGACCCTTTAATCCCTCTTTCTAGAAACCCATAGCCCAGCAGTAGCCAATTGCAATAGCACTTAGGTGTGCGAAGTGTGGAGGAATCCATTTGACAAAGGATTGCATGAGAGGCACTAATGCATATTTTCATTGCGAGAAGCCTGGACATCGTAAGGCCAAATGCCCCCACCTGCAGAGGACATCTGGAACCCCAACGCAACTAGCCTTTGTGCCAAGACTACCTGCCCCAGCACCACCACAGATCAATTGCCTGAATCAGCCCAGGGGCAACCAACCTGTCGTGGGAGGAGCTAGAAGGGGAGGACCAGCACGCTTGACCCACGTGACCGCAGAGCAAATTGGAGAAGCCACATATGTAATCACGGATAAGCTATTGATTCCACCATCCACGGGTACTGTTCTTTTTGACCCTGGAGCGACTTACTCCTTTATATCCTATAAATTTCTAGAAGAACATAATTTAACAGCAAACCAACTAGAAAAATCTATGGGGGTTAACACACCTGATGGAACGATAGAAGTGAAGTCAATTGAAAGAAGCATACCATCATAATTCACAACACCAAGTTCCTAGCCGACCTTTTTGTAATCATTTTAAGTGGCATGGAAGTAATTCTAGGATTGGATTGGTTATCTACCCAAGGGGTAAGTATAGATTGCAAATCCAAAGTTGCATCTATCAGAAAGCCCGACGGGACAAGACTGCACTACCTAGGAGTCAACCCGACCGAAACTATCTAACCTCAATTTGGCCAACCTGCAAGCAAACGAAGTAAAGAACATACCAGTAGTAAAAGTTTTTCCAGATGTATTCCCTGAAGAGCTACTGGGTATGCCCCAAATAGGGAGATAGAATGTACCATCAACCTAATTCCAAGAACCGCGCCAATTTCAAGAAGGCCCTATAGGATGAATGCGCGGGAGTTGGTAGAATTGAAAAGCAGTTGGATGAACTTGAAGCCAAGGGTCTTATTAGGGAAAGTACGTCAGCTTGGGGAGCCCCGGTATTATTCGCAAAGAAGAAAGGCAAAGGAGTAAGGTTATGTACGGATTATGAGAGCTGAATAATGTTACCATAAAGAACAAATACCCATTACCCAGAATAGATGACCTCTTTGACAAATTGAAAGGAGCATGGGTATTTTCGAAGGTTGATTTTAGATCTGGGTACCATCAAATCAGAGTCAACCCCACTGACATTGAAAAGATAGCCTTTGTCTCTCGGCATGGGCACCATGAGTATACCGTAGTTCCCTTTGGAATGACCAATGCCCCTGTCGTATTCATGAATCTAATGAATAAACTCTTCATGAAATATCTGGACAAATTCATCGTTGTCTTCATTGATAACATCCTGATCTACTCTAAAAGTGATGAAGAACATGTGCAGCACCTCATGATCGCATTGGAGATCCTCCGAGAAAACCAACTCTTTGCCAAATTCAGTAAGTGTGAATATTGGCTTGACCAAGTGGCATTCTTAGGACACATTATATCTGGGAGAGGAATAGAAGTGGACCCCTCCAAAATTGAAACCAGCACCTCATGGAATTGTCCAACAAATACCATAGGAATTAGAAGTTTCCTGGGATTCGCAGGGTATTACCGAAGATTCATAAAAGGATTTTCCCAAATCATCTCTACCCTCACAAAACTTCTGAAGAAAGATTTGAAGTATACATGGACGGATGTATGTGAGAGGAGTTTCCAGGAATTAAAACAACGCTTAACCACAACACCCATCCTAACCCTACCTAAAGACGAAATTGAATACGTGGTATATTGCGACGCCTCAAAGTATGGACTAGGATGTGTGTTAATGCAAGAAGAAAAGGTCATCGCCTATGCTTCTAGACAATTGAGGCACCACGAGATGAATTATCCCACTCATAATCTCGAATTGGGAGCCGTAGTCTTTGCCCAAAAGATTTGGAAACACTATATCGATGGATCTAAGTGCACGTTGTATAGCGACCACAAAAGCCTCAAGTATATCTTCACCTAGAAAGAGCTAAATATGAGGCAAAGAAGGTGGTTAGAATTAATTAAAGATTGCGAGTTAACCATCAATTACCACCCCGGAAAAGCTAATATGGTAGCCGATGCCCTTAGTCGAAAAACTCAATGTCATCACCTTTCTGCTGAAAGTCACGCCTTGGACCTACTTCAAGCCTTGGCCAGAATGGGGATAGAAGTGAAAACTACCACCTTAGAAGCCACTATTGCAGCCATGGTATTCCATCCTACCCTACGTGACCAAATACAAGAACAACTTTCAGATCCCTTCATTAAAGAAGAAATCCAAAGGATTAAGTCGGGCCAACCCTCGGAATTCAACATAAATGATTCCGAAGTCCTATGGCGACAAGCAAGGATTTGCGTTCCCGACCACCCTCAAATTAAAGAGACCATACTATGTGAAGCCCATTACACTTAGACTCAGTACACAATTCATCTGGGCAGCATGAAAATTTATAGGGATTTAAGAGAAAACTTTTGGTGGGCAAATATGAAGAGGAAAATAGTGGAATACGTAGGTCAGTGTGACACCTGTCAAAAGGTTAAGGCTGAGCACCAACACCCAGCAGGATTGCTAACACCCTTGGAAATACCTGAATGAAAATGGGAAGATATATGTATGGATTTTATAACAGGCCTTCCCCTAATTGTCAAAAATAAAGACGCAATTTGGGTCATCGTGGACCGCCTTACCAAATCAGCCCACTTCATTACAACCAACCAGAGATATTCGATGGATAAACTAGCTGAACTCTACATGGAAAGGATAGTCACTCTACACAGAGTATCAAAGACCATCAGATCAGATAGAGGATCAATATTTACTTCAGGTTTTTGGAAGAGCTTACACACTGCCTTGGGCACCAAACTCAACTTCAGCACATCCTATCACCCACAAATTGATGGCCAGACTGAAAGGGTAAACTGGATCTTGGAGGACATGCTACGAGCCTGTGTGCTGAACTTTGGAGACTCATGGGAAAAACATTTATCTTTGGCAAAGTTTGCATATAAAAATAGCTACCAGTCTAGTATTCAAATGGCTCCCTACGAAGCCCTCTATGATATAAAGTGTAGATCACCCATCTGTTGGTATGAAGTTGGAGAAAGACCATTATTAGGCCCTGAACTTGTACGAGAGAATGACAAGAAAACACAGCTAATTCGAGAGCATCTCAAGATTGCTCAAAGTAGGCAAAAGAGCTACGCAGACCAACATAGGAGAGACCTAAAATTTTGAAGTTGGGGATTATGTGTATTCAAAGGTATCACCTATGTGCGGGGTGTGCCGATTCGGATTAAAAGGGAAGCTAAGTCCATGGTATGTCAGACTATTTTGGATCCTAGAGCATAAAGGCACCCTAGCGTATCAATTGGAATTACCAAGTCAGTTATCAAGAATTCACGACGTATTCCACGTCTCCCAGCTTAGAAAATGCCTGAGGGAGCGCTCACAACACTAAACTAATATCGACTTAAGTGTAGTAGAATGGTTACCTTGCACAGAAATGATGCCTTTTGGACTAGAAATTTTAATGCTCTGGTAGCCATGATGAGTTGCTGCCATGAATTTTGTTAGTTAAGGTCTACCCAAAATTGCATTGTAAGCAGACTCAAATCTAGCATTTCAAACGTAAACTATTATGTTAGAAAATTGTGAGAATTTCCAAAGGTTATTGGTAACACAATCTGACCAATTAGAGTTATTGATGGACCAGGTACTATCCCAAAGAAAGAATTTGTAACCGTTTTTATTCTAGAACGATGAATTTGCATATCATCTAGAGCAATTATAAAAAGTAAATCTAAAGAACTCCCTCCATCTACTAGTACTCTTCCTACTTTGCAATTACTAATAATAGGAGAAATGACCGGTGGAAGTTTGCGGGGAGTAGAGATACCTTTTGGGAAATCTACTTTGTTGAAGGTCATAGTAATATCCAACCACTTCGGATAGCTTTACTTTCCTGGTTGGGTTTTGATATTATTGACCTCCCTATTGGCAGATTTGTATTGCCTCTTGGATGGGTTCGAAGATCCAAGCTCAAGACACTCTAGAAGATGACATCCTCAATGAGTAATATAGATGTTTTAGCACTACTACAAAATTTCAAGGATATTGTTACACTTTCTAACAAAAGGCTATGTAACATATTCATCAATGTGTTTTGATCGGCCTTTAAATGATATTTGAAATTTCATAGTAACACAAAATAGTGTGTTTACATACGATGTGAATTCGAGGTTGTAACACAAAACACTTTTTTGAACAAGGTGATAAAATGTGTTAAGAATGTTTCTATACTTTAATGGAAAACAATAATTATAGTAACACAAAATTAATGTTACAACTTGTCCTTCTTTATTCCTCTTTTAGAAAGAACATCAACCCATTCACATTTGAAAAGTACCACGAAAAATTCCCGAGTAGTTTAGCTCAATAATATCAATTATCCTCCCATAGTAAGTCACATCACCTAAAGCGGCCTCACAGTCACTTGCATGGCATAACTTGATGTTTTTGCAGTTAGCACTACACCACTATTTTGTCACACCATCCATCCGTTTGGGCCTAAAGCGGAAACCTCGACTATTGAAAGCACGGTACCTTTTGCGGACTTCAAGGCTGGGCCTGAGCTAGCCATCTAATGTCATCTTTAACACCATAAATGCCATTTTCCCTCTCTAAAGCTGCATTATCTGTACAATTATACAAGTTTAGTGTTATACCTTAGTGCTACATGTAAGCATTTTGAGTTAAGGTACTTACATGACTTCTAAACCATCATGATGGAACTTCTCATTTTGGATTTTCTCAACATCTCTATGGTGGCTCTCGTCCAATACCTTTTCCAATGATCTCTTGACATAGACTAACTACAATTTACGTAAGAAAATTTATGGGAGGAAAAAATTTATGTTTACAAGTTTGAGATATTACCTAAGGTATGGATCGACATCGAAACAATTGAATAACACATATCTATGTGCTTGTACTTTAGCCAAACCTCTCAGGACATAACTACTTGGCTTCCCAAGTGGTTTCCCAGGATGAGGAAAAAGAGTTGATGCATGTCTAGTGGAACATCCAAGTGACTCATCATTATCATCATTCCGCGAAAGCCTATTAGACAATAAAAATGAAAACCATCAAGAAATGTTGAACAAATTGCATAGCCTCTTTTGCCAGCCATGATACGCAATGCGACCCTGCATTGGCGAGCTTTATTTCTCACGTTTGACTTCAAATCACCAAGGTACCTACACAAACTAGTATATATTAATAAAAACTATAATTAAGCATGCAAAGAGAAGGTACCAAACATGGCTCTTAATTTTTTATAAGAAATACATACCTTTCCACAAAATACATTGACCGATAACATACAGGACCACCTATTTTTGCCTCTGTTGCTAAGTGAAGAACTAGATGCACCATGATAGTGAAAAACCCAGAGGGAATATCATCTCCATCCGACATAACGTCATTATGATTCGTTCCTCTAACTTGTCACCTAAAATCTGCCTGTCACTTTGCATTCACTCGTTTGATGTTTTTGCCTCTAACTTGTCAAGTTCATTCATGCTTGGGCCTAGAACTTTTGCATTGATTCTCTAAAATACCCACATAGATCAAATAAGGCGGATGTAACTTCATCTCAGGAGAAGACCTCTCAAAGCAAGTGGCATAAGTTGTTGCATTAGTATGTGGCGATCATGACTTTTAATGCGTTGATGGAAATTTTTGCTTGACCAACATTTACACATCTAGAGATGTTACTAGAATAACCATTTGGAACTTTTATGTCACGAAGGACTTTAACAGCTATTGCTTCTCCTCTTTAGACATGTTATACAAAGCGGGAGGCAAGTAATACTTACCATTAGCCTTTTTTTCCATGGATGTAGATCGACTGATGTTCATTTCTTTTTGCAAGTCTTTCCTTGCACTTCTGTAGATTGTCCTTTGATTTGGCATCCATTTCTAAAAGTGTCCCAAATATATTTTCACACACGTTCTTCTCTATATGCATAAAGTCAAGATTGTGCCGATAACATAGCAAATTATACTTCGATAAGACAAACAAAATAGGCCACTAACACCCTTCCAAGTTTTGGACTTCTCAAAGTCATTAATTGATTTTATCCTTTGCAAAGAGATACTCGAATAAGAAATAGGTCTCGTATGTGGCCGATGCTCTTGACTTCCATCAAATGAACTAGCATCATATCGAAACTCATGGCACGAAGGTAGAAATCGTCGGTGTCCATGAAACATTGCTTGTATGCTTCCAAGAAGACATGTTTTGGACTTTCAAGCGTCTTGAACTTGTTTCATCTTCACAAGACACACAACCATACAACGTCCCATAACATGCAAATTGTCATAAAGTTGAAATTGTGCCAATATCCTGTCATTGTCAAACAACTCATAGTCACTAAACCGATTCGATAAAAGTATGGAAGTCCTTTCATTAAATTGTTATTAGAGTGAGCATAAGAGAAGCTGCATGCATAACCATGGTGGAAGGTTGTATGGTACTAATACAAGCGGCCAGATGGGTCATAATTTCATATGGGTTAAAATGAAAAACCTCATGTTTGAGAATCGATGCAATGTGAGGGTGGAGGAAACAGTGATTTTCCAAACTCTCTGAATCACAGGATGGCGTAAGCACCATCCTGTGTCCTCATCATATCTAGTTAACTTGCTTCCTTGTTCGTAAAAGCCAAGTCTAGGTTTGATTGGATGCCTTATTGCCTTTCTTCTTCCTTTTTGTCAAAGTTTTATCCGATGCATCAGATGATCTGTAGAGATACCTTTGGTATGGAAGTCCTTTCCGGGGTAACTAGAGTGAGCTTTGCATAACCATGGTGGAAGGTTGTATGGTACTAATACAAGCGGCCAACAACTATGGGTAGAATTGCATTTCCCATATGGGTTAAAACCATCTTGCTATTCCAAACCTCATGTTTCGAGAATCGATGCAATGTGAGGGTGGAGGAATCGGTGATTTTCAAACCTCTGAATCGCGAGGATGGCGCAAAGCACCATCCTTTATGCACGCTCTCATCATGCCATCTAGTTAACTTGGCTGTTTCCTTGTTCAAAAAAGCCTTTTAAGTCTAGGTTTGATTGGAAAGTAACGCAATACCTTATTTGGGGTTGCCTTTCTTCTTTCCTTTTTGTCAATGATGTTTTATCTGCTTATTTTTCCATCTTGAAGCTTAGCATTTTGAACAAAGTCATCATCTTTCTTGTCTTTCCGATAAGTGACAATTATTTGGGCATACATGAATCTTCTCATATTTAAGGCCAAGCTTTGCAATGATCTTTGAGCCTCCACAAATGTTCTAGGTATATTTGAACCATTTGGGAGAGCTAGTGTAAAATTTGAAGTAGATCATTAATTGATTTATTGCTCCACTTGTTGGTCGATTTCACATGAAACAATAAGACAAGGAAAGAAAGTTTTGATAGCTCACATCCTTCCCATAAAGGTTCATCAGAATTCTAAGCAAATCAAAGAAAGCTTCATTTCCATGATCTGGTCCATTTGTGTGATGTCCACTCTCTATATATCCAAAGGCTTCTTGAACTACTTGGCGCATATTAGTGTTTAAACTTGGACATGGTGGCTCGAATCTTTGTTAGCGAGAGATATAAGATGATGTTTCCCATGACAACCCCATATAGTGTATCCACGTAGCATTCCATTACACACTAAGTGCTCATACACTTTTCTTGCATCTCAGAATCGCACATTGACACATTTGACACGGACATCGAATCTTTGCATCGACCTTTTCCCACTGTATGCAAACTTAATAAAACCTTCTACCCTGCTATGTAGTCATCACTTGGTCTTTTGGATTGCAACAACCTCTTAATAGCACTTAAGTCCATTAATTCACTAAAAACAAGAAATACTATCACTGCATCAGTTATGTGGTACTTCAGTATCTAGTCATATGCCGACTCAAAATTAGAAAAAAGAAACATGGTAAACCATGAGATCACCTACAATTATTGGTTCGGAGATGCACGACAAGCATCATTATATGCATTCACTATGATTTCCATGACACTATAATGAACAAAGCAAGTACTAGATATTCCAATGATTATATTTTCTCTAGGATTGTTCGAAACGAAGTTCATCAAATTTTCCTTAATAATTCACAAGAGAACAGCAAAGAACGATGAACATCACATCCCCATCTGATGGTCACGATTACAATAGCTAGGGTATTTATCGTTTGAATTGTTTCATCCCCAAATCCAGAGTGGCATAAACTATAATATAGATAGTTCGGACATATTATTTTAGCCATTAGCAAATCAGAATAATTAAATTGGCGAACAAGACAACAAGTACACATGATTAAAGACCTACAACAAGAAGTTTTCCGGACTCTGAGCTATAACTCAACTTCTGCCAAGACCAAGGATACAATTACAATATGGTAAGACAATCATTTGGACTAAAAACAATACTAAAAACACACACGAACTTTCTTTACTCTCTAGCATAAAACCAACTCCAAACCTTAACCGTTGATTTGTTCCCTGCACGCTTACATAGCCCATCTATGAGTGCGTGGAAGTGCTCACGACGATGCATGGGTCATCGGCTCCAAGTTATCACTCTTGAACACATTAGTGAATGATATCACCTGTCTGAGAAAGGAAAGGCTAAGTTCAATCGTCAATTCTAAGCAAATTCACCAAGAAAATTTTTAAGCCGGAAAAATATATGTAGTTATCAATAAATCACCAAAAATAATCAAGTTGGAATGGATCATCAACTACTTGCTGGCGAGGAGAGGCGGCGCCGGGGTGGCGGCGCGGCGAGGTCATTGTTATCTCTTTTTGCTGTAACATCCCAAATATGTTTTTTTTTCAAATGTATAAAAGTATGAACTTTTTAAAATTTTTGATGCGTGCATTTGTCATTCAATTTTCTGTAATTTCTTTCTAAGGTTTTGCGGATTTTGAAACCTAAAGCATTATTTCCTGGAAAAAAACCTGAAGGATATGCAAAGAAATCTTGTGAACAGTCCTTGAAAATATTTTTCATAGGTTATGGAGTACCTTATAAACTCACCTTAAAAATTTCATAATTTTTAGAATTTATTTACTATTTTAAAACAGCCAGTCAAAGTAGTGATTTACAAGTCAAACAACAAAAACAAGAAATTCAAACAATTCTTGAGAAAAGAGTAGAACAAGAAAAATTCTAGAAAAATTATGAAATTATCTACACTGTGTCAGGGATCTCCCTTCAAATTTTCATAAGGATTAGAGTTAAAATTCTATGTCTAAAAATTCCCTAAAAGACTTAGCCTTTTTTTTTAAAAAAAACAAACAAACAAACCGTTTAGACTCGGTCCAACCGCTTTGACCCGGTCCGACCCAACCACCTAACCCGAGCTCCAACCCAGTCGCTTATATGTTGTTGCCACCCTAGCCCTACTTGTCAGCTTCATCCCCCTCCTCGCGCTGGCGACGCAGAGGCCGAGCGCCACGTGGAGCGTGCGCTCGGTCTGCCTCTGTCCATGTGCAGGCACGTTGTCACTCCACCGCCCTTGCCACCCAATCCAGAGCTTCTCCAGCTCACGCTGTGTTCCTCTCGGCCGTTGCTATGCTATATCTTGCTCTCTCTCTCTCTCTCTCTCTCTCTCTCTCTCTCTCTCTCTCTCTTGTTGTCTCTCACTTTCCCTTTCAGTGACCGAGGGAAAGGAGGCAAGAACTTCACCTCCTCTCGGGTAAGCTTCGCACCACCGTGTCCCTCGTCTCCTCCATTTGTCATCACATTCATCTGCACTAATTTGAGCCCTTGTTTTTGCTTGTAGCGCCTGGAACATGGTGGTCATCTTCAGAGCCGGTGACCACGCACAGAGCATCACCGTCGTGCCATCTTCGGTTCCAGTACGCTTTTTCCTCTTAGTTGTGTGTCAACATGTGTTCTAGGGCATGAGGTTGTTTTCCCCTCAACACGTTTCCATGTTGATTCACAGGAGCTGTGGAATTTTGGATTTCTTCAATTCCGGCCGAAGGAACCCTATTTCTTCCCCATCTCCAGTAATGTAGTTCTTTGTCCGATTCCTCGTGATGGCACAATCTCCTCTTCTTGCTGGTGCTTCCCCCATAGCTCATTTGCCCTCTCCTTGCTCATGTCCCTCTCTCCACGGCGAAGCCATCGCCGCCTCCCCGGCTCGCCATCGCCAAGTCTCCTCCGTCCTTCTCCAGTGAACCGCGTCATCTCGGTGAGCTCCCTATGCCCCTTAGTAGCTAGTGCGCACGTTAGTTAGCTTGTAAAGCCATTGGGTTGCACATGGCTTCATGGCCATATCCTCACCTCCGCCTCTGTCCGGCGCGTCGCCGCTACACGTCGCCATGGGTCTCGCCACCAGTACTGGTAGGACCACAAGTGTACAAGGATTCCATTTTTGGTCATGGTCCACGCTGTCGTGGACGGAGTCATCGGTGACAAGTGCAGCAAGTTTGCGACCGGAGCTCCCCTGTTGTCGGAAGAGCGACATTACTGTGGCATGTAATCATTAGGTGTAATCTCGGTTGTTTTAGGTTAATCATTGATTAGTTTTGTTTATTGGCTGGCTTTAATGCGCTAATATTCCACTGACATGTGGGCCTGAGCATAGTTAAGTGCACAGGAAACTGCTCCATGGTCCATGGATCAGTGGACCATGTGCATGGACTTTAGTCTATGCACTGTTGTCATGAGCCGAGACTATGACACATGGAACCTACCTGTCAGTAACTTTTTCCTTTAGGATTTTAATTGAAAAATAAAAGAAAATCATAGGACCCACTAGTCAGTGACCGTGGCTAGCTCAACCCAAGTGCAAAAAGTATTTAATACATTTAGAAATTCCGAAATAAATTACTTTTGCACTAGAAATTGTTTAAACTTCAAAAATTACCAAGTATTTCATTTTAACTCCAAATTGAGTGAAATCAATTTTGTTGGTTTCTATTTTTATTGTACTTTAACTTGGAATAGGTTTGAAACATGTTACTATCTTAGAAAATCTTGATATTCCAATTATTTGTACACTTATGGCATAGCTTTGAAAATGCATAGGAAATTCATATTAACTCCAAATGAAGTGAATCAATTTTTGTTGTTCATAACATGTTATGCTTTGCCTGCCATGTAAATTTCATATCCACCACCTTTCTGGAATTTTTTGTGAAAAGAATTAATTACGGCTACAGTAACTGAAAGTGGATTTTCATCAATTTCTCCTCCAACATATTTTCGTTAGGGCATAACTCTCTCATGAAAACTCAAAATCAAATGCTTTTTATTCCTAAATTCATCTAAAATCATACTCTACCTATCGTGTTAATTTCATGCATTTTTGATTATTTTGAATTTTTGGTTGATTTCAGCATTATCCGTTCTTCTCGCTCGTTCGATAGGTTTAGAAGATTCGTTTGTCTACAAGAGTGATCCTCAATAGCATCTGGATGATCTCCAACAAGGCAAGTAGCCCCCTTTTGATCATGTTGATCCTACTATGTTTTTATACAATTATCTTGTTTTGCAACTATATGTATGCATGTTCTATTTTGATGTTTAATTTCTCGGTTGAGGTAGTTAATCTGAATAGATGCATGAGCTGTAGGTAAATGTTATCCTTTGCCACTGAGCCTAGGTTGATTTTCTTGCTAGTGATTTAGATCCCGATGGATGGGCTCTGGTCATTTATATATCGTATACGAGTCCGTGTCGCTTAGCAATGCTTAGAACGGTAGAATAGGTATCATCGCTTGGTGATGGTCATTATAACATCACTTTAATTACTTGGGTCAGGGTACTCATGTAAGTATCATATTTGGCAAAACTAAAACTAAAAATAAAATGATTTGGACTTGGGCATATGGTTGGATGGTGTGTTATCGGGTGTGTAGTTTGTGTGCCCATGTCAACAGGGACCGAACATCTTGCGCTACCGACCCAAGCATTATTGTGTACATCCACATGAGGGGATTATGGGAACCCTCTTGACTTAGTACTTTGGGGTGTATTGACTTTGAGCCGCAGGTGGTAGTTGTTAGGAGGAAAAATATTCTATTGTTGTTGGGATTGTGCGGGGTGGGATCCAGGTAGGCTCCCTCACCTGAGGAGTATCGGCAGTTGCTGAGGATGGGCCGGTGACTCCAACACAACGTATGGGTCCTCCGTGGGAGCCCCGTCTGCACACACAACGACGGTTCATGGAGGGTTTCACCCATATGGGTGGTTCTTAGTTAATGCATACCATTGGAAAATGTCTCGTAGGACTTAGCTCTGCCAGCATACCTTCGGAAGTGTGCTGAATCGCATGGCAAAGGAGCGGTCTAGCATGTGGGTAAAGTTGTACACCCCTGTATGGTATAATCTATTTGAATAGCCACATCCTTGGTTATGGCCATGCTTGGCTTCGCCCCATGAGAGTTACACCTTGTTTGGTACAGCTCCAACTCCTAGCTTCATAGTTGGAGTAGTTGGAGCTGTACCAAACGGGGTTGCTCCACAAAGTTTTAGAGTTGGAGCAGCGGAGCGAGCGACTGTAGTGCAAATTTTGGGCAGTGAAACCTTGCTTCAAGTGAGAAGCTGCGGACCAACAAAACAAAATACCCATTGAAGTTAGAAGTATTTACCCGCAAATTGCCACTGATATACCCAACCCGCAGCCCTCCCCCAAACCCTTCGCTCCTCTCCTCCTCTCCCGTTCGCTCCTCCGTTCGCACCCTAACCCCTTCTATCCTCTCCGTCGCCCCAGAGCCCTTCGCGCCCCACCCGCCTCCTCTCCCGTTTGCCGACCCCTCGCCTCTCTCCCTTCGCGGCCTTAGGAGTGCTGCGGCAGGCTTAGGGCCTCCTCGTGCGCCGCGCGACGCAGCGTCTGGCCAGGCGCGCGGGTGACCGGACACTAGCGCGGTTGCTCTGCCGTGAGCTGAGCCGACAGCTGCGGCCGTCCGCCGACTTTAGGTAGATGTACTACTCGTACTCCATCGCCCGCTACTCATTCTAATTTCTGCTCTCTGGTTGCTCTTGAACTATTCCCCAATTGGGCGTTTTAGCTCAGCGAGGATTTACTTGTATGGTGTGATTTCTGTGGTTTATTCGATGCCTAAGTAGCATGCATGCTCAATCGGTGGTTAAAATTATCATTATTTTCTTGTGCTCACAATTAATTTGGCCAAATTTACATTTCTAACCAAATTATGGAGAAGCGATGTATTGAAGATGTTATCTTTGGAAAGGCACAGAAAGTTTTAATGTTGCCAAAATCTACTCTACATCTATTCCATGGTTCACGAGATCACGCTATCTACTTCACCACATGCTTCTACCGATTTTCTCTAGCACAAAATCTTAATATGCATAAATAGTGTAGTTGCCAAGCATCAATCTTGTAATCACATGCGCTAGGCCTAGACATGGTTGTGCCTTGTTTAATGAGGAGTATTACTAATCACAAACACGCAATTTACTTTACAGTTTCATTGTATGCCTAAATCTTTAATTAGGCGTAAGTCGTGTTCTGCATTAAAATTAGTAGGAAGCGGAATTTACTAATGATATGCTTGTCATAACTATGCTAGAGCTCACGTTACCACCTTTACTTAGTTTTCCCACTTTGTGTGCTCACACGATTTAACCCCAAGTTTTTGGTCTTGTTGCCCTCTAATCTTAACAATGCTAAATCTTCCATTTTCATATTTGAGTCCTTGTGCTTACTCTTTGCGGATGTCCACTAGATGTCCACCGTTGTTCCCTTCTTTAACGGTTAATCCTTGCTTGGGTACTATTAATTTAGCACAATGATAGAGGACTATTCTTAGTTTATTCCTTTTGATACATGGTGCGGCGCTTCTCGCTAGCTATTTGTGACATGTGGATGGCGTGTGTGCTCTTAAATAGTGGTTGGCAACTTGTGATACATTAGTAACTAGTAAGTGTTAAAATAGGGAAAATGGTGGCCTGTGGGAAGCACCTTTTTCTTTGATTATGTCTTTGTTTGTCTGGCTCGATTCCCACGTGGTCTCCTCAGTTCACCATTCTCACTGGCTCCTTCTCTTCTTGCCTCAACTCATACGGTCCAGCACCCCTCCTTGCCGGATCTGTTCTTCCCCCTTCTAGTCGGCTTGGTGGTGGTAGATCCAGTCACCATCTTGCTCTTGATTGATTCATGGTTTTGTCTGTTTGGGAAAGTGATGATGGAAAGACGATTACGCTCGTAGTACTACTATTTTACTACCTTTGATTGCTGCAGTGTCGGTGATGGAGGTGGAAAGACAGTTCTGTTGTTGGGTTAACCATTTGTCATTTTTATATTATCTCTGTAGATTCTCTCTTATACTACATCATGAATGTTACAATATGCGGATGGCAAGTTCTGCTGAGTGGAATGATGAACATCTTAAGGTAGTGTGTGAGTTATTTGCCGAACAAGTTAGGATTGGGAACCGGCCAAACACCCACTTGAACAACTGCGGGATATGCCGAGGTAGCTAAGGGGTTTAAGGATATAACGGGCCTTGAGTACACTAAGACACAATTCAAGAATAAATGGGATAAGTTGAAGTCAAGTGCGCCATTTGGAAAAACTCACCACAAGGAGACCGGTTACAGTGGGACAATGAGAAAGGCACAATTTCTCAACCCCTTTCATGGTGGAAGAAAGTTAACATAGTAAGTGTTGTTTCATTTATTTCACTTTGGGCGTGACATGTACTTCTTATTTATCCTAATCGGTATCCTATTTTTCACAGAAATTCACAGGGCAATAAAGTTTCATAAAAAGGTCTTCAAAATGAAGGCCTTCTAAGGCAGATGTTTGAAGATATCACCAATGATGGTGCTGATCATTGGTCTCCGGCAATGGGTATATTGCCTCAAACACAAGTTGGGAACACTCAATCTATCAACCTTGATGCTGAGAATGACATTGAGAGATGGATGAGGCGAGGCTTGACGAGGAGCCCCCCTCTAATGGTAAAGGCAAGCGAGTAGCTCCTGCATCTATTGGGACGGGCAAAAAACCTAAGTCAAGCACAGCTCAAGTTCTGCAAGACCAAATCATAAAGATAGCCAACATGGCTGAGAAATCGCAGTCATCATTGGAGTCATTTGCAACGAAAGATGACCATTGCTCCATAGATGTTGTGATGAACTGGGTGGAAGAATGTGGTGCCTCTCGAGGTAGTGATGAACACTTCATTGCCAGAGTTGTTTTTGAAGAGGAGCAAAGACAGGATGTTCAAAACCTTGGGCACCCACAAGATCGTTTTGAGTGGCTTAAGAGGAAGTACAAGAAGGAGTATGGGAATTGATTATGTCACGTTATGTTTGTTTGCTTTTTATGTTAGATTCCTTCTTATGTTGTCATTATTAGCTCATTCATGAACCATGATCTATCTATGTAAGGCTGATAATCCTATGTTGAGATATTGTATGAACTTTATGTTAGCTTACTTCTTATGTTACCTTCTTATGTTGTTGTATTAGCTTGCTTCTTATGTTACCTTCTTATGTTGTCGTATTGTCTTTTTATGCTTGTTTCTCACGATGGTGATGAAATGTACAGATGTCGTCTTGTGAAAGTGATAGCGATGAAGAGAACAAAACTAGAGAGAAGATCATGCGAGCAAAGCATGCCATGGATGTCATTTCTCTAGCCGGGGCATCCATTGTTGCGGAGTACTATTCAACCTACATGGACAAGGCTGAAACGCGGACTTCACGCCTCAGTGGGATGGGTTGGTTGAAGGAAACATTGGCTACTCCGGGAGAGACTCATAGGATGCTTCGTATGAACCAAACAATCTTTTTTGATCTACATGACTTGTTGGTGAGTACGTATGAACTCAAACCTACCAAGAATATGAGTACACTAGAGGCACTTGCAATCTTCTTATGGGTATGCGGTGGAGGTGAATCGAATAGGAAAACACAAAACCGGTTCAAGCACTCGGGTGAGACCATTAGTAGAAAGTTTTAAGAAGTACTAGAATGTGTGGTTGCAATGTGCAGAGATTATGTGAAACCAAAGGATCCAAACTTCTCCACCATCCATAGTAGGATTAGAGATGATCGAAGGGCTTGGCCACATCTTAAGGATTGCATAGGTGCTCTTGATGGGACTCATATCGTGCAACTCTTCCACTAGAACAACAAGTGAGATACATTGGAAGATCCGAAATCCCTCTCGAATGTGTTGGCGATTGTGGACTTTGATATGCGTTTCACTTATGCATCCATTGGTCAACCGAGGGCTATGCATGACACAAGTGTGCTATATCATGCATTGAGAGTAGACCGAGTGTCTTCCCACATCCTCCATTGGGTAACTATCTTTGCTCTTGGATAAATTACCTCTTCCTAAATCATGTATTGTTATTAACTTTATATTACTTTTAATTGAGCAAATATTACCTTGTTGATGCTTTGGCTATCCTAATCGACCAGGTACCTAGCCCCATACAAGGGCGAAAGGTATCACGTTCTGAATTCCACAGAGGTGTTGAACCAACTACGCGAAGGAAAAGTTCAACAGGGTACACTCCTCAGTGCGTAACATAGTTGAGCGAACATTTGGTGTATGGAAGATGAAGTGGCCAATTCTACTCAAGGTGCCAAGCTATCCAATGACCAAGCAGAAGATGATTGTTGCGGCTACTATGGCACTCCACAACTTCATACGTGAGCATGGTAGTGGGGATTGGCATTTCGTGGAGTGCGACCAAATTCTAACTATGTGCCTACCATTCCTTCTAGATACCGAAAATATGCAATTTCTCAAGATGCTTTGGATGGGTCAACATCACACTCGAATGATCGGTCTATGGATACATTTCGAGATGAGCTTGCTACTGGCATAGCTACTTCTTGGTGACTTGGTATGGTATGAAAATGAGTTAGCAAAGATAATATGACCTCTCATTTTAATTTCTATCGGAGACGTATGTTAGTTTACTTATGGCCTTTTGTTAGTTTCTGTTGGTGACTTCATATGTTTGAGTTTATGGATATGCAGACTACAACAAACGTATTTTTTTTTCATGCACACGAATTTTTTTTTGACTCTCACATGCACATTTGGATTAACAGTAGCTAACATATTTTTTTGTTCATGCACACGATTTTTTTTACCTCAAATTTATTTTTTATCCAACGGCTTTGCAAATCCGATAATACAATAGTTAATCTTGGTGTTAGTCAGACCAAATACCAAGTAAACAGTACAAAGTCTAAAAAATATACAAGTCACAAAACCAAGGTTACTCTCGTCTTTTTACATGGATCATTCTCATTCATGGAGTGGGAGCTGGCTTCCTAACCAAACACCACCTCAGACTACTCCAACTTCTCAGGGGAGTGGATAAAACAGGCCCTTAGACTCAACATTTTCGATAAAACTTGAAATCGGGTGGCACAAATGGGCATTCGTGCTATTGTTGTGGTGGTTGTTGGGTAGCCACTTCTAGGATATTAATTATGTCTCTAAAATGTTGTCTCGCTGTTATTTAAACAACTAAAAATAGATTTGGTCCATTTCCTTTCAATCTAATACTCTATTGCAAATAAAATGCCTTTATGTTGAAATTTGCTTAGTGTGGTAGCCTTTCTTTGATACATGAATGCATCTATCTATTTTGTTGTTTGTAAGACTTGCGAGTACAATTTTGTACTTAACGGGATTCTCCATGCTGCAGAGGAGGTTGACCTCCAAGGGGTTAACCTTTGTGAGACTGACTTTGACTTTGATGATTAGCTCGGCATTTTCGATCGGTTGCCTTGTGGGTAAGGGCAGTCGGCTGGCTTTATTTTGTTGCCATCTTATGGTTTATGTTTCCGCTACGAAGTTGATATTTTGTTGTGCCTTTTGGCCGATCGGCCCTTTGTATGAAATCTGAACTTGTATGTTGATTATGTTGTAAACTATGATGACTTCGGTAATGTAATAACTTGTGTATGGCTTGATGTATGTGATGCTTGATGTTTTGTGAAGGTGTATGTGTACCGTTGTCCTGGGAGGTACATAATATATCGATAGCGGGAAAATTTAATTTGTGATGCTAGAACCAATTGAAAGGTCAAGCATTACAAGTTAAATCGCCTAGCGGTTCTCACACTTTTCCTTAGTAGAAGTCATCCATGCATTTTTGCCAGATACAACAGTTACGCAGATCATGACCAGGCACACCATGAAGTGTGCACCAGCTGCCATTTCCACTGGTTGTACCGCAGCCTTTGGAGAATGATCTGTCGGATGAGCCATCAATTGATTTCTTCCACGGACCATTGCCTTTGTTATAGGTCGGATGCTGCTCTATGGGAACGACCTCTGTTTGTGCAGGCCTTGGCTTGTTTTCCTTTTTGGCCTTACCTTTGTTAGGTCTAGTCAGTTTTCTGGTCGAAACCTCCATTCTTGGTTGTGGGAATTTATGGCCCGTTTCGACCATACGGTTCTATTGTACTGCTTCGTTAGCATCTGTATAGTGGTCTGCCATGTCGAACAGATTTGACACAGTCTATGGTGGATTGATATTGAGGTCTTCAGTAAACCTCTTGTATCGCACCGCCGGCTTAAATACTCGAATCACAGAATCATCAGTAATGTTAGGGATTGTATTACACACTTCTATAAATCTCTTAACAAACGGACACAAATTTTCCTTAGAAATTCGGAGGAGACGATGCAAATTATCTTCCTTCCTAGGTTTCATATAGCAACTTTTAAAATTTCCTATAACGGCATGGCATAAGTTTTCCCAACCGAAAATAGAGTTTTTGGGCTGGTTGAACAACCAAATCCGAGCGGATCATTTTAAGACAATGGGTAAATAGTTTGTCATTACCTTTTCATCCTCGCCCGCAGTCTGGACAGTGGTAGTGTAGATTTGAAAGAATTCTGAAGGATTCTGAGTTCTATCATAACCTTCTATATGCCTTGCTTGAACCTTGCATGCCAATTGACATCCCTTAGCCCAGATGAGAAAGCCTTGCACCTTGGGTCCAATCTGTCGAATACATTCCGACGAGGCGGAGCGTCTTCTTGATGAATATTGCCATCATGATGATGATGTCTAGAGTCAGACTAGTCTGCTCTAGAACCACTCTGAGCTCTTGATGACGGCGAGAGGGTTTGCACTTCAGCAGTGGCCTCTTGCAGGTCGATAACGAGTGAATCAATGACCAAAAGGTCCTATTCACCGTCATTTCCCGTTGGGTGATTGGCAATTGCACTTGAGAGTATTCGTACTATGTCAACACGAGTCTCTGCCGGTGAGGGTGATGGTAAAACATTGACATCTCTTACCGTCCTCCTCGGGGCAACCTGGGGTGTGGTTGGTGGATTTTGTTCATCGGTCGCATGTCTTCTAGATGTTCCTGGCGCACTGTTGTGGTACTAGCGACGGGCCTCTATCATTGCCTTCGCTTGGCTGCGTGGATCTTATTGCTTCGCTTCTGCGCCAAACGTTGGGCTTGTTCCCGAGCCTCGCGTTGCTCATGTGTTGTCTGTTGTCCGTCGATCTTGTTGGCATTGACGACTGCACATTCACAAAATTCAAAGTAGATAGAGGGTGAGAACGCTCCATCCTCATCTGAGGACGGGTAGTAATTGAGACCTTGGAGTTGATGGAGTAGATGCTTTGGAGATGATTCTTTCATTGCCTCAGCATAGTCTTCATCATCGAGATCATTATGAATTGCCATGGTACTGGCATCATGGTCATTTGTATCCTAATTCGAGACAGACGTTGGGACGTAACTACTCTCGAAGTTGCTTGAGAGTGGGTTTGATATTCCCACCTTAATACCATGGATTGGTTTGAGGGCGGTGAGGACTTCTTCTCTGGAATGTACTCATCAAAGAAGTTGCACTTGCACGCCTCCTCTAGGGTGTGGTCATCCATTGTGAGGTGTGCGTAGTCGTCGAGATCGATGGAATTATCCTCGTAGTCCATCGGCGAGGCCATAAGGACATCATAGTGAAGAAATCATCGAATTCATATGACAATCTTTAGATTGATAGCGCCCTCCTTCTAGCGCTAGCTGTCGATGATCAAAACACAGGATTCCTAATCGAACTTACTCGGGAATATAATGTGAGAATGCTATCAAATGAAAACTGTATATTGCTATGGACACACTAGGTGTTTGTATGAGAATACAATGGATGTTACAATATGATCATAGTGATCGTGACTAAACAAGTAATGCTAAAAACTTGTCTCTTGTTGTGAGTTATTTTATCGAGAAAGTGGGCTACCCTTTATAGTATTTGAAGGTGTGGCAATTAATACCGCTAAAGGCGCCTCTAATCTTCACACACGTTCGCCAGGAGAGTCTTGAACCGTCGCATTCGTTAGCCAACTATTGTAATTTGCTAAATGCGCCAAAGCCACCTTCCCATCAGCCAGGTGGGTAATTGTTGGTGTTTCCTGACCAGTTGGGTGGTCGGTGATTGTCCAAGGCTGTATAGTTGAATGAACGATATCCATAGCTAGTAGTTCGTGACCTAAACTGGTCATCGGCTAGTTTGGCTGTAATAAAGGGAATTTAAATTACCTTTATAAACTGGTTGTGGGTTCATAACCGTAATGTAGTTGGCCTATGTTAAGTGGGCCTCCTTGGACAAAAAATCTAACTTTGATCGAAAAAGATTGACTTGGTCAAGAATCCTCGTTATATACTAATTAATAAGATATTGAAAGGTACAAAAAAAAAAGAGGGTACATGGTCTGTGTGTTTTTTAGCACATCAAATTATATGGACATTAGTCAAAGAGATGCGGCCCACATATATATTGCGAGAAGATTCGATCTTCTCTACGATCTCATGAAAGGAGAAAAATAAAGTTGTGGGAAATTAAATTACATGAGCACAGATAGAAATCACATAATTCACAAGGGACCCTTGAATTGGGTCAATCATTTTGCCAACTTGATTGGATTAGCATGCAAAAAAGATTTGTTGGATATGTATGATGGTGGCCTCCTAGCTTATTGGTTTCTAAACGTGGATGGACTGTACGTACCATGTGATCAAAAAGATATGTTAATAAACTCTTGTCGACATTTGCTCGGAGTATAGGAAACATCAGATGCACACCGTCCCTGTGCATATATATCTGTCCGAAACTATCTCGTGATGATTCAGTGTTAATCACGTATATCTCTGAAGCTAAAAAAAATGGGCTTCAACCGTACGTCAGTCTAGTCTATTTAACCTTTGGTTGCTATCAGTCAAATCTGTGTTTCCTCGTATACACAACACAACGCTCGGTTGGCCAATGATCTCTTGTAGTCCTACCGGTTCTCTGGTTGGGGTATCATTTTGAGAGAGAGAGAGAGAGAGTACAAGCTGGATCGACCAAGCCTGGCTCTAGCACTGTCCGACCGCGTGCGCACCCTGTGTGGCAGCACGAAAAAAGCTCGAGTCGGTCAAACGTACACTAGAGCAATTCTAATAGTATCATTTCTAATTTTATTATATCAATTTCATATCACTGAAAGACAGATTTAGAGACAACACGTTAGGAACGCGTCATGGCAGACACGGTGTTCCAATGCGCGCGAGGGTTTCATTAGCTTTTTTTACGTACGTAGAGGTGTGATGATCCTCCCGCTGTGCAGAGTAAATTTCTTCTTGTATTAGTTAAGATAAGATAAGATAAAACAACGTGAAACTGTTAACTGTTCTCTTGACATCCTAATGGCCTTGTAACCCTTGTTGGATTTGAGCACAGGGATGGTCTTGATCTTGCATGCATGAGTGCTTTCGGTGTGGGGAATCTTTCCGTGACGCAGACCGTCATCTCCGGATACAGCGCGCATTGAAGGACAAACCACCCGGCCCTTTCGGGCCCTTTGCACGCAGCAAACCCCTTTCCGCAAAGTGCAAGCGCGCGCCGTGCTGCTGCTGCCGCAAAAAAGTTGCCCGGCCGGCCACGAATAGAGCGTTGATGATAAGGCTGTGGTGCTTGGTACATCGAGGATTAATACTTTCATGCATGCTTCCATTAACAGTTTGTTTGTTCCTTTTCTTTTTCGAGATCTCTCCAACAACAGTTTGTTGGCCGGCGGCTTCAATGTGGTTTCCATCGCTCGTCATCCTGTTCATCAGGGGCAAGAGAACAGCCTTCAGTACTAGCGTCCACCGAAAGACTGATGGAAATTTTATGGACCCATCTTCACAACTGTTTGCATCATGATCTAAACCGTACCTCCAACGGGACCGGACAGCTGACAGTTAGGGCTGAAGAATTAACTGTTAAGGAGCTGGTTGTTTTAACAGTTGATAAATTAACAATGATTTACATGATCATGTTACACAATCTAGAATGTTTTGGGGGGTGCCGTCCAATGTTGGCTTTAGATGTTTTTCCCTAGATTTCCTTTACAAGATGGCCTTGATGCCTTTCTTTTCTTCCTTTCTTTCTTCTTCTTTTATGAAACGCGCTTGGCTTTGAGGCCTTTCTGATGTCTGCTTTAGCCGAGCAACAACACGACTTCACTGTCTTAGGATCTTCTTTTTTCTCGATCAGTGTGTCTTTTAAGCAACATTTCGATCCTAATCACACGAATCGTGACATAGAGTTAATTAGGTATTTCTGTTTCATCATGCGCGCCATGTGTTCCTTATTTTGGTTGGAGAATATATGCCCTGATCTGTATGTTCCCCTAGTGCCTAGAAGCCCCCTTGTGTTTTTTTTGTTGACACTAGGGAAATTCAGCAAAAATCCCTAGTGCCAAGGTACACTCGGGAGGGCAAATCCATTGTGACTTCCATGAGCCAAGCAAACTCAGTTATTTTTGCTGATCTGTGCACTTGTTTTGGAACCTTAGCAAGTCGCCGACATACGGACGTAGCATGATAAAGAATTAATTTAGGTTGAATATGGCAGTGTTTTGTGTGGCAATGAGGCCATGTGAATGTGTGCCAAGCAAACTCACTTACTTTGCTGACATGTGCACTTATTTTGGAACTTTAGCAAGTCTCATACATAGCATGCTGAAGTAACTTACGTTGAACTATCATGTATTCACATAACTATGCTGGATATGCATGTATCACGACTACACAAATGGTCATTACAGACGGTTCTAAATGGTCATTACAGACGGTTTCTGAACCGTCTAAATTTATATGTTTGTGATAACAGACGATTATCACAGACAGTTTTTAGCCGTCTGTGATAAGTCACAACACAGATGGTTCGTATAAATAACCGTCTGTGATAAGTCACAACACAGACGGTTTGTATAAATAACCGTATGTGAGGGACAACTATCACAGATGGTTCGTATAAATAACCATCTGTGAAAGCCAACTATCACAGACAGTTCGTATAAATAACCGTCTGTAAAGGCCAACTATCACAGATGGTTGGTACACAGATCCGTCTGTGATAGTTGTCTTTTACAGACGGTTTATACTACAAAACCGCCATTGATAGATATTTTTCTATTTTTCAGCTAGCATCAGGAAATGCTAGCCGTGTCCTCTAAAAACAATATGTAGATAACAAATACAAGCAAATACACAAATATATAGATATATCACATGTACACATATATCGATCACATATACACATATATATCACAGATAAACAAATTTATAGATTAATTATAGATGATTTGTCATAATGTTTTTACAACATGTTTACATAGATACAATAAGAAAACATTTGTCAGCATTTTGTTTTCTGTATCCTAGTATCAAACATGTTATTTCTCTCAATCAGTATGAGTGACGACCTCCAAACCTTGGGGGAAATTGGCAGGGGTTCTATCGTTCTACAAGCCTCGTTCTTGTTCAGAAATCCTTGAGACAGTTTTTAATTAGAACCGTCTGTGATACTTCACAATCTGTGATAATTGAAGACGTCACAGGTGGTGTTTAATTAGAACCATCTATGACAATTCAGAGACACTTTCAACTACAAACCGTCTGTGATAATTTTGTATCATAGACGGTTTGTGGTTGGAAGTGTCTGTGATATGTTCAATGCCACTTCAGCTCCCGCGCGATGCGTCTCTTCATCTCCCGCGTCGATGTTACGACGTGTCTCTTTGTCTTGCGCGCTGACTGTTTTATAAGAATGATCATCCGCCACCGAAGATGAATCCCTACATCGCTCTACTCTCTTTCGCACCCTCCATCAACAACTAGTAGAGTTAAAAAAACAATGGCTACCCACTCTTCTCCCCTGGCGCCGGTGTTGATGGCCTACTTAGCCATTTTGTACGAGCACCTGTGGTCATCTGGCTGGCGATCTTTGCGGAAGGACAACGGCGCGACAGTGTCCTCCCTCCCCCGGCGGAGGTTATGCTGGAGCATGTGACGGCCACCTTTCGCCGTCTAGACATCATCCTCCACCACGTCTTCCGGGTGGTCTCCCTCTTCTGGCAAGCTAACATCGCCATCAATGTAGTCCTCAAGGAAGACGTTGCACGTCTCCAGGTGGCTTGCCGTTGCTTGGACTGCTTACTCGAGGTGGCGGGCGACTGCGTCGACCTTGCCGAGACCCCTCAAGCAAGGGAAGAGAGCCTATGTGAGGACCCCGGTTTATTCGGCTTGTACTGTTTAACCATCCACTTGGTCCTAATAGTACAAATCAAATAAACTAAGCCTCGAGATATGTATACTTCCCGAATAAGATACACACCGTTACAAAATCATGCATCAATTCCATTCATACACATAGCCAAGCAAAGCAACAAGCTGAAAGACATACATAATATAAAGAGAGTTATTACAAAAGAGAGGCCAACCGGCCAAATAACACATAAGTAACTAATTTAAACAATGAAGCAAAAGGGCCATAAGATGGCAATAAACAAAAGCCAATCGGTGTGCCTTTACCCACAAGGCAACCAACCGGACCACAAGCTAAGCGTCCCAACAATACAAGAACACGACTCACAAAAGTGAGGCCCTTGGGGCTCACCTTCTTCCTCTGCAACAATTAATATTAAGCAAAGCGGATGAGTACAAAACTTGTTTTGTACTCGTAAGACTGACGTGTGAGATAACAGAACTATAATTAACTACATGCAAGCTTTATTTAGGTGGATGAAGCTTTGGACTCATTTTCAGATAAAGCAAGTTTCCATTTGCAATAAGGTAATAGATTCAAGGCAAGTTTGCAATTAACTTTTATTGTTCAAATAAAGAGAGACAATTATAACAATAAATAGATGACAACACCAACCTAGAAGCGACTAACCCATAGTCACCACAACAATAGCATGAAGTTCCCTTCATACCACCCATGTCAAGTTTAAGTTTTTAAAAGGTTGTAGTCTAGTTCTTGTGGGAAATAACCAAGCGTGTCCATAACCTAGACGAGGCTATTCGAATAGTTTTAACCTGCAGGGAGTACCAATGTACCCACACGATAGACCGTCTTTCCACCACCACGGTTAGCACACTTCCTTTGGTATGCGTGCATGGCTAAGTCTAACAAGACGCTTTCTAATGGACGATGCTAATTAAGAGCCGCAACCCACGGAGAAAGACACATTAGACAGACCTAACCGGCTCGCTAATGCCCCCTCCAACACCACAAACACACACACACACGTGAACACACCCACCGACCGCTCATAATTAACACCTCCCAAAGTACTTAGTCAGAGAGGTTCCATATCCCCTCGTGTGGTTAGCACGCAATAATTGCTTGGATCAATGGCACAAGTAACTCGGTCCTTAAGGACTTAGGCACCATTCAATCACACCCAACAGATCACCCAACATACCATTGTGCCCAAGCCAAGATATAATTTTTGTTTTCGCTTTTGATTTGCAAATTGGTAAAACACAAGGGTTGGGCATAATGGAATAATAATAGCATTTGTGTGATCAAGATCACCGACTAAGTCGATGATCGCCAATACTACCGATACTAGGCATGGCTAAGCAATATTTATTCGAAATCTACTAAGTGACAAGAGCTCATCCAACGAACTCTAATCACAGCAAATAACCTAGGCTCAGGTAGTAGAGGATAATCACTTACCTACAGATTATGCAACTAGAGGTCTAACTAATCAATTTAACAACAAAATAGCAATGCATACATAGAAGTTAAACAAAATATTAGACTTTAAAAGTAATAGGATCAAATGGAAATGATCAAACTGCTTGCACGCTTGTTGTTGCTCAAATCTAAGTGAGGGTCGTTCTCAAGTTACGCAAATATCGAATCCTAAGCGAAAGAGCGAAAACAACCAATAAGACGAGCAACACTTAAACAAAAGAGCAAGCAAAAATTATCCAAATGCGACGAAATTTATACACAAGGTAGAACACGAATATACCTATACATAGGAACTGGAAAAACCTAATTTGGACTTGTGGTGCAAAAGATATTCTCTAAAAACCTATTTTCGGCCATAATTAGTACTGTAGCAAAAATATTTTTCTAGAAAGATTTTGAAGCTGACATTTTTATGGTAGCTACCTAATGGTATAATGGTAACCCATATAAAATTTCAGGTCATTTGGAGTTATATTGAAAGAGTTATGATTTGTCTAAATTGTTTAGGTTATTAAACTAAAACATGATCCTTATGATTTTTAAAAACAGTAAAATTTGTGAAACCAATTTTCCTAGCAAATACACTATCAGTGGAAGCTAAACCAATTGGATTCATACAAAAATGATCTATAGATTAAAAGTTATGCATTTTACAAGTTTGCTAAAGTTACAAAAAACGATTAAGTTCACTTGTTTACTATTTTTGAAAATGGTTTTCCAGATTTGATCATGGTCTACAATTATTTTTCTATTTAATTTCCAGGTATAAGGAAGCTAACAAAACTGGAACCATCTAATTTGGAGCTAAGATGACAAAGACATGAAAATGAGAAGACTCTAATGTGATATCGATTTACGGACTTAGCACTCTCGGGACTTCACTAACATCCGAGACGGATCGAACCCGAGCCGTTGATCCCGGATCGGACGGCCACGCCGCACGCCAGCGCAAAGACACATGCACAGGACCCACGAGGCTCACCGTTGGATCCAGATCCAACGGTCCAAATGATGAGGGCATTCGACCGAACGAATGCCTTCGCAATCCCACCGCTGATCTTCGATCCAACGATCCGCATTGAACCACGCGAAACACTCACGCACGCAGAGCGAGGGCGGCGTGGAGGTTCGAGGTCATTGATCTCCGGATCCAACGGCGAAGACCACCACGCCGCTCGCAGCGTTGTCGTCCGACATCACGGCCGGCTTCACGCGCAACGCCGGCGACCAAAACGCGGCGGCGAGTGAATGCCGGGAATGGTGCGCAATAGCGTTGCGCACCTCCGGCACCACCCACACCGACGGTGGTGGACTGAGCGGCGAGCGCACGGCGAGGGGCGTACGGCAAAGATGACGGCGGACGATAGCGGCAGAAAAGAGCTCCGCGCCGGTCCATTCAGCGGTGCCCGAGCATCTAGGGACTACCGTGGAGCTACCTCGACGACGCGGAGGTGCAGAGGCGGTCGGAGTAGCTCGGCGACGAAGCTCCGCAAACGGCAACAATAGCGCAACGAGGAAGCCGTCCCGACAACTAGAGAGCGACCACATCATCAAATAGGTCCCACGTACCACCCGATGCTCCGGAGGAAGGAATTGAGGGAGATGGACTCACCAAGACCGGAGACGAAGAATGGTGCTCGCGGCGATTTGGGAAACTCCAAAATCCCGATGCTCCGTCGAAGCAACCAAATGGAGTGGGGTTAAGCACCACCGAGGTGAGGAAGCAACAGGAGCAAGGAGGGCAGCAGGGAACCAGCTGAGCACTGGTTCACCGAAAGCTCCGCGGGCAACAATGGCGGAGAAGGATTTGGGCGCTTGGAGGCTCCACGAGTGCGATGGGTGCAAGGAAGAGCTCAAGGGTGTGTAAAGGAAGATAAGGAGGGACAATGGGGCTTAAGTAGCCGGGAAGAGCGAGGAGCACCGTTGTTCGCCTCGGGTTCCCGTTGCCGCGATCGCCGTGGCGATGGGAGCGATTGAGACGACGACTAAACGGGGCGGTGGAGTAGCGGGCATTTAATGCGCTGCAGACACGTTGCGAGGTCACCGGATGGGACAAGGCGCGCGCGCCACGCCGCTTCGCCATGCCATGGCCTTGCGAGCGAGAGGAAGGCGACAACGCCACCGTCCGATTTGCATCCAAGGGCTAGCGTGGCGATCGCGTTGAAACGGCATCGACGAACGCCGACCGCCCGATTGAAATCCAACGGCCGAGAATCGAGGCAACCGAGTTGTCCGAATGCTTACACGAATGAGCCGTTCGATGGAGATCTAACGGTGATAATCGCGCGCCGCCGACCGCCGGTGCGATTAGTTGGCTCTGGTCGAGTCAAGTGACTCGAGCCCGAGTCTGACTCGCACCCGAGGAACAGTGCAAACCAGTTAGGGTTTGATTTTTGAACTGAAACTTTGGGGATTTAATTGAGGCATCAAATCAACTCCAAAATTTATGAAATTTTAACTGGAGCTTCCTGACCTTAGGGTTAACCTTCCATAAAATTTTCAGAGATTTTTGTGCACTGAGATTTTCTCAAGAAATTCCAGAAGGTTATTTCAGAGGTTTGACCAAGGTTTGACTTGCCTCTAAAATATTTCAAATAATTTCCAAAAATTATGAAATAATTCAGAGGTGTTACCATGCAACCTTAGAACCAAGGAAAATTATTTCCAAGGGTTTAACAAAAGATTTGGCCAAGGAGGTTGTTGACTTGATAAATGAGGCTTTTGATTTTGAATTTTCCAAAATTCTTTTACAAGAATTTTCAGAAAAGTTCAAAAGCACAAGGATGTAAGAAAAGTTTTAATTTACCCTCAATTTCTTACATTTGAAACACAAGCCAAAATGGGGATGTTACAGCCTATGGGCTCAATTCTTCTTGATTCAGTAGTCGGAGGGTCTTCGGGAGACACTCGAACGAGTGTGTCAACGGTGGATGTGTTTCAGGGAACTTACGCTGACCTCGAACCCTCCGATGTCGACCACGTCGCCTACAAAGAATTGAATATGGAGATAGCAGTCTATCTGGGCCGCAGAAAATAAGTTGATCTTTTTTATTTCTACTTTTTTTAGGAAATCTTTTGTAAGAAGCGATTGGCCACGCTGTTTGGCCATACGTAAATACAAAAAATGATTAAAAAATACAGTTTGGAGTTGAAGTTACTGTCTATATATGTCGAACATGTTTACTGAATAAGGTGTTTATCTATAGAAAGAACTATCACAGGCGGTTTAGTGGAACAAATCGTCTGTGAATGTATGCCAAACAGTTGTAAAATACAACTGTCTGTGATATATAATTATCACAAATGATTTTTAATAAGAACTGTCTACGATAATGAAGACTTCACAGATGGTTTTTAAATATAACCGTTTGTGATATGTATCACATACGGTTTGTTGTTGAAGCCGTCTGTGATATGTTCAAGCCGCTTTAGCTCTCGCACGATGCTTCTCTTCATCTCCCGCGCCGACATTACGAGGTGTCTCTTCGTCTCTCGCACCGATGTTACGATGCATCTCTTTGTCTCGGTTTGTGATATGTTGTAAAAGAATGATCATCCACTACCAAAGATGAATCCCCACATAGCTCTACTCTCTTTCGCACCCTCCATCAACAACCATCATTACGGTATTGAAAACTCACAAACCATCGCGCGCAATGGTGAGCACGTGGAGCATGACGGTGAGGACCAAGGTGAGGAGGTCAGTGATCGCTGTCTTTCTTCCTCACAATGTCCTCATTGACATCGTGGGCTGTATAGTCGTGAGCTTTCCTTAGCCCATGGTTGACCTCTATAGCCTACGAGCAATGTGCAAGGCCATGTACAAGGCATCCAAGGAGTGCGCCGTGGGGACACGCGTGACGCTGTAGCGGGGGGAGGCGGTGAAGTGGCTAGACAACAAGCGCTACCTCACCATCGTCAACCACCTGGGCGGCGCCAGCAACCCAGAAGCCTACTCCATCGTCGGCCTCGACAGCCTCGAACGGGCGGCTGTCGTTGGCCACAAGACCGCGGCCTACGTGCTTGGCCTCCTCCTCTACATGGTTGGTGAGGTGCGCGACATTGGGAAGCACTACATCAGCCAGGTTGAGGGTGTGCCAAATGGCAGCGGGTGCGAGACAGCCAAGAGGACCAACCGGGAGTACAAGTGGTGTCGGAGGCTAGCTACGGACGCAGTCCAGGCGGCGACGTGGAAGAAGATGGCCGAGCCGCAGGGCCAGGTGTTGGCGCTGCTGGAGGACGGCCACCGGTGCACAAGCACCGAATGCAGCGTGAATTTAGGGTGAGATAACTACGTCGTCTTCTACAGCGATGGCTGTAGGATTAGGCATGAATACACCAAGTTCTTTGCAAAGGTGTCGAACTACTTGAAGTAAATCATATTGTCCTAAAATTAGCAGTTTTAGTATAGTATTAGCAAATATTCAGATATAATTCCTCACCATTTTTGTCAATATTCTTCACTAATTAAATATGACAACTGCAAATCAGACTTTGAGCTTAAACTAATGCTTCACTAATATGTCAAGAATTATCTCGCAAGCATCGATTATACTTTCAGCCAACAGAGGATCATTTGTTTAATAGTGTAAAAGGAATCACAATTTCAGCACATTAGCCTTTCGGCAAACAAGATCAAAGCCACCGAGTAGAATCGGGCAAGGCACGCGAAATGCACTGTCTCAGAAAACCCATCGCAGTAGTAGTAGCTTTGTTTTTTTAGGTTATCGCTATTCACCGTCATGTGTTTGTCGGGTAGCAACGGCCGCCAACCCCGTTTCTTTTCTATCAGTCTGTTATAGTTTGCATGTCGGGTCATGCTAGTTATCGTTGCCTAGCTTGCCTTGTGGGCATTCTTGTTTCTCTTTGTCTTGTGTTTGTCTTACTCTATTCTTATCTAGAGTTTCCCTTCTTAATGAAAAGTTGTGCAAAGCTTTTGCACTTCCTTGAAAAAAAGAAAACCAATAGCTCCGCTGTGCCGCGAATACCAAGAGAGAAAACATGTTTATTGAATATTTTTTACCTATAGATGGAACTATCACAGGAGGTTTAGTGGAACAAACCCTCTCTGATATGTATTACAGACGGTTCTAAAATAAAACCGTTTGTGATATATTTGCATATCACATACTATTTTTAATTAGAACCATATGTTATACTTCACAGATTGTTCTAGAATATAACCGTCTATGGTAATAGGATAATCAGAAATTGTTTGTTTTTAAAATTGTCTGTGATACGTATCACAGATGGTTATTAACAAGAGCCGTCTGTGATATGGCATGCTACTTTGAAGAAGATGGAGAGTATACCTAAGAAAGCAACCAAGCCCACCACGGAGCATAATTTTTTTCGGGGGTTGTCCACGCAGCATGAGGAGGATGAGACAGCAGCCACAGCCTACTTCATCAAACCTGATACACTGGAGCTGTCCTGGTAGCCATGCTTCTTGAACTTGTAGGGGCTGGTCATGCCAACCAGAGAATTCTAAGGAAGCAAATCATACACTCCAGTCTATGACCAGCCCTGCAAGTTCAAAAAGCATGGCTACCATGAGAGCTCTAGTGTGTCAGGTTTGATGAAGTAGGTCGTCGCTACTGTCTCATTATCACCTCATGCTAGGTGGACGACCCCCGAAAAAAAAACATGCTTCATGGTGGGCTTGGTTGCTTTCTTAGACGTACTCGATGTCTTTTTCAAAGCAGTTGCATATGAGAAATAAAAAGGAATACTAACCTTACATGACCAAGAACAAATAAATCTACAAGCCGACCGCCTCCTTCAAAGCACCTGCCTCGTTCAAAGCAGCTGCATATCAGAGACAGATCTCACTACAAACAGATCTATCGGGACAACCAGATATTTAATGGCGCATATCACAGACGGTTCTTGTTAAGAACCATTTGTAATAAGTATCACAGATAATTTTTAATACAAACCGTCTATAATAATTCACAGACTCCGTTAGTGACATCTCAGAATATCATAGACAGTTTGTATTTAAAACCGTCTGTGATACTTATTATAGACAGTTTTTAACAAGAACCGTCTGTGATATGCGTTATTAAATATCTGGTCATCCCGATAGATCTGCTTTGAAGGAGCCGGCTGCTTTGAAGGAGGTGGCCAGCTTTGGGGCGTTTGGTGAAAGAATTAAATACCACGGATTTAAAGTGTGCTTGTAGATCTATTTGTTCTCGGTGATCTAAGGTTAGTATTTGCTTCTAATTATATGCATTATAATATATGTTAATCGCTATTCCATGTGTAGTATGTTTGGTCAATATGAAGACTAATTGTGTGCATTAATCTAATTTAACACTAATTTGTTACGTGCGTAGCGTAGATGGACTGAAGCTGGATATATGTGGAGAACCATGTGAGTGAAGAGTACATTGATGGCGTATCTACTTTTAGAAGAGCTACTGAGCAGGATATGTTGCAGAAGGGGATAAAATTTATGTATTATCCATGTATTGACTGCGATAATCTGAAGATGTTTACTAACCCAACGCAGATCAAAACACATTTGATTCGAAGGGGTTTCAAAGAGGAGTGTACATGTTGGACTAGTCACGGTGAAGAGAAGATTACACCGAAAGGTAGTAACCTCATCAAGGACGACAACGATATGCCGGATTTGGATTGTTCTTGCGATGAGGGTAGGTTGCACGGTGACAATCTTGATCAGATGCTACGCGATGCAGAAGGGAACTATAGTGAGAGAGAGTTTGGTAAATTTGAGGGCTTAATGGAGGACTTGGGGAAACCTTTGTACCCAGGCTGTAAGCTGGAATACACAAGGTTGTCATCCGTGCTTGAACTGCTGAAATTGAAGGCAAGCAATGGTTAGTTCGACAAGAGTTTCACTGTGTTTTTAGGTCTCCTAGTAGACATCCTTCTAGAGGGAAACGTGTTACCCAGAACCACCTACCAAGCCAAGAAGGTTCTTTGTCTATTAGGAATGGAAGTAAAAAAGAATACATGCATGTCCGAATGATTGTGTCCTCTACCGTAAAGAGTATGCAGACATGCATGTATGTCCGGTATGCAAAGCATCCCGATACAAGCGTAAGAATCACTCCGATGACGGTGAGGGCATCGAGGTGAAGCAAGGATCTCCTGCTAAGGTATTGTGGTATCTACCTGTAATTCTCCGTTTGAAGCATTTATTTGCGAACCAAAAAAGGCAAGATTGCAACATTGGCACTCGGAAGAGCATAAAAAAGATAGAAAGATAAGACACTCTGCTGATTCTACCTAGTAGAGAAACTTCGATTGGAGCTTCGAGGACTACGATGCAGAATCGAGGAATATAAGGTTTGTGTTGAGTACAGATAGAATGAATCCTTTCAGTAACATGAGCAGCTGACATAGCACCTGACCCGTGAATCTATGTATGTACAACCTTCCTCCTTGGCTGTGTATGAAGCGAAAGTATATTTTGATGTCACTACTTATCCAAGGGCCGAAGCAACCTGAGAACGATATTGATGTGTATCTAGCACCATTGCTAGAAGATCTTGTGACACTACGGAACGAAATGGAACATACATGGGATGTGTACAAACGAGAGAACATCACTTTACTCGCCATGTTGTTCTGCACCATCAATGATTTTTCTGCCCTCGGTAACCTGTCGGGGTTTAGTACAAAAAGAGCCAAAGCCTATCCACATTGCTTACATGATATGGAGGGAGTATGGATGAACAACTCACGTAAAACTGTGTACATACGTCACTGTAGGTTCTTTCCCAGGTTTCACCTGTACTGCAAGATGAAGAAACAATTCGACGGAAATAAGAAGGATGGTTTAGCTCCAATGGCTTTTAGAGGGAAAGAGGTCTATGATATGGTTAAGGATATTCATGTTATGCTTGGAAAGGGACATAAATTGAGGATCCATCAGAAGAACATCTAAAAAAGCGATCAATTTTTTGGGACTTACCTTATTAGGACCACTTAGAAGTTCGCCACTGCATCGACGTCATGCACGTGGAGAAGAATATATGTGATAGCTTGATTGGTCTCTTACTGAACATTCGTGATAAAACAAAGGATGGTGCCAACGCACGACGTGACTTGGTTGATATGAACATAAAGACCGAGTTAGCACCGAAAGAGACTGATAAAGGATGAACATACCTTCCCCCAGCTTGCTACACTCTATCCAAGGTCGAGACAAAAAAACTGTGCCAGAGCTTACATGGTGTGAAAGTTCCATCCGGTTACCTCGCTAGCATGAAGAAACTTATTTCTATGGTAGATTTAAAATTAATAGGTATAAAGTCTCATGATTGTCATGTGCTGATGACACAAATACTTCCTATTGTAATTAGAAATATTTTGCCGAACAAGGTCCAAGTGGCAATCTTGAGGCTGGGTTATTTCTTTAACTCAATTGCTGAGAAGGTCCTCGATCACGAAAGACTAGATGCTCTGCAGGCCGAGGTGGTGATGACTCTATGTCATCTTGAGATGTACTCCCTCCGTCATTTTTCGACATCATGGTCCATCTCATTGTTCACCTTGTTAAAGAGATAAAGATATGCGACCCTATGTTCCTACGTCATATATACCCGTTCAAGAGGTACATGGGAAGTCTCAAGTCCTATGTAGAGAATCGATCTCGGCCGGAGGGCAGCATCATCGAAGTTTTTGCAACCGAAGAGGTCATTGAGTTCTACGTCGACTACATGGCTCAGGTTGAACCGATAAGTTTGCCTCTATCTCGTCATGAGGGGAGACTAGAGGGTATCGGAACCATCGGATAGAAAGCAATTACCCCCGATCTGGATACGTACGCTCAAGCCCATTTGACGGTCTTGCAACACATGACCGACGTGTCCCCATACATCGACGAGCACAAATACATAGTACACCAACATAATCCAAGCTGGTCAGAGGTGCGATTCACTAGGAGGTCATCAAGTGATGATATGCTGCAATGGTTGGCAAAGGGCTAAAATTTAAAATTGTGACATGGCAAGGATATGACATAAGTGAGTACACATTTTATATGACAGCTCCGGATAGGAAGAGCACAGTCCAGAACAACGGTGTCCTCATAGATGCATTTCGTGAGCAGTTCAATACCGCCGGGTTGAGCTCCTACTATGGGTTCGTAGAGGAGATTTGGGAGCTTGACTACGTAATTTTTAAGATCCCCCTGTTTCGGTGCCATTGGGTCAAACTTCCATAGGGTGTGAAGGTCGACTAGTACGGCATCACCACTATGGACCTCGAATGTGTCGGATATAAGGACGGACCATTCTTACTCGCTAAGCAAGTTGTTCAAGTTTTTTTATAAAGGACCCGGTAAATAAGAACCGCTACGTAGTTCTTCATGGCAAATGAAGGATTGTGAAAGTTGAGAATGTTGTGGATGAGGAAGAGTACAATTAATTTGATAAGTTGCCTTCTTTTGGAGATGGCATCAGGCTCAAGGAAGAACCCAGTGAGGAAGCTAGCTATATACGCATTGATCATCGTGAAGGGCTATTTTTTCAAATGAAATAGCCAAGTGGAATGATCCCACACGGTGAACACCTATTTGGAAAATTGTTCCATTGTAATTAAGAAACTCGGCATGTAATTAAGAAATTATTCCATTATAATTGATTCACTAATTAAGAAATTATTCCATCTGTGATTGTATCTACTTTCTTATTTTCAAAGGGCATGGCTAGCATCTCCTGAGGCTAGCTAAAAATAGAATATTTTTTAGCTATAGAAGAACTATCACATGCGGTTTAGTGGAATAAACTATCTATGATATATGTAGCACAGACAGTTCCTAAGGAGCCAAAACATTTCCCCACCCACGCTGAGCATCATAGATGGTTCCATAATAGAATCATCTGTGATATGCGCTTATCACATACGGTCCTGGAATAGAACCGTCTGTGATATATAATATCACAGATGGTTTATTTACGAGAACCATCTGTGATATCCCTTTATAAGTAGGGCCCCGCTAAGGTTTGCACCCTTACTCCTCATAGCTCACTCGCCCGTCCGCCTCCCCAGCGCCCTTACTTCCCGTGTTCCTCCTGAGCCTCCTCTCTCCGCGTCATCCTCCTCCCCTGTGCCGTCCTCCTCCCCTATGCCATCGTCGTCCCCACGCTGTCCTCCTTCCCTAAACCACCTTGATCCCCACGCCTCCTCCTCCCCACACTGGCGTCCTCCCTCTACAACCTCGACGACGCCACCCCTGACCTTGACGACACCTCGCTCCCCCGACCTCGACTCCCTCTTCGTCCACGCCTCCCGTCAAGGTACGAGCTCACCGCTTTGGATTGTGCTAGTAGAAGTTTCAAATTGTGCTGATTTGATTTATTATAGCATTGGGAGATATTGCTTAGTAATGTTATGGGTTCGGATTGATGCTCTTTGAAGAATTATGGTTTATTGTGATTATTGTTTAGTCATTGTTTATATTCATGTCAATTGAAATATTGTGTAGTTGGTTCAATTGAAATATTGATAGTGAACTCTCAACTGAAGATTTGTTTTAAAGTGTCAAATTAGACAAAGCAAGATTTTGTAAAGCTTAAGGTCTAATTTATTTTAGAGTAATTGTCGTATTTAATTTGTGATAGAATTTTGACCCAAGTGGCGAGGAGGCCAAGAATAAATCTTGAGCAACCCGACATCTGAGAGCAATAAACAACAACCTAAATCTAAGCATTATGCTGATTCATTTTTTTTGTGAAGTTATATCTTTTGAGCATTTTATCCTGATTGATGCAGTACTGATTTGTTGATCTTGCATTAATATCATTTATTGACGCAATATTGATTTGTTAATATTGCTATAATATCATTGATTATTGATGTACTGATTTGTTGATTTGTTAATCTTACAGTGATGCCATTGAGTGACTTACCTTATGCTAACTATGTTGAGTTGCATTACATTCCTAGTTTTAGACAAAAAAATTTCAATCAAGAACAATTTCTTTTGTCTTTTACTAAAAAGTTTTGATAGATAGTAAGTAAGCGAGATGGCGTCTGCACCGTCTTCACCGCCGCATCGACGTCACCGAATGCATCTGGATCTCCGAGGAAAGTGGTACCTAAGCAAGATGGCATAGGAATATCGAAAAGGCCTGAGGGCTGAATGACCATCACGGCCGTCGAAGATCACGTGGGGTCCTCTCGCTTCCCAAGAAAGCGGCAAAGATTCCGACAACATGTGGGTATACTTGGAAGGGAACGGGTCCCCATCACCATAGAGAAATGAAAGTCTCAGACGGACATAGAAAAAGTGCGGCTATGGACTAAAATTACAACGTCGTTCGAGATCCCAACAGAAGTCCAGTGACTCGTGTGACGGCAGACGTTCCTCGCGATGGGAAAAGCGTGAAAGACCTTCAAGAGAAAGCTTGTCACGAAGTACGTGAACAAGGATCGGACGCCCTGCACGAAGTATCGTTTCGTGTCGTCGGATACATGGGACACCTTTGTACGGATGAAGATGATGACCGAATTTTAGCAGCAAAGTGTGACGCACAAGGCTATCCAAACACAAAATACTCACCCCTACAGACTCAACACCGTTGGGTATGCGGGTAAAATCCTGCAATGGATGAGTGACGACGATGAGGCAATCCGGTCTGAGTTCTCCCTACCATTTGTTGGGATCACAGATGAACGCACTCGAAACTGGTTAAGAGCGAGGGCCTCAACCACGTCGTCGGGTGCCATTTCTTTCACAAACTCGGCAGACGAGGAAGTGTCCCAACGCCTGGTAAGATATGTCGAATTACCTAGTTGTTAATAAGTCCATAACTTCATAGGGTGTAAAATAACATGATGGCTTTTCGCAGCAAACATTGAGTACCCAATCTTCCTAAGGCTCCTTCAAAGCAGTCAGGGAAAAGGATATACTATCCATGGCCCTGGGAAACAAGGAGCACCTGGATCACACGCGAGGCCTTGGGGTTTACGTACCTTGGATGCAGGGATTCACACACGACTCTGAGGCGTATAGGAGTCGTAAGAGATCCATGGCTGTGCGCGAGGAACAGTTTAAAGAGGAAGTTAATGCACAATTTCAAGGACAGATAGGTAATTGGCCCTGTGATTTTTGGAGCCAGTCCCCCTTAACATCGGAGTAGTGTCGCATCCTCGGTTGCACTTTCTGAATATGACGATGTCCAATTACCTATCGACGTCATCCAGGTAATGTACATATCTGGAATGCTCCAAAGATAGACCTGTAGGATGCCTTAGATAATTGTGTATTGTTTTATAGGAGCCCACGCCTTGCAGGCTCTAAGTGAGGCTGGTTGGGTCCATTTCTCGTAAGGCTGGACGGGGGATGGCGTTTCCATGCCAGGAAGGGAGAGTGTTGCACGATGCCCGGCTCGCGCAGGGTTACGCCAAGGTCTAGGTGGACAGTGTACATGACACTTTCATGGCTGTCCCACTGGAGAAGCCCCCGAACAAAGATGACACTAGGGGATGCCATAAACACTTTTATCCAGTGGCACAAGAAGGACATCGCCCTGGACCCTGCAGTGCCGCGATTGGAACACGACCATGCCTCTCCAACAGATCCCTCAATGACTCCACCTCAACCCCCGCTTCATATACCTCTGTACCAGCTCCCGTGGAGACAGCGGAAAAGAAAAAAGGAAAGCGTGTCGAGTTGTCTTCCAAGAAGACAAATAGCACGTAAGGTGCTAAGGCCAAATCGAAAAAGATTAAGGCGCCTCACAAGCTCGGGACGTTCTCCCTCGGAATGCCGTTGGTCCCCGTCACAATATTACCCCGCCTTGGTTTGGGTTGCGAGACTTTGCATGACTGGTACATGCAGCAGACCGACGAGGAGAGGACATATCGGTCTACTGTATTCACCATCAGCTACACGGAGAACCATTTCCACCACAAGGAGGGCTACTTCGTCGTGGGCTTGAAGACTTATTTGAACTATTTAACCTCGACGCCTCACTTCTACGATGCTAGACATTGTAAGTGTGTACAATCAAGTTCTACATTCACACAATACCAATAAATGTCATAACTCATTGCTTATGTATAATACATGTTGCAAGAAGCCCAGCGATCGCGAGAACTGGTGGGTTTCCTTGACTCACAGTTGATTTCGGAGCAATGCATCAACCGAGATGCATCCTACGTCGAGAAATACATAACAAAGGGGCTGCTTGCTCACCGCGACAAGGACTACATATTGGTGCCCTACAACCAGGGGTATGTGCTTCACTACTTTCTATACAAATTTATTTGTACATTATACGTAACAAGAACTTAGGTTTAATGACTATAGCGACATACATAAGTACGTGGCATTGGATCCTTTTAGTCATTGCACCAAAGTGGAACAAAGTAATATACCTTGATTCCCTAGTCAACAAGCACCATGACTTCACCCTTGTGCAAAAAGTACTCAACAGGTATGCTTATTTCCTCCATACTTACTCTATTGTAGTCTTCCTTCGTTTGAAATGGTCAAGGATAACTTTTTCGAATCACGTAGATCATTCCGCTCCTATGTTGCTGGGGGAGGGACACATAGGGAACCGAGTGCCACACTACAACACCGGAGGCAATTTCCGGTACACACTACAGCACAATAATCCAATATCACACTTCGTAACCTGGCCTCTCGAATTGACTATACCTATATATGTAATTCTATTTTTGCAGTGACCTCCAGCAACTATAAGGCAACATATGTGCATTCTATGTTTGTCGTCATATGTAGGAAATCATGAGTGCTAAGACGAAGGATCCAGAGGTTTGTGTAACATCTCAAAATTTTGGTTTGTTTTGAAGCTTTAAAAATAAAAATAACCATTTGAATTTTTGTTTGTTAAAGTTAAAGCTTAATTTGAATTTTCAGAGATCAAAAATAATTTAATATAATTAATGTCAACATCAACTATTGTCAAAATTATTTTATTTGGGTTCTATGTGCTTGGATATATTTTCTAGTATTTTTCCGAGTGCATTTGCTATTTTCTAGTTGCTATTTGTATTTCCAGCTATTTTCTAAAAAGAAAAACTAATTAAAAATCTCAGAAACCTCTTGGGCTCAATTCCCTAACCCTAGGCCCATCCCTATTCATCTCTCCTAGCCTAATTTCTCGCTTTTGGCCCATTCCCGCGCAGCCCGCATCTCCTTTATTCTCTCTGCATCCGAACAACCGGTCCCACCTGTCGGTGTCGGCCGAGTCGTTTGTGACGCGTTCGCCTCCGAGCCACAATCACTGACGAGTGGGCCCCAACACTAGTACTGTTCATCATCCCGACCCGCCCTGTCTCCAATTTTGTCACGCACATCTGTTTCAATGCCACATCCGGACTTCTCTGTGGCCCCGCCGCTATGTGGAGGTACTCGGGGAAAGAATACCCGACCAGGGATTACAAGGATGGTAAGTGGAATGGTCACTTTTTGACTCTGGCCTTGGTTAATCTTGATCCGGTCTGTTGATTGTGCTACTTGTCCGTACAGATCTTCCACAGGCGGAGATTGATGCTCACGTCAGGCTTATCTGTGAGAAGAGTCCGTCCAGTGTAGCAGCTCCCCAAATTCTTGCGGTTTTTACCGCGGAGGAGATGGTGGAGCGCCTAAAGGTAATCGAAAATCGATTTCATCTTCAGGTCTCGGTGGTCGCAGAAATACTTACGAATATGGGGGTAGTCGTAGAAGGACTTACTGTTGGTGATATGCCCTAGAGGCAATCATAGAGATGATTGTATCACGTCTATGTTTATGAGTTCTTGAATAAATGTTATTCTGTTCGTTGAATGAATCGTTAGTTATGAAGATAAACGAGTATGTGACTTGTTGGTGAAACTCTTCGACTTGTATGATGTCGTTCTACAAGTATCCCTGGTCGAATGTCACTGATCGGAACACCAGCGACTCTACGACCAGCGCATGTATTGATTGATGACCATGTTTCACCGGTCATAGATATAGGGATATCAAATCAACAATGTGAACACATGTTAGAGAACATGGGGTTGGATTGACCCACCTCGAGATACTATTGAGATTGTTATGATTGTATGTGTCATTAGTTGGTCTCAAGCAACGATGATGTATAATCCTTAGACCTGAAATCAACATGGTTCCCTACATATGTAATAGCACTCTTAGGGGTTGCCAAACGCTACTCGTAACTTGGTAGTTATAAAGGTAGCTTTCGGGTATGCTATGAAACATGCGGAGGGATGTGACTGGTTAGATATGGGATTTGCCCCTCCTAACATAACAGGAGAGATGTCTCTGGGCCCCTCGAAGTGGTCGGATAAAGAAAGTGCATGGCCATGCCACTAGTGGTCGAAGTGTTCGACCACATAAGGTTATCCGACAACTCGATCGAGAAAGTATTAAACAGTCCATGGATGACACATTATCTCACCTGGAGTTCAAACCAGATATCGTGAGACAAAGGGAGAATACTAGAGTAAGTCACTTAGTTCGATCAGGTCTAGACAAGTCGTATGGTGATACGAGCAAGTCGTAGACTGATCGAATGAAATCACATAGTGGTCGAAACCTGGTTGTAAGGAGTTACGAACTGGTTGTGACCAAGTGCGAACTGGTCGTATAGAGATAGGACCTGGTCGTAAGTGATGATGACCTAGTCGTGTAGATCATATTGCATTATGGTTCGTCCGATATAATTTGTGTGTATTCGGGAATCGTTATGTCTTGATAGGGACCGCTACGACTCATGGTCGGAAAGGGTTTCTGAGTCACAACCAATTGCACATAAACCTAACGGGTACACTTAATAGGTTCGAACAAACCAGTATGAATACGATTCGTCAAACGTGTTCGGATAGGATCCGACACAGGGGCACTATATAAGGAGATGCTTGAGGCTAGTGGGAAAGATACGAGAGAGACACGTGAGTTGTTTCCACAAAACCTTAGCCGCCATCTTCTTGAGAGAGCCTTCCTGTGCGACTTGGTGCTAGCACACCAGCGTACGGTTGTTCCTTCTTTGGACGTATGGATACCGTAGAGGCGCTACTGCGGTCGCTGTTGCGCTAAGGACGATCTGCAATCTTCATAAGGAACTGCAAGAGATTGCTGGAGGAGACGATCGACTACGAGGACGTTGGACGATCATCTACGATCACTACATCGGCGCGTTCTTCATCGGACTAGGCTGCTCCGACTCTACTTCCGCTGCACTACGTGTTTGGTGGTAATGATCTGTGATCATCTAACTTGCTTGGCATCCTGGTTTACGTGGTAGAAATTTTGAATTATTGCTAGCGTAGCCTACCCGTATCCCTACACTTACAACCAATGGGTGGTCATAGAAAAACTTACGACCACTTTCCGTAACATTTTCTTTTCCTGATCTCATCAGAAAGTAGGCATGGAGGACCGCCAAGATGACGACGTAGAGGTCGTGTTGGTGGTCATCGGGATAACGGCGCAAACGGAGCAGGCGAAAGCTCCTCCAACCAAAAGGCGCCGACTTGTAAAGGTCGACGACAAAGGTGGAGCGAGTTCGACTTCTCCTGCTCCCTTTGCTCAATTCGCTGCAGACATGGAGACAGTGGCGAGGGAAAAAGCAGAGGAAGCTTGTCGGTGTTTTTGAACCGATCTTACGTAACGATTGTTTGATTCGGGGGGTCTCCACAATTGATCACGCAGATGGGAGAGACACGGGGATTTTTATACAAGTTCGGGCCTTCTCCAGTGAGAATAATAACCTTACTCCTGTGTATCTTATATTGGGTATCTGGATTACAATCAACTGAGGGTCTTACTCATTGTCTTCCGAAAGGGCCTCCCCTCTCTATCTCTAAAAGACACCTATTTATACTACGCAATGGTGATTGTTGTCGTTCCAGGCTCATTAGTCGCTCATTATTGCACAATAATGAGAGTAATTACCGAGTAGTACCCTCCCCATGCTGTCAAACGGTTATTAGTTAGAGATAGTGGGGCATTATCTATAGTTATATCAGACATAACTACGTATTTTGACTGCTTAGATTCCCACTATTAAATGTGTCTTCTGACGAGTAGACCCAGTTAATCGTGAGGAAGTCGTGGCAGAGCTGGTCATAAAAGAACTTACAACAGTGGGTTGTCGAGAAAGGCTTACGATCGGGTGCGGTCGCAGAAGACTTACGACCGGACGTAATCGTAGCAGACTTACGATTACATTATAGTCGTAGGGATGCTTACGACTAGGGAATAGTCGTAGGAGATCTTACGACTACCTGACTTGCTTTCCCCTTCTGATATTAGGGGGTGACGTCATATTACATGATTATGGAAATAATAAAATGAGGATTATTAGATCCTCGTCAAAGCTGCCTCTGCTCTTAAACGCAAAGCTCCCAAGGCCAAGGTACCCTTCTATTACGATGTAACATCCCAAAGTGCTGCTACCAAAATAAAATAAAATAAAATAAAGTTACTATTTTATTGGATTTTCTAAAATTTGATAGAGTTTCATTGCTTTAGTTGAATTTTTAAAATTTTAAATGTCAAAAGTGAAATTTATTTGAAGTTCTTGAAGTTTTATTTGATTTAATTTGAAAAAAATAAAAATTTACTTAATTTCTAGAATTTTCTGGAATTTTAAAGCTTTTTCTAAAGTATTTTTGGAGCCAAGATAATTTATTTGCAAAATTTAAAACCAACTTTAAGTTGGAAATAATTCTATTAAGTCCAAAATAAATAAGGGAATTTATGTGAATTTTCTCATAATTGTTGGATTTATTTTGCTATTTTCTAAAATCCTTTTTGAATTAACTAGATTAATTAAATTGTAAAAGCATTTAAAATCCGGAAAACCTATTGGGTCGAAACCCCTCCGGACCACTTTTCCCACCGCGCCCCCGGCCCACTCGGCCCATCTCCACCCGCGCCTCTCTCTCTCCCTCACTCCCCGGCCCCACCCGCTAGTCACCTCCCCGCCACTACCGCGTGGGCCCGCCCGAGCCTTCTTCCTCCTCCCCTTCTTCCCCGCGCGCCTCCACCATCTCCGCTCGCGAGAACTCCGTCAAAACGCCGCCCCAACCTCCCGCGTCCCCCGCGCACGTGCGTGCACGACTCGGCGCCTCCAACCGCCCTCGCCCCCACCTTCTCCCCCTCTCCTCGCGTCGGTTTTGCCCGATTCACCCGCGCGCCAAATCGCCACCGCCGCCATGGCCGCCACGATCTCCTCCTCCGGCCGCGCCCCCACCCTATAAAACGACGCCCCGGACGCGCCTTCACCACCTCCACCCGCCCCCATCACCCACTCTCTCCCTCTCCGCCGCTAGCCACCAGATTTCGCCGTTAAAGCGTCGCTGGCCGAGCTTCACTCCGCCGCCCCTAGCGCCGCCACCACCGCCGCCGCGTCCTCACCGCCGCCACCATCGACACCGCCCCGTCGCGCGCGCCGGGCGCTCATCGCCGCCATAGACGCCACATCGCGCGCGCGCGCCGTCCGAACGTGCCGCGCCTCTTGAGCTCGCCGCCGGCCATTTGCCACGCCGCTCGCATCCAAGGTGAGCACCAAGACCAGTGAGGTCCGCTTGTTCTTTTGGTACCATTCACTCCCGCCGGAGCGCCGCCAAACGCCGGCAAACTCGCGCCCAAGCTGCCGCCGGCCACTGCCTACTTGGCCTTCCCACCTCACGGCCAGGTCAGCGCCACGTCGCCACCACGCTCGCGTGTCCACCCACGTGGCACGCCCGCGTGGCAAGGTCCACTCCCCTCAGCCTCAAATACCATTGGACTTGGTCCACATGAGCCGTGAGGCCGACATGTGGGACCCACATGTCAGAAATTTCATTTAATTCATTTAAATCCCGAAAATCAGTCGCTGACGTCATCCTGCGCAATAAAACCTTTTTCCTTTACAAAAATAATTCCCAAAATTCAAAAAAAACCCTAATCCTATCATTTTATGTATTTTCAAACTTCTAGAGCTCATATCTTTTGCATCCGAACTCCGATTAAGCCCATTCAAATTTCTAAATTTATCTACATTCAAGATCTAGACAACTAAACCAAAATTATTCAATTTGGAGTTAATTTGAATCTTATTTGAATTTAGTTTGAATTTAACTTATTTTCGCGTATAGATTTCGACGACTTCGGAGAGTCAGATTTCGACGCCGTTTGAGAGCAACTATTTGAGTAAGGCAAGTTACATTCTTGATCATATTTGCACCCATTATTTAAAATTATTTAAAATCTGTTTCAAATTATTACTACATGCTTATTTATATTCAGTAATTTAAATTCCTGCTTTTAAATTCATAGATATGCCTAAATCCTTTGTATAGCCAATTTTGATATCGAATCAAACATATTGTCAGCCTAGTCAAAACCTGGTTGATACGATAGTATGAACTGGGATTATTTTGGAAAATATTATGCTTAGCCATGCTTATAGACCAAATATGTTTCATTTGGGGAATTTCAGCCAAAAATCAACTATTGTTTAAATGGTACCCTTAGCATTGGTGTGTCATGGGAGTTTTATAAATGACTTTGTAAAATGAAATAAAATGATAGTTTGGACTTGGGCGGATTGGTTGTCTGGTGGGTGTAGGTTTATGCACGGGCTCAACTGGGTAGGTTGAGGCCTAGGGTTCTGTTGGTTGTCGCCCGGGTCAGTTAAGGACCGGTCTTCGAGCCGCATCTTGCTAAGCCACATTGTACTACCACATCTCTTGTATCGGCAAGACCTGGCTGAATAATTTGCAAAGTTCCATCATGGTTGTTCCTGTTGGTGCGGTGGGTAGTCAGATGTTATGACCTTTGTTAGTCCCACTTGGCGCAAGAGGAGGCCTGAACCCTGCGGACGGGTAGTCCAAAGGGGGTGAAACCTTAGCGAGGGAGGACTATGGTGGAATGATGCATTGTAAAGGCCTCGTGATGATCACTTGGTCGCACACCTTCGGAAGTGTGTCAGACGGACATTAAAAGTTGATTATCTCTTGTGGGTAAAGTCGTACAACCTCTGCAGAGTGTCAATCTATTCAAATAGCTGTGTCCACGGTCATGGACATGCTGGCAAAGCCACTCAGAGTTAGATTTTGGTTTTGATTTCAAAATATTTTTGTAAAACAGTTTTGACATGGATGGGTGTCCATGAGAAAAGTTGTGGGTTGAAGCCCCGGGTTGGTGCCCATGTTTATGTTGGTGTTAGGTTGGTGCCTACATTATCTTTATCGATTCAAAATCAATTTTTTTAGATTTTATAAAATTTGAGCTCTTGAACTTAGTATGGTATTTAATGTCAAATGTTGTTCTTGCACAAATTACCCTATAAGCCTTCCTTTGTTACATCCATGTATACATGTCATTCTGTTATTTGATGGGTGTAACTTGCGAGCACGGAAGTTGTGCTCATACTTGCTTTATGCAAACAAATTTCAAAGGAGAAGGACTTCGCTTCAGGTGTGGATCATGACAACTAGGCTGCTACCCCAGTCAATTGCATGTGGCAGATCAGCTGGACTCCACTACTTCTTCATAGTCTTCCGCTTTGTTTATTTAATGTTGCCCTGTAAGGCTATCTTGTAATCAACTCTGTTGTTATTTAATAACTTTTAGTGTTTATGGTTGTGTTATCACATTTGTTGACTGTGTGAGCTAGCCACTGATCATGGGACTAGTTCAGTTATGCACAGAAGATCTGGGATGTTAATCTCGGGTCCTACATACGACAACAAAGTTTTCGCAGTTTCTGCTTCTCGTGGCTTTATAAGGCAGCTAGAAAACGAGAACTGGAAGAGCTTTGTGTCTTTTGTGAAGGAAACTGCTACTTCAGCAGAACCCGTGGTCGAGGGGAGCAGTGCTTTTGAGGTGGTCGAGACATATCTTGGCCATTCGGGGAGTCGAGGGTCATGAAGCGGTGGCTCCCGTTCCCCAAGCTGAATTTCGACCAACAGTAGTCGAGAGGAAGTTGAAGAAACCTTCCGTTAGGAAGGTTGCTCCCAAGTTCCGCGTTAGGTCTAGCGCGCAGAGGTATGTGAAAAACAGAAGTGACTTGCTCTTCATTTTTGTGATCTTAGCCCAACTCCTTCAGCCCCCATGGATGCTTCTATTAAGAAGCCCGCTGTAACTTCTTCAGCCAGCGAAGGTGTGACTACGGTAGTAGCTAAAGCTCTAGCCACTATTCCCATGGTGAAGGAAGTCGTCGTTGCTGAAGTCGCTACGACCACCGAGGTAGTTGTAGGGATGGAGGTGGAGACGAGGGAGACACCGGGAGTTGGTGGTGGTGAGAGTTCCGATCACCGTGCCGGTAAGGAGGTTGTCGAGGACGTTCCTTCTGATCATCCAAGCGGTGCTTCCATCACCAAATCAAAAGAAGAAGAGTACTTTAACTTCTGCACTGATTTCTTTGGCCCTGCTTCTATCGTAGGATCTTCCGCCTACTAGTCTCGCGACCGAGTTCCTCACCCCAGCAACATTCTCAATTGCGGGGATGTCTTAGATAATGAACGTCTCGAAGGGGTTTGGTGGAAACGAGTCGAGGAGATGGATAGGCTGAAAGATCCATCATTGATAGTCTCCATGTTTGCTTGGTCAAGCATGAATGTAAGTATTCATCGATACTTATATGTATGGTTTTATCCCTATTTCTTATCGTCTTTCTCTCCTGTAGAGAGCCGTGGAACAAGTTGCTACGATTTGCGAGTAAAATCGGCAACTTATCAAATTACGACAAGAGAAAGCAGTACTCTGCGAGCAAGTAGAGAGGTGGTGAGTAACCGACACTCGTAATCATTTTATAATTCGACTACTTGTTCAGCACTCGGTGTGGGTTGTCGTAGAAAATCTTATGACTTGGTACTAATCGTAGAAAAACTAACGACCAGGAGTAATCGTAGAAAAACGTACGATCATGCATCAGTCGCAAAAATACTTACGACTGCTCGTCTGTGTATTCATGTCTACCCTTAACTTTTTCAGGTTTAAGAGTGACGAAAAGATCTTAGCTGATTCGCTTGACTTCGAAAAAGCTGAGACGAAAAAGCTAAGAGATGAGGTCACCAACCTTTTGAAGAAGCTTCAGGAGGCTAACTCTGCAACTCAGAAATTGCAGGAAAAAATAAACAGTACGTGGAGTTACGATTGCTTATAATCTTCATCTTCACTTTCCTAACTTTTCATTCTTTTATAGAAAAAGAAGTCGAAAATAAGGCCCTTCAGGCCGAGGTGGGGACACTTCGGATCGAGGTTCAGAAAAAGTCCTCGGTCGTTCGTGAGATCGCCCGCATCACGAAAGACAAAGATCAAGAAATTGAGAAGTTAGGTTCTCAATTAGCGGGTAAGTAAAACTTTACCTGCTATTAAATTGTTTTTCCTTCTCGTAGAATCATTTTATCTAACCAATCCTTACTCCTTTCAGAGCGATTGGTTGAAATAAAACAACTCCACAAGGCTTCGACTTGCACCCAGGAGGAGATGAAGTCGATGAAGATTAATCTTCAAGACAACATTTCGCTTTTGAACAATGTAATAGATGGGCTTCGTGCTGAAAAGGTCACGCCTCGCGACGATACGATAGCTGCTCATACGAGTGTCATTGGGGGAGTAAGTCGGTACCTTGCAAGAGTTGGTGTCTACTCTGAAGACCAACCAGAGTGACTCGATAAAAGAAGCGGTCAAAGGAGCTGTAAGTTTTGTTTTAGCTAAGCTTAAAGCCTGTGACCCCAACCTTAACCCTCATTCTGTTGAGGCCGACTTCGACTGTACTAAATCTGAAGAAGAAAGTTTAATCGAGGAGATGCAGTCAGTCGGCGAGAAGGTTGCAGAGGAGATGCAAATAGAATCTCCTTTGTCGGAGTAGTCTGTAATAGGGATCTGTAAAGACAAGCCCTTTTGGTGATGTATAAATATATGATCTTTTCCTCTTTCCTGTAAATTATCTCATAGAGTAGTTAGTAACTCGTAAGATAATGAAAAGAAAGAAATAATCAGACCAGATATGTGCAATTCCTCCTTCCTTCTTCCTTTTTTCTGCGAATCATCTTGTAGAGTAGTTAGTAACTCGTAAGATAATAACTTGAAAAAAGAGACTAAGACTAAGAAATGAAGTCATGTTTATAACTTTATCCTAGCCCCCGACTATTTGCTTAGTTTATTGAAATAAACTAAGTAAATAGTAAATAAAGGGTTTCTGAAAACAGAGAGGTTTGTTCGACTTATAGCTGTTGATTCTCGATTTTCTTGCACTGGTCGAAAGAGTGGAAACAGATCGACGCTAGGAAGTTCCCTCTAGTGGGCATGACCATGTGCAGAAAAGAAAGGCTTCGACTAGGTGATGTTACCATTTCTGACCAGATTAATCAATCAAGAACGAGAGCTTGAGTAAAACAAACATCTAGAGGACCTTGAAAATTCAATCGACCTTTTTTAATGCACTTGATAAGTTTGTCCTGGTAGCAAGAGTAGGAAACAGACGACGCTCGGAAGTTCCTTCCGTGGCGTAACCACGTCACGAAAGGAGAAGCTTCGACTAGGTGTGTTTCTTCCTCCGACCAGTTAAAACCGGTCGAGTGTACCAAAAGCAGTCGAACAAATCTCAAGAGTGCGCTCTGCTTAGAATATTTTTTCAAAATGAATAAAATAAACTAAGTTGATAAGAGTTTGCTAAAAACGTTTCAACCATGTTTCTGAGCCCAAGAACTTTGTACTGGTAACAAAAGTTAGGAACAAGGCGATACTAGGAAGCTCCTTCTAGCGGGTAGGACCACGTGCAGATAGGAGAGACTTCGACTAGTGGTTGTGTCCTTTCTCCGACCAGCTTAAAGAAAAATTGAACATACATAATATGGTCAAAAAGTTATTAAAGCAAAAACTCCAAACGAGACAATAAAGATAGAAAGAACCCGAAACTTTATTGTCGTGGAAGTTTTGTTACACATAGAATTTGCGTAACTGGTTGAAGTTCCAAGAATTTGAGAGGACGCGGCCATCCTCCATTGCTAATCGTACCGAACCTGGACGCGTAACTTAGACCACAGTGTAAGGACCTTCCCACTTGGTGGAAAGTTTATTCCGATTAGACTGGGATTGGATAAGCCTCAATACCAAGTCACCTACAGCAAGGCTGCGAGGTTAGACCTTACGATCATAGTATTTGCGCAGGGCTTGTTGGTAGACGGCTGAACGGATTAGAGCTTGCTTCCTCTTTTCCTCGAGCAGGTTGATGTCGTCTGCTCGAAGTTGTTCTTGGACGGAGTCATTAACATTTTCGACTCGTGCTGACCTGATCTTTAGTTCTGGCGGAAGCATGGCTTCTGCGCCAAAGACTAGAAAGAAAGGTGTTTCTCCTGTAGCCCGGCTAGCTGTCGTACGAATTGCCCATAATCCTGAAGATAATTCTTGTACCCAAGCCCCCAAGCGTTTGACAATACATTGTGGCCTTTCGGGATAGTCGATCTGCTTCGATATCGTCATCGGGTACGGAACCCGTCTGAAGATACTTGTAGATGGGAGTCATCCAGGTATCTTCGTACTCTAGAGAGGCTGTTTCGATAGGAGGCGTCTCTAGTTCTTCAACTAGAGACGGCTTCTAAAGTTGCTCCAGAAAAACCCCTTTTGGTACTGAGGATCGGGAAGAAGCTAGACGAGCAAGTTGGTATGCGAGGAAATTATCCTTTCGAGGGATAAATTGTACCTCAAAGCCCAAAAAATGCTTTTGTAACTTTCGAACTTCCGATAAGTACCGAGACATAATTGGATTAGAGCACTTGTACTCTTTTCCGACTTGATTTACGACTAGTTGAGAGTCTCCTCTCACGAGTAGTCGACGAATCGAGAGCGCTTTTGTGGCTCGTATGCCAGCTAGCAAACCTTCGTATTCTGCCACGTTGTTAGTGGCCTGAAAGTTTAATTGTATGGCATACTTTAAGGTCTCTCCGGTAGGAGATTCCAGGACCACCCCCGCCCTTGAGCCACTTATTGTAAGCGACCCGTCAAAGTACATCGTCCACTAGTCGTGGGAATCATACTGGGGATCCTGAACAGGTTCAGGATTTGTCCATTCGGCGACAAAGTTTGCCAAGATCTTGGATTTAATGGACGTTCGGGACACGAAATGGATGTCGAACTCCCCAAGTTTGACTAACCATTTTGTCATGCGTCCCGCTGTTTCCCTATTCTGGAGGATCGCTCCCAAGGGAAACTTAGACGACACAGCTAGTTTGTGCACCTGAAAATAATGTCGTAGTTTTATCGAAGACATGAGGAGGGCATATAGAAGTTTTTGAACCTGAGGGTAGCGCTTCTTAGGCCCGTGTAAAACTTCGCTAACGTAGTAAACTGGTCGTTGTATGTTCTCACGTTCTACGACCAGTACTACGCTTACTGCCTGTGGCGTGGCAGCTTGATAAATTAAGAGTGTCTCTCCTGGTTTCGGAGAAACCAGAACAGGGGCACTCGTAAGATACCTCTTGACCTCCTCAAAGGCTGCGTTAGCCTCTTTTGACCACTCGAAGCCTTCATGCTTCCTTAGAAGTTTGAAGAAAGGCAGTCCTTTTTCTCCCAGACGTGCGATGAAACGACTTAATGCTGCCATATATCCTGTGAGTTTCTGGACCACTTTTTTTGTGGTCAGGGGGCTCATCTGAACGATGGCCTTTATCTTTTCAGATTTGCTTCGATTCCTCGTGCGAGACCAAGAATCCAAGCAATTTTCCTGAAGAGACTCCGAACACACACTTCTCGGGATTAAGCTTCAGGTGGTATTTTCTGAGGTTGTCAAATGTTTCTTGTAGGTCTCCGATATGATTAAGTCGTTGGCTGCTTTTTACGACTAGATCATCCACGTAGGTCTCCAAGTTTCGGCCTAGTTGATGAGCGAAAGTCGTTTGCATCAAACGCTGAAAAGAAGCCCCAGCATTCTTTAAACCAAATGGCATTTTGACGTAGCAAAATATTCCAAATGGTGTAATGAATGCGGTCTTCTCTTCATCTTCTCGACACATATTGATCTGGTGGTAACCAGAGTATGCATCCAGAAAGCTCAACATTTCACATCCTGCAGTAGAGTCAACCAACTGATCGATACGAGGTAAAGGGAAATCATCTTTTGGACAAGCTTTATTAAGATCAGTGAAGTCTACGCACATTCGTCATTTGTCGTTCGACTTCCTAACCATTACAGGGTTAGCCAACCACTCAAGGTGGTTGACTTCTCTTATGAAGCCTGCTTTAAGCAACTTGTCCAATTCTGACCTAATAGCATTTCGTCGATCAAGGGCAAATCTCCGTAACTTCTGCTTTACGGGTACTTTGTCAGGCCGTATGGCTAGCCTGTGCTCAATCACTTCCCTAGGGACTCCGGGCATGTCAGATGCTTGCCACGTGAAGACATCTGCATTTTCTCAGAGGAAAGTGATGAGGGCGTCTTCCTATTTGGGGTCGGAAGAATCCCCAATGCGAACAGTCTTCGAGGGCTCCTCCGCGTCCAGAGAAACCTCTTTGACTTGGTCGTTCGGTTTACCTCGCGCTCGACAGCTTTTAGCTGTCTTCGTGACTCATATGCCAATGATCCTCCATAGATGTGATCGATGGTGTGTTATGGATCCTGGAACGGCATCTCCTCCTCGTCATCTGACTCCTTCCGTCCACTTGTTTGGCCTACCGGTTCAAGAGTAGGAAGTGGCCCTTTGCCTGAGTAATAGTCTTGAGTTTCGTAGAAAAACTGGCGATTCTGAGTCATGCCCTTCTTTTTGTGAAAAGGACACCACCGGGTTTGTCGTTCTTCCGATCTTGGCGCTTACCTTTACCTCGATCGAGATTACGCTGGGGTTGCGTGGCTCTTTGTCGCTACGGCGGAACCTCCTTAGAACCTAACGGCTGGAGATTTGTGTCTCTTCGCCTTGTTCTTGGATTTCTTAGCCTTTTATCCTTTTTCTTACCACTTTAGTCCGCTTTCGAGGGATATTATCTTCACGATCGAAAGTGTTGTTCCACTCATCGCTTCAAGAGATCAGCGTATCTATCGCCATCTTGAAGAGTTCGGCGATGGCGGGAGAATGTAAAGCGATGTCCTCTGTTATTCTCCTGTTGTGAACTCCCTGCTTGAAAGCCCTGATCAAAAACGAGTCAGAAACTTCCGGAATAGAATTTCAAACCCGACTAAAGCACCTGATGAATTGACGTAGAGTCTCATGATCGTTCTGTCTTATCCGGTGTATTACGTGCTCTCCTCCCGCATCGCTCGGATAGCGGTTGTGTAGATCTGGAGGAATTCAATGGGATTTTGGGTTCCATCGAATTTCTCCATGTTCACTGGTCTAAACGAGGTGGCCGAATCGCCAAGATCGGTGAAAACGCCCGACATCCTAAGATAACTTCTTGGCGCCTTCTTTGTAGGAAAGAAGGGTTGACGTCACCGGGTGATCGTACTCGACGATACCTAGTCACAGGTAGGCTGGACCTATGATAGGCCTCAGTCTTACGAGGGAAATATTCCTCGTATTCCGTTTGCTGCCGCTCATTTTGTCCCTGAAGTGGTGAAAGATCACCCCTCCTAGGGGCTTGCCGGTCTCCAGATGTCCAACGAGCCTTCCTCAGGTCGGGAGAGCGACGTGATCGAGGATCATGTCGCCTCCCATGTGACGAGTTATCCGAACGACTGGCAGAAGATGGAGTCGTACTGTTACGACTTCCGGGTTGACGTTGACGAGGACGCTCGAGTTTTATCATCGTGTTCCGAAGCCTTTGTGTGATCTCTTCTGTAAAGAGATCGTATCCCGGTGCTCGAGTGAGCTCTTGGGTCGGATTTTCAAGCAAGTCGTTGATGTGCTGGAGCTCCCGAGCTTCTTCCGACTGGAATAAGCACGCTCAGGGAAATTTTTCTGAGCCGCTATTTTTTTCGTCGAGTTGTCTCAGAGTCGCCCGTATCAGACCCCTGAGTTGGTTTCAATGAAGTGCGAGAATGTTGAGGATATCCCGCACGTTCATCAAAGTGTTTGTCTCGTTCACCAGCGGTGGTGCCCTTGCCATTGCCACGAGGGGACATAGTGTGTGCCCGTCGGGGAGCATTGTCAATCCTGCCTCTGGGAGAACGAATCTTATCAGGGGGAATGACGAAGACCTCCCGTTGATGACCTCCACTTGCGCTCGAGGCCTCCTCGCTTGAGGAGTAGTCGAGTGACACCATCTGGCGATTTGGAGTGAACCCTTCCAAGTAGGGGAACTCCGGGTTATAACCGTCTCCGTCTGTAGGTGTGTCCTGCGATGGGATGGTTCAACTTGGAGAAAAAGCGTGCTCAATCCTCTTCTCTACGGAATTATCTCGAGAAAGAGGACCATCAGGTGCCGATGCAGCTCTGGAATGATGGCTTCCAGAACTTGTCTCTCCAAGTCGTACTGCCTTAGGGGGACTCGAACACTTAGAGGAAAAACTCTCGTCGTGTTGTGAATCTGTCTTGGAGCAGTCCTGTTTGTGGTTGTGTTGACCCTTGCCCCCTAAGGAAGCTGGTTCCTCAGCTGGGCGTATTGTTGTGGGGGATGAGGATCCCTCCTTAACTCCGGCGGTGATGCGCTCTCTGAGATCTGATAGAAGATCTCCAGAGGCGGCAATACCGTCAGATGATTTCATACTCGGGTCATAGTCGAAACCGACATCCATGTGATGTCTGCGTAATCGGCCAAGTCGAACCAATTCTCCTCGTTCCATTCTCCTACCATGGTAGCATCAAAGAGAAAAGAAAGAACTGTTGACAAGGAATTACCAGAAGTTCCCCACGGTCGGCGCCAACCGTCGGTGTTTTAGAACCGATCTTACGTAAAAATTATTTGATTCGGGGGGTCTCCATAATTGATCACGCAGACAAAGGAGACACGGGAATTTTTATACAGGTTCGAGCCTTCTCCAATGAGAATAACAACCCTAATCTTGTGTGTGCTGTATTTGGTATCCTGGTTACAATTAGAGAAAAGACTTCCTCCTCACTCTATCTCTAAAAGCCACCTATTTATAGTATATCGTGAGGAAGGCTGTCATTCCAGCCCGGAGGTGCTCATTTATTGTAATAATAAGAGTAATTGCCGGAGTAGTAACCTCCCCACGTTGTATTACGGTTATCAATCAGAGATAAAGATGAGTTAACTGTAGTTATTCCAAGTATAACTACGTATCTTGACTGCTCAGATCTCACAATTAATATGGCGTACTGTTGAGTGGACCTAGTTATCTGTGGAGAAGTCATAGCAGAGCTGGTCGTAGTAGGTCATGCGACCAAGGGGTAGTCGTAGAAAAGCTTACGACTGGATACTCGTCGTAGAAAGACTTATGACCGAAGGTAATCATATGAGATCTTACGATTACGACATAGTCGTGGAAATACTTACGACTATGGCAGTGGTCGTAGAAGGACTTACGACCACCTGGCTAACTTCTCCCTTACAACTGTGAGGGGTATACCTAGTAATTGTGTGACGTCATATTTACCCGTATTATACGATTAAGGATAAATAGTAAAATAAGGATTATTAGATCCTCGTTAGTTATATATACCAACTGTCTATGATTTGATACATATCATAGATGGTTGTTGGTTCTAGCCGTCTGTGATATCTCCGATATCACAAACGGTTATTAGTATTAACCGTCTGTGATTCGATAAATATCACAGACGGTTGGTAAAAATAACCGTCTGTGATATGGGACATATCACAGACAGTTATTAGTAGTAGTCGTCTATGATTCGACACATATCACAGACGGTTGGTAAAAATAACCGCTCGTGATATCCGATATTTCACAGACGATTTTGTGGTCGAATTCACACATGGTTGATACCACAAAACCGTTTGTGATAGTTCATTCTATACCTAAATATTTTTTTATTTTTCGGATAGCCTCAGATAATGCTAGCCATGCCCTCTGAAAACAAGCAAGTAGAAAATAGATATATCACAATCGATTTGATATAGAACAACTCAAAGTGATTTACAAAATAATGTTCATGTATTATCTAGAGTTACAATTGAACATGTATTAATCATCGATGTCGCAGGGTGAAACTCTCCATTCGGATTAATGATCTCGCCCGTGATGAAGATGGCGAGCTTCCCTCGAATGTCCGAGAGTTCGTCCAGTACAAATGCCCTGTCATCGATCATCATGCCCTGTCGCTAGAAGTAAAGTAGTAAGCATATATTTAAATTGATAATTAGGAAATAATTATTGTGGGATTGGCTGACAAACCTTTGGATCCTTCTTAGCACCCATGATTTCCTACATATGACGACAAATGTAGAATGCACGTATGTTGCCATGTAGTTGCTGGTGGCACTGCAAAAATAGAATTACATATATAGGTATAGTCAGTTCGAGAGGCTAGGTTACAAAGTGTGATATAGGATTATTGTGCTGTAGTGGGTATCGAAAATCCCGTCCTGTGTGGCAGCGTGGCGCTCGGTTCCCTGTGTGTCCCTCCCTCAACAACATAGGTGCGGAATGAGCTACCTGATTCGAAAAAGTTATCCTCGGCCATTTCAAACAAAGGAAGACTACAATAGAGTTATATGTGGAGGAAATGAGCATACCTGTCGAATACTTTTTGCACCTTGGTGAAGTCATGGTGTTTGTCATTTAGGGAATCAAGGTATATTACCTTGTTCCACTTTGGTACAATGACTAAAAGGATCCAATGCCACCTACTCATGTATGTCGCTATAGTCATTAAACTTAAGTTCATGTTGTGTGTAATGTACAAATGAAATTTATATAGCAAGTAGTGAAGCACTTACCATCAAGTTGTAGGAACCAAAGATGCACCCGGTCTTGGTGAGTAAGCAACCCCTTCGTTATGTATTTCTCGACGTAGGATGCGTCAAGGTTGATGCATTGCTCAGAGATCAACTGTGGGTCGAGGAAACCCACTAGTTCTCGCTGTCGTCGGGCTTCTTGCATCATGTGTATATATGTAAGCAATGAGTTATGACATTTAGCGGTATTGCGTGAATGTCGAACTTGATTTTACACACTTACAGTATCCAGCATTGTAGAAGTGAGGCGTCGAGGGCATCGAGGTTGAATAGTTCAAATAATTCTTTGAAGCCCACGACAAAGTAGCCCGACTTGTGGAGGAAATGGTTCTCCGTGTAGCAGATGGTGAATCCAATAGTAGACCAGTCTGTCCTTTCCTCGTCGGTCTGTCGCATGTACCTGGCATGAAAACTCGCGCAACCCAATCCAAGGCAGGGTACTATTGTGTCAGGGACCAACGGCATTCCGAGGGAGAACGTCCCGGGCTTGTAAGGCGCCTTAATCTTCTTCGATTGGTCTTAGTGCCTCACGTGCTATTTGTCTTCCTGGAAGATGACTCAGCACACTTTTCTTGTTTCTTCGCCGCCGTCGCCACGGGAGCCAGTACAGAGGCATTCTAGCCCGGGGGTTGAGGTGGAGTTATCATGCTATTTGTCTTCCTGGAAGACGACTCGGCATGCTTTTCTTGTTTCTTCGTTGCCTTCTCCACAGGAGCCGATACAGAGGCATTCTGGCACGGGGGTTGAGGTGGAGCCATTGAGGGATCTATTGGAGAGGCATGGTCGTGTTCCAATTGTGACACTGTAGAGTCCACGACGATGTCCCTCTTGGGCCATTGGATAAAAGTGTGCACGACATCCCCTAGTGTTATGATGTCTTCGTTCGGGGGTTTCTCCAGCGGGACGATCATGAAATTGTCATGTACCTTGTCCACCTGGACCTTAGCGTAACCGTACACCAGCTGGGAACCATGCAGTACTGTCCCTTCCTGGCATGGAAACGCCATCCCCCGCCTAGCCTCAAGAGAAGTAGACCCAACTAGCCTCACTTGGAGCGTGCATGGCGTGGGCTCCTACAAAATGATACACAATTAGCTAAGGCGTCCTACAGGTCTATCTTTGGAGCATTCCAGGGATGTACATTACCTGGATGACGACGATAGGTAATTGGACGTTGTCATGTTCAGAAAGTGTAGCCGTGGACGCGACGCTACTCCGATGTTGAGGGGGACTGGCTCCAAAAATCACAGGGGCGGCTTGCGACTGGTTGATGAGTTGATTCATTTGTTCCTGCAATGATGTTATCTTTCCTTTAAATTATGCACAAATCTTTGCACTAATCTCCTCTTTCAACTGTTCCTCACGCTCAGCCTTGGATCTCTTTCGTCTCCTATACGTCTCGAAGTCGTGTGGGAATCCATGCATCCAAGGTATGTAAACCCCAAGGCCTCACGTGTGATCCGGGTGCTCCTAATTTTCCCAGGGCTGTGGATAGTATATCCTTCTCCCTGACTGCTTCGAAGGAGCCTTGGGAAGATTGGGTACTCAATGTTTGCTGCAAGAGGCCATCATGTTATTTTAGATACTATGAAATTGTGGACTTATTAACAACTAGGTAGTTCGACATATCTTACCAAGCGTTGGGACACTCCCTCGTCTGCCGGTTTTGTGAAAGAGATGGTGTCCAACGACGTGATTGAGGCCCTCACTCTTAACTAGTTTTGGGTGCGCTCGTCTGTGATCCTGTCAAATGGCAGGGAGACCTCCGACTGGATTGCCTTATCGTCCTCACTCATCCATTGCTGGATTTTTCTCGTGTACCCAGCGGTGCCGAGTCTGTGGGGGTGAGTGTATTGTGTCTAGATAGCCTTGTGCGTCACACTTTGCTGCTGAAATTCGGCCGTCGTCTTCATCCGCACAAAGGTGTCCCATGTATCAGACGACACAAAATGATACATCGTGAAGGGCGTCAGACCCTTTTTTGCGTACTTCGTGATAAGCTTGCTCTTGAAGGTCTTCCACACCTTTCCATCACGGGGAACGCCTGCCGCTGCACGAGTCCCTGGACTTCTACTAGGATCTCGAACAACGACGTAATTTCAGTCCACAGCTACTCTTTCTCATCCTCCATCAGAAACTTCCATTTTGTGTGGTAATGGGGACCCGTTCCCTTCCAAGTATACCGTGGGTTATCCGAATGCTGCCGCTGCTTTCTTGGGAAGTAGAGGAACCCCATCGGTTCTAACAGCCATGATGGTCATCCAGCCCTCTGGCTTTTTCGATATTCCTCTGCCATCTCGCTTAGGTACCACTTTCCTCGGAGATCCAGACACATTTGGTGACGTCGATGACGGCGGCGAAGACGGTGAGACGCCATCTCGCTTACTTACTATCTATGAAAACTTTTCAGTAAAAGACAAAAGAAATTGTTCTTGATTGAAATTTTTTTGTCTAAAACTAGGAATGTAATGCAACTCAACATAGTTAGCATAAGGTAAGTGACTCAATGACATCACTGTAAGATTAACAAATTAGTACTTCAGTAATCAATAATATTACTGTAAGATTAACAAATGAGTACTGCGTCAATACATGATATTACTACAAGATAAACAAATCAGTATTGCATCAATTAGGATAAAATGTTCAAAAGATAGAACTTCACAAATCAGCTTAATGCTCAGATTTAGGTTGTTGTTTATTGCTCTCAGATGTTGGGCAATTCTTCTTTTTCTATGAAGAACTACGTGAAGTTTCTTATTTGCTGGGTCATATACATAAACAACTTGCTTAGCGAGTACGAATGGTTCATCCTTATATCTGACACATTCCAGGTCCACAGTAGTGACACCGTACTTATTGACCTTCACACCCTGTGGAAGTTTGACCCAATGGTACCGAAACAGGGGTATCTTGAAAAGTACATAGTCTAGCTCCCATATGTCCTCTACGAACCCATAGGAGGAGCTTAACCCAGCGGTATTGAACTGCTCACGAAACGCATCTATGCGGACACCACTATTCTGGACTGTGCACTTCCTGTCCTAAGCTGTTGTATAAAATATGTACCCATTTATGTCGTGTCCTTGCCATGTCACAATTGTAAATTTTAACCCTTTTGCCAACCATTGCAACAAATCATCACTTGATGACCTTCCAGTGAATCACACCTTTAACCATTCGTTGAACCGACGGTTGTACTCTCTCATAATCCAAACCTCTGACCGGCTTGGATTCTGATGGCATACCATGTCTTTGTGCCCGTTGATGTACAGGGACACGTCAGTCATGTGTTGCAAGACCATGAAATGGGCTTGAGCACACGTATCCAGATCGGGAGTGATTGCTTTCCTTCTGATGGTCCCGATACCCTCCAGCCTCCCCTCATGATGAGATAGAGGCACACCTATCGGTTCCACCTGAGCCATGTAGTCGACGCAGAACTCAATGACATCTTCGATTGCATAACCTTCGATGATTTTGCCCTCCGACCGAGATTGATTCCATACATAGGACTTGAGAATTCCCATGTACCTCTTGAACAGGTACATATGATGTAGGAACACAGGGCCGCATATCTTTATCTCTTTCACAAGGTAAACAATGAGATGGACCATGATATCGAAAAATGATAGAGGGAAATACAACTCAAGATGACATAGAGTCGTCACCACCTCACCCTACAGAGCATCTAGTCCTTCGGGATCAATGACCATCTGAGCAATTGAGTTAAAAAAATAACACAGCTTCATGATTGCCACTCGGACCTTGTTCGGCAAAATACTTCTAATTGCAACAGGAAACATTTGTGTCATCAGCACGTAACAATCATGAGACTTCATGCCAATTAATTTCAAATATTCCATATAAACAAGTTTCTTCATGCTAACGGAGTAACCGGACGGAACTTTCACACCATGTAAACTCTGGCATAGTTTTTTCTCTCGGCCTTGGACATAGTGTAGCAAGCTGGGGGAAGGTACGTTCGTCCTTTATCGGTCTCTTTCGGTGCTAACACGGTCCTTATGTTCATATCAACTAAGTCACGTTGTGCATTGACACCATCCTTTGTTTTGTCACGAATGTCCAGTAAGAGTTCAATCAAGCTATCACATACATTCTTCTCCATGTGCATGACGTCGATACAGTGGTGAACTTCTAAGTGCTCCCAATAAGATAAGTTCCAAAAAATTGATCGTTTCTTCCAGATGTTCTTCTGATGGTTTCTTAATTTACGTTTCTTTTCAAGCACAACATCGATATCCTTAACCATATCATAGACCTCTTTCCCTCTAAAAGCTCTTGGAGCTGAACCATCCTCCTTATTTTCGTCGAATTATTTCTTCATCTTGCGGTACGGGTGATACCTGGGAAGGAACTTATGGTGATGCATGTACATAGTTTTGCGTGAGTTGTTCAGCCACACTCTTGGTATCATGTAAGCAGTGCGGACAGGCTTTAGCTCCTTTTGTACTAAATCCCGACAGGTTACCTAGGGCAGAAAAATCATTGATGGTGCAGAACAACATGGCGCATAAAGTGAAGTTTTCTCATTTGTATGCATCCCATACCTATACCCCTTCGTTCCACATTGTAACAAGATCTTCCAGTAATGGTGCTAGGTACACATCAATATCGTTCCTAGATTGCTTCGGCCCTTGGATAAGTAGTGACATCAAAATGTACTTTTGCTTCATACACAGTCAAGGAGAAAGGTTGTACATACATAGATTCACGGACCATGTGCTTTGTCGGCTGCTCATGTTACCGAAATGATTCATTCCATCTGTACTCAACCTAAACCTTATATTCCTCGATTTCGCACCAAAGTCTTCGAAGCTCCAATCGAAGTTTTCCACTGGACAGAATCAACATGGTGTCTTATCTTTTCATCTTTCTTACACTCCTCTGAGTGCCATGCCAACGCAGCAATCTTGCCTCGTTTCGTTTCGCAAATAAATACTTCAAATGGGGAATTACAGGCAGATACCACAACAACTTAGCAGTAGGTTCTTGCTTCACATCGATGTCCTCGCCATCATTGGAGTGATTCTTATGCTTGTATCGGGATGCTTTGCACACTGGACATACATGCATGTTTGGATACTCTTTACGGTAGAGGATACAATTGTTCGGACATGTATGTATTCTTTCTACTTCTATTCTCAATGGACAAAGAACCTTCTTGGCTTGGTAGGTGGTTCTAGGCAACATGTTTCCCTCCGAAAGGATGTCTGCTAGGAGACCTAACATCATAGGCAGTTATATTATAGAACAGTCTGTGAAGTATCACAGACGGTTGTAATTAAAAACTGTCTATGGTATACAAAAATATCACATACGGTTTTATTTTAGAACCGGTTGTGATACAAATCACAGACGACTTTTTCTACTAAATCGCCTGTGATAGCTCTGTGGGTAAAAAAAAGTTCAGTAAACATGTTTTATCTCCTGGTTTTTTCTACTATAACAGGCTGACGAAAACAAACGGGGTGGGCGCGGCCGTTGCTACCCAACAAACACATGATGGTGAATAGCGATGACCTGAAGAGCAAAGCTACTACTACTACGATGGGTTTTCTAAGAGAGCGCATTTCGCGTGCCTTGCCCGATTCTACTCGGTGGCTTTGATTCTGTTTGCCGAAAGGCTAATGTGCTGAAATTGTAATTCCTTTTACACTATTAAAAAATTATCCTCTGTTGGCTGAATGTATAATCAATGTTTGCGAGATAATTCTTGATATATTAGTAAAGCATTAATTTGAGCTCAAAGTTTGATTTGCAGTTGTCATATTTAGTTAGTGAACAATATTGACAAAAATGGCGAGGAGTTATATCTGAATATTTACAAAAACTATGCTAAAATCGCTAATTTTATGATAATATCCTTTACTTCAAGTAGTTTGACACCTTTGCAAAGAACTTGACGTACTTATGCCTAATCCTACAGCTGTTACTGCAGAAGACGACGTAGTCGTACCACCCTACATTCACGCAAAGATCCGTGCTCGTGCGTGGTGGCCATCCTCGTGATAGTAACAACACCCACTGCGACCGGCCTTCTTCTCCCACCTTGCCGCCTAGACCATGTAACAGCCCTAAGTTAGGGTTTGTATTTCAAATGTAAGATTTTGAGGAGAAATAAAAACTTTTTATATCTCGTGAAATCATTTGGAAGTTTTCCAAATTTTCCCTACACAATTTCCATTTTCTAGAATTTGTTCTTGTGAATGGAAGTTGTTGTCAACAAAATTCTTGACCTTAAACTTGTGATCATCCTCTGGAAATATTTTTTCCATCATCTTGACCATCCTAGATACCTCTCTGAAAAATTTCGCAATTTTTAGATTTTGTTTGCTATTTCAAAAGAGCAAGTCAAACTATTCCAAATTCTGGTCAAACCCTAGCACAGCAGCTTGTGAATTTTATTGGGAGAAATCTAGTGCATGAAAATTCCTGGAAAAATTACACAAAGTTGTCCTCTGTCCCAGCAAGCTCCCATAAAAATTTTGGAATTTTGGAGCTCTGGAACCACCTCTAAAATTCCCAAACCCTCTCAACCTTTTGAATCAGTTTCAAAAGCACTGCTTGTTGGGTTCGAGCCCAACTCGGACTCAGTCCGATCAACCAGCTCGCCCGAGCCACTCTTCCCCTTTCATCGACGGCGCGTCCCACCGTCTGGTCCCTTCCTCCACGCTGCGTCGCGCGCGGTGCCGCCTCTCCCGCGCGCTCGCTCTCTCGCGCCTTCTTGCCAGCCGGCGCGATGCGCTGCCGCCACGCCGCCACCGGCCACCTCACCGCTTACCGCTTCAACCTCGCCGCCTCGCCCTCCTCTTCTTAAGCCGCCGAGGGCTCCACCTACCCCGTTTTCTTTCTCCTCCTCTGTCCATTTCCTCCTCTGAGCTCCAGAAGACGTGAGTGCCGCCTCGCCGCCTCCGAGCGTTCCGGCTGCTCCGGCGATCTCCGAGCTCGGCCGATCGTGTCACGGCGTGTTCCGCACCCCCAGGAAGTGAACCCCTCAAGAAATTCCGGGTTTCATCGCCTGTGGAGCTGCGCGCACTCTTTCTTCTCCATCTCCGGCCGAACCCGCCTCCACCGCCGCCACGTCTCCTCCGGTGAGTTCCAGCTCGATTCTTCTCTCGTTGAGCATCGCCTGGACTCCATCTTCCTTCCCCGATCACTCACCCACTCTCTCTTTCACCACAGGTTCTTGCCGACGGTAACCACCTCGCGCCGCCGCAGGTTCTCGTCGCCGGGCCATCTCCGGCAGCCGCCTTAGCTCCGCGTCATCCCGGTGAGTTCCTGGAGTCTCACTGATGCTCGTGTGCGCGCTAGTTTTCACCCTCTTCTTCTCTGTCGCAGTCGCCCCTTGTCACCTCCACGGCCGGCCGCCGTGCCCCGTCGCCACGCCGCCACAGTGCATCTCTGGCTGCCTCGAGACCACCTTCAGCTTCAGTGGTCCACCAGCAACCCATTTTGGTCGTCACCTCGCCCGCGCCGCCACTCCTTCGCCGGCGACGAAACCAGGTCCAGAGCCGCCCGAGCCATCCCCTGTTTGCCTCTCTGTTCTCTCTTTCAATCTCCATGACAGTGGGGCCCACCTCCCTTAAGCCAAGTTTAGCTGCTAAATCAATCTTAGGAATGTTCTTTAGTTCACTCTCATGCATGATCAAAATTGGTAATTGAGGTTTGAAAGAAAAGTTAGTCACTAATTCTCTGTATTTTTTTCTCTGTTGTCGTTTTTCTCTGTTGTCGATAAATTGAAATTAGTCTCATGTTTGCTAATTAGGTCTTGTTGGACTTGATGAATCACTCAGGAAGTAGTGTTTAGCAAGAAGTTATTTTAGTTAGTGTCTCTAGATTGCAAAGCTCTTGTTTGCATGGTTGATCAAAGAAGCTATTAGATGAGCAAGTGGTTCTGTTAGTAAACTCTTGGTTTGCTATCATCCGTGTGGTAAGGCTTGGTAGTAGTAGCATGCTGTAATTTGTTAGCCTTTCAATACTTTGGTGTGGTGCTTAGGAGTGTTAATAGCTGAATGTTAATAAAGCCCAAACTTAGTAGAAAATTGCTTAGCATCTATTAGTTGTATAATGAGCTAGTCAGTATTTCCTTAAGCAAAATTGTAGGCCTAAATGAATTCATAATAGTAAGGGCTTGTTTGGATATCAGGGGGCAAAATCCCAGGAAAGAAAATCCCTGAGGGGGATTTTGAGGGCACATGGAATCCCCCTCAACACAAGGGGAAATCTTCCCGACCGGAAATAAAATCCCTGTTGCCCTTTGGGAACAACAGGGATAAAAATCCCGGCCATGAAAAAATCAATTTTTTTAAAAAAAAAACTGTAAATTCCAGGAAAAGATTACAAACTTAAAAAAATGACAGAACATATGTAGAAATATGAAGTATAACATAGCATGAAAATGCCACTAATCATGGATAAGAGTAGACAAGATTTATAACAATATGAACATAGCAACCTCAGCAACATGTCACCAGTAAGTTCATCAACCAATAAATACAAGTATCGCAGACATCACAACTTAGTATGGCTAGTAAGTAATCACTTGTTGACACATTAAACAACCAGTGCACTATGGGGCCACACTCATTTCAACTTGTCATCGCCACAAAGTTCACCATCCACAAGCATCGTTGCATGAATCACACCCAAATTCTGGAAAAACAACCAGTGCTAGATCAAGCGGAGGATCCAGCTGGAAAAAAAATTGGGTTCAACCAATGACATGATTAATTAGAAAAACCTACAGCAAAACAATTATGAAACAACTGAAAAAACTACAGTACAACAGTTATGAAGCAGCTGAAGAAACTTGCCTGTTGTCACAAAATGTGGGACCAGAGTCCTTGGTGAAAGATTTAAGAGGCACCAATGAATCGAGCTCCACCTTTCTGCACAGGAGTAATACTATCAGCAAATGTGCCAGTAGAATAGGAACTATTGATAGCTCATCATAAGTTGTAACTTATAATTAAGTAATCCACAATTTTATAAATAATGTTCTACAACATTAAAGGTGTTTCAACATTAAATCAGTCCAGATGAGACGTCCAAGATCCAACAGAAAATTGAACAAGTTAAATAGGGGCAATGATTTTGTTATGTGAATATTGGTGATCATCCCAGCATTTTAAAGTAATAAACTTGCTTCTACAAAAGAATGCCAAGCTAAAATTCTGAAAGTACCATGGGGAATTATATTGTGAATTATATATCACAATAGATAGCGGTGATCCTCTCATGGATTTTCTTTCTAGCACTCCAGTGTACTAAAAAGCCCCGTGTTCTCACAGCATCGGCTTCAACTCGACAATGAACAACCAACTTAGCCACCACAACATATATAAACCTGATTTGAATTAAACACAACTTATAAAGTATCACGGAATTTTACCTCCCAAAGACTAAAGAGCCACTCGATTCATCTTCCAATACATCAAAGATCCAGACTAGATTTTCCATACATCATCCTCGCCCAATGAGCAAGACAGAACTACGGATTGAAGCCATGGACACGCCTCCATTCCTTCAACTTCTCGATATCTCATCCACCAACTTGATAATCCAAGATTGCTCTCTTCTAGCAAGCGACCAATCATCGCGTTGTTCGATGATTCACATTCCTCTACCAAGAACCATGCCACCGCCTTCCATTGTGGGAAACGACAATGGTTGGCTTAAGGTCGCGAATTTGAGGGCTCGTTCTTGCAATCACGGGTCAGAACAACATCACATTCTCTACCCAACCTCTTCAACAAGCAATCGTCCACCCCACTCAACCTGGATAAAGATAAATAAACACGGAAAAAACAATCAGGTTTTGTTGTTAGTCCTCAGATCCCGAGCTCCCTACCCACAAATCAATTCTTAGGATCTATCAACTGCTCTGAGCAAAGAAAGAAAAGGACCAACATTTGCAAAGAAAATCGAGACAATACCCAATAATCGGACAAAAAGAACCCACAGGAACAAAACCCCAAGAGGAGAGAAGGTAGCACGACAAGATAGTTTGGGCCAGCAAAAGACGCGACGGCCATTACCTCGCGAACCAAGCACTCGGAGGAAGAGGCGAGAATCCCACTTGGGACTCGGCGTCGAGTCATGGAGAAGAATCGATCTCCCTCCTCTCCGGCCTCCTCCGCTACTTAGATCTATCTCTTCGTTTCGCGCGAGAGGAAGATGAGAAGGAGTCCTACCGGTGAGACGCCTCTGCCGGAGAGGAAGGAGGAAGCGCTTGGCAGCGGAGGGAGGGAGGAGCGCGGCGGCGCCGATGCGGAGGGAGTTCACGGGAGGAGTTCGCGATGCGGGAGGACTCGGAGTCGGAGAGGAGAAAAATTCCCGTGTCCCGCGTCGATGATTTGTTCCCCGTGGAAACGAAGGGGATTGAGCCGGGGATTCCACCTTGCAGAGCCATCCAAACGACGAGTTTGCAAACCCGGGGAATCTTCCCACGGGGCTTTTGCCCCACAGGATCTGGCGGGGATCCCGGCCGGGAAACGGGCTTCCAAACAAGGCCTAAAGGTTGCATAGAATGGTTAGTTAATTCAAATGTGGTAATTTGCTGCTTAGTTCATAGATGTGCACACAATCACCATCAAAGTCGGTCGAAAGATTAAAACATATAAGAGGATTGATTTTTGATTTTGTAGTTAGCTTGGTAAGTAAGTGAGTTTGGGTAGATCAATCGCTTGAAATCATGTCTAATTTAATCCATCTCCGTAGCAGCTAATTTGTTGTTCCTATTGTAATGGTCTAACTTCTGTGTTACAGATTTGTGGTTGTATTTGAAATTTTGAGTTTTGTCGGTGTTATTGCTTCTTATTTGTTGCTTTTGCTCGATCGATAGATTGCGACGTCCGTATTATCGAGTGAGCCTCGCAACAGTTGATCTTTCGAGGAGCGCAGCAGAGCAAGCGCTTTGATCATGATTAATCCTAGTATTTTAAAATCTAATACTTTGTTTCAAATTGTATGTATGCATTGCTTAATTTGTGTTAAATGGATTAGTTAAATCCAGAGTCGCATATCCTCGTAGGTGAAATATTGATCTCTACTACCGAGCCTAGGTTATTTGTTGTGATTAGAGTTCGTTGGATGAATTCTTATCACTTAGTAGTTTACGAGTCCAGTTGCTTAGCCATGCTTAGTTTCCGGTAGATTTGGGCGATCGTCGACTTAGTCGATGATCTCGATCACATAAAATTATTATTGTTCTTATGATCCAGCTTGTGCTATGTTAATTGCAAAACTAAAACTGAAAACAAAAACGATTTAGACGCGGGCACAATGGTAAGATGGTGTGATTTTTGGGTGTGACTGGAATGGTGCCCGGTCAATTAAGGACCGAACATCTTGTGAGTACCATTATCCAGCATTTCGCGCATAACCACACTAGAGTATATGGACCTCTCTTGACCTAGTACTTGGCGTGTATTGGCTCCGGTCGCAGGAGGTCGCAGGAGGGATGGTGTTGGGAGCATGGTAGTTGTCCAAAAGCTTTACCCGCAAAGGTAGTTGTCTTTCGGCTTTACCATGTAAGCATATGGATTTCTATCCATACGAGCTGCTCGTAGTTAATACACAATATTGGAAAAAGTCTCGTAGGACTTAGTCAGGCAAGATACCTTCTAAGTGTGCTTTGGCTTAAAGGCGATCGAAGTGTGGTGCAGCAGACACCCTGCAGGTTAAAAACTATTCGAATAGCCTCGCCCTAGGTGATGGACACGCTTGGGTAAGCTTTTCAAGAGTTAGACTACAACCTTTTAAATTAAAACTTGATGGGTGGTACTAACTGGGATTCGTATATTGTTGGGGTGACTATTGGGATAGTCACTTCTAGGTTGTTTATCTTTACTCTTTTGTTATTATTACCTTTATGTTATTTCAATTAAAATGAATTGCAAACTTGCCTTCAAACCAGTATTACATTATTGCAAACAAATCGCTTTGTGCAAATGAAACATATGGCCTCCACCAAATAAGCCCGCATGTAGCATATGAACAGTGCCGCTAGTTCACACGTCGCCTTGAGAGTACAAAACAATTTTTGTACTCACCGCTTTGCTTAATGTTTTGTTGCAGAGGAAGAAGGTGAGCCCCAAGGGCCTCACTGTGAGTTGTGCCGCTTCGTAATGCGACGACTAGGCTTGGCGGTCCTGGCCGATGCCTTGTGGGTTGAAGGCACGCGATTGGCTTTGTTTATAGCCATCTTATGGCACTTTTGCTTCCACTGTCGTTCTTCTGTTATTTTTGTATCTTGTGGCCAGTCGGCCATTGTCTGTAATAATTTCTACTATTTGTTTATCTTCCATTTGGTAGTTGTTGTTTGGACTCTATGTTTGGAATGGAGTTGATGCATACTTTTGTGGGAGGTGTGTATACTGCTTTCTGGGAAGTATACATATCTCGAGGCTCGGTTTATTTGATTTGTGATGCTAGGACCAGGTGGTTGGTTAAGCAGTACAAGCCAAATAAATTGGGGTCCTCACAGACCACGTCCGCAGCGAGCCTCCGGCACCGCTTGCACTCCTAGTTGGTTCTCTTGGCAGTCTCGCACCCGCCGCCAACCGACTCGCCCTCGACCTGGTTGATGTAGTACTTCCCAATGTTGCTCGACTCGCCGGCTGTGTAGAGGAGGAGACCGAGCACGTAGGCCACGGTCTTGTGGCAAGCGATGGCCGCCCGTTCGAGGCTGTCAAGGCCACACTGCTTGTCCTGGTGCGTGAAAACAAGCGTGAGGCCGACGATGAAGCAAGCCTCCGGGTTACCAACGCTGGCTAGGTGGTTGACGATGGTGAGGTAGCGCTTGTTGTCCAGCCACTTCATCGCCTCCTCCCGCTCCAACGCCACACGCCTCCCCCACAACGCACACCATGACACCTTGTACATGGGCTTGCACATGACTCGTAGGCTGCAGAGGTCAGCCACGGGCTGAGGAGAGCTCGCGGCCACGTAGCCTACGATGTCGACGAGGACATCGTGAGTAAGAGTGACGGGGATCGCCGACCCCCTCGCCTTGGTCCCCACTATCATGCTCCACATGCTCACCATTGCGCGCGAAGGTTTGGGAGTTTTCAATACCGTAACAACAGTTGTTGATGGAGGGTGCAAAAGAGAGTAGAGCTATGTTGGGATTCATCTTTGGTGGCAGATGATCATTCTTTTAAAACGTATTACAAACTGATACAAAGAGACGCATCGTAACGTCGACGCGAGAGACGAACAGATGCACCGTGCGTCAGAAACCGAGATGAAGAGATGAATCGTAACGTCGGTGCGTGAGACAAAGAGACGACGCGCGGAGCAGAGCGCTTTAAACATATCATAGATCGCTTTGTTAACAATCGTCTTTGATACATATCACAAATGGTTATATGTACATACCGCTCAGTGATAATTAGATATCACTAACGCTTCTTGTTAATAACCGTCGTGATAATTATACATATCATGCATCGTTGTATTTATAATCGTTTGTGATATATAACACGACGGTTTTCCACTAAACCGCTCGTGATAGTTCCTTCTATAGTTCTGCTTTTGGCTAGAGTCAGGAGTAAGTGTGTACAACATAAAAAGACAATAAGATAAACACGTTATTCAGTAAACATGTTCAACATAGACGGTAACTTAACTTCAAACTAGATTTTTTATCATTTTTTGTATTTACATATGACCAAACAACGTGGACAGTCGCTTCTTACAAAAGATTTTTAAAAAGTAGAAATAATAAAAGATCAAGGTGTTCTAGTGGCCCAAGTAGCCTGCTATCTCCATCTTCAAAACTTCGTAGGCGACGTCGTCGGCATTAGAGGGTTCAGGATCAGCGCAGGTAGCCTGAAATACTTCCAACTGTTAACGTGATCGTTCGAGAGTCGCCCGAAGACGCTTCGACTCAAGAACTAAGAAGAAATACGACCATATGCTCTCTTCTCTTTCTTGTTAATAACCGTCGATGGTGAGGTTAGCTCGCCGGATGTGGCTGACCTGGAAGACACGACAGAGGAGGTTATCTAGACGGCGGAACGTCGCCGTCACGTGCCCCGGCAGAACCTCCGTAGGAGGAGGGAGGACACTGTTATCGCAATGTCCTTCAGCAGCATTCACTAGCTTACGGCCGGCGAGGTGCTCGTACAGGATGGCCAGGTAGGCCATCAACGCAGGTATCAGGGGAGAAGAGTGGGGAGCCATTAATTGTTTTTTTTAACTCTACTAGCTACTTGTTGATGGACAATGCGAATGAGAGTACATAGAGCGATGTGGAGATCATCTTCTGGCGGATGATCATTCTTATTATATCGGCATGAGAAATGAAGAGACACATTGTAACATCGGCGCGCGAGACGAAGAGACGCATTGCGTGGGAGCCAAAGCGGCATTGAACATTTCATAGACACTTTCAACTACAAACCGTCTGTGATACAAACTTATCACAGACGATTATATTTAAAACTCGTCTGTGATATTTATAAATATCAAAGACGATTCTTGTTAATAACCGTTTATGATATTTCACAGACGGTTTTCAACATGAACCGCTGTGATATTACCTCTATACAGATGGTTTTTAGCACAGCCAAGCGCAACCAATAACACAGATGTGCGGTAAACAAAAATTGTCTGTGATTGTATTTAATACTGACGGTCCGCCTGTGATGAGACGTCCATTATAGCCCCTTTTGTAGTAGTGTAGCATTTATTGTATTCTTATACAAACACCCGGTGTGTCTATAGTAATATACGGTCTTCATTTGACATTACATTTCCGAGTAAGCTCAATTAGAAACCCCGTGTTCTGATCATCAAGAGTATATGGACTTCTCCTTTTGCACTCATTGCATGAGAAAATAGTGATTATTTTCTCAGCAAACCCGAAGCTTAAGGATATGCAATTTCATCGAGCGAATGCGTTAGCTAGCAAAGCTCACGATGAGATCGATTGAGAGCCGCAAGCTAGCTATATCTCACCGTTGATCAAAAGTAATCGTGATACCAGACCTGAGCTTTGAGATCACCAAAGATGGATCATCAACAAGAAGGAAATTAAAGAAAATAAAACACTGGGTAGACAAGGAGTGCACTCTGGATTTTACCTCGTCGAGTATGCCCACACCCTCACGGCATATACATGTGAGTGCGACGTCCCTTGCAACCTCTTTTCTGGGAGCCGCTTTATGCCAAAGTTGGCGTTTGACTCTAGCATATCTTCCCCGCTCACTACACCTTGCTAGCTAACTTTTTCACCCGCAATCACAAAGAGAGAGAGAACACGAGAGATATGGAGGTAGTGGAGGTGGCCATGGTTGTGAAGGTGTTGCTAAGCCCGTGGCTTTGCGTGGGGCGTATTGCCTCGCGCTCTACCTCTACTACATCGTCTCAGGTGGTGCCGGTGTGGACCTGTGATTTTTAGAATAGATATTCAAACTTTGGAGGTAGGTTGCTCAGATATGTCAATATCAATACGCCGATATCGTGAGATGTCATCCTTCCTCCCAAAAAAAAACACTGATACGACGACACACGTATATATAATAAAGTTGTCCAGATATACCGATACTAATACGCTGATACCGTGAGATGTCATAAAAAAAACACTGATACGACGATGCGCGTATATATAATAAAATAAAAAATATAGAAATTATTGATTTTATATGAGAAAATGAGCAATATAAGGCAAGCATAATGGCATGAACGAAACAACAAATTATAGATATCAACTAGAAATAAAGCTATTTTTGATCTAGGCTTCTTATTTTGCTGAGTTATATTGTTGTTGTAAGGTGTGGCCAAGACTTGTGCTTGGTGCTTGATCGTTGTTGTTTTCTCTATTTTTCTGTTCTGGGTTGTAGCAGCTATACCGCTAAATCTTATTTTCTTCCTCTAATAGTGATCGGTAGAGGTCATTTCTTCTTTTTCAAAAAAAAAACTCGTGCTTGGTCTTGGTCGTTGTTGTTTTCTCACTTTTTCTGTTTCAGGTTATAGCAGCTAGACTGCTAAAACTTATTTTCTTCCTCTAATAGTGATCGGTAGAGCTCATACCTTCTTTTTCATTGTTTTTTAACAGATGCATACCTTGCTGATCCAGTTTTTTTTTTTTTTGCTCTTTTTCCATCAGCAAGAATCTTATCTAAGAATGTTCTTTCCATAGAGCAAAAATTAACATGTAAACATATGTAACAAGGGCCCAACTATCTATTCGTTGCCCAATGCAAAGATTATATTTTTGTACAACATCCATTGGAAAGAACTAAGAAAGCAGAGGAAGAGGCTAGACTCCAAAAAGAACTAGAGTTGGAGTAGAGCAGAGCTAGGGAGAAGAAGTGGAGTGCGGAACACACCTAGATTTGGAGAGAGGATGATGACGGTGAGCTAGATATGCTGCTCCCTTCTCGCCACCACGCTCCCTCCTGGCCACCGCGTTGCTCCCTTCCCGCCGCCACGCTCCCTCTCAGCCACCGCGTTGCTCCCTTGGTGCCCCCCCTTCTGTTTGTCCTGCTACCACCCAGTTGCTCGTGTCGCATCTCTCGCGCTTGCTCCGCCGCGCTGCCGCCGCCTCGCGCCGCCACACGCCGCTATCGTCGCCATAGCATCGTGTCCACCGACCACCGCTCACGCTCGTTCGCCACTTGGAGGCCGGAGCGCCCCACCCCCCCGGCCCACACAGAAACAATCATAAGATGAGAGAGAATAGATATTAGGGTTTGGTGGGCTGAAGTGGGAAGAAAAACGGGCATAATGTGTTACATGGGCCACGAGCGAGGTGTGAGGAGTGCGAGCTGAATTCATTTACAGACACAAATATATAGTTTTAACATAACTAATAACAGATTGTGAGAGTGATCTCAGGCATTTGGCCCAACGGCCAAATACCACCTTTGATCGCATACGATCGGGCGCCCACCAATTGGTCAGGGGCCTGTCGCACGCGCCATAAAAGAGAGGTGGGGCGGGCGCACGCGCGCACGACGGTTCACCGGTGCCGCCACAAACCCCACCTACAAACCCTAACCCGATCCGAAGGTGGCGCTGCGACGGAAGCACCACCACCGCCTCCTTCATCGGATCTGCGCGCCGTTGCCGTCATCCTTCTTCCACGCATCGCGTTGCCGCGCCATGGCGGCTCCTCCTCGACGCAACGGACGGTACCCTCTCTCTCTCTCTCTCTCTCTCTCTCGATCTACCTCCCACGCAGAAGAAGCCCAACAATGGTATCGAGCGAAGCCCAACAATGGTATCGAGCCAACGGGAAAGAGGATCGGCCTTACCTTTTTTGCGCTGCTGCCGCCGGCCTTCGCCACGGTCGCCGCCCGCGGGTTGCGCTGCTCTCGACCGACGTCGCGCGCGCCGTCGGCTCGCCTCGTTGCCGCTCTTGCTCGCGCTCGTCGCGCGCCTTCCGCTGATCGCGCCGCCTCCGCCAAAGCCGCCGCTTCGCCGTCGCTTTTTCAGTGGAGGACGAATGAGGCGGGGCGCCGGGTTAGGTTAGGTTGGGCGCCAGCATCGCCGCTCGATCCGCTCGGATGCGATCGGACGGTAGTCCTCCGCCGCTGCCCAAAGGGGAGAAAGAGGCCGCCGTGGCCTTTTGGGCCGACCAAAGTGGCCGTGGCGCGTGTTTGGGCGGATTGAGTTTTTGCACAAGAACTCCGAAAAGAGTTTTATTGTTTTTTTCAGAAGCAATTATGATTGAATTTGAATGAAAATTGAATCAAATCTCTGTAAATTTTGCACCAACGTATTAATTTTTTCAGAGATTAAATGTGTACAGTATAATGCTTCTGTATAATGAATTATTTTTAGAATAATTACAGTTTCCGCTGCAAAAGTTAATGTTGATTAATTTTCATTATTAAATTCGAACCAACGGGAGAATTTAATTTTGGAAAAATAGAGATAATTTCCAGATAATTATGATATTGTTATTTTCTGACCAACGTTGATAATAACAGTATTATAATTTTTAATTGATGATTTTATGCGTTATTTCTATTTCTGCCCAACGGTGATGTAGATTTAATGTATAGATAAAATTGATTTAATTGTATGTCGTTTTTTTTTTACCAACGTTGGAAATAAGGCATATAATTTTGCTGTTATGTTCTCACTGAATATGAATTGTGTTTTCAGGAGGATACTCCTTGATGGGCTACATCAGGGATATCCCGGTTCTCAAAGGTGATAACTACGGTGAATGGAAGAAAAAGATTGACCTGGCCTTCATCTTGGCCGAGGTGGATCAGGTAGTCACCACACCGTGTCCTGCGCAACTCGTGGCACCGGTGAGGAATGAAAATGAGACTGATGCTGCTTGGCAGACCAGACAGAGGGACTATGCTCCCATAAAAATATCATATGATCTTGATCATAAAAAGTGGGTCACTGCCAACAAGAAATGTTTGGCTGTGATAAAGAACACGATTGAGCCTGCAATTGTGGGCTCAATCGCAGAGTGTGACACTGTCACAGAATACCTTGAGAAAATAAAGAGTCAGTTTACTGGCTCTTCAAAGACATATGCTACGCAGCTGATAAAGCAGCTTGTTTCAGAAAGGTACTCTGGTGGTGGCAGTGGCATAAGAGAACACATACTAAGGATGAGCAACTTGGCATCCAAGCTTAAACCAATGGATTTGGCGATCAAGGATGAGTTCCTTATTCATTTGATTTTTGCTTCCTTGCCGGAAAAGTTTGACACCTTTGTTGTCAACTACAACATGCAGCCCGAGAAATGGGACTTAGAAAAGTGCATAGCTATGTGTGTGCAAGAGGAGGAAAGATTTAAATCCTCACATGGTGGTTCTATCAACTATGTGAAGGACAACAAGAAAAAGAACTTCAACAGTAACTTCTCCTCAAAGAACAAGGGAAAAGCCCACGTCCATCACCTCAACGAATAAGTTTGCGATGAGACAGAGATCGGTGTCTTCATCAAGAAGAAGACGGACACTACAAGAAGAACTGTCCCGATTACTTAAAGATGATAATGGCAAAGAAAGGTGAGGACATTATTACCTTCATAAATGAGTCCCTGTATGTACGATATTCAAAATCTACTTGGTGGATTGATTCAGGTGCAACTGTTCATGTTGCCAATAATATGCAGGGATTCCGTTCGACGAGGAATACGCAAAGAAAAGGAAGATGCATTAAAGTTGCAAATGGAGTCCAAGCTGAAGTTGAAGCCGTTGGCGATCTTTCATTAGAGCTAGCTGATGGCTTCACTCTTTTACTTAGAGATGTTCTTTATGTTCCCTCTTTGCAGAGGAATTTGATTAGTGTTTCATGTTTGGACAATGATGGTTATGATTGTCATTTTGGAAATGGCAAGTGTGAAATAATGTTTAATAAAGAATGTGTTGGTCTTGCCATCTTACAAAATGAGCTTTATTTGTTATCATTATGTGATGATGTGAATGTCGTATGCGATAATGGGAACGTCGCGTGCGAGAAAGTGAATGAATCCTCGTCTACGAATGTAAACAGAAACGAAGAGAACTCTAGATGCGTCGTCGAAATTATGGCATCGCTGCTTTAGGCCATATTTGAGGGAATAGAAAGACTAGTTAAGAATGATATTCTTCCTCCATTAGAGTTCTCGGACTTAGAACAATGCAGTAGATCATTTAAAGAAAAATATGTAAAAAAATTTAAGAAAGACGCCAAAAGAAGCACAGAATTCTACAAATTATTCACACAGACATTTGTGGTCCTTTTCCGTGAAATGTGTGGATGGATATGACTGTTCATAACATTCACAGATGATTACTCCCGTTATGGATATATTTATCCAATCAAAGAAAGAAATGAAGCCTTGGATAAATTCAAGATATTTAAGGTGAAGTTGAAAACTAACACGATTTAAAGATTAAGATAGTCCGATCTCGACTGGTGGGGAGTACTACGGTCGACATACCCCATATGGACAAGTTCTGGACCTTTGCAAGGTTTTACAGAAAATGGTATAGTGGCCCAAAGATTCGACACGGGTGAACCTCAAAGAAAATGGAGTAGGTGAAAGACGCAACTGCACTCGATGGATATGGTGCGAAGCATGATGAGCTATTCCACACGCCATTGAGTCTATGGATGGAGGCGTTGAAAACCGCCATTCATATTCTCAACAGAGTGCCTAGTAAGTCGGTGCCCAAAACACCGTACGAGTTGTGGACAGGAAGAATTCCCTCACTAAACCACTTACGTGTGTGGAGGAGTCCTGCTGAGGCTAAAGTATTTAACCCAAACCTTGGGAAGATTGATCCCAAAACAGTAAGTTGCCATTTCATTGGCTACCCTAAAAAGTCAAAAGGTTTTCGTTTCTACTGTCCAGATAGATATACAAAGTTTGTAGAAACGAGACACGCTGTCTTCTTAGAGGATGAAATGATGAGAGGAAGTATGGTAGCTCGTGAGATTGACCTTGAAGAGAAGCGGGCGTATGCGCCCACTCCGATGATTCAAGAACCATTTTTCATACTACTGCATCATCGCACCACCGGTGTAAGACACTATGGTGCCAGCACCTGTTATTGTTCCTCCTGTGGCAACAATGAATGAGAATGAGGAACCTGTTCTTCAGGATCCTACAGAACCCATTGCCACGATGATGGGGGAGCAACAATTTCCTCAAATGTAAAATGTACCAAATGAGGAGGCTCAGGAGGTCTCAAAGAGCAAGAAGATCACTATTTCGATGATTATCAGATTTATCATCTGAGGAATTTCAAATGGAGGATGATCCCACCTCATTTGAAGAAGCCATGAGAAGCGAAAATTCCTCAAAATGGCTTGAGGCCATGGAAGAGGAAATGAGGTCCATGAAGGCTAATAAAGTCTGGGACTTGAAAATTATTCCTAAAGGAGCCAAAACAGTAGGCTGTAAATGGGTCTACAAGACAAAGCTTGACTCCCAAGGGAATGTAGAAAGATACAAAGCGCGACTTGTGGCAAAAGGCTTTACGCAAAGAGAAGGGATTGATTACAATGAGACTTTTTCTCCAGTCTCATGTAAAGATTCCTTCAGAATCATAATGGCATTAGTAGCACATTATGATTTAGAGTTACATCAGATGGATGTAAAGACGGCATTTCTTAATGGGGATTTGGAGGAAAATGTTTACATGGCACAACCGAAAGGTTTTATCATGGAAGGAAATGAAAGAATAGGATGCCGCCTAAAAAAATCGATTTATGGGTTAAAACAAGCTTCAAGACAGTGGTACTTGAAGTTTGACAGTACAATAAGAAAATTTGGGTTTAAAGAAAATGTAGAGGACAATTGTGTTTATGCAAAGTTTAAAGATGGGAAGTTTATCTTCCTAATCCTGTATGTGGATGATATCCTACTAGCTAGTAGTGATGTTAGTCCACATCGAGACAAAGAAGTTTTTGTCCTCAAACTTTGATATGAAAGATCTTGGTGAAGCTTCGCGTTCTAGGATCGAAATTCACCTGATAGAAACAAAGGGACATTGAGACTATCGCAAAAGACATACATAGAGAAAATCTTAAAGAAATTTGGTATGCATAAATGTAGTCCTTCACCGCACCTATAGTCAAGGGTGACGATATGGGGATTTTCAATGCCCGGGAACCATATGAGATCGATCAAATGAAAGCGGTTCCATATGCTTCACTGCTTAAGCTTACAAGATGCTCAAGTATGCACACATACGACTTAGCATTTGTTCTGGGTTACTTGGCGATTCGAGCAATCTCGAATAGAACATTGAAATTGATAAAGAAAGTCTTGCGTTATTTGCAAGGAACAAAAGGCCTCATGATGACATACTGTAAGATCGATTCACTCCATATAGTGGGGTATCTGATTCGATTTTATGGAGATGATAGAAAGTCTACATCCGGATATGTGTTCACTCACTGGAGGAGCTATATCGTGGAAAAGCTCAAAGCAAACCGTCACTACATCGCCCACAATGTATGCCGAGTTTGTAGTAGGTTATGAGGCTACTGGGCGGTGAAGCGGCTAAAGAAGTTCATACCCGTTTAAAAGTGGTTGACAATATCAATAGACCACTTAAGTTGTAATCGCGATAATGAACCCAGCAGAACGTATGCCCACAACAATAAGTCAAGTGGTGCTTGCCAAACACATTGACATAAAGTACTATGTTGTGAAAGATAAAGTTCGGGATCAAATTATAAGTCTTGAGCATATAAGTACCGCAAAGATGCTAGCGGATCCGCTTACTAAAGGCTTACCACCCAACGTGTTCAGAGAACATGTAGCCAACATGGGTTTAAGGGAAAGCCTATGATTCCTGGACTAAAAGATGGCCCAAAGGATTAAAGTAACTATTTCAAAACAGAGGTGTATTGTAATCACAAATCTATCGCGATTGACCGTGACGATGAGACATGTTCTATGCACTAATCTATGATGGAATGTATAAAGTCAAAAGTAATTAAAGATAAAGTATAGATTGAGATCAAGGGGGAGAATGTTAGAGTGATCTCAGGCATTTGGCCCAACGGCCAAATACCACCCTTTGACCGCGCCCTAATCGGGTCGCCCACCAATTGGTCAGGGGCCTCGCGCGCCGCCATATAAAGAGAGGTGGGGCGGGCGACGCACGACGAAGTTCACCGGTGCCGCCACAAACCTCACCTACAAATCCTAACCCGATCTGAAGGGTGGCGCTCAAGCGACGGGAAGCACCACCGCTGTCTCCTTCATCGGATCTGCGCCGCCGCCGTTGCCGTCATCCTTCTTCCACGACCGCCTTGCCGCGCCATGGCCGGCTCCTCCTCGACGCAATCGGACGGTACCCTCTCCCTCTCCTCTCTTCTCTCTCTCTGATCTACCCTCCCACAGAGAAGAAGCCCAACAATGGTATCAGAGCAGAAGCCCAACACAGATACCTCTAATATACCTATTATATACTAGATATTTTGAAGAAAAAAATGAATATTCGGCTGAACACCATGACCCCTTGAGGGTCCGCCAATGGTGGTGCCGCAGAGGGTTCTTGCAGACTTCGGAGGCAAGGCATCGGCGGCCGCACCGCTGCTCCCACGGCAACCTAGCCGATGTGCGGGAGCGATCACGCCATGAAGGCGGCGCGGAGACGCGCGACGCCAAGGGCGGTGGCCACATCATGCACGACTACCGGCCGGTCGTGCCGCTTCTACGAGAAATGGAGAAAGAGCACGATGACGTAGCTACCTCCACCACCTTATATAACCTCACTACTCGTCCGGTAGCATGAATTGAGCATATGGTTTCTTCTTCCTTTGATGCATGTGATCGATACTTGCCTTGTTTTGTTCTGTCTATGTTAATTAGTCTTCTTTTTCTCTTTTTCTTAGTTAATTAGTCTTATATTTTCAATTAGGACTGTTTATTCGTAAGTTGTCTGAAATTTTCTTAAGTTTAAGTCACTTGTTGTGACCATTGGATCAATATCCAATCATATAACATCCATTAGATCAATATCCAATCATATGACACACCAATCTTTACACAAATCCAATGGTCACAACAAGTGACTTAAACTTAAGAAAATTTCAAGCAACTTAAAATTAGCAAAACCGTTTTCAATTAAGTTTTTTTTTTTAAAAAAAAAGAGAAAGTCTTTTGTTTTTCACCTCTCCCAACCGAGAGGGAGATCATGCGCCAATCATTAGGAAAAAAAATTAATCACGTCTTGCCAATCATTAGAGAAAAAAAACAAAAATTAATCACGTCTAAGGTAAAAGGTACTAGTAGTAGTGATGTTTGCTGTGAGTAGCTAGTCCACAATTATAGTGAAAAAAGAGGCTACAAAATTGAATGTTGGTTCATTGAACCATTGGATACTGCATAATATAGAGGGGGGATTCATATTTTGCTCTTAACTTAGACGTGTTTTCATATTTTATACTCCTTCCCGATGTAATACATTATTTACCCTCGACTTAGTCATTTTCTTCATTATTTGCCCTCTTTCCATTATTTTAATATTATCAGCCCATTTTGTTGTTACAAGGCACGCAAAAAGACCATCCTACCCTCGGTCATCTCCTTCATCTCCTCTCCTTCTGTCGCCCAAACCATCCCCTCCTCTCCTTCATCTCCCATTCTCTCCTCCCGTACCCGCACCACTTGCTCTCCCTCGTCTCCTCTCCTTCCACCGCCGCCACCTCCTCCTGCTCTCCCTCATCTCCTCTCCTTCCGCCGTCGCCTCCTCCTCCTCCTGCTGCTTCATGGCGGCCGGACATGGCGATCGGATCTAGCCTGGGCGGTCGGATCTGGCCTGGGACAGCCGGATCCGGCATCTCCCTCGCCTCCGGAGTTGCCGTCTCCGCGCCGTGGTCTTCTGCTCGACGCTCCTCTTCCCTGAGCTCCCGCCGCCGTCCCCGCCCGGATCCCGACTCTGCTGACGGCTACTCAGTGTTGATGTGCCTGGAAGGCTCGCTGGACCCGGCCACCGTGCGCGACAAGATCGTGGTGTGCGACCGCGGTGTGAACTTGCGCACCACCAAGGGAGACGTGGTTCACCGCGCGGGAGGCGTCGGGATGGTGCTCACCAATGGGGTGTTCGACAGCGAGGGCCTCGTAGCCGACTGCCAAGTCCTGCCTGCCACCGCCGTTGGCGCGGCAGCCAGTGTGAAGCTCCTCTTCGAAGGCGCCGCTCAGTGTCGCGGCCTCCTTCGACCGCGACGCCACCAATGCCTTCCAGCTCTACATCGCCAAGGCGCTCGCTTTCACCGTCAAGCGGGTAGGCTTCCTCTACAACCGCGTCGACGCCGACACCAAGGAGGTGTTCGTCGACTTCATCTACGAGCCACCGCAGCACGCCGCCCTCTTCCTCGTCCTCTCCCCCAAGCACCCTCTTATATTCGATGACACCAGCGCATGGAGGAGGCGAGGGTCACCAAGGGTGCCGCGGTCTCCGAGGACGGCGAGGCCGTTGCGTGGCGCAGGGAACTGTTCGCGTACGGCGCCAACGGCGAGACCGACGGGTGGGTGATGGACCAGTTCCGGGTCCTCGGTGTCAAGAAGGGCGAAGAACTTAGCAAGTGATCTTCTTTCTTGTTTATGCCCGTCTGTTGGCATCCAGTGAGGTATTTTAGTTAGTTTTTTTTTATCGATGTCGTCACTAATATTCCACAAACTACATGGATGTTATGCGGATGTAAAAATGGCTGATCTGATATGTAGTACATTATCATGTTTTAGACCTTGAATCTGTTATGCGGATGTGCTACCGCCATGTCCGGCCGCCAGAAGGGATTCGTGCTTGCGGGGGCTATCCCGACCGAGGAGACGAAGGAGATGACCGAGGGTAGGATGGTCTTTTCGCGTGCCTTGTAACAGCAAAACAGGTTGATAATATTAAAATAATAGAAAGAGGGCAAATAATAAAGAAAACGACTAAGTTGAGGGCAAATAATGTATTACATCGGGAAGGAGGGTAAAATCTGAAAATGCGTCTAAGTTGAGAGCAAAATATGAATTCCCCCTAATATAGAATATAGACCGCTAGATGCCCATCTCTCTATATATACTAGTAGCCTATGCGCTTCATATGGAGTGCCAAAAAAGAGGACCCGTGGCCGGCGGGGCAGGGTGGGGCTGGCCCCGCGCCACGAGACGGCCGCCTGCTCAACGGCAAATCTCAATGTGCGTGTATCTCCCTCGGCTCAATCGTGCGGAAATGAACGGACAACGAAGCAGTTGAGCGCTGACGGGTGAAGGCAAGCGTAGACACGCAAACCCAAAATAAAATAGGACGGCTGGGAAAGCAGGACATGCCAGATCCGACGGGAAAGAAAGATCGGGGTGACGTGGCTTGCCAAATCGCGCCTCTAGATTCGCTCGGTTTATACCGGAGATATATTCCGAGCCTCTAGTCTAGGATTGTTAAACAAATATCAGTGAATTAACAGATCATGGGTTATGTAGTTGTACATGCTTAGTCCAATTATTGGTTCATTACCGAGTTGGACACTCTGCCGGCATATATATATAGCAACAAAAAAAAAGTTTTGCCACTTTTTTATGTGTTGTCACCGAGTGCCATCCCTTTCAGGACCCGGCAATGATGAGTGTCTAGTTGAGCAATATTAAATTACCAAAAATAAATCAATCCGTCATTCCATCTTGATGTCGATCTTACGTTAATTCTAGCTGTTGCAATGGTAACAGCTCGACTAAACTTCTGTTGATGTCAACTCATGCTGCTTAAGTTACGTTTTCTGTTGCCGATACTGTTCGATAGCAAGATATATTAGGTGAGCTGGCCATCACCTTGTACAAACTCCTTGGGCTCTCGTACAACGGAGAGACGTAACAAGACAAACGTACAAAGATGAGTTTTTGGTTTATATGATACTGTTTGAGATCGAAATAGTAAATTTACTCTCTCCGAGATTAAAATAAAAAATAACACAACGGATTCACCGACATGTGACATGTGGTCTCGTCCGCACGCTAGGAGTCCAAACTCCCCTGTCCGCGCTCCTACAGGAAAAAAAAATCACAGCTACAGTACATTTCCGCGCTCCCACAGCATGAAAAACGAAAAAAAATAAGAAGGTGTCTAGGGAACATTCGAGTACTAATTTATTTGGAAGTACTTAAATTCTCAGCCATTAGATTACCATCCATCTTCGTCCCTTGTTGCCCCGTTCAAGCTCCTGTTACTAGACTTTTCTGTTCAATTAAATGCTGAAAAACACTTACCAGCACCACATCTATGATGAAGTATCTATATACAATGCATATTCATATAAAGTAAAATAGGAAAACACATTCATTATGCCTGATATACAAATAAAAAGGGTTTGTCTACAGAATTCACATATTTTTTCTATAAAAAAAACTGTCATATTCTGAAAGTTCATTTACAACTCTATTATACATAAATTATAGTAAATTATTTATGTAATTTTGATTCTTGGTCACTGTAATTATTCTTGAATATCTTAATAACTCATATTTTCATCACACGATTCAAAATCTCACATGTACTTTGGGAGGTTGAGCAAAAATAAAGACAAAAAAGAATTACAACTTCATTATACATAAATTACACTAAATTATTTATGTAATTTTGGTTCTTGGTCACTGTAATTATTCTTGAAAGTCTTAATAACTCATATTTCCATCACATGATTCAAAATCTCACATGTAGTTTGAGTGGTTGAACAAAAACAAAAACAAAAAAAATATACCAACAAAAATACGGTAATGTGGTAAACCCGTTATGTTCTTCATATGTACTTTGAGAGGTTGAGTAAAAACAAAGATAAAAAATAAAATTATAAACCAATAAAATACGGTAATGTGGTGAACCCGTTATATTCTTCACATGTACTTTGAGAGGTTAAGCAAAAAACTGTCGAAAGTTAAGTAGCAATTCCCAATAGAAAATGCACTCTAAGTTACGGATTGATAGACACATAACAAAAGTTTCTTTTTTATATAGTAGCATGTTCAGCAGACAAACAGTGGAGACGTTGTGTTGGACAAAACAAGCTATTATTATATGACCATGTAGGCTCCAATTGACATGCAAGTAATAGTAAATATACATATGTATTATACTGAAGTAATTGACATGCAAGTAATAGCATCCAATTGACATTTTTTCCACGCTCAGGTGGACGTGGACACCTGCCTAGCGCGGATCACAAAGCAGCATTGAAGGGACAAGAAAACGAGTACCCGCGACCACAGAAAACACTCGAGCGTTGCTTAGCATTTTTCAAAAAATAATATCACAGCTACAGTGCATAAAAAAAACACTGCTAAAATCGTGTTCAGGCGGGACAAAAACGGAATAGGAAAAAAACACTGCTGCATTACAGTACATGCTTGGCACCAAAACACGGATTCGAAAAAAAAAAAACAGGGCTACAGCACATAAATAGTGTATCTAATCACTGTACACATACTATTGAAATGTACTTTGGACATTATTCATACGACTTTTACTGTTCATATACTATTGAACACTGTTTACTTTTTTTCCCTGGTTCGTGCAGCGGCGGTGCGGACGAGGGGTCCGGACCCTTGGCGTTCAGACGAAGACATGTGTAGTCTACAGTGTCATTTTTTATTTTAATATTTAGAAAGAGCTGGATTTACTATTTTAAACTCAAACAGTGGTATATAAACCAAAAACTCTACAAAGATCTAAAAAGAACAAATCATAGAGAAATTAAGCTGAAAATGAGTCTAGATCCTTTCCTGTAGTTTTAGCATAATGCAAACGAGTACTGTCACACTAAGAGGAGGGGAGTGGTGTGATAGGATTTAGTCTAAAAACAGACACATTCAAAGGGGTCGATGGCGTAACAGCATAGTTTGATGACGTCATGGGTCATAGTGTGATCAAAGAGATAACAAAATTGAAAACAAAGTTAGAAAGATGTCATCTTTAAAATAATTTTAAAAAAAAATATTTTTTTAAAAAAGCTCCAACTAGTCGACCGGGAGCTACCCTTGTATACCTGCACCACGTGCAACTCTGCTCCCCAAAAAGTAATCTGGCCGCTCCTGGTGCATGCATGTACAACAATCTCTTGCTGATACGAGAGCGAGACCCCTCACTTCCCAACGCTCACTACAGCAACACCTCTGGTGACCCACCACGCGTCGAGCGGATATACGGACCGGGCCCGAAGAAAGGTCAGAATGATTGGACCGGGTCGCGCGGGTCTCTGGGCACGTCAGTGTCACGCATGATCCGGCCGTGAGAGCGCGCCTCCGTGCGCCAGGCTTAGCGGCCATCACCGGGCGGCGCGCGCGTTGCTTGTGCCCCTGGCGCGGGACGCACGCGCGGGCAGTTGGCCGGGGCGTGGAGCGCGCGTCCTCGTCTGTTGCTTCCTCCGGTGCCGTGCAGTGCGCGCGGTGTCTGTGTCACCGCCGTGCCACTGGGCATGCAGGCGGGCGGGCGGGCGGGCGGGGTGGCTGCGTTACCTTTGGAAGCGTACGGGGCCGGGGCCGGGGCCAGTGCGTCCAACTGTTGGGATGTGATCCCGCGCGAGCGAGAGCAACGGCCGGGATGGGGATGGGGCATGGGGAACGCGAGGCAGCGACCGATCGATGGAGAGGGCGCGCGCGCGGTCCCTCCCTCGTACGCTCCTCTATTGGGGCGCGCGGGTTGGTTTGTCTGTCCCGTTCTGCCTGCTGCCCGGCTGTTACCGATGGATCGATCGAAAAGTTGAGCTTTCTCCTTTTCGGACGGGCACGCGGCGTGATTCGGCTGTTGGATGCTCACCGTCGTGTCGGTTTCCAGCCATCCCGCCGATATTTCCCAACAGGGCTCTCGAGAGTGACCAGGAAGCCAGTAGCATGATCCCGCGTGTTTTCTCAAAAGTTGGATCTTGACCGTGGATGCGTGGCCATTTCAAGTCTGTTCTGCATGTAATCAGATACCTTACATGTTGTTATTGGTCTATATGTTATGAAAGTTAGCATGAAAAGCGGTGTAACCAGATTGGTTGACGCATGATGAAATGAATACTACCTGTGTTTTTTTTCCTTCAAAAAGAAGATACGAATGTGGTTACGATATGAGCTTAAGAGGGTAACATATGTACTCTTTGAGGGGGCTTGTTTGATGGCGGCTAGGGTTTTTAGGAGGAGGAAGAGGAGTGTGTGCAATTGAATGCAAACAAATAAAGGTAGATAAGGAAAAACATCAATATTCGCATGCATGTTTTACATTTTGAAATAAATTTGTAAAAACTATACACCTTATATTTTGAAACGGAGGAAGTAGTATCGTGGACCGGAAGTTAATTTTAGCAGCTGATTTCAGGATGCTTTTGAGGCGCCATCGAGCTTAATTAGGATGAGCCTGAGCTATCCTGTTTTACTCAACTGCAGGTCCAATATTCACTTATTCCATGGGGAACGTCGTATTCCTTCACGTGAGCCGGCCTGACGTGGTCCGGGACATCAATGTCTGCGTGTCGCTGGACCTCGGCAAGAGCTCCTACCTCAAGGCGACACACGAGCCCCTGTTTGGCCGGGGTATTCTCAAATCCAACGGCGAGGCCTGGGCTCACCAGAGGAAGATCATTGCCCCTGAGTTCTTCCTCGACAAGGTCAAGATATGAGCATCACACTGCCCCAACAACCAGCTATTAATTTCAATTGTATCTGGCTACGAGAGATGCATACAAGAAATAAGGCCCGGCATGATTCAGATGTCGCTCACACCATAGTTATCAAATCAGAAATGACAGTGACATCTTTGTTCAAATAGACTTGGATTGCAGAGACAGATTGGAAGGCCATCTGTGGATAACCTTCAGAGGTTTCAGAAAGAAGGGCATTTAAAGCTATTAATGGATCTCAAAGTTTCAGGGCGAAATAAAGCTGTGGGTCTATATGTTGCCGCTTATTTGCAAACAGCATTCAGAATGAAAGTTCAATAAGAGAGCAAGGAGCAAAAACTGCAACATTCTGATCCAGCGAGATCATGCGCGATAAGATTCTAGTTAGGACCACTTTCAGTAACCATGCATTCTTCTGATTTATCACAGTAGTTTAATTGTAGGATTTTTCCTTACTGTCGTCAGTAAATTAGAACTCAGAGATTTAAGAACAACATACAGCTAGACAAGTAGACAACCATGAGCGTAACATGCCAACCTGACTATTAATTTTTCACATACCCAGGGCATGGTGGATCTGATGGTAGATTCTGCGCAAACACTGCTGGAGTTATGGGAAGAGAGAGTTGACAAAAATGGCTGGACTGTAGACATTAAGATTGACGATGACATAAGGGCCTACTCTGCAGATGTGATCTCTAGAACATGCTTTGGAAGCAGCTACATCAAAGGAAAGAAAATCTTTTTAAAGATCAGAGAACTACAGAAGGCTGTGTCCAAGCCAAATGTGCTAGCTGAAATGACTGGCCTAAGGTAAGCAAAAAGAAAAGAACTACTCATTAGAAAGTAGAAACATATCACAAGTATCCATTTTCTTCAGTGCAGGAACATAAATTAAGATTGTTATTTATTCGAAGACGTATTAATTTAAACTGACCTGAAAGAAATAAAATTTGAATGTTTGCAGGTTCTTTCCTACAAAAAGGAACAACCAGGCATGGGAGCTTCACAAACAAGTGCACAAACTAATACTAGAAATCGCAAAAGAAAGTGGAGAAGACAGAAACTTACTACGTGCAATTTTCATAGTGCAAGCAGCAGCAAGGTGGACCTTGCCGAGGCAGAGAAATTTATAGTGGGATAACTGCAAGAGTATATATTTTGCAGGATATGAGAGCACACCTGTCACAGCTGCCTGGTGTCTAATGCTCCTTGGACTGCACCCAGAATGGCAGGATCGGGTGCGAGAAGAAGTGTAGCAGGTCTGTGGGGGGCGGCCAGTAGACTCCCAATCACTTCAGAAAATGAAGAATGTATGCTCCTCTACTTTTCCCCGTCTTCAGTACACGCAGTTTCAGAAATTCAGTGTTTTAATCTTGCAACAAAAAAAATAGTGAACTCTTTGTCAGTAAATTAAACTTGTTGTAATAGCTGACTAACTTGCCGATCCTCTCTGCAAATGTAGCTGACAATGGTAATCCAGGAAACTTTGCGGTTGTACCCAGCAGGTGCCTTTGTATCAAGGCAGGCTCTTCAGGAACTGAAGCTTGGGGTGTACACATACCAAAAGGTGTCAACATCTACATCACTGTCTCCACCGTGCACCTTGACCCCAAGTTGTGGGGCCCTGATGTGAAAGAGTTCAATCCAGAACGCTTCTCCGATGCTCGACCCCAACCACATAGCTACTTGCCATTTGGCGCTGGTGCTCGGACCTGCCTTGGCCAGGGATTTGCTATGGCTGAGCTCAAGATATTGATCTCTCTCATCATCTCCAAGTTTGTATTGAAGCTGTCACCACACTATGAGCATTCTCCAACACTGAAACTCATTGTGGAGCCAGAGTTTGGTATGGACATCACCTTAATGAAAGTGCAAAGTGCTTGTAGAGAATAAGAGGGGCAGGGTGATTTGGACATAATAATGTTAGTGCTCATCCTGGGTGATGGAAAGAAAACTGTAATCTGATGAATGCAGCTTGAAAAAAATGTACAGACACAGCTCCATATTATTCAGGTTTAATCTTTCTCATGGGCATGTTCAGAATTCAGCTGAGATATGTTGAACTAGAGAGGTGCCAAATGGTTTAAGTCAACATCCTATGGAGAACACATGCAGATGTTATGGTACCAAAAAGCAATATATATTGGAAAACATTAAGGTGTTAAGCGCGTGTTGATACAAGACCCCAATTGTTTGTTGAGCACAAGGGATGCAGCATACCTGTCTGATGAGCATAAGTACCATCTTGCAACAGAAAATGAGTGAATGGATCATCATTCTTTTCTCTGCACCGGATCATCATCTAAAGTTAACAAGCCCAGGAAGAGTTAATATCAAAAGGCAGTGCCAGCATTGCTGAATATTAGTACTAACTGAGCATGGTCAAATATTACAGAACGTTCTCTAAAAAAATTACAAAAAGTAAGAGATTGGGATCAAATTGTTTCCCACAGAAAAGGATATACAATCGATATATAGATGGAAATATGCAGCTAAGGCTGAACAGCACAAAAGGCTGATTTTGTCACCATTCGACATGAGGTAGGAGACAATGCCTTATACCGTAAGCAGTATCCAAATGTTAAACAATTGAGTATTAAAATGGTGAGCAAGGCAGCATAAGTGCATAACACACACCAACAGCAACAAATGCGCGAATGATTCAGAAGTTATACAAGAGGAAAGGTGCCCTCAGAGGGTGCATTCGACAAAACTTCTGTCAAGAACTAGTTTACCATAACAATAACAAGAAGCCATATTAGAGTCAACGTTAACATTGTTGCAGCAAATTTTTGAATATGATTAATTTATACATAGCGCTGGAATTGTAATATCAAACCAGACAGATGCTCAGCCCGACACCAATTTCACAACAATGATAAGAACATTAAGTGCTATCAGCGCATCCTCAGAAACTGTGTGGCTAGATGAGCCCCACGATCTGGCCCTTCAACGACCATATGTAAAAGGTCCTACCTGTCCACTCATCTCTTTCCTGCCACGGCCCCCCTTTTACCAGCTTTAGTATTAACTCTTACAGCCCAGCTACTTCTCTAAGCTGAGCTGTTCTTTTCTCATATTCATCTCTTTTCTTTTATCTTCTTTCTTTTATCTCTTTTTATCAGATTTGATTTTGAGAGATAGTTTTCATGCACATATATATATTTATACAGAAAGGTAACTTTTATATTTAATATAACTAGGTTGATGTTCAAAAGATAAACTTGCCTTCGTATTCGTAGTAAAGATCATTGAATTTCGGATCAGCTACTCCTGTCTGCGTAGGTTCATCTTTTGCAATTATACAGCAGACATGAATAATAAATAAATACTTAGTTGCATTTGGTGCTACTATGCATACATTAATCAGATGATCTTCTTTTTAGCATATTTTAATTTAATAAACTTTTTAGCTCCCCGTTACCCAATCTGCGTTGTTGTTCTACGTACATCGGCTCTAGAATCGTTGGTTGCTATTCTCGCATTTTATCGCACAAAAACAAAATACTAAACGTACCCACATGCAACTAGGTCTATTTAATTTTACTCATGCAACTATGCCTAACCAATTTTACTTAGGTGCATATGTATTTAATTACTTCTCTAAATAAACTCGGGTACGCGTTCGTTACTAACAGATTTTGGCCAGTTCGTTTTAGGAGTGATATTTACCGGTTGTTGTTTAATTAATTATTCTATCTCAGTTAAATCATTTCTAACGCATCAGGCTATTTGTCTAGTTTTAAAGATTTCTACCAGTGGTTAATTTATTTATAAAGTCTCACATTAACTTTGTATTGTTTTCTGTTTTTATTTTCTACTGGTCAGTCTACGGACTACAGTTATCTGTTCTCACGAAAAATTATATTTCTGCCCCTTATCTAATTTCTTCCCCCTTTTTCTTAATCTCTCTCCTCCCTATCCATTCGGCCAACAGCTTGGTTCTTCTTTCCCCATCTTCCTTATTTCTTCTTCCTGGTTAGAGCTGGCCAAACGAGTGCGTGCTCGATGGGCCTAAGACGAGGCACGACATCGCTGGCCGACCCGCGCATGGCATGACACTATTCACTGCCGGCCAAAGACAAGACGATAGCTCGAGCCGCGCTCGGCCGACACCCCTACACAAAGATAGCACTAATAGTGTCGGGCACCACCGTACGACCAGCATTCAAAGACGGCACGCCCATTAGGCACGTCACTATTTTAATATACATATATAATTTTATTTTTATTTATTAATATTTATATGATTTTCTTTCCATTTTTAATACTTATATGGTTTTATTTTGTAGTTTTTAAATTTTATATAGTTCATTTTATAAGTATATATAAATTTATTTTGGTTTTTTTAATATATTTTTTTTAGGATTGTTTTTCAATTTTTTTCATGTCTTATGAGCTAAATGACAAATGTTTTAACGAGCTAACTATTTGAACATTAATAAAATTCTATTACATTTTCAATATAGTTGTCTCATTTTTTTTCCAATTTTCATGTCTAATTCTGAATTCTACATATTTTTCTAATTTTTCTAGATTTTGTTTTGGATTTATTTATTTATTTTTCATTATATCGGGCCAAATAGGCTAAACAGACCACATTTGGCCCAATGGGCTAAACGGGCCGTGTCGGCCCAGCACGACACAAAAGGGTGATGGGCCATGCTCGCCACACTGCCCGTGGTTCGCCCAAGACAAAGACGAATAGTAGCCGCCGAATGGCCGAGCCGCCACGCGCCCGTGCCGCACGGCCGGGCCGCCCATTTGCCGCTGTTCTGGTGCTTCTCTCCTTCCTCCATTCTCCCATGGCTCTCTCTCCCGGCCGATGCTTACGCCGCGCTCGCCCTACGCCCGCCGCCGTCGCGCGCGCCGCCGCTACCGCCGCACGCCGGCCACCGTGCTTGGCCCGCCGGCGCCTCATTGCTCGGCTCCCATCGCTTCCTCCCTAGCCCGCGTGGCTCCCTGCGCCGGCTCCTCTCGGCCGCGCGCTGCCGGCCGCATGCGGCCGGTTTGCACCTACCACCTGCTCGCTCGCTCGCCACCCGCGCGCCCCATATGCCTCCGGTTCGCTCGCGCACCTCCCCAGCGGCTCAACCCTGCCACCAGGTCGCCAGTTTTGGGGGCAAATGTGGCCGTGATTTGGCTTCTTCCACCTTTTTTTCCTTATATGATTTCGTTTTTTTAAGGTTTGCTTGATTCATTGTCTGATGCTTGCTGATGTTCATTTATGCATGGTGAATGTCGGGACCTGCATTACGATTACTCGAACCCTCGTATACCTTGCACTAGTCCAGATCACGCTAGTGCACACAGGTTAACACGGTAAATATCGGTCCACACAAGCGATAAATAAAGTAAACGATTAGTTTGAATAACAAATAAGGGTTTTGACCTTATGGTCGAGTTACACTTATTAAGCCACGCAGGGCTACAGAGAATAAACAAAGCGGAACGGAAAACTCCAACAGATCCCACCAATTCACCACAGCAACCGATCGGGATCCGCACTTTAACGAACGATCGCCTTCCGAACTCCTCCTCAAAGCAGCGTGACTCTCCTCTTCAGTAGGTTTGGGCGCAAGTTTTACAACAAGCGTGAGTACACAACCGCATCTCGTAAATCATACCACGAATGCAATGTATAGATGCAGCTTATTCCAAATAAAAGGCTTCGTGGTTCTTTTGCATAAAGCAACATTTGCAATTGAATACAAATAATAGATTGAAAACATAATTCAAAACAAATAGACAATATAAATTTAACATTTGTTTCACAAAGACACACACTAAATGATTATTTCACATAGCCATATGATTGAGGTCACACAGCTCCCATTCCCACATTTTTATGAAAACTACCTCGTGTGAAATCCCGAGCATGTCCATGATCATGACGCGCTATTCGAATAGATTGTTTAACACTGCAGAGGTTGTACACTTTACCCACAAGATACAACTAGTGTAGCAAGCACCAATCGTAACAAAACAGTTAGAAACTTCATCTCAAACATTGACATTCCCGGTGTGCTTACAAACCGCTATACTCACTCACATAGAATTGGTATAACACACACCGGGGCGGGAAGACGAATCGTCCGCGATGCAACCACCAAGTAGTCACACCTCCACCTGTCACACACCCTAACCTATCCACCTCGAACATCAATGCCGAGAATCCATAACTTACTAAGTTAGGCCCGCCCCATACTAGGCATGTGGTCGCATGAAGGCTCAGTTCAATGGCGCACAAAGTTAAGTCCTTAATTGACCAAGGCAAGACTTCCATGTTCTAACTAAGTCACAAAGATTATCATTCCCATCACATAGACCACCATGTCACACATCTCCACCACTTTCCTCGCCTAAATCCTTTACCACCCAGTTGGTTTTAGTGCAACACATGCCATCACGAAGTAATAACACATAGCACACAGCTTTACACGGTTCCATAGTCACTTAGTCATAATTAATATTTGCAACTTACATATGATGTGAGACTCAGAGCATGGCTAAGCAACTCAGACTTTCGATCTAACCAACCCACGTTGGTGCTATAATAATACCAACTAGTAACCAATCTAGGGTGACAATGAATTATGACATACAAGGCCAAGGTGTGATAACAATTTGATAATAACTATGCCCAAAGCATTTAAATAAATAATTAAAGTAGAATGCATTAATTTAACACAAAGTAATTTGAAAACTGGGTTCAAGATGATCAAAAGTATTACTTGCCTTGGAAAAGGTCTATGTACTGGTCTTGATCTTGGGGTGCTCCTTCCACAAAATTCCCGATTTAATCGACGCTACACTGCAAAACGAAACAAAATAAATAAAACAAATAAATAACAGAGGCAAAACAAACTCCAAAAATTAAATAAAAATCTCAGATAATTAGAGCTTGAATTTAGACAAATTTAGAAATTTGAATGGGCTCAATCGAGTTAGGATGCAAAAGTTATGAGCTTTGGAAGATTGGAAATCTAAAGAAACCCTAATTTGGATTTTCTGAATTTCCAATTACTTTTCTATTGAAAAATCGGATTATTGCGCAATGTCAGGCGTCGTGAGATTTCGTAAAAGAAATAATAAAGAAATCTCGACATGTGGACCCACATGTCGAGGTTAGGTTCACGCGACTAGGTCCACCGAGCCTCTCGACGGATCCGTGAATCGCCACGTAGGCGCACCCGTGGTCGCCACGTAGGCGCCACGCAAGCACAACACCGAGCCGGCGGCGAGGTGGCGGAACATGCAGCGTCGTCGGCTTGTGGCGCGGCGCTCGAGGACCAAGGTCCCGCGAACGCGCTCACCGGCGGCGGCGAAGGGTACCAGGGGTGCAGGCGCTAAGGGAGCACGTTGGTGTACTCGTTAGGTCTCGGGGACAACCAGAGCGGCGGGCCGAGGTCGGGCGGCGAGTCGCCACGGTGTTGTCGACGAGCGAACCGGTGGTGCTCCGGCTGAAGTGGATGGCACCGAGAGCTAGCCCAGCTATTGCGGCTGCAGGTGCGACGATGAGGTCACGGCGGCATCGACGGCGGCTAGGAGCTCGCCGAGAACTTGCGGGTGAAAAACCGAAAATCAAGAACGGCGGCGCGCAGGGCTCTCGGGTGATCTAGGGTTGGGGTTCCGATGCGGTGTTCATGCGATCCGGGGTCCTATTTATAGGAGCTCTGGAGTGCAGGAGGCGCGCGACAAACCCTAAAAAGGAGTCCGAGACAGCACGAACTCGATCTTGCGCTTAAAAGGAACTCGGGATTCGATTCTAACCAAATAGGCACGGGAGATTGGGGATAAGATTTGGTGAAGAAAACCAAGGTTTTAGTTGGAGATGTCCCGTTGTCGACGGCGGGGCTCGGGGCTTCAATGGCGACGCGGCCGGGCGCGCGAGAGGCGAAACCGACCGCGAGGAGGACGACGATGCGGCCCCCACACTCGGTGAGGGCAAGCGCGCGCGAGTGAGTTGGCTGGCCATACGGCGTGGGCGGGCCGGGCCGCGCGCGCAGAAATGAAATGGGCGGGAGTTTAGGCTCAAGGACTTTGAGATTTATAAATAGCTTTTCTATTTTACAAAATACCAGAAATTCAAATGGGCAATAGAAAATAGCAAATGAACTCATAAAAATTCTAGAAAAATCTAGAAAATATATCTGAGCACATAGAACCCAAATAAAATAGTTTTGGCTATTGTTCATGTTGGGATTATTCACATTAAATGTTTTTATTGTAAAGTCCAATATTAAGCTTTTGAAATTAAATTCAAATAAAATCCAAATGGTGAATTTTATCCTACTAACTATTTAAAAGATTTTTAAGCTCGTAAAATTGGGATGTTACAAACCTCCCTCTTAAAGGAATCTCGACCCGAGATTCAAAGAAGCTAGAGAAAAGGCTAGGAACTCGGCTTTCACTCTTCTTCACGCTCCCACGCTGCTTCTCCTTCGAGTGGTTGCTCCACCGAACCTTGCAAAACGAATGACCTTGCTTCGTGAGGCGCCTGTGACATCCAAAATCTTAACTAGTCGCTCCTTGTAGGTGAGATCCTCTTTCAACTCAATTGATTCCAACGGGCTTGCTCTTCCGCACACGAAGACACTTCTTCAATCATGAGACATGAAAGACATCATGTACTCGCTAACGATCGCGCAGCCCAATCGATAAGCAACTTCTCCACGGCTTCCAAAATCTTGAACGGACCCACATACCTAGGGCAAGCTTCCTTTGGCATGAAACCTTTGACACCTCCGAGCGTGTAACTCAAGATAAACGAAATCCTCGGGTTCAAAATCGAGATCACGGCGACGATTATCGCGATAGCTCTTCCGCTGGACCGAGCTATCTTCAATCTTTCTCGATCATGGCCACTTGCTCTTCGCTTCTCGAATGATGTCCGACCAAACCGATCGCTCAAATTGCTTTCACCAATTCAACGGGGTTCTACAGGCACGGCCGTACAAAGCTTCAAATGGTGACATCTGCAGACTAGCTTGATAACTGTTGTTGTACGAAAATTCTGCGTAGTGTAAACTTTTATCCCAACGGGTAGCATTTGCTAGAGCACAAGCTCTCAGCATATCCTCCAATATCTGATTAACTCTTTCAGTCTGCCCATCTGTCTGTGGGTGATACGCAGTACTGAAATTTAGATGAGTACCCAAGGCTTCATGCAAAATCTGCCAAAAACGAGAGGTGAACTGCGATCCTCGATCTGATACTATCTTCTTGGGCACATCGTGCAAATTGACAATTCTAGCCATGTACAACTCTGCAAGGCGATCTCCTGAGTACGTGGTTTTGACCGGCAGGAAATGGGCGACCTTGGTCAAACGATCGACTATTACCCAGATCGAATCGTAACCCGATTGGGTCTTGGGTAAACCGGTGATGAAATCCATTCCGATCTCTTCCCACTTCCATTCTGGAATCTTCAGCGGTTGTAGCAAACCTGCTGGTCTCTAGTGTTCTGCTTTTACTTTCTGACAGGTGTCGCACAAGGCAACGAACTCTGCGACTTCTCGTTTCAAATTTGGCCACCAAAATTTAGTCTTAACATCCTGGTACATCTTGGTACTTCCAGGGTGTATCGAATACTTTGACTCGTGGGCTTCCTTTAAGATTAACTGTCTTAGACCATCGATATCTGGTACACAGATACGACCATTAATCCAGAGTATGTCTTGATCATCCTTGGTGAAATCTTTGAATTTCCCTTCTGCCATTTTGACCTTGATGTCTGACAACACAGGATCCTTTGGTTGTGCTTCACGAATTTGCTTCTCCAGGGTAGACTGTACTTCCAAATTGGCTACAAATCCTTCAGACACAACTTCTAGCTTTAGCTTTTGAAATTCTTCATAAAGTTCCGGGCAACTTTCCTTTACTTCCAAAGCATTGCAGTAACTCTTACGACTTAGAGCATCTGTGTCGGGACCCAAAATTATAATTCTGGACCCTCTATGTATACTGCACTAGTCCAGGATCACGCTAGTGCACACAGTGGCAACATCGATGAAATATCATTTCCACATACAAAGATGACTAATAAATAGGCAAATAACAATAAATATCGAGTAAAGAACTTAAGGTCAAAGCTACAATTAATGCCTCGAAGGCTTAATAGCTCAATGAAGTCGCATGGAACGAAACGGAATAACTTCAGTGAAGCCCATCCATATGCCCACAGGCAATCGGCTGGGGTGCGCGACCTAGTTCTTCTAGATCCTTGAAGTAGACCTTGTTGACCGACGATTCCTCCATTTCTGTAGGTTTGAGCGCAAGTTTTACAACAAGCGTGAGTACACAACCGTACTCGCAAGTCATACCACAGAATGCAATGTATAGATGCAAGCTTATTCCAAAGGAAATGGCTTATGTGGTTATTTTGCAGAAATACAACATTTGCAATTGAATATGAATAATAGATTGAAAGCATAATTCAAAACAAATAGACAATATTAATTTAACATTAGTTTTCACAAAGACACATAGCCTAATCAAATTCTTTCACACAGCCATATAACTTAAATCACACAGCTGTCCCTTCCCAATAGTTTTATGAAAATCTACCGCTCGTGTGAAATCCCGAGCATTGTCCATGATCATGACGCGCTATTCAAATAGATTGTTTAACACTCTGCCGAGGTTGTACACTTTACCCACACGATATAACCAGTGTGGCCGCACTGATCATAACAAAACAGTTCAGAAACTTCATCTCAAACATTGACATTCCCAGTGTGCTTACAAACCGCTATACCAGCTCACATAGAATTGGTATAACACACACCATTGGACAGGGAAGCGACGAATCGTCCCGCGATGCAACCACCAAGTAGTCACACCTCCACCCTATCACATAGCCTAACCTACCACCTGAACATAAATACCGAGAATCCATAACTTACTAAGTTAGGCCCGCCCCATACCGGCATGTGGTCGTGATGAGGCTCAGTTCAATGGCGCACAAAGTTAAGTCCTTAATTGACCAAGGCAAGACTTCCATTTTCTAACTAAGTCACAAAGATTATCATTCCCATCACATAGACCACCATGTCACACAATCTCCACCACTTGCCTCACCCAAATCCTTTACCACCAGCTTGGTTTTAGTGCAACGCATGCCATCACGAAGTAATAACACATAGCACACAGCTTTACACAAAGTTCCATAATCACATAGTCAAATTTATAATTGCAACTTACATGAGATGTGAGACTCAGAGCATGGCTAAGCAATCTACTTGTACTAACCAACCCACGTTGGTAATACCATAGCACCAACTAAATATGAACCAATCTAGGAGACAAAAGATTATGACATACAATAAACAAAGTGGATATAACAAATTGGATTAATAGCTAAACCCAAAAGCATTTAAATAATTACTTAAAGTAAATGCAATAATTTAAATCAAAGTAATTTTAAAAACTGGGATTCAATATGATCAAAGGTATAACTTGCCTTGCTATAGCAATGATGATCTTATTTTATCTTCAATCTTCTACTTGCTTGATCTTCAGCTCCTTCGGACGATTCCGGGACTTCGGTGTCTAACGAGAAAGAAAGCGCAAAACAAACTAAATTCAAAAGACAAATCAAATAAACTCCAAATTGAAATTGAATGGTACTGGAAGGTAGATATTGAATTTAGATGAATTTAGAAAGTTGAATGAGTTCAATCGGAATTCGGATGAAGAAGATATGGCTTTTGGAAGATTGGAATTCACATGAAATGATGAAAAAGCTTTATGGAATATTCTCAGAATATTCTATTCCGAAAATATTAGAAAAGAATAAGTGTATGATAGGTGGGACTGATCAGATTTATGGATTTCTAGAATTAAAATAATTCCAGAAATAAGGTAGAGAGAGTGACAAGTGGGACCAATAAGATAAAAGGATTTTCAAGAATTAAATTAATTCCGAAAATAGAATTAGGGGTTGACATGTGGTCATCGGTCTATGGACCAGTCCACAGAGATATGCTAGTCCACGGTGGACCAAGCTCATGAACAAGGGTTGACTAAGAGTTGACCGACATGCGGAACTGCATGTAAGTGAGATAAAATAAATATGGTGTTTAATTGGGTGGATGACATGTAGGGACCACATGTAAGATATATATATATATATATATATATATATATATATATATATATATATATATATATGGCAAAGGGTCCACATGGAAGTGAGAGATAGATATTTATTTCCTTGCATGACATATGGGACCCACTCAATAAATAGAGAAGATGGACAAAGAGAAACGTGCTTCTGCTAATGTGCTTCAACACAGAGAGCAAAGAACAGGGAGCATCAGCTAGTTATGTAGCATGAAATTGGCAATGAATAGAGGAAGAATTATCGTAAAAGGATCACGAAGACACATGTTATTGAATTGTTGGATCACAAGTGAACCACACAACAGAAGAAGCAACTAACCGAGAAGAGGAAAGTTACGAATCGCACACAGCATGAATAGTGCATGGTCGATTCATGCGCATAGAGGTGCCGGCGAACGGCGCGATCCAGCGTTGGCGAAGGGGCAAACGGAAAGGAAACGACGAGCCGAGATGATGACGCGGTCCGGACGTCGAGATTTTGCTCCATGCGACGGCGGCACACGAAGAACGCCGACGACAGCGCCTCACGCGCGTAACACTTCGTGATGCTCGCGAAAGGGATGTGAGCACGGCGTAGAACGCGCGACGCGAACTCAACGGTGGTGGAGTTGAAGGCGGGGATCAACGGTTGCGAGTAATTGACCGGAGAAGGACGACGAACAAGAGGCGAGAGAACGCCAAATTCTGGCGCACGGTGGATGAAACTTGAATCTACAAGAGGGAAAAATAGGTATCGACGAGGGCACAAGATGACGCGATCGGATTTTGGAAAAACTCACCGAGGAAGCGAGGAACGCGATGAATACGTTTCGCTTTTAGGGCTTGACATGGCCGACGGTGTTCGTGATCTTCGCGAAGAGGAAGGAACCATGACGAGAACGCGACGACGCGAAGCCAACGCCGCAGACGGTTCTACTGGGGACGCTTGATGAAGCCGTAGTTCGCCGGAGAAAACCTTTGGTTGGAGCTCGGTTTTTGGAGATTGCGACGAAATTAGATCGGTTTGGAGGAAACCAATTCAGGGATTGGAAGAGGATCAACACGCACGCATGAGCGCAAAACGGCTCGCATTTATATGCACAAAGTGGAGGAAGATATGGAAATTTGAAATTTTCGGTTTGCTTACGATCGGAAACGGGCTCTCTGGAGGTTCGGCTGGAATGGGAAGATGAACAGTGATTCGCGAAATACTGTAGCATCGGCAGGAGAGAGAAAATCTGGATTTTCGGAATTAAAAGAAATCCCAAAAATCAAGGAGGTCAAATAAATAGCAAATAAATCCGAAAAAATCTCAGAAAATTACCAAAAATTCCTTGAAGGACAAGGAAGCCAAATAACACAAATTTTTATTTAATTAATGTTTATATTAGTCAAATTAGATATTTTTAATTTAGGAAAATTCCAATTAAGCTTTATTAATTCAAATAAAACTGGTGAAATTTTTCAGGACCTAAACTACTCAAAAGATTTTTGAAAAGCCAAATTTTGGGACGTTACAAACCGCCTTCTTAAAGGAATCTCGTCCCGAGATTGAGGTCGCTATAGAATAGGATAAGAAACTCAGCCTTCGGGTTCACTTCTTGCTTTTCAAATTGCTTTGACTTTGACGAATCGCTCTTCGACTACTTACGAACAACGCCTTGCTTCTTACTAAACTTCCCGCTTCATCAAAACTTGACAGATCGCTCTTGGTCGAAGACATCTTGAAACTTGATTGCTTCTACCGGGTCGCTTGATCGGTGCTTGAAGGCACTTCAAGTGGAGGAAATCTTGTTCGATCGACAACTCAAAGTTGGCAACTATCTCTTCTTCCGCGCTCGAATCTGAACTAACTAACACATTTCGCATACTTCATACAATTCTTAGCATAGAACCTCAACATGTACTCAAGATAAACATGGTCGTGAAGGTGATAATCAGATAATCTACATAGCTTTTGTTCTTGAACACTGCTACTTAAATTCCATTTAGGATTAAGGACCCTTGGTCTTCGCTTCATGATTAATGCAACATCCACATACTTTGTAATTTGATTCGCTCCTAGCCGAGCGATGACTTACACGATCAACCACTCAACTTCGAGGGTGACAACTACGATCGGTCGACATCCGGGTTGTAGAGAAACTCTACACATAACACTTACTTGCTCGACTTGGTACTGCGAGTTAAGGCACAACTCATTAAGCTTTTCAACTGCCTATTGATTCGTGGCGATTCACAATATCGAATCAAATGATCACCCAAGCATCATGCGCACTGGCCGCTAACACAAGATAAGCCGATCCTTGGTCCGACACTAACTTCTCGACACGCCGCAATTTGACCATCTCTCAGAGATCCGACATCGCACTCCACGCCGACGAATGTCATATCCGCCGATACAACCTCTCGTCAGATACCACTCGCTAGCGCTCCCAAACTAGGTGATATTGACATGAATGAAGCGACAAATTTCACAAATGATCAACAATCACCCTTCAAGAAATTATATCCCGATTGGGTCCTCGGGAGATCCCATATCTGAATTCTCGTGGATAGAAGTACTCGACTAGCCCCCAACATTTTGGCTGATTTTCCGACATGCCAAACACATGGTAACCCATTCTCGATATTTCACTTTATTTTGGATCATCACAATGCCACTTTGAGATCTTTGTACACCTTGGTACTTTCAAGAAAAGTAGAATGCTTACACTCAAATGTTGGTTTGAGCATCAACTACTGGAGTTCCTTCTCATTAGATATGCAAATATACTCATTGATCCATGGATCATTCTGCTTGCCTTCATGGGTTCTCACTCTTTCCTTGGCTTTACGTGAGGACAGATCACTTAACGCTATCACACCTCACGATTTCTAGCATCGGTCCGAACTCGGGTTCAACAGATATCCTTGCAATCGACTCAAGATCCAAACTCGAATTTCACACGAACTTTAGTCGATCGATCAATGATCCTTGTGGTAGCTCTTCCGCTTCAAAGTATCCGCTGTTGTAATCGGTCAGTCCGAGGGAACGGATTCCAACCTCATGGTTCTCAATCCAATAACCATCTTTGTTGCTCCACGGTAGCAACTTCGAATTATGACTAAGATAATTCACCACCTGAAACTTCTTAACACACCAATTCTTGGATGTTCCGTGATAAAAGCTATCAAGGTTCTTTCTGGTATCTGACAATACGAACATTGGAGTTGTGATTAATCTCTTCTGAAATTCTTACAAACACGGTTCACTTCTAGCGGCCTGGGCGAACTTCTCTTCTTGCAACCGGTGAGGGGTCTTGGCTAACTTGAAACGACTGTCTCATTTATCTTCAACTAACACTGTCTCGAAACGACTGCTTCACTGGTATTCAACTGACCCTTCTAAGCTGACGGGTTTGATTTGCCACTGCCTTTATCTGATAAAGTCATCTGATTTACTCTATCATTTTTGGCAAACTCGTTGGCAACTTTTGTCATAATTCATCTGTAACGTAATTCCTTCTGGAATTGACTGATCCTAGGTACCAAGTGAGAGACGAACTTGACTTTGAATATAGTTGCATGCTGCATAGAACACTTGCAACGAAGACTGCATATTCTCTTGCGGATACATACATTATCCATTGATTAGATTCTTCAATCATTTACTATTGTCTCACTGCTATGCAAAATGATGAGTTGGAATTCAACATCACATTCCATAGTTACGGCTCTACGGCCTTCAATCAACATGACTCAACGTTTGATTACTCAACTTGCCAAGGCAGACTCTTGGAAAGGTATCCAATGATTTAATATCCACAATTTCTTTTTCTCCGTAACTTGCATGTAAAGATGTCCACATTTTTAGCTCTCCAACAAAGGAAAAGTTACATTGATTCTCTGACTTTCTTGGTAACATCATCGTTCAAACGTCTCTTATTTGACTGCTTCGCTGGACACGCGGATCCTGCTGTGTTACCACATGCTCTGGGAGTTAAAATCTTGACTGGACTGACTTATGGTATTCTTGCATCTGGAGTGAGTGATTGGTTCCACTAAGGACACTGGCTGATGTAGTGACCTTCCTTGCAACAACTGTAACATACACATGGCAGACTTTGTGACTTGCCTGATGATATTGCACCGGAACGACTAATCTTCTTGGCATTGTGGTCTTGCTTACCACACTCGGAACAACCTCCTGACGATACTGGCTTGTTTCTCTTTTGAGGTGGGGCTGCTGAGGTCAATATTCTGCTTTTGTGATCCTTCAGCTGACAGTTTTTGTACTGACAACGGATTGCCTTCTTTTGTGAATGCTCTGACTATGGCTCAAATTTTCGCGACGCTTGCGCTGCGTAAGTCAACGCGAATACATAGGCAATCGCTCGGACAATGATTATCGCTTTCACACAAGAAACATGTGATCTTACTCATAGGACATTTTCCAACTAATGGTTTCCTTCGCAATCGAACAATTGATATTGTGCTCATCGGCACTATAGCCTATTTCTCCGCAGCGGTACATGCACAATCTTCGACTTATCTCGTTAGCAAGACTTCAACCGACAACGGCTAGATTTGGTGTAGGATATCGAAATAGCGTGTTTTTCTTGATCACTTATGCTTTATATCGCATGTTGTTGGCACGTAACGATGGTGAACTCGCCAAGTGATGGTGTGCTCGTCCCGATGGGCAACAAGCAAAATTTTTCCACTAATCTAATGCAACTCCTTCTAAATGATGAGTAGCATAGAAAACTTTTCATTATCATTGCATTGCACAACAACTAGCTTTTCTTCTATTGTGCGAATCCAAGATTCTGCATCCTTGAGTACGGTTGATCCTTCAAAGACGCGCGCCTTGGTCCTAAGAACTTTGCAAACTTGAACCAAGGTGTGTCTTTGGGATGGCAACGAGTTGTGCACTATTGCAAACATTACTAATGTCCGACGATCGCATTGTTGCCGGCATGAGTTGATTCTCGTGGCGTAAACCGCTCGGTCCCGATGTGTCACCATCGCACCGAGATTGTTGTTGGTCATCGTCGCCTCGCATCGGTTAATCGCGACGGCACGATGACTTGCTTGATTATTCCGATTCATCAAATTGACTAAGGTAGCGGTCCGATCCTACCAGTCACCATGTTGTTCATGTTTTGCATCATCGCGTTCATGGATTGAGTCCGAGCTACCAAGAATTGTTCCATGACCGATCTCATACTCCTGTATCGACAACCGCCCACCGATTGACAAGGTCTCGAGCCGGGCATGCATCGTCTCAAGATTACCGACAAAGCCGGCTTCACTGGGTTCTCCATCCGCCGGTGACCAAGGCTCATAGATGCGAGGGAAAAGCATAAGGTAAGGGAAGACAATCTACTAAGGGAAGTAGGTTTAACCTAAAGAACACCAAGGAACACACAAATAGCCTAAAGCTATTAAGAAGCATAAAACTCACAAACAAACTACAATCAAGAAGGAAACAAGGATCTAATCGTCTAGTCGATTAAACTCTAACTTAACAGGGCGACTTGGCTCAACACATGGGAGGAACTTATGTTGATTTATCCTATATGGTTGGTCTGAAGAAAACTCGATCTGATCACGGTCTTCATCAAACGTTGATTGCTTGCGATCCTTGGAGGCGAAGCTTGAAGAAAGATGGAGGCGACGTACAACTTCTTCTTAGTCTTGAATTTTTGCGACACACTTGTCTTGAACACTTGGGGAGATGTTGATACGTTGTTGTTTGTTGCATGGTCTTCAAACAGTTGCTCAAAACAGCTCTTGGACATCCACCAAGACATTTGACATGGATAACGATGACTATAGAAGTTATGAGAGGAGAGAGTCCAATTTAGTACTCAAAATGGTGAGGACGAATATAGATGAGAAAGGAATAGAATGGAAGAGTATAGAAGCTAGACAAGATGAGAATAACACATCATTAAGATTTTCCATTTGTAAAATAAGTTTTGAACTTTTCCTTACAACGGCAATTTAACTAAGGTCACGACCTACGATGATATGGCTCTGATACCACCTCTGTCGGGACCCAAAATTATAATTCTGGACCCTCTATGTATACTGCGCTAGTCCAGAATCACGCTAGTGCACACAGTGGCAACATCGATGAAATATCATTTCCATATACAAAGATGACTAATAAATAGGCAAATAACAATAAATATCGAGTAAAGACCTTAAGGTCAAAGCTTACAATTACGCCTCGGAAGGCTTAATAGCTCAATGAAGTCGCAATGAACTAAACGAATAACTCAATGAAGCCCATCCATATGCCCACAGGCAATCGGCTGGGGTGCGCGACCTAGTTCTTCTCGATCCTTGAAGTAGACCTTGTTGACCGATGATTCCTCCATTTCTGTAGGTTTGGACGCAAGTTTTACAACAAGCGTGAGTACACAACCGTACTCGCAAGTCATACCACAGAATGCAATGTATAGATGCAGGCTTATTCCAAAGGAAATGGCTTCTGTGGTTATTTTGCAGAAATACGACATTTGCAATTGAATATGAATAATAGATTGAAAGCATAATTCAAAACAAATAGACAATATTAATTTAACATTTGTTTTCACAAAGACACATAGCCTAATCAAATTCTTTCACACACCCATATGACTTAAATCACACACTGTCCCTTCCCAATAGTTTTATGAAAATCTACCCTCGTGTGAAATCCCGAGCATTGTCCATGACCATGACGCGCTATTCGAATAGATTGTTTAACACTCGCAGAGGTTGTACACTTTACCCACACGATATAACCAAAGGTGGCCGACCGATCATAACAAAACAGCTGTAAACTTCATCTCAAACATTGACATTCCCAGTGTGCTTACAAACCGCTATACCACCACATAGAATTGGTATAACACACACCGTTGGACAGGAAGCGCGACTTAATCGTCCCGCGATACAACCACCAAGTAGTCACACCTCCAACCTATCACATAGCCTAACCTACCACCGAACATAAATGCCGAGAATCCATAACTTACTAAGTTAGGCCCGTCCCATACTGCATGTGGTCGCACAAGAAGGCTCTGGCCAATGGCGCACAAAGTTAAGTCCTTAATTGACCAAGGCAAGACTTCCATTTTCTAACTAAGTCACAAAGATTATCATTCGCATCACATAGTCCACCATGTCACACGCCTCCACCACTTGCCTCACCCAAATCCTTTACCACCCATTGGTTTTAGTGCAACACATGCCATCACGAAGTAATAACACATAGCACACGCTTTTACACAAAGTTCCATAATCACATAGTCAAATTTATAATTGCAACTTACATGAGATGTGAGACTCGTGAGCATGGCTAAGCAATCTACTCAGTACTAACCAACCCACGTTGGTAATACCATAGCACCAACTAAATATGAACCAATCTAGGAGACAAAAGATTATGACATACAATAAACAAAGTGGATATAACAAATTGGATTAATAGCTAAACCTAAAAGCATTTAAATAATTACTTAAAGTAAATGCAATAATTTAAATCAAAGTAATTTTAAAACTGGGATTCAATATGATCAAAGGTATAACTTGCCTTGCTATAGCAATGATGATCTTATTTTATCTTCAATCTTCTACTTGCTTGATCTCCAGCTCCTTCTGACGATTCCGGACTTGTCTAACGAAAGAAAGCGCAGAAACAAACTAAATTCAAAAGATAAATCAAATAAACTCCAAATTGAAATTGAATGGTACTGGAAGGTAGATATTGAATTTAGATGAATTTAGAAAGTTGAATGAGTTCAATCGAATTCGGATGAAGAAGATATGGCTTTTGGAAGATTGGAATTACATGAAATGATGAAAAAGCTTTACGGAATATTCTCTAATATTCTATTCCGAAAATATTAGAAAAGAATAAGTGTATGATAGGTGGACTGATCAGATTTATGGATTTCTAGAATTAAAATAATTCTAAATAAGGTAGAGAGAGACAAGTGGGACCAATAAGATAAAAGGATTTTCAAGAATTAAATTAATTCCGAAAATAGAATTAGGGGTTGACATGTGGGTCATCGGTCTATGGACCAGTCCACAGAGATATGCTAGTCCACTGTGGACCAAGCTCATGAACAAGGGTTGACCAAGAGTTGACCGACATGCGAACTCGCATGTAAGTGAGATAAAATAAATATGGTGTTTAATTGGGTGGATGACATGGGGGACCACATGTAAGATATATATATATATGGCAAAGGGCCAACTAATCGCACTCCGCGGCCGAGCGAAAGCACGCGCCATCACCGTTAGATCTCCATCGGACGGCTCATTCGTAAGCATTCTGACAACTCCGCTGTTCTCTCGATTCCCACCGTTGATTTCAATCCGCGGTCGACGTCACGATGCCGCTTTCAACGGATCGCGCGCAGCCCTTGGATGCAACCGGACGGCCGCCATCGTCGCCCTCCTTCGCTCATGCCGCCGCGCCATGGCGGAGCCGAGCGTGGCGCCAGCGCCTTGTCCCATCCGGCGACCGCAAGGGTGTTCGCAGCGCATTAAATGCCCGCTACCCACCGCCCGCTTAGTCGCCGCTCAATCGCCTCCCGCCGCCACGGCGATCGTGAGCGCAGCGGAACCCGAGGCGAGCAACGGTGCTCTCGTGATCCTCAGCCTACTTAAGCCCCCGTCACCTCCGTTGGCTTCCTTTCCTCTCCCGCAGCTCTCTCTTGCACCCTCCGAGCTTGAGCGAGCCCATACCACCCCGCCCATTTCCGCCATTGCCGAGCTTGGAGCCTCTGCGCGACGGTGCTCCAAGCTGGCTCCTCGCCCGATTCTTCCTCCCGCTCCTTCCTTTACCTCTGTGGTGCTTAACCCGCACCCTATTTTGGGTTTCTCTCAGAGGCAATGGGATTGAGTTTTGGAGCTCGCGTCGCCAGTGCCCCCTTTTCTTCTCGGTCTGGTAAGACCCCATTTCCCAATCCCTACCTCCCGGTTTCTCTGTGGAATTGCGGCTCATGGTACCACCCTGTTGCTAGTTTGGCCCCGCTGACCCTTCCACGGTGAAGCTCTTCGACGCTGGCCGACTTCGCGGCCGGCTGCTCCGATCATCCTTCGCCCACCCCAACCCCGCCATCGCCTTCATCAACCCCGTGAGCTTAAGCTTTTCCCCGCTTAGCTTTTGCCGCACTGCAGCCATAGTTCCTCGCTTTGATCGCGCGCGCCGCCGTTAGCCTCGCTCGCCGCCGCTACGCTTTGACTCCGCTGGTCGCGTTAAGTCCATAGGACCCGCATAGCTTTTGCACTGGCCCATTTGCGCTGTAGCTTAGCCATGTCATCGTTGCCGCCGTAGCACTCCTCCGCCTCGCCGCGCGCCGCCGTCAGTCACCATTGGCCTCGCCCGGTGCCATCAGCGCATAGTGCTAGGATCCCGTTTGCCTTTGGCCGGCGCCGCCATGGCGATTCTCGCCGGCGACAAGCCGAGCAAGCTCGCGCCGGAAACTCCTCTGTTGTCGGGCGGAGCTCGTGTCGGGGCGACGTGTCTCATTATCGTCGTCCGATCTAGAGATCTACGACCCTCGCCTCTCCACGCCGCCCTCTTCTCGCTCGCCGCTCTGTGTTGATCGGGTTCAACCGGGACGTCCGATCTGAGATCGACGGCTCTCAATCGCCCACGCCTCCGGTGTTAGAAAATCCCAAAATGCTAAGTCCAAAACTGAAGAACATTAGGTCTTGTCATTTTCATATCCTTGTCATCTTAGCTCCAAATTAGATGATTCCAATTTTGTTAGCTTCCTTATAACTTGAACTTAAATAGAAAAATAACTGGAGACCATGATAAAACCTGGAAAACCATTTTCAAAAATAGTAAATAAGTGAACTTAATACTGTTTTTCAGAACTTTGGCAAACTTGTAAAATGCATAACTTTTAATCTATAGATCATTTTTGTATGAATCCAATTGGATTAGCTTCCACTGATAGTGTAATTGCTAGGAAAATTGGTTTCACAAATTGTACTGTTTTTAGAAGTCATAAGGATCATAATTTAGTTTAATACCCTAAACAATTTAGACAAATCATAACTTTTTCAATATAACTCCAAATGACCTGAAATTTTATATGGGTTATCACCACACCAGTAGGTAGCCACCCTAAAAATTTCAGCTCCAAAATCTTTCTAGAAAATATTTTTGCTACAGTGCTAATTATGGCCGAAAATAGGTTTTTAGAGAATATCTTTTGCACCACAAATCCAAATTAGGTTTTTCCAATTCCTATGTCTAGGTATATTCGTATTCTACCTTGTGTGTAAATTTCATCGCATTTGGATAATTGTTGCTTGCTCTTTCATTTAAGTGTTGCTCGCCTTATTGGTTGTTTTCGCTCTTTCGCTTAGGATTCGATATTTCATGTGACCCCAGAACGACCCTCCGCAACAATTTGAGCCACAACAAGCAGCAAGCAGTTTGATCATTTCCATTGATCCCATTACTTTTAAAGTCTAATATTTTGTTTAACTTCTATGTATGCATTGCTATTTTGTTGTTAAATTGATTAGTTAGACCTCTAGTTGCATAATCAGTAGGTAAATGGTTATCCTCTACTACCCGAGCCTAGGTTATTTGTCGTGGTTAGAGTTCGATGGATGAACTCTTATCTCTTAGTAGATTACGAATGAATATTGCTTAGCTATGCCTAGTTATCGGTAGTATTGGGCATCATCGACTTAGTCGATGATCTTGATCACACAAATACTTATACTACTCCATTATGTCCAACCCTTGTGTTTTATTGATTTACAAATCAAAAACTGAAAACAAAACTATATCTTGACTTGGGCACAATGGTATGTTGATGTGATCTGTTGGGTGTGTTGAATGGTGCCTAAGTCCCCAAGGACCGAGTTACTTGTGTCACTAAGCCAAGCGCTTATTGCGTACAACCACACGAGGGGATATGGAACCTCTCTTGACTAAGTACTTTGGGGGTGTTAATTATGAGCTGGTTGGTGGGTGTGTTCTGTTTGTGTGTGTTTGTGGTGTTGGAGGGGAGCATTAGCAGCCTGTTAGGCTGTCTAATGTGTCTTTCTCCCGTGGGTTGCGCTCTTAATTAGCATCGCCCATTGGAAAGCGCTTGTTAGACTTAGCCATGCCTGCATACCAAAGGAAGTGTGCTAACCGTGGTGGTGGAAAGGCGGTCTATCGTGTGGGTACATTGGTACACCCCCAGGTTAAAACTATTCGAATAGCCTCGCCCTAGGTTATGGACATGCTTGGTAAGGTCGCAAGAACTAGACTACAACCTTTAAAAACTTAAACTTGACATGGGTGGTATGAAGGGTACTTCATGTTATTGTTGTGGTGACTATGGGTTAGTCACTTCTAGGTTGGTGTTGTCATCTATCTATTGTTATAATCGTCTCTCTTTATTTGAACAATAAAAGTTAATTGCAAACTTGCTTTGGAATCTATTACCTTATTGCAAATGAAAACTTGCTTATTGTCGAAAATAAGTCCGAGCCTCATCCACTTAAATAAAGCTTGCATGTAGTTAATTATAGTTCGTTATCTCACACGTCATTTTGCGAGTACAAAAACAAGTTTTGTACTCATCCGCTTGCTTAATATTAATTGTTGCAGAGGAAGAAGGTGAGCCCCAAGGGCCTCACTTTTGTGAGTCGTGGTTATGCGCTGCTTGGGACGATTAGCTTGGCGGTCCGGTTGGTTGCCTTGTGGGGTAAAGGCACACCGATTGGCTTTTGTTTATCGCCATCTTATGGCCATTTTGCTTCCGCTGTATTTACTTATTTGCATGATCATGGCACAAATTTCTTTTGTAATAACTCTTTATATTATCTATGTCTTTCGCTTGTTGCTTTTGCTTCGCTCTATGTGTATGAATGGAATTGATGCATGATTTTGTAACAGTGTGTATACTGCACTCGGGAAGTATACATATTCGAGGCTTGGTTTATTTGATTTGTACCGTTAGGACCAAGTGGATGGTTAAACAAGACAAGTTTAATAAACCGGGTCCTCACAAAGTTGGTATCAGGCCATTCCGACCGTAGTAACTCAAGCTTGATCGTTTTTAGGATATTTTGGAAAACTTAATTTCAAAGTATCAAATGATTTATGAAAGCTTAAGTAAGTTCTCGATTTTATTCCTTACCTATCTTAGCTTTCTATCTCATCTCGCTCTAATTTGAGTTTTAAAAGTTGTTCTCCTTTCCTTTTTCAAAAGATAGTCATTATCGCTTAAATTGGGCTTTGGGAACCAATGAGTTTGGCAAATTGAAGTGTTAGCTGCCCTCTACAAGTTTTGAAGCTCCGGTTGAAGATTTCAATTAGAGGCTTGGATGCGAAATCTGACAATGAGCATTCGATTTCCTGACAGCAGCTCAAAGGTTTCTAAATAGGGTAGAAAATGAGAGGATGATCAACTAAAAATTGTGGGAATAAAAGGGTAGGATGTGATACTAGTTAGCTAAGTACCTAACGCTAATTTTGTCGCCTTAACCTTGATCTTTAGTAGTGTGCTGAAATTTTTATCTTCTCACACTATTACTCGCTCATTCAATACGGGTTAATGGCATTGAGAAGTTGAGCTTGGTTTGGAGTTTCCTTGTTGTTTTCGAGCTTCTTTGGAAACATTTAAAGTTGTTACTTGTTGTTTTTGGCTTTCGTTAGGTGATGTCTCATTCCCTAATCGTTAGCTTTTCGCCATCAACTTCTAATGTTAGTGCTTTGGTTTCTAACCTAAGTTTCTTAAAGCAGATGGTTGGAGGTACTCGTGAGCGGTCGTGGTCGCTGTACTGGTTTGATGAGGAGCTCCGCCTCCTCCGACCATGGTCGAGGTCCTTCTTCGATCGAGCGCAACTGCTCAGAGGACGTGAGGGTCTCGCTGATGTTATTGCGCGCAACACCTCCGCTCGACCGTGCCTCGTGATCCGGCGGACATCGCCTCGTGGGGGCCTTGCCGAAGTTTCTTCGCACTCACCCCCACGCTCTCTGTGTCCGAGGACCCTTTGGACGCAGATGACCGTCTGCGTCAAAGTTGAGCGTAAGCTCGACGTTGCTCGCGCTCGACCAGACAGGCACTCTTTGCCTCCCATCGCCTTCAGGCGACTCTCTCCGTGGGAGAACTTGGCCATGCAGCCCGCCGCCACACTGCCTCTTGGGATGAGTTCGACGGCGTTCGCCGAGCTCACATCCTCGCCGCCGATGAAGTCAAGAAGAAGGAGTTTTCGCGCCAAGCAAGGGCGTAAGTCGCTGATGGAGTACATGTACGAGTTCAACCACTTGGCTCGTTATGCTCCATCCGAGGTGGCCACCGACGAGGCCAAGGTGAGAAGTTCATGGAGGGTTTGTCCGAGGAGCCGCAAGACAAAGCTCTCCATTGTGGACTTTGCCGACTTTCGTGTCTTGGTGGACAAGGCCATTGTTGCCGAGCACAAGGCTAAGGCGCTGGCAGTCCCGCAGCGCAAGTGGGAGGCCCAGCTGGTCCGCGCAGTCGGCCTCTCGCGCCCCGTGTCGGGCCTACCCTGGGGCCCGCTCGTGGCTTCACTACCACCGAGGCCGCCAAGACCGCCTTCCGCCTCCGCAGTCGTGCCCCGACCACGTGCGCTCACGACCAAAGAGGTGGCCCCGCAACTGCCGGGTCACTTGCTTTTCATGCAACCGTAAGGGGCATTATGCAAATACTTGCCCTAACAGATCGAGCGCCCTCGCCCCAATGGAGGACGCGCAGTGGAGGTGGTTCTCCTGTGATCATAAGGTTGTCCCCGCTACCCAAGGCGTGGGTAGTGGCCGCCAACCTCATCTCCGCGAGGAGGCACAGAGGCACCCGACGTCGTGTTGGGTACCCTTTCGGTTAACTCTTTCCCCGCTACGCTTTGTTTGATTCAGCGCATCTCATTCGCTTGTTTCGAGTCTTTTGTCAGCTGTGGAGGTCTTCTTTACTCCATTGTTGGTCCCGCCGCCATTCGCCTCCCTGTTCGGAGTTGAGAGCCGAGTCCGAGTGTAGGATGTCCTCGTTGAGATAGAAGGGTAGGATTCTTGGCAAACCTTATCCTCCTTCGATCGGGCGAGCTTAGATGTAATCCTAGGCATGGATTGGTTGTCTCAAAGACATGGGACAAATTGATTGCGCTAGGAGGCTCATCTATCTCACCAGCCTTCGCGAGCGAGTGTTCGCCACCAAGCCGCAGGTCCGCATCTCTTCGCGCTCGGCGAAGCCACTCTAGATATTAGTGAAGTCCCAGTGGTATGTGACTTTGTTGATGTCTTCCCGACGACCTTCCGTGGATGCCACCAGCCGAGACCTCGAGTTTGTCATTGAGTTAGTTCCTGCATCGCCCGATTTCAAAGAGGCCTTACCGAATGGACCCAATCGAGTTGGTGGAGTTGAAGAAGCACCGGGTGAGCTTCAAGAGAAGGGTTTCATCCGCCTAGCTCATCTCCCCGGGATGCTCAGCAATCTTTGTCCCAAAAGGACAAGACGTTGCGCATGTGCGCTGATTACCGCCCACTTAATGAAGTAACGGTAAAGAACAAGTACCCTTGCCCCGATCGACGATCTCTTCGATCAATTAACTGGAGCTCGAGTTTTCCAAGATTGATTCGAGAGTGGGATATCATCGTTCGATTCGACCGAGGATATTCCAAAGACGGTTTTTCTACTCGTTATGGCTTGTATGAGTATACCGTCATGTCATTCGGCTTAACCAATGCTCCGCCTTGTTCATGAACCTCATGAATTCGGTATTCATGGAGTATTTGGATAGGTTCGTGGTGGTCTTCATCGATGATATCCTTATCTACTCCAAGAGCGATGAGGAGCACACCGAGCATTTGAGGCTTGTGTTGGGCAAGCCACGAGCACCACCGATGCGAAGTTCAGCAAGTGCGCATTCGGTGAAGGAAGTAGCCTTCTTAGGCCATATTCTCGCCGGCAGAGGCGAGTCGTGGATCCTAGCAAGATCGACGACGTGCTTTCTTGAGTCACCCACTTCACACCGGTTCAAGTTTTCTTGGATTGGCGGGATACTATCGCCGCTTATCGAGAACTTCTCCAAGATAGCGGCCGGCGACGGAGTTGCTCAAGAAGGACAAGAAGTTCTCGTGGTCCGCTGATGCAGGAAAGTTTCCAAGAGCTTAAGAAGCGATTGACCACCGCCTCCCGCTCTTGTTCTCCCGATGTCCGCCGGCTCGATATCTTTTGTGACGCTTCTCGCCGAGGCCTCGGTTGTGTCCTTATGCAAGAAGGCAAGGTAGTGGCCTATGCATCAAGGCAATTGAGACCTCATGAACTCAACTATCCTACCCATGACTTGGAGTTGGCCGTGGATCCATGCACTTAAGATTTGGCGACATTACCTAATCCAGAATCGTTGTGAAGTGTATTCGGATCACAAAAGCCTAAAGTATTTGTTCACCCAACCGATCTGAACCTCAGCAAAGGAGATGGTTGGAGTTGATCAAGGACTATGACATGGGTATTCACTACCATCCGGCAAGGCCAATGTCGCTATGATGCGCTTAGTCGCAAAGCGCATTGCAATGCATTGTTGCTTCAAGAGCCTCACCCCTTCGGAGGAGTTCCAGCTGCCTCAACTTGGGTTTGCTGAGCATGGTTCCTCGCCGCTTGGTTGTACATCCAACCTTGGTGGATCGGATTAAGTCCGCCAGCAATGATGTTGGAGTGAACCGCATCAAGAAAAATGTCAAGAATGGAACAGCCAAGTGCTTCTCCAAAGATGAGCTTGGTGTTGTGCGGTTCGGGCAACGCCTTGTAGTTCCAAAGGACATGGAGTTGCGGGATTTGATCCTCCGCGAAGCCCATGATTCTCCCTTGTCCATTCATCCCGGGGCCACAAAGATGTATCAGGATCTCCGCCAGAGATTTTGGTGGACCCGAATGAAGAGGGAGGTCGCAAGGTTCGTTGCCGAGTGCGACGTGTGTCGTCGTGTCAAGGCCGAGCATCGCCCCCGCCGGATCGCTTCAGCCCTTACCAATTCCGGAGTGGAAGTGGATTCGGCCTGATGGACTTTATCACCGGTCTACTCGGTCTCCAAAGAAGAATGATGCTATCCGGTCGCCATCGATCGATTGACTAAGGTGGCTCATTTTCTTCCCGCCAAGACCGACCTTCGAGTGGGTCTCTCGCAGAGCTCTACATAGCCCGCATCGTGAGTTTGCATGGTGTGCCAAAGACAATTGTGTCGATCGTGGTTCATTGCTCACGCTCGATTTTGGCATAGCCGCAAGAGGCTATGGAACTCACCTTTCTTTCACCACTTTTCACCCCCAAACGGATGGTCGACCGAGAGGTCAACCAAGTTTTGGAGGACATGCTTCGAGCTTGTGTCCTTTCCTATGGGAAGCAGTGGGAGAAGTGCTTGCTATTCGCCGAGTTTTCTTACAACAACAGCTTCAAGCCGCCTCGGCATGGCACCATTCGAGGCTTTATACGAGAAAGTGTAGAACCTCGTTGAACGGTTCGAGACCGGTGAGAGACCTTTCTTGGCCCGACTCATTAATGAGGCCGAGTCAAGTCCACTCATTCGTGATCGCTACGCACACTCAATCCGCAAAAGAGCTATGCGGATCGCCGCCGTCGTGAGTTGAGCTTTGAGCCCAATGACTTCGCTTACCTCAAGGTTTCTCCTCCGAAAGGTCACCAGCGCTTTGGTGTCAAGGGCAAGTTAGCTCCTCGATATGTCGGTCCATACCGTGTCATCGAGAAGAAGGGAGCTGTCGCCTACAAGTTGGAGTTGCCTGCTGCACTTGCGGGGGTACATGATGTTTTCCATGTGTCCCAGCTAAAGAAGTGCCTCCGTGTTCCGACAGAGGAAACTCCGTTGGAGACTCTTGATGTTCGTGAAGATTTGACCTACCGCGAGCACCCTGCTCGCATACTCGAGAGGCCGAGCTAAGAACAAGGAACAAGACCATCAAGTTCATTAAAGTTCAGGGTCAAACCATTCAAGATGAGGCTACTTGGGAGCGAGAAGATCGCCTCCGTGCACACTACCCCTCTTTCTTTTCCGAGTGAACCAAATCTCGGGACGAGATTTTTGTAAGGGGGGGAGGTTTGTAACATCCCAAATTTTGGCTTGTGCTTCAAATGTAAGAAATTGAGGGTAAATTAAAACTTTTCCTTCATCCTTTTACTCTTGAAACTTTTCTAAAAATTCTTGTAAAGGAACTTTGGGAAATTCAAAATCAAAAGCCTCATTTATCGAGTCAACAACCTCCTTGGTGAAATCTTGTTTCAAACCCCTTGGAAATAATTTTCCTTGGTTCTAAGGTTGATTGGTAACACCTCTGAATTATTTCCTAATTTTTGGAAATTATTTGAAATATTTTAGAGGCAAGTCAAACCTTGGTCAAACCTCCAAATCACCTTCTGAATTTCTTGAGAAAATTTCAGTGCACAAAAATCTCTGGAAATTTTATGAAAGGTTAACCCTAAGGTCAGAAACTCCAGTTAAAATTTCATAAATTTTGGAGTTGATTTGATGCCTCAATTAAATCCTCAAAGTTTCAGTTCAAAAATCAAAACCTAATCGTTTGCACTGTTCCTCGGTGCGAAGTCGGGCTCGCTAGAGTCATTTGACTCGACCGAGCCAACTAATCGCACCGGCGCGCCGAGCGAGCGACGCGCCATCACCGTTAGATCTCCATCGGACGGCTCTCATTCGTAAGCATTCGACAACTCCGCTGCCTTCGATTCCCACCGTTGATTTCAATCGGCGGTCGACGTCGCGATGCCGCTTCAACGTGATCGCGCGCTAGCCCTTGGATGCAATCGGACGGCCGCCATCGCCGCCCTCCTCGCCGCGCGGCGCTGCGCCATGGCGAGCCGAGCGTGGCGCGCAGCGTTTTGTCCCATCCGGCGACCGCAACGTGTCCGCAGCGCATTAAATGTCCGCTACCCACCGCCCCGCTTAGTCGCCGCCTCAATCGCTGCCCGCCGCCACGGCGCATCAGAGCGGCAGCGGGAACCCGAGGCGAGCAACGGTGCTCTCGTGCTCCTCGTGCCTACTTAAGCCCCCGGTCACCTCCGTTGGCTTCCTTTCCTCTCCCCGCAGCTCTCTTGCACCCTCCGAGCTTGAGCGAGCCCATACCACCCCGTGCCCATTTCCGCCATTGCCGAGCTTGGAGGTCTGTCGCCGACGGTGCTCCAGTGGGCTCCTCGCCCGATTCTTCCTCCCGCTCCTTCCTTTACCTCTGTGGTGCTTAACCCGCACTTATTTTGGGTTTCTCTGCAGAGGCAGCGGGGATTGAGTTTTGGAGCTCGCGTCGCCAAGGCCCCTTTTTCTTCTCCGTGCAGAAGACCCCATTTCCCAATCCCTCGCCTCCGAGTTTCTCGTGGAATTGCGGCTCATGGTACCACCCGTGTTGCTAGTTTGGCCCCGCTGATCCCTTCCACGGTGAAGCTCTTCGCATCACCGTTGGACTTCGCCGCCGGCTGCTCGATCATCCTTCGCCCACCCCAACCCCGCCATCGTCTTCATCAACCCCGTGAGCTTAAGCTTTTCCCGCTTAGCTTTTGCCGCACCGTAGCCATAGTTCCTCGCTTTCGCCGCGCCGCCGCCGTTAGCCTCGGCCGCCGCGGCGCTTTTGACTCGGCTGGTCGCGTAAGTCCATAGGACCCGCCATAGCTTTTGCACTGGCCCATTTGCGCGTAGCTTAGCCATGTCATCGCTTTCACCGTAGCACTCCCTCCGCCTCGCGCGCGTCAGTCACCATTGGCCTCGCCGGTGCCATCAAAGCGCAATATTGCTAGGATCCCGTTTTGCCCTTGGCGGCGCCGCCATGGCGATTCGCCGGCGATAAGCCGAGCAAGCTCGCGTCCAAAACTCTCCTCTGTTGTCGGGCGGAGCTCGTGTCGGCGACGTGTCTCATTATCGGGTCGTCCGATCTAGAGATCTACGCCCTCGCCTCCCACGCCGCCGCTCTTCTCGCGCTGCCTCGTGTCGCTGGTTCAACTGGGACGTCCGATCTGAGATCGACGGCTCTCAATCGCCCACGCCTCCGGGTGTTAGAAAATCCCGAAAATGCTAAGTCCAAAATCTGAAGAACATTAGGGTCTTGTCATTTTCATATCCTTGTCATCTTAGCTCCAAATTAGATGATTCCAATTTGTTAGCTTCCTTATAACTTGAACTTAAATAGAAAAATAACTGGAGACCATGATAAAACCTGAAAACCATTTTCAAAAATAGTAAATAAGTGAACTTAATACTGCTTTTTCAGAACTTTGGCAAACTTGTAAAATGCATAACTTTTAATCTATAGATCATTTTTGTATGAATCCAATTGGATTAGCTTCCACTGATAGTGTAATTGCTAGGAAAATTGGTTTCACAAATTGTACTGTTTTTAGAAGTCATAAGGATCATAATTTAGTTTAATACCTAAACAATTTAGACAAATCATAACTTTTCAATATAACTCCAAATGACCTGAAATTTTATATGGGTTATCACCACACCAGTAGGTAGCCACCCTAAAAATTTCAGCTCTAAAATCTTTCTAGAAAATATTTTTGCTACAGGTGCTAATTATGGCCGAAAATAGGTTTTTAGAGAATATCTTTTGCACCACAAATCCAAATTAGGTTTTTCCAATTCCTATGTCTAGGTATATTCGTATTCTACCTTGTGTGTAAATTTCATCGCATTTGGATAATTGTTGCTTGCTCTTTCATTTAAGTGTTGCTCGCTTATTGGTTGTTTTCGCTCTTTCGCTTAGGATTCGATATTTATGTGACCCCAGAACGACTCCTCCGCAACAATTTGAGCCGCAACAAGCAGGCAAGCAGTTTGATCATTTCCATTGATCCCATTACTTTTAAAGTCTAATATTTTGTTTAACTTCTATGTATGCATTGCTATTTTGTTGTTAAATTGATTAGTTAGACCTCTAGTTGCATAACTGTAGGTAAATGGTTATCCTCTACTACCCGAGCCTAGGTTATTTGTGTGGTTAGAGTTCGATGGATGAACTCTTATCACTTAGTAGATTACGAATGAATATTGCTTAGCCATGCCTAGTTATCGGTAGTATTAGGCATCATCGACTTAGTCGATGATCTTGATCACACAAATACTTATACTACTCCATTATGTCCAACCCTTGTGTTTTATTGATTTACAAATCAAAAACTGAAAACAAAACTATATCTTGACTTGGGCACAATGGTATGTTGATGTGATCTGTTGGGTGTGTTGAATGGTGCCTAAGTCCCCAAGGACCGAGTTACTTGTGTCACTAAGCCAGCGTTGCTTATTGCGTACAACCACACGAGGGGATATGGAACCTCTCTTGACTAAGTACTTTGGGGTGTTAATTATGAGTGGTTGGTGGGTGTGTTCTTGTTTGTGTGTGTTTGTGGTGTTGGAGGAGCATTAGCAGCCGGTTAGGCTGTCTAATGTGTCTTTCTCCGTGGGTTGCGGCTCTTAATTAGCATCGCCCATTGGAAAGCGCCTTGTTAGACTTAGCCATGCCTGCATACCAAAGGAAGTGTGCTAACCGTGGTCGTGGAAAGGCGGTCTATCGTGTGGGTACATTGGTACACCCCGCAGGTTAAAACTATTCGAATAGCCTCGCCCTAGGTTATGGACATGCTTGGTAAGGTCGTGCAAGAACTAGACTACAACCTTTTAAAACTTAAACTTGACATGGGTGGTATGAAGGGGTACTTCATGCTATTGTTGTGGTGACTATGGGTTAGTCACTTCTAGGTTGGTGTTGTCATCTATCTATTGTTATAATCGTCTCTCTTTATTTGAACAATAAAAGTTAATTGCAAACTTGCTTTGGAATCTATTACCTTATTGCAAATGAAAACTTGCTTATTGTGAAAATAAGTCCGAGCCTCATCCACTTAAATAAAGCTTGCATGTAGTTAATTATAGTTCGTTATCTCACACGTCAGTCTTGCGAGTACAAAAACAAGTTTTGTACTCATCCGCTTTGCTTAATATTAATTGTTGCAGAGGAAGAAGGTGAGCCCCAAGGGCCTCACTTTTGTGAGTCGTGTTATGCGCTGTTTGGGACGATTAGCTTGGCGGTCCGGTTGGTTGCCTTGTGGGGTAAAGGCACACCGATTGGCTTTTGTTTATCGCCATCTTATGGCCATTTTGCTTCACTGTATTTACTTATTTGCATAATCATGGCGGTCACCTCTCTTTTGTAATAACTCTTTATATTATCTATGTCTTTCGCTTGTTGCTTTTGCTTCGCTCTATGTGTATGAATGGAATTGATGCATGATTTTGTAACGTGTGTATACTGCACTGGGAAGTATACATATCTCGGGCTTGGTTTATTTGATTTGTACCGTTAGACCAAGTGGATGGTTAAACAAAGATAGCCGAATAAACCGGGTCCTCACACGACGAGGCACAAGATGACGCGATCGGATTTTGGAAAAACTCACCGAGGAAGCGAGAACGCGATGAACACGCTTCGCTTTTAGGGCTTGACATGGCCGACGGTGTTCGGTGATCTTCGCCAAGAGCAAGGAACCATGACGAGAACGCGACGACGCGAAGCCAACGCCGCAGACGGTTGTACCGGGACTTCGAATGAATGCCGTAGTTCGCGGAGAAAACCTTTGGTTGGAGCTCGGTTTTTGGAGATTGCGACGAAATTAGATCGGTTTGGAGGAAACCAATTCAGGGATTAGAAGAGGGATCAACACGGACGTGAGCACAAACACCTCGCATTTATATGCACCGTGGAGGAAGATATGGAAATTTGAAATTTTTAGTTTGCTTACGTATCGGAACGGGCTCTCTGGAGGTTCTACTGAATTGGAAGATGAACAGTGATTCGCAAAATACTGTAGCATCGGCAGAGAGAGAAAATCTGGATTTTCGAATTAAAAGAAATCCCAAAAATCAAGGAGGTCAAATAAATAGCAAATAAATCCGAAAAAATCTCAGAAAATACCCAAAAATTCCTTGAAGGGCAAGGAAGCCAAATAACACAAATTTTTATTTAATTAATGTTTATATTAGTCAAATTAAATATTTTTAATTTAGGAAAATTCCAATTAAGCTTTATTAATTCAAATAAAATTGGTAAAATTTTCCAGGGACCTAAACTACTCAAAAGATTTTTGAAAAGCCAAATTTTGGGACGTTACAATCTGCGACTACGTTGGCTTTTCCTGGATGGTAGTGGATTCCAAGATTATAATCCTTGATCAATTCTAACCATCTTCTCTGCTCATGTTCAAATCATCGGGTGAAGATATACTTTAGACTCTTATGATCCGTAGACTTCACAAATGATTACCGATGAGGTAATGACGCCAAATCTTTAAAGCATGCACTACGGCGACTAATTCCGCATCATGAGTAGGGTAATTCTCCTCGTGAGGTCTCAATCGTCTTGACGCATAAGCGACACGCCTCTTCCTTCTTGCATCAGACGCATCCTAATCCTTGACGCTAAGCATCACAATAGATATCGAAATCCTTGCGAATATCCGCGACCAAAGACTGGGTCAAGTCAAACGCTTTCTTCAACTCTTGAAAACTTTCTCACAGTGGAGTCCAAGTGAACTTTTTCCTTCTTCAACAATTGCGCGAGGCTTAGCAATCGATGAGAATCCTTCGATGAAACGCGTAATAACTCGCCATTCCCAAGAAATCGCGAACTGAAGTTACGCCTTGGCCGCTCCAATGTAACATCGCTTAACTTTACCGGGTCAATCACTACTCCTCACTGTCATCACATGACCAAGGAAATCAACTTCCTTCTTCAAAAATCACACTTACCGAACTTGGCATATAACCGATGCTCTCGAGTTTTTCCAATACTATCCTTAAATGCTCTGGCGTGTTCTTCCTCCGACTTGGAGTACACTAGAATATCATCAATGAACACAACTACTAACTTGTCCAAATATTCCATGAATACTTTATTCATCATGTTCATGAAGTATGCGGGCATTAGTCAAACCAAAAGACATGACTAAGAACTCATAATGTCCATACCGTGTTGAGAAAGCGGTTTTCAGATATCCTTAGGACAAATCTTTAGTCGGTGGTAACCTCGATCGCAGTCGATCTTCGAGAATACTCGCTTCCTTTCATCCGATCAAAAGATCATCAATCCGGGTAGTGGGTACTTGTTCTTGATGGTAACTTCGTTGAGAGAACGGTAATCAATACACATCCTCATACTTCCATCTTTCTTCTTGACAAACAACACTGGTGCTCCCATGGCGCATTTAACTAGGTCTCACGAAACCTTTCTCAAGAAGTTCTTCTATCTACTTCTTCATCTCTACCAATTCATCTACCGCATCCGATAAGGTCTCTTTGAAATTGGTGCTGTCCTCGCACTAGGTCGATGACAAACTCAATGTCACGATCCTGGCATTCCCGGTAACTCCTCCGAAACACATCCGGTATTCACCGACATCGGTACTTCTTCCAAGGAAAGGGTTTTCAAACTGCTTACTAGCAAATGTCCATCACAAACCGAGGTGGCTAGAAACTCTACCTTGTTTCCTTTGCATCCTCGATCATTCGCTCTTCTACCACAATCTAGCACGGCTTTGTGCTTGGATAACCAATCCATGCCAAGAATGACATCTAGGGTTTGGGTGTCTAGGACAATTAGGTTGGCTAGAAACTCAACTCCACTATGAGTAACTTAGCTCCTAAACATTCCACTCTAGTACTTAGCTCGCTCCAGCGATCGACTAACAGAGTATGCTTAAGTTGCATAACTTCCAATTTATTCTTGGTTGCAAACATTCCAAAACAAATGAATGCTAAGCTCTAATCAAACAAAATCGATGCAGTACCGAGTTAACCGTAAACTTACCCAAGACGACGTCCGGTGATTCTGGGCTCCTTCCAGAGTGACGTGGTTGACACGCCTCCGATCACGATCGTGGTACTCCTCCCGCTTAACCGCAACTTGTGATGCTCCTTGATTGATGCTCGTGCTAGTGTCTTGATGGCGAGCTCCAAGGTTGAAGCGCATCGAGTGATTGTTCCCTTTGCGACATCGGTTGGCAAAATGTCCTGGCCGACGACAGCATAACGCACCTTTGCGCTCTCGGTTGCTTCCTCGGATTGGGGTTGACGGGTGCGTGGTTGCGAAGTTCGAGCACCGGACGGGTGTTGAAGTTGGTGCAGTGCTCAACGAAGTCCGAGGTGGAAACTCGCCGAATCGCTACCGCACTCGTTTCTTGCTCTTCGCTGTGATTGATGGTTCCTGCCGAGCCATCCGGCGCATTACTGCTATCCTCCGCCTTTGCGCTTGTCCTCCAAAACAAAGGCTTTGTTGACCAGCTCTTGGAAATCGTGAAAAGTATGGGCGATCAAACCGACTTGTAGTCCAAAGGTTTAGTCCTTCAAAAGCGACTTTGGCGAGCCTTGTCCGTGGCTACATCTTCCGCCGCATAGCGAGTTAGTCGTGAAAACTTGTTGAGGTAGTCGACATCGACATAGCTCCTTGCTTGAGAGCGCGAACTCATCCTTCTTCGTGATCGATAATGCCTTCTCGTACGTGATAATCGCGAAATGCCGCAGTAAAATTCTTCCCAGTGATATCCTGTGGCGCCTCATGGGCGGCACGTAAGTTCTCCCACCATTCAAAGAAGCCGTGCCTTCCATCCGTGAGTGGCATACAAAACCTTTTCACGATCACAGACCGGGTGATCGCAGCTTCCTTTCGATAACTCGAGCCAATCATCCGCTTCCACCGAGAGACGGTCCGGAAATGTTGGTGGACGAGTCCTCATAAATTCTCGCAAGTTTGATGGTCTATGGTGACCATGAACACCGGGCTCCATATCGTTGATTGTTGTTATTGTTGTTGGCCCGTTGTTCATAGCTTGCATCCGAGTCATCATAGTGTTCATCACCGAGTCTGTGGCCGCCATGAAAGCTCCAAAGTTCTCGCAAGTCAATTGGGGTGCTTGTGGCGAATCGCTCCTGCGGTGGTTGCTCATTGCTTCTACACCGGGTGCCTGGAACCACTCAGCGCTAGCCTCGACGAGTTTGAACCATCCGCGAAGCTCCATGGGTTAGATAAGGTAGCAAGCACAAGATAAGTTGAGAACTAAGCGTGTGTAGGTTAAACCCAACAAAACACACCAAGAAACTCAAATGAAATACCTTTATTACTTAGGGTCTTAGCATGGTCGCAACAGATGCCTAAGGGCCTTTGCAGCTCATACTGCACACAAAAAGAAACAACGACCTAAGCACACAAAACTACCGCCTAAAGGGCGACTCACTAAATCAAATCGCTAAGCTCGAAATCGAACTAAGACCAACTACTCGAGAAAGCCTCCACAACCGCGCGACGCTCTCGACGGCCATTGTAGACTCGAAGTGAGCCAGCATCTTGGCAACCGATCCGATTCCTCGAATCGTGCAGCAGAACGGAGTTCCTGCAACCGCTCACCGGGCCGCTCTGCTCTGATCTTCCTCTGCTCCACCGGCCTTCCTCCCGATCTTCTTCTAATCCTCCTGGGTCTTCCTCTTCTTCGGAACTTGGTCGAGAATCTCTGCAGAGTGGCGACCTTCTCTTCACTCTCGCAAGGCTTCATAGACATGATCCAACTCGTGATGGTCCTTCCAAAGCTTCCTCCGGCGCCACGAATCGGGCGAGGTGCACGATCAGAAGCGTTGCTCTCCTTCGTGGACGGGTAGCGTGGTCGGCAAGTCCACGGCGGCGACTGGGTGGTAACGGAAGACGGTGTCTTGAAGCTCCCATGCGTAGATGTTGCGATACGCAAAGCATGGCCAAGCGCCGACGACTCGGATACCCTCCACCAAGTGATCTTCCTCACCGAGACGTGCGAAGGTTGGCTTGCCTTGTCGCTCCTCCCGCGCGATCGTCAAAGCACAAATCACTCCACGGTTTTGTCCATTCACCGCCCAGCTTGTTGCCGACGATACACGGACGATCAAAACCTCCAAGAACCTCGAGCAACTTCCAAAGCTCTCGGCATACCCTCCAAAGGCGCCACCATAGCTCTAAAGATTTGACATCTGCAAGACAGATTTAACAGGTAAGAGCAACTTTAAAACAAATGGAGAGAAAGGATTACAAAGAAAAGTTGAGGCAGAGAGATATGAGGAGAGTTAAGCAATCAATTAACCTTGCAAGTTAATTTTTCTTTAGAAAATAGTTTGACACTCTAAAGACGGCCAATCTAACTCAAGGTCAAGACCTACATACCAATATGGCTCGATACCACCTCTGCCGGACCTGCACTTACGATTCGAACCTCTCGTATATAATTGCATTAGTCCAGATCACGCTAGTGCACACAGTGGTTAACACAGTAAATATCGGTCCACATGCGATAAATAAAGTAAACGATTAGTTTGAATAACAAATAAGGGTTTTGACCTTATGGTCGAAGTTACACTTATTAAGCACGCAGGCTAACAGAGAATAAAACAAAGAATGAACGGAAAACTCCAACAGAGATCCCACCAATTCACCACAGCAATCGATCGATCCGCACTTAACGAACGATCAGCCTTCAATAACTCCTCCTCGAAAGCAGCGAGACTCTCCTCTTCAGAGGTTTGGGCGCAAGTTTTACAACAAGCGTGAGTACACAACCGCACTCGCAAATCATACCACGTAATGCAATGTATAGATGCAGCTTATTCCAAATAAAAGGCTTCTGTGGTTCTTTTGCATAAAAGCAACATTTGCAATTGAATACAAATAATAGATTGAAAACATAATTCAAAACAAATAGACAATATAAATTTAACATTTGTTTCACAAAGACACACACTAAATGATTATTTCACATAGCCATATGATTGAGGTCACACACTCCCATTCCCACATTTTTATGAAAACTACCCTCGTGTGAAATCCCGAGCATGTCCATGACCATGACGCTGCTATTCGAATAGATTGTTTAACACTCTGCAGAGGTTGTACACTTTACCCACAAGATACAACTAGTGTAGCAAGCACCAATCGTAACAAAACAGTTCTGAAACTTCATCTCAAACATTGACATTCCCAGCAGGCTTACAAACCGCTATACCACCACATAGAATTGGTATAACACACACCGCCGGGACGTGGAAGACGAATCGTCCCGCGATGCAACCACCAAGTAGTCACACCTCCACCCCACACACACCTAACCTATCCACCCAACATCAATGCCGAGAATCCATAACTTACTAAGTTAGGCCCGCCCCATACTGTGCATGTGGTCGCAAAGAAGGCTCTCCTGGTTCAATGGCGCACAAAGTTAAGTCCTTAATTGACCAAGGCAAGACTTCCATGTTCTAACTAAGTCACAAAGATTATCATTCCCATCACATAGACCACCATGTCACACGCCTCCACCACTTGCCTCGCCTAAATCCTTTACCACCGGCTGGTTTTAGTGCAACACATGCCATCACGAAGTAATAACACATAGCACACAGCTTTACACTAAGTTCCATAGTCACTTAGTCATAATTAATATTTGCAACTTACATATGATGTGAGACTCATAGCATGGCTAAGCAATCAGACTCGTGATCTACCAACCCACGTTGGTGCTATAATAATACCAACTAGTAACCAATCTAGGGTGACAAGGAATTATGACATACAAGGCCAAGGTGTGATAACAATTTGATAATAACTATGCCCAAAGCATTTAAATAAATAATTAAAGTAGAATGCATTAATTTAACACAAAGTAATTTGAAAACTGGTTCAAGATGATCAAAGGTATGACTTGCCTTGAAAAGGTCTATGTACTGGTCTTGATCTTGGGGTGCTCCTTCTTCCACAAAATTCCCGACGAATCGACGTCTACTCGCAAAACTAAACAAAAACAAACAAAACAAATAAATAACAGAGGCAAAACAAACTCCAAAAATTAAATAAAAATCTCAGATAATTAGAGCTTGAATTTAGACAAATTTAGAAATTTGAATGGGCTCAATCGAGTTAGATGCAAAAGTTATGAGCTTTGGAAGATTGGAAATCTAAAGAAACCCTAATTTGGATTTTCTCGAATTTCCAATTACTTTTCTATTGAAAATCGGATTATTGCGCAATGTCAAGGCCACGAGATTTCGTAAAAGAAATAATAAAGAAATCTTCCGACATGTGGAACCCACATGTCGAGGTTAGGTTCACGCGGACTAGGTCCACCGAGCCTCTCGATCGGATCCGTGAATCGCCCACGAGGCGCCACGCAAGCACAACACCGAAGCCGGGCAATGAGGTGGCGCATATGCAGCGCGCTGTCGCTTTGTCGGCGGCGCGCGGGACCAAGGTCCCGCGACCGGCGGCTCGTCGGCGGCGACGGCGGGTACCAGGGGGTGCAGGCGCTAAGGGGAGCACGTTAGTGTACTCGCGGTCTCGGGACAACCAGAGCGCCGGCAATGAGGTCTGAGCGCGAGTCGTCACGGCTATTATCGGACGAGCGAACCGTGGTGCTCCGCGAAGTGGATGGCACCGAGAGCTAGCCCAGCTATTGCGGCCGAGGTGCGCACGATGAGGTCACAGCAGCAGATCGACGGCGGCAAGGGAGCTCGCCGAGAACTTGCGTGAAAACCAACATCGCAACGCGCGGCGCAGGGGCTCTCGTGATCTAGGGTTGGGGTTCTGATGCGGGTGTTCATGCGATCCCGGGTCCTATTTATAGGAGCTCGAAGTGCAGTGGAGGCGGCGCGCAAACCCTAAAAGGAGTCCGAGACGGCACGAACTCGATCTTGCGCTTAAAAGGAACTCGGATTCGATTCTAACCAAATAGGCACGGGAGATTGGGGATAAGATTTGGTGAAGAAAACGAAGGTTTTAGTTGGAGATGTCCCGCTGTCTGGACGGCTCGAGGGCTTCAATGGCGACGCGCCAGCGCGCGGAGGCGAAACCGACCGCGAGGAGGACAACGGGCGGCCCACTCGGCAAGAGGGCAAGCTGCGGGTGAGCTGGCGAGCGGCCAGGCCGCAAGCGTGGGCCGGGCCGGGCACGCACGATAAACAGAAATGGGCCGGGAGTTTAGGCTCAAGGACTTTTGAGATTTATAAATAGTTTTTCTATTTTACAAAATACCGTAAATTCAAATGGGCAATAGAAAATAGCAAATGAACTTTAAAAATTCTAGAAAAATCTAGAAAATATATCGAGCACATAGAACCCAAATAAAATAGTTTTGGCTATTGTTCATGTTGGGATTATTCACATTAAATGTTTTTGATTGTAAAGTCCAATATTAAGCTTTTGAAATTAAATTCAAATAAAATCCAAATGGTGAATTTTCTCCTGCTAACTATTTAAAAGATTTTTTATGCTCAGAAAATTGGGATGTTACAGTGAACATGATGGTGGTGGCTACCCTGGCTAGCTACTGTGGGGCTCGGGTGCACGTGGCTTTGCCAACGGTGGTGCTGTCATGGTCGTCGAGGTATATTACTCCCCTTTCTACTCTCTACTATATCTCGTCCCTTGCTCTGTGATGGATTGGGGCTATGCTACTGTTAGTGTTGCAATGTGCTTCCTGTGCATGGTTTTGGTTCATACGTGGGGTTCAGATTGGGCAAGAATGACAGTGGGAGAGAAATGGTGGGTTACCTCAGTAGGTTTGGTCGGTTTGAGATGGTATGGCGGTGGTGGTGGCCACGGTGGTGATGCCGGCTGTGTGGGGATGAAGGTGCTCCTTGATGCTCCCTACGGTTGCTTCTGGTTCTCCTTGTCTTGTTGGCTTGGCTTGGTAGGTTGTGGTTGAGAACGGTTCCACCAATGCCATCGTTGTCCTCGCTCCATCGTCTTCCCTTCTCCTTTGTCGCCCTCTCCTCCTCTACTACTTCTCTATGTTTGGCTTTGGGTGGTGATATTGATATTGTGAGTGGCCTTCGGTTGGGGGTGAAAATGGGGTGGGGTGGAGCTGTGGGAATGCTTGTGCTTTGTTAGCTTGTTTGGTTGTGAATTGAGGCTTGTGAGGTGGCTTTCGAGGAAGGGCTTAAGGCAGGGTGTCTTCACGCCTCTTTCTCCTATGCTCTGTTCATGCCGATATTCCCCCTCCCTTATCTCCGTGGGGCTCACATTGGGCTGTTTGCTCAAGGACCTTTGGTCCATGGGATGTCTCTGATGCTATGCTCCGAATTTTCTCGCAATAAGGTAAGTGGTATAGTGTAGGTATTGGATTTTTTATAATTGTCGTGATGAATCCACTGAAGTGAGATGGTACCGACCGACCTAGGTCAATCTGGGAACCTTAAGGATCTTCATGCGATCTGACGACAATCCATTCTCTAATTCTAATTTCTATTTATGCCTTTTTGGTTTGCTACCGGTCTTTTGGTTGCTGTGGAAATGTGGGTGGGGTTTCGGATTGGTGTGGAATGAGTTTGACTGGCCGGCGATACACGGACAATGGGAAGGAATAGCTTCATGACCAAGCATGCAAGATTTTACTTTTCTTTTTGTCAAGTACTTAGAGTTGTAAATTATTAATTTGATCTGATGTAATGCATTCTTGTACTTAATTCAGAGATTATATTATTGTTTTATTTTTGCTTGTAACTAATTCTTGTAGATGACTATGAGATTGTATCGATGATTTATTCTTGTTGTAATAATTCATTTGGTAAATTCGTTAGTGACTCTCGATCATATTATCTTGGAAAAGTTCATTTTACACCCGAACTTTATGCCGAGTCCAAAATACCCTTGAACTCCAAAACCGCCCGATTGCACCCTCGAACTGTCAATACCGTGATCAATTTACACCTACGCTGGTTTCATTGGTGGTTTTGATGACGGGCGTGCACATCATCGTTTTGATGACGTGGCACCAGTTGGCAGCCATATCATTAGTTTTAGCCAGTTGGCAGCCGGAGCGAAACGAGCAAAGTTGGCAAATGGGGAGAGGAAGCGAGCTGGCGCGGGCGGCGACGCATGGCGCGACAGAGGAGGTGACACCGCACCGTGGATATACAAATGGAACAGCCGACAAGGGCAGTCCCAATGAGGGTGGTGGCGCCGCTCAAGGCGGTCAATGGCGGCCGGAGGTGGCTCGCGCGCGTCGGCCGAGGACGAAACGCAGTGGCGGCGCGCGAGAGAGGAGAGGAGGGAGACTAGGGGAGCATGGGCACTAGTGCACTTAGTGAACTCACCGTGCGGTCTGGGAGCCGGTGGTTGGAGACGGCCGCGGCGGGCCGAGGTGTGTGGTGGGACGTCGTGGCGGCGACTGGGAGGAAGAGAGAGCGAGTGAGAGGTTGGGGAGGTAAAGGGATGTCCGAGGATGCTCGTGAGGAGGAATCGAGGGGTTCGCCGAGGAGAAGCGGCGACGAATGGCGTTGTGGCCTGAATTGGGAGGACGACGACATGGGTCTCCGGCATGGTAGCTTCAAATTGACCGAGGAATGCCTCCTTGGGGTGTAGAGAACGCCATGACACGGCCGGGCAGCCGAGATCGCCGAGCGGCCGGATTGCTTGGAGGCGGCGCAGCAGAGCCGAAAATGGGCTTTTCACCGCCTCCCGCCACCGCTTCCTCGCATTCGCCACCTACGCTCCTCTCGCCTCCCGCCGAGCCCAATGGCTCCGCCTCGACGAGAGCCGCCCTGTGCTCACCCTCCCTGGACCAAGCCGCCACCGAACCTTCCCCGCCACCATCACCGAGACGCCGCCGCCACTTTACACCACCCGCCGGCGGCGGCACCCATCCACCCAGCGCCGCCACCCCGTCACTGGCTCCGCCACCTCGCCAGCTCCCCGTTCCCGTGCTTAGCCGCCGCCGCCGCCGCACCCTAGCCCGTCGGCGACGAACCGAAGCCGTGAACCGCCCAATCCTCCCTTGCTCACCGCTTAGTGGGCCTCGCGCAGCGCATCGCTTCCCATGGATCGACGCCTGTCATCTCGAGGTACACGTGGACGCACTACTACAAAACATGCCATACCAGACATTTCATCGCTGCATTTGCCCAAAGGAGCCGCTCGTGTTGAACTTATACGACGTTCCTTTCGAACCGCTCGTGATAGTGCTCATCACATACGGTTCTTATTACCAACCGTCAGGATACTTCGCGCATTTGTTCATAATAAGAACCATCGTGATAGTGCTCATCACGCACGGGCCTTATACCAACCGCTCAGGAAGTATTACAAACGGTTGGAAGAAGGAGCCGCTCGTGATGAGGACACTCATCGCGCATTTGCTAGTATAACGAACCGTTTATGATACTTCACGCACGCTCGTGATACCAACCGCCGCAGTGTGTATCCTCATCAAAGACGGTTGGGATTAACAACCGTCTGTGATTTTGATTTTACCATGGCTTTAAATTTTTCTTACTCTCTGATTTTACCATGGCTTTAAATTTTCCTTACTCTCTGATTTTACCATGGCTTCAAATTTTTCTTACTCTCTGATTTTACCATGGCTTAGAATTTTCCTTACTCTCTAATTTTACCATGACTTCAAATTTTTCTTACTCTCTGATTTTACCATAGTTTAGAATTTTTCTTACTCTCTAATTTTACTACCATGGCTTAGAATTTTCTCATTTCTATTTACTATGGCTTTCAATTTTCTTACTCTCTAATTCTAAGTTATGGTAATTTTACTATGGCTTTCAATCTCTAATTTAAGTTATGGTATTTATTATGGCTTTCAATTTTCCTTACTCTCTAATTCTAAGTCATGGTAAAATCACCTAAGCCATGGTAAAAATTTGAAAGCCATGGTAAACATCGGATTTAATTTTCCTTACTCTCTAATTCTAAGCCATGGTAAAATCAGTCTAAGCCATGGTAAAATTTGAAAGCCATGGTGGTAAAATCATCTAAGCCATGGTAAAATTTGAAAGCCATGGTAAAATCAGAGAGTAAGAAAATTGAAAGCCATAAGAAAAATTGAAAGTCATGGTAAAATCAGAGAGTAAGAAAAATTGAAAGCCATGGTAAAATCAGAGAGTAAGGAAAATTCTAAGCCATGGTGGTAAAATTAGAGAGTATAAGGAAAATTCTAAGCCATAGTAAAATTAGAGAGTAAAGAAAATTCTAAGCCATAGTAATCCAAATCACGTATGCGCTCTAATACCAACCGCTCGTGATGTGTATTTATCACACACTCGTCAGATAAGAACCGCTCTCGATGATGAGTTATTATCACGCATTTGCCGTGATACGAACCGTCATGATTTGTCATCACGCATGCTTTTGTATGAAACCGTCGTGATTCGCAGCTACGGAATTTGAAAATTTTGAACGCGCGCGCGGAGGCAAAATATGTCCTTATATATTATGGCCGACTCCTATGGACGCCGCCTCGCACTCCAGCCCCGATCCTCCTCTGGCTCGGCCTCCTTGCTCCTAGCCTCCTCCGAGCTCCGGCTGGTAGCTGCTCCTCCAGTCCTCCCGTAGCTCCCTGGCCCCCCCGCTACACCTCCAGGCTCCGGTCCTCCCTTGCTCCCGCAGTCCCCAACCTTCGACGTGGTCTTCCTCCCCAACAGCTGAGAGTCGACGCCGACACCAGCACTGACCTCCTCTAGTCCTCCTCTGACGCCGACGCCGAGTTCCTCCAGTCCTCCTCCGACGCTGATGTCTCTAGTATATGAGGTTCTGTTGGTACTTTTGTATATGAGGTTCTATTAGATTCAGATCCAGATTTGTATGTATGAGCTTGTGGTACTTGTGTTAGATTCATATTCAGATTCTACTTCTGTTGGTACTTGTATATGGCCGAGTGCATGCATGTATCCATGAATCCATAGCTTGAGAAATTTATTGGGAGGTTTAGGAGTTGGGAATCCATGTATGTGTATCAATGAATCCATGTTTGGGAGGTTTCGGAAATGGCAGTGTATGTGTATGAGTGTATCCATGAAATGGCTATTTTTTTTTGCAATCAAAAAACCTATCACAGACGGTTCGGAACAAGAGCCGTCTGTGAAAACAGCTATCACAGACGGTTCGGAACAAGAACCGTCTGTGATAATCAATTATCACAGACGGTTCTTGTTCCGAACCGTCTCGTGATAGCTGCTTCACAGACGCTTTGTTCCAACCGTCAGGATAGTTTATCACGCACGCTCAAAAACCGTCTCGCGATAACCGCCGTTATCACAGACGATATACGCACGGTTGGAAACCGCCTCGTGATGACAGCCCAACCGCCTGCGTGATGAGGCTTTCAGTAGTAGTGACGCCACATCATCAAAACCGCGACATGGTCACCACGTCATCCAAAACCGCCAATAAAACCAGCGTAGGGTGTAAATTGATCCGTATTGACACTCGAGGTGTAAATCAAACGGTTTTGAAGTTCGTGGGGTATTTTGACTCGTAAAGTTCAAGGGTGTAAAATGGACTTTTTCCTATTATCTTGTATGAAATTGCTTGACGATGTGTTCAATATAAATATGAGCTTATGTTTTGTTCTTATTTAGATGAATTTTATTTACTGCTAATGATCGATTAACGTTGATTAGATTATTTTAAATTTTAGGGTTCTCACACACACACTTTACCACTAAACACACATGCGTATGTGATTTGAGTAAATAAGGCAAATCGCATCAATCCTAGGGATTGAACCCGGGTGGGTGGGAACAAACATCCTCGCTCCCATCACCACAGGCCACTAGTTCGCCCTTGTGTGTTTACCTTCGTAGTTAGCACTTAGCACTTCACACACTCTTATCTTCTTGGCAAGTGCCCATGTCCTTTTTATATTGAACAGCATGGTAATTTAGTGAAGCTGAATCTTAAAATCAACAACTTTGATATGCTGTAGTTGTGTAATGAGGGAAAGGGTAAAGGAGGGAAATGGAAGGAGTATGGAGGAGGGTTAAGGGAGGAGAGTGCGAGTGGTTTGGAGGAGAGTCAGTGCAGGACAGGAAGGGGAGATGTGGCGGCACCGTAGATCAAAGATGACAACGACAGCGATGACGCCGATGAGTTAGGGTGAGCACGAGATGAGTTAGAGGTCCAGTTTAAGAATAATTACTAAATTGTCCATGTTTACAAAGTTTCTATTCCTAAGTTGTCCTTTTGTAGATCAAGCAGCCGTAAAAAGTCTCCGTCTGTATACTAGGAACTACCCTTAAAACATGACAACATGAACTTAAACTTCAGTTACTAGCTTGATTAAATTTGAATGGTGTAAATCAAGGAGGGCTGACCGTATCACTAAATTGTACGCATGGGCTGACCATAAGTGCAGTGCAAAGTAGAATAATTCAAATGGTCTTTTGAAAACTCTTAGTTACTTTTGGTGGCTAACATTACGAGGCATCTAATCCAATGGCTAAGAATATTACTAGTTCATATCATCCTATTTGAAGACTAGTTCTAGTTCATACCATCCTTTTTTAAGACTAGTTCCCCTTGGTGATTCTAGCCCTCCAATCACAAATTGATGCGCAAGATGTGGAAACATAGGGCACTCCTTTTGTGATTTCGCCAAAAGCATCGTCTCTTACCCCATGTGTGGGGCCTGGGTCACAGCCTCACAGGGGCAGTGGCAACGCCACACCGTCACGCGTACGCTCCCCGCCATCTCAGGAGCGCGCGCGGACGTACGCACCACCGGCCTTCCCACACGTCCACCACCAAGAACCTCTCGCTCGCGAGTTCCCGGCCGGAAGCTCCGGGAAAGTGAGCTCGCGAACACGATCGATCGAGAACCCGGCTGGCCTACGAGGAAACGGGAGGTAAATTACGCATTTAACCAACTGAATGCATGCAGGTTCTTGAATTTTTTTAATTTGACCCATGCTACCATGTTAATTGCTAAAATAGCTCTCTTGGCATCGAAATTTCAAACATAGCCCCATCGCGAGCGGAAGCACGGAAGCCGACACGCGACGCATTCCGCGGTCGGGGACGCAAAAAGATGGCCAAGACGGCGCATCAGCTAACACGGGAGCAAACGGCGTGACAAGGAAGGTGGCGGGGCTGAGTGCCTTCCACGCCACCGAAGAGCGGTAGCGACTTCCCGCGCTCCTGGAGCGCAGCACTTCCGCAAACCAACATGCATTTAGTCAGCCTCCATTAATTTAATCAGCCTCCATTAATGTATTTCTTTGTGCACAGCCCTCCGGTGCCGCGCTCTGGGAAAGCGGAAGTTGTCTGCCCCTTCCCGCGCTGCCTGAGCGCAAAAGCAGCCCGACCCATGCGGAGCGCGCCGCGCACAGCTGTGGCATGCCCGGCTTCCGCGCTGTTCACCGGCGTTCCCCTCCCCACCCCACCAGTGCGGGAAGCGGCACGCGTCGGCCTCCCGTGCTTCCGCACTCGAGAGGAGGTTACTTTTGGAATTTCGGTGTTAAGAGAGTTATTTTTGTAATTAACATGGAAAAAAAATCCAGGTTCTTACTCTTCTTTCTTAAACATCCTTTCGTAGCATCAGATTATCTCTGTTATTGCTTATATTGATCCGTCAGGTTCATCAATGGATGCATTGCATTGCCGTCGATTTGTTATATGTTCGCATGGCTTACGGGGAAATTAAAGCGTGAGCTTGACCACCGATTTCACGGTAGAGTCATGATCGACATTGTGATCTAACTAAAGCCTCACATACAGATATGTCCGAGAGGTCGTTGATGGACGTGATGCTGAGCGGCGGCGGCGGGGAATCGGTCTTGACGTCGATGAAGTTCGCGGTGCTGCCGATCGCCAAGGTGTTCACCATGTGCTTCATGGGCTTCCTAATAACCTCCGAGTACGTCGGCATCACCACCAATGGCCGCAAGCTTCTCAACGGGGTGAGCAATTGCTCGGTCCGGCATCCATGCACGTTCTTATTAGAAAATGCTCACCTCTAAATTAAGATACTTTATTTCAATGATTCTGAAAAAAATATAAGCGACTCTTGTAATTACAAGCATCATTTGTAAGAGTTTTGAATATTCACTTCAAGTTGAATAACTTGAATCACAATTGAATAGGGCCCGTTTTGAATGCAGATTCCCAAAATCTCGCCTCCCAAACGGGCCTCAAAAGGTCGATTCCGGACAAATAATTCCCATGGTAACTAATTGTTTTACATGGTGTTTCTCAAAAAAAAAAAAATCCACTCATACGTCTAGGATGTACGAACACATTGGTCTTCTGGCTTCTGAAATCCTCATTTTTTTGTTATTTACTCCAATTGATGTTTCCATCTAGTGTTTTCCGTGCTACTTCCATGCCATTACAGTACAGAAACTGTTAAGAGTGGTAAGCATGATTAAGAACTAGTTTTAATATTCATTACTAGCTAGGAATATATAAGCCAGAAACTTCGGAATTTGGATATATGTTGTGTTTTTTCTGTCGTTCCTGTGTTGTACTGATCATAAAATACTATTCTTTCCATAATTCAGTGAAACATCCTTGAAAAAGATGACAAAATGGCCTGAAACAATGAACAGGACTACCAATTTCCATTGTGCTAATGCAAATGGCAAAGCGGTACTTATTCCTTGCATGTAAAGGTGGTACATTCCTGTAAATATTGTTTTGGGGATCCATTCCAACTGGCGACAGGATCACCTATCGCCGTTTCAACTAGTGACAGCGACTTCTGTCTGTTTAAAAAATTTTAATATTAAAATTTAGGACAATTGTCGTTTGAAATGGCGAGAGGGTCCCGCAAGTCCCTAAATTTTTTAATATTAAAATATAAGAAAATCATCAATTCAAATGGCGACAGGGATCCGCAAATCCCTAAATTTTTTAATATTAAAATTTAGAAAAATCATCGTTTCAAATGGCGATAGGGATCCCGCAAGTCTCTGTCGCTATTCCAGATAGCTACACAATCTACCCTATAAAAGACCCCAAAATTCTAGTATAACTCACTTTTATTCAGAAAAAAGAGAAAAATGGGAGGGAAGGGAGAGGAGGAGAGGAGAGAAGCTAGCGAAGCACTACACGTTCGGTCGTCCACCTTTCAGGTAATTTTTTAATCGAATGGATTACATAGTTTGAGATGTATAGTTACGTAGTGTTGTATGTTGTACATAATCCTTTTCAGTGGGTAGTTTAGTTTTAAATATGTGGTTGTGGTTCTTGAAGAATTTGAGGATTTTTGTTGTACAAGGTCATTCTAATGTATGCATCATACATGATCGGATTCAGTTTGTTGAGTGCAATAACTCAATCAACAAGGAGAAAATGAACCACTTCTATAGATGGATCTCAGAGCGGGTGGTGCATCAAGTACTTGGGTGCAAACTTCTACAAGCGCTCGCAATAAGGACTTGATAAACCTGCTTAGCGACTTTGCCAATAGAACCAAAGAATAAAGTTTGATGTACTTTGAAAGATTCTAGATGAGCGGACCCAGATGCAGAGAAGGGGGCAGTGAAAAAGGCCGCTACAAACATTGGCCAGACCCCTAAAGCATTGTCACACCTACTCACACATGGTCTTAGTGTGGCGAGAAAGACGGGGCGCAGGTCAAATGCTTCTTAGGTAGGATTGAGCACGAGCTTAAGGAGAAGTGATCGCTGCTACATGACAGGGGTGGTGTTCGATATAGTATCATGACAATCAATCTAGCCAAAGTGTACAATTAGGTTATATGCGGCGCCAGGTGCCTCTCTTTGGTTGGTATTATGAAGACAATTCTCCACGATACCATAAATTACTTTATTGACAGAAACAACAACGCGCGCTTGCCATGGCAAATGACATAGTACTGTACTCCGCCATGATCACCAAGTACATGGAGGAGAAAAGCAAGAAAAGTGAGATGAACCAAGCATTCAAGATGGGCACAATGGAGCTTTATTTCGAGATACTGTGCAGGGATAAAGGACGTCGCGAGACGAACCGCGAGAGGATCATCCATAAGTGTACGCTATAACGTGCTAGTTGTGTATGCACTTGCAACAACCTCTTCTTCTGCATAGGCCCTGCTCACATGTCATAGCTGCATGTTCAATGGTGGCGTAGCATCTCGGTCAGTACCTCTATGATTATTTTAACAAGGAGCAGGTGATGCAAACCTGGAGTACAGAGCTATATGGTTACGGCATGGTTAGCCATTTCACTAGCCATCCGACCTGGGAGCAACTTATTTGGGCCGGAGACATTGATAGGTTGAAGGGAAAGGTTGGCCGATGACAGATACGGCGTATCAGGAACGACATAGATGAGGCAGAAGCCGACATCGTATGAAGAAGTACTCCATTTGTAGGGAGTCTGGGTATACTTTCAAGAAATACCCTACGAGAAATCCACGGGATGAAGGAGATATCGGCGGTCCGGACGGCGCCGCGGGGACCTCATCCGATCGTCCCACTCGAGGCGGTCGACATGGCGGACGTTGAGGTCGTGTCCACAGGAAAGGTTTATCTTGTTGAAATATGTGATGCTCAATGCTTTGTAATATCATTTTGATTTGTCAAAAAAACTAGGTGATGACGTTATGATAAATGTTTTGTAACATCAGTGTGATTTGTCAACAAAATATGTGAGGACGTTACGCTGAATGTTATGTAATATCATTGTGATTTGTCGACAAAATATGTGAGGACGTTGTGCTGAATGTTATGTAATATCATTGTGATTTGTTGACATAAAATGTGAGTACGTTGTGCTGAATATTTTATAATATTATTGTGATTTGCCCATAAAATATATGGTCGAAAATAGATAATAAAAATAGGCATAATTCCTCGTCGTCGCTTGAAATGACGACAGGGTCCTGTCGCCAGTTGGAGTGGCGATATGGCCATGTCGCCATTTCAATTGATGACAGGGATCTCTCTATACTATTCTGGGCTACTGTTGCCACTATCTAGACTACTATAGTCAGTTGGAATGGCGACTGGACAATTTCACCATTTGAAATTGTAGACAGTAGCGTAGTTTTGTAAAAAAAAAAAAAAATCGACGTGCTCTGCCTTTCTTCTATCAACACCAATAGTTTCAGGTTCCAATCGCTTCGATCGTTCTTTACCTGCAGGTAATATTGGAAATATGCCTCCCGTCCTCATTGCTGCTATTTGTCGAGACCCTTCAGATCCATTTGGTGATCCTGCTAAATGCAAGCAGGACGGCTGACGGCAATGCTTACATCTCTTTTGGGCAATGGGTATGTTGCTGTAACATCTCTTCTGAGTTGTGATTGGTCCAACCATTCATATTGTACTGAACTCGACTTTGCATTGTTTCAGAACCTCAGTGCAATGCTCTCGTTGCCAGGTACGTGCAATTATCTTGTACAGCTACGTGTTTCAGATGTTTGCACCGCCACCACGTGAAACCTTTGACGGAAGCACAGAGGAGAAGCTCCCTACCAAGGTTACCGTAGACAGCGATGAACCTGAACAAGTTCCCTGCTAGCTTCACCTGTACCTGAACAAACCGTGGTAAATGTTTCCAAGTGCTCAAAAGTAAGATGTTTTTTCAAGTTATATATGTCATGCCAAGATCTGAATACACGACAAGATTCTGGTACCTAGAGTTTCCAGAAAGCTAATTTTGATAAGTTTCCCTATGATTGAGACAGGTATTGGAAATCTTGCAGAGCATTGTTGAGAAATTTAAGCTGAAGCAAATTGGTATAAAACGCACGTCAAAAATAGATGATCAAAAGAGCAAGGAGCCACGGATTTTACGTGGAAAACCATTTTAGAAAATACCACAGACACACGAAGGTGGAAATCACTATTTAGGAAGAAATTATAAGCACAGGGAACTTCGGTGTATCTAACCGTGCGACTACGGGGTATGTATATAGGCTAAAGAATAAGAATAAGAATAAGAGTCTCTAACGAAGAAGGAAACTGAATCAGAGTCGGTTATGCCACTCGACGCCATGTCAGGAGCCAGTCATCGTAGGTGCCGCGTCCGACACAAACACGATGACAAATCATATGATACTTTAACAATCTTCACCTTTAGACAAATTTACTCCTATAGCCAAAATATTAAATTTCCTCTAAATAAGTTTTCATCGATAGACCTTATGTCTCAAAAGTCCATATGACTAATCTCAATGAGTAAGACTGCAACAGTCTTATCCAAACGCTTCTCATGAAGCCAATTTGAGCAAACCACCAAAGAGTCCAAACACACTACCAATAAAGCAAACAAACAAATCTAGGTCTTCAATAATTCATAATCCCAAAGAAAGTTTGAGTCTCAGTAACCGACCTCCAAACAAATGATCAATCATCAAACGGCATAGGCCAAAACATCAACTGTGACGCTGAATAGATAACGAAGAACTCATCTCATCGATATTTGACATGCTTCACCTGGAACACAAAACTCGACAAACAACGATCGCAGAAAGAGCAACTTGCACATGTGGCCATCACGCGCATCAAACTGCCGACTTTAAAGGTAACTGAAATCCATGATATGGTTAGAAATGCTCCTGTAAAGTTGTTCGGATGAAAGAAATTCTTGTGCTATCAATGTAGTAGAAACTGTAATAGACCCCTCATGTGAAGCTATGACAACTGAACAAACGTTGTAGTATCCACGAAAATAAACTCTTTCTTGTACTTAAATCCTACATCTCGAACTGAAATTGGAGCAAAACCTTCACTTTCAAACATCAAAACTCCAAAGAGTATCATGCTAGCTATCATTAGGGTGTCATCAAATGGTGAATGAAAAATCAAATCAGTTGTCCCCTCAACTAAATCCAAATATGCATGAACTGCATAACTTCTCGAATTGGAAAAGGTCTTTTTTTTTCTTGCCTCAAAATCTCCTTGATCAAACACATCCCTAATTAATTCAATAGCAGCAGCAAAAACCACTTGCAACTCCATCTTAGACTCTACAAGTGCGGATCTTGCCGTAATAACCCTAAGAAGACGACAGATCGTTGTAGAAATCGTCACTACTTGTTGACGGACTGAACTGGCACCAAGTAATCACCAGGGTAGAACACGGGTCAGCACCAAATAGAGTCGAGGCACAAAATGGAGTCGAGATGAGTTGAAATTGTCGAGTTGAGACTACTGAAATCTCCTGGTACGATTCCTTGTGTACCTAGTAAGGACTTGTGGAAAACCTCGGTACACTTCTAAATACGTGCAGTAAAACAAGCTTCTGCCCTCCAATTTTTTACTTTTTCTTGACGCGAGCCGTGTAGATGAATCAACTCTGCTCCTCAGGTTTCGATGCTACTTCTTTTCTTTCCGCTTGTATGGATGAATCACGAAGGAACCAAGGCTTTTGTTCCTAGGGAATATCGCTGGACGGCTGCCTCCTCGGAATTTGATGCTGCAGCCCATGAACAGAACACACCAGTATTATGGCATTAATATTACCTTTCTGACACAGACAGGGACTTTCCCTCTTCCTTTTTTTTTTTGTTTCACGCGGATGCCGCTCAGCTCAATAGACAAAATTGCTCTGTAGCGGATACTCCGCAATCCAAAGAAAACGGCTTCGGAAATTTTAGTAGCTTGGCCGAAAAATGATTTCTCAATCGAGATTTCTTTGTCACCGCCTGGATGTCGTGCGATCGATGCCCGCAATAGATTTTCTTCGATGCTTCGTCTTGTTGCCACACGATGGCCGGCCCCGATGCCACACCGCTGGATGCCGCATAGGTGCTGCCCTCAAGAGTCGTTTGCTCCTGGGGCCAGCGGCTAGCGTTTCAAACTTAAAACTCTGATACCACTTATTATAAATCGTACGGCAAAAATAGATGATCAAAAGAGCAAAAGACATAGATTTTACGTGAAAAACACTCATGAGAAAAAAACACAAACGTAAGAATGCGAAAATCACTATTCGGGGAGAAATTACAAGCACAAGGGGACTTCAACGTATCTAACAGTGCGACTACGAGGTACATATATTGGCTAGGGAATAAGAGTCTCTAATGAAGAAAAAAACCAAGTGAGAGTCGACTGCGCAACTCGACGCCACATCTGGCACCCGTCGACGTGTGTACCGTGTCTGGCACAAACACAGACACGATGATGAATTTGTATCATACTTTAACACATATTATCCAACATCCAATGATTGCCTCCGTGAGTAACACCTTCTTGACACTAAGAATGTGCTTGAAATAGCATTAGTCCCATGACCTTTAACTCGACACATTACTTCCACTATTCCACATCTGACAACCTACAATCGATACTCATTGTGTTCTGGTTACATTAAGAATGTATAAATGCGTACTCCTCACTGTCAGTAACAATTCGATCGGATTGTTTCTTCTGCTGTGATTCAAATTGTGTGCGCTCCTTCCATGCTTCTTCAGTTAGGTGTACTATAGAAACTGTAATCTATAAATCATGTGCACATTACAAAAAACATTCATCCTATTCCTACCCTGCAAGATGTTGACGTAATTGCGATTTTAGCAAATATTTTAGATTGATTCCAGATTTAATTATGAACAGAAAAACATAATTCCAGTAAGACATGAGCACCAAATAAATGATTATAAATTGAAATAAACTACTCAAGTCTTATGTACAGGAATTTATGCAATAGGTAGCTAACATAATGCTTAAATTAAATTTGTTTTGCTTTTTCTCTTAGATGTTGGGTTGCTTAAGAATGAAGTAAGGCCTCCTCACCACTAATGGCCTAGTCTAATCACATATTATGAATGACAATTTCCAAGAAATATGCTAGGTTTTGAGCTCTATCACATACCATTTGAATCATTTACAACTAACAATTTAATCACAATTAATTGCCATAATAGAAGTAATCAAAACAGTATACTGAGATTAACAAAAGGATTAAAGATAATGACAACAACTTGATCAAAATCTAGCTTATGACTCTAAATTGTCACACTAATCTCACTATGGCCAAATTATCCTCACTAAGCAATTATCAATCCCACAATCTATTATGCAAAGTCACCCAATGCTAGTGCTATCGAAAATCAAAAGATATAACCTGACAATACACTAGCATGACACACTAAGAAAAATAGACATTCAAAGTTTGAAGAAAGCTAACAGCACTAATGACACTCAAAGCCACCAAGAAGTCAAGACAAGGCGCATCGACGACGTTGTCCTAGAAAACCTATCTCCTCCATTATGCCGCGGTGTAATCAGTGTGGTTCTTGGAGATACAATGCCCTTCTCCAATAATCAGGGACACACAAGATCATTGATTTGAAGTCCAGGAAGTGCTGCACAAGATTACAGAGCAAAATTGTGCACATGCCAAGTGCACAAACTAAGCATTCGAACACCAAATTCACAGTCAAGCACCACATCAATCACAAGAACAACCGAACATGCTCAAGCCTCGCCAATAGATGAGCTCTAAAGACTCAGTGAAGAATCCAATCAATCCACCACCGTCTCCCTACCTTCACAACTCCACTACTACCAAGAACCGAGCCACTAGCCAAGTTCTCTGTAAGGAGAAAGCAAGTCGACCTGCCAATCGCAAGTAGGGAAAGCCAAGTCACCACCACCGCCAAGAGGATGGCAATGATGGAGCCAAGAGCAGGGTTTGCTTGAGACCAAAGAATCAAGCGTAAATGGTAGAAGGGATAGATTGGATGGAGTGGAAGCTTTTTGGATCTTTCCACTGTTTTTCTGAAGAGGGGGAGAGCCTGTATAAGTTGGAGAAGATCCTAAACAGCCACATCAATGGTCTGCAACCACCGCTAGCATCATGTGCAGATCGGATCGAACCCCTACACACACACACACAACCGCGCCTTGCCTCCTCCTTTCTCTCAGCCGAAGTGAAACCGAAGAAGAGGAGAAAATATCACCTTCTCTCTCTGTGTGTGTCTCCCTCTCTCTCTACTGAACGGTGAGAAGGCTTATCCCTTCATTCTCTCTGTCTGACAAGTGGGCCCCATTGTTCAAAGGGGAAATTACCAAAAAGCCCATGGCTTACAAGATAAGAAACACAATCTTCTGTTTACAGGGAGGCAATGATCCCATGCATCTTGCTCGTGCTCGGTGGTAATCTTGTTGATGGTGGTTAGCTCTACTACGCTCTCCTACATATAATCTTAATGGGGCCGACTATAGCCCACGCAACTGAAATTTTAAGAAAACCCAGTCACTTTTTTAGCCTTTGGATTATAATCCAGTGGCCCCATGTGAGTTGTTTTAGTTGTTGTGCTATTTCAGTTTGTGGGCTATTTTGTAGTTTATCAGGCCCACCAATATGAAATTTTGACCCGTTAATCCAATTGGGCTATCAGTATATTGGTGTAGCTTTGTTGGTCTATGTTGTTGGACCCTTTAGTTTCAGCCCATCAAGTTGGACCAATTGTTATGTGTTGTAAACGAAGACACAAGTTTCTAATCTCAACCCATCAACTATTGTTTTTTTTTAAAAAAAAATAATATCAACCCAATATGTTAAGTTCATGACTAGCAAACTAAAGTAGAGCAAAACTTTTAACTAATGTGGTTAATCTCAATCTTTGCAAGGCATGGTTGTTGGGATCTGCTTAGCATACAAATTTAAATCAAAAGCTATTCACTGAAAAATGTTTAGATACAGACTCTACACTTTCATAGGATTTAAGACACACAGGCACAAAACATTGAACTATTGCACATTGCTACTAATATTCAAAGCTTCCTCATATAGTTTAGGCAACTATTACACATTGAACCATAATGTAACTTCAGTGCCCTAACAATAAAACATAATAAAAAACGGTCCCCTTCATAGAATAACTTTGAGGGCATGATTACAAGTCTGAATTTAATCTCAATAACATGGAACCATAATATAACTTCAGTGCCCTAACAATAAAATATAATAAAAATGAAGAAACAAATGATCTTCTATGAAGGACAGATTGCTATACCGAGGTGAACCCTTACATAATACAAAATCAACACATGACAACCAAAATAATTCTAAGAAAGGTAGAAAGGCCATGACCTAGGTGAACCCTCACACAATACAAAATAAAAATAAATTAACCTACAATTCACGTAAAAATTTGAAACCGATGAACCCTTACAAAATTCAAAAATAATCAATTAGTTCCTACATAAATTGCAGTTTACAAATACTAAAATTGCATATTGTGTAAGTTTAGCTAAATTCATAAGCAACTTATAGGATGAGATGAACACCTAATATAAAAAAACTCAAAACTACCCCGAACTAGGAAAAGTCTAATAATGAAGCATCTTAGTTAACTCTAAGGAACAAATGTAAGTACTAAATTAGGAAATCTAAACATAAAACTGAGGCCATAATGCAAATTGCAAGAGTAAAATACAGAAATTGCAAATTATATCAACTTGCAATATCAGTTAAAAGAATGTGCAAATTTCCACATGACCACAATTAATGTATGATAAAATTGCACATATATAAAACCTAGATGGTAAGCACAATTTCTGAGTTAATGTTTGATAAAATTGCAATATAAATTTGGACAAACAATAACAATGGTTTTAGACAAACAAAGTAGGGTTTAACACACATACATAAAATTTGGACTACTGCAAGCTGCAACTAATATAAAATGATTTCCAACCGAGAGACAACAAAAGAGTTCACTTTCCACATGAAAATGGGAGCATGTTACAAAAATGCAGCATCAGAAATGCACTTCTAAGTGAAGAATAAGCATATTACAAATAGAGCTAACCTACAACATCACTAAGGATATTCAGAACTAACAAGTACAAATACTAAAACAAAATATAGGATAAGTGTAAAGAACTTGCTCTACACAACAGAAGAAAGAAACCATCAAAACAAGAACTTTCCAACTATGCATATCTAAACATTACTCAATACTGAATCAACCCCCTTCTGCTACCCTGGACAAAGTTTGTACTAACACGCAATATAGTTCTGAATTAGTACTTTCAACTATTCGAGTTAACACTTTCTACTCTCTTGTAGAAGCTTCTTCTAGTAATACTTATAAAAGAAAGATAGAAATTTCTATTATTAGTGAACTCGTACAGAAACAAATGATAATACGATAATTTTCCAAAGTTAACAAAAAATGAGAAGGTATACTAAGTTCTAGGGGTGAAAATAGCATGGATAATTCCCGACCGATCCGATGCCAATCCGTAAAAAAACCGCCGAGATACCATTTTTAGTTCCGATCCGCATCCGTATTCAGAAAATTTCATGGAATATAGGTTAGGATATAGGAAGAGCAATATCCGATAAATCAACAAAATGGATATCCAATAAACAACAATATCATTTAATACACTCTATAGTTTTCTAGTCATTGACTACTATATAATATGAATTTGCATTTGATTATGTTTATGTTGTTAAGTAAGATAAATAATTCTCTAATATGTAGTATAATTTAACACTTTCGTTGGTGAAGTTATATCTTTTCTTTATCTATACAATATCCATCAAGTTATGTGTGACCGATTTGAATCTAATCCGCATACACCCCTGCACTCAGTATCCCTGAAAATCAGATTCATATCCGACTCAACTGGGTAAAATATGGGTTAGGATACGGGAAAAGCAATATCCACCCATATCCGACCCGTTTTCACCCCTACTAAGTTCTCAACTCTAAAAAAAAATGACATTTAAGATAAACTAAATTTGCACAATAGTTTTGAATTGAAATTTCTACAATAGTGTGTGAATTTTTTATATGCTAGCAAAACTTAGACCAAGTGATTCCCTCTACAGAGATTGATGAACAAATATTCTAGAGAACCTAGGTAAATCCCTACAAAAGACAAGGGATAAAAAAACATCTTAGCAAGACAAAAAAAAATCCTAACATTTGTGAATCCCTACAAATGATAGAGACAACATAAATTATTCTAAGCTAGACAAAATTATTCCCATCGTAAACCCCTACAAAATACAGAGTCAAAAGACAAAAACAAGTAAGTGACCTTTTTTGGTCCTATTCACTGATACTCACAATGAACCACATGATAGGCACTGAATACTAACAATAACATAAACAACTAAAAAATTCAATCATTTGCATATTACAATTCTTACTTGATTAACCCCTTAGAACAAACAGATATCGAATATATTAATCCAACCTACAAAAAAAAGCAGTCCTCTTCTTGGTGAACACCTAACAAATGAAAGATACAAAAGATACAAAATATATTGATCTAACCTAGACAAAAAATAATCCTTTCTTGGTGAACCCCTAACAAATGAAAAATAAAAAACCAATACAAAAGACAGATAAAAAAGAGATTACTTGTCCAATTCGAAATTGCACACCAATGGATCTAACCTTACACATTAACTAGCACTGAAAATGTAATTTAAATGGTTTGCAAGTTCACCAATTGTCGTAGTAGAAAAAGGCTAGACAGTAAGAGAAGGGGGAACCCCGGCGTCCCTAGGGGACCGGGGTATCCTAAGACAGGGGACCAGCTGTAAGGAAAATGACTTGAGTATATTTCTTCTAAACCAAAAGGGACCCCCTTTACATGGGGGGATGGCTACTTATAGTCATTCCTCCTGGTATGTGAGATTACAAGTTTGCCCCCTACATGGCCCCATCTAAGTAGGGGCTACATGATCTTTTCCTACCCCTAAGTGTAGCCTTTGGTCCTTGGTGGACTGCCCTGGTCTCGGTGCACCTGGCTGGTGCACCTGGTCCAGCGGGACTATTGCAGCAGGAGGGCGCGGGGCATTCCCTCCAGCCGAAGTTCTCCGGGCGTCCGGGCGACTACTCCCTCCGGAACCCTTCAGGGCCCTTCGGCTCCCTTCGGGGCCCTTCGGGCCTTTTGGCGGGGTTGGCACGCTTAGGCGCTGGTCGCCACGGGGCCGTGGGCCGCCTCGACAAGCCCCTCGCGGTCGATGTCTTACTTCACCATGGTCAAATCGCGCTCTTCCCGAAGGGTGCAGGTACACCGTCCCCTTCGGCCTGGTGAAGCTTCCGTGCGTGTCGGTCACGTGGTTGTGTGTTGAGTACCGTTGGTCGGGCGGTTGGCGGTGGTGTTGGCTTCGGGGTCCCATAAATGGACGCCGCCTGCGGCGCTTTGGGTGTTGTGCGGCGTCGGTTTCCGGGCGGCATAAATGGACGCCGCCATGCTGCACTGTGAGTCTGCCACGTGTCGCCCGTTGTTTGGGTCGCGACTTGTCGATTCCCGTGCGCCGCGTCCTTTGGTTTCCCCCGTTGGCCTATAAATGTGTGGCGTGGCGCCCTGTTGTATTATTCTCCCGCCTCCTGTCTCGCCTCCTGCCTCATATTTGATCGGTTGTCTCTCCGTTACGCTTGCAATGATGAATCGGAGCAAGGATGGAGGCGGTGTGGCGGTGTACACCGACGAGATAGGCCCTTCGACCGTGACGCCTGCTGTCCTGCGGGCCCTTCATGGTGAGGGGAAGTTGACGGCCGGAGGACGCCGCGCCTCGGCTCGTAGGTCGGCTCGCACCTTGGGAAGACGAAACGATTGTGTTCGTGTCTTTCCTGGACACGGGTCTTCGCCTGCCGTGTGCTCCGTTGTCGATCCAGTGTCGCGGTATGCGACGGTCGACTCGCCGCTGACCCGAACTCTATTGTGAAGCTAGGCGTTTTTGAGTGGGTGCTGCGGTCCGCGGGGGTTGGCGCCGGGGAGTCACGGCTCTTCGCGTACCTGCATGATGGCAGGTGCCAGCCAAAGAAGAAGAAAAGCACCGGCAAAACGTTGAACTTCGGCAGCGTCAACTTTCAGACGAAGGGGCAACTCCTTCAATACCGCCTGCCCGCGCCCGTAACCGATGGGAGACTCGACCGACCCGCCACGTTCTATCACAAATGCGCCCCGGCCGCCTCGCTCCGCGCGGTCCCATTCATCTCATTTCGTCCCCGACGATCCAATTGCCGGCCGAGGAGGATGCGCTGCTAGCGCTATTATTCCGGGCGGCGCGAAGGATGTCCACCTGGGACTTTGTTGAGGAGTTCTGCGTGCTCGCTCGTGACGCCGCGCAGTGGGATGTTCATCTCGGAGCCGAGGATGGTGTCCCGCGTTGGAGCTTGGGGGCCGCCAGTTTGCTTTATACTTGCATTGGTTGGTGGGTTGTTGGCCCTCTAACCGCGCTCAACCGCCTTGTAGTGTTGTCGGCTGACGAGGCGAGCGCGCGCCGAGCATCTTCCGGGCCCGTGATACCGGGAGGAACACGCGAGACGGGGCAGGTGGTGCGAGCCACGCGAATCGCGCGCGTCGCGCACCCTCCGCTCGCTCGGCGGAGCGCTGACCCCAACGCGGAAGAAGAAACAGCTCGCGCTCGACGAGCCGGAGACCGCCCACCAATCGCGCGGCGCCCTACGGGCCGTTGGGGCGGCGTGGTCGCGGCTCGTGCCGTGTGGGGTGACGGGCCCATTCGCGACGGGGTGGCGTGGCTCCGAGATGCGGCAGAGTCCGCAGCTCCCGGCAAGCTCATCCTCTGAGGCGCGTGTCGGCCGCCGCGCCGTGAGGTGGTGGCCACCATTCGGATAGCGAAGCCGCCCCAAGAAGTGTCCGGCGGACGCCTCGCAAGTGTACGCGCGGGTCCGCGGATACCCGGGTGTAGGAACGCGTCCTTGTTCCTCCGTGTAGTGGTTAGTCCGGAGCCTTCTCCGTCGGGCTCGTTGCGCTTATTAATCTTTGAGTAACTCATCTCCATGTTGCGCAGTGCCGGGTGTCGACGTGGGCGACGCAAGGCCGCCGGGGCGGGGTCTGGCTGGCTTTCGGCGGTGAGCGCCTCCTCGCCGCCCTGGCGCGGTCCGGCGGTTGCCGTCCGCGAGGGGGCCGACGCTCGTCGGTGGTCGTCGGGTCTGCGGGCGTGGGCACGCTGCGAACCGTGGAATTCAAGTTGAGCCCCGGTGTGGCCTCCATTGGCGAGGAGGTGGCCCGCTGCAGCCCGCCTCGCTCGGACGTGTTTTCCAGCCGGTGCCCATCGACGATGTTCCGCAAAGATCGAGGTGAATGCGGCGAGGGTGAGTGACGACGTCCGCCCTTGTACGTCGGTGTTGTAGTGACTTCTCGTTTTGCGCAGGTCCTGATGGTTTCTCGCCCGCTCGAGCGGGATATCCAACGCGGCTACACGGAGATCCAGGATCGGGTCGACGCAGAGTATGCGCAGAACACGGCGCTAGCTGCCGAGCGCGGGGTCCTCGCCGAGGAGGTCAAGGGGCTAAAGGCGAGGGTTGCTGAGCTGGAGGGCCGGCAGAGCCGGGTTGCTGAGCTGGAAGAGCAGCTTCGCGCGTCGAGGGAGGAGGTTGCATCTTTGTGGAGCGCTAACCCGCATCAAGCATAGGTGAAGGCGAGCGGAACTTTCCGCCGCAGAGTGCAAAGCTACCGGCGGCCATGGAGCACATGGAGGGCGCCATGGTTGATATCGGCGCCTTGCCCCCCCCCCGGGGGGCACACCGTTGACCAACTGGATCGGACCCTTGATCGGCTCCATCGCGCCGGGGAGGTGTTCGTCCCGGCTGCTCGCGCCTACGGCAACCACTGCATGAAGACGGGGTGGAAGGCGGCCCTTGTGTCCCTGCAGCGGGCGGGGTGTCCCCACGTCTACGAGCTTGTGGCGGGCTCCTTGGCCGTGGCTTCTACGGCCGAGGTTGCCGCTGGCCGCAAGTTGGTACGCCGAGCCAGCAACGCGCTTTTCACCGGGTTCTGGTCCCCCTTCGGTCGGGAGGCTACGATGGACTCTCTCCGCGCGGTTCTAGCCCAACGGACCAAGGGGAAGGGCGCAGCGAACGGGTCTGGAGCAGCGGAGCGGGGGGCCACCACCGGGGACCAGGTATGGTCCTCCGCTCCCCTGCTAAGTAGTGTTTTGTTTAGGGTTTTAGTTTAGGGTTTCCCCTTGCTTCTTTTTTGTGTTTTGGGTTGTCCGCTCGAGTGGCGCTGCACGTCCCGGGGCCGGACCGAAGGGGATCTGACGTGTAATGACCCTGTGAACGATGGTTTTCATTATGAATGCGAAGGCTTTGGTTGCGAAGGTGTATGTGTGCTTGTGTTGGATGTTTCCTTTATGTGTACTTGTATTTTGCTCAGGGAGGGTGTGTGTTGTTCGTCCCGCGCTCGCCGCGGGCCGCGCCACCGGAGCGGCGACGGTGAAGATCACGGTCATCACCGCAGATCGAAGGACGAGCGTAGCTTGGTCACTAAGTGGCCTCTTCGGATATGTTACCGGGGCGTCGTGTGTCATGGCGCAAAGTGGCAGCGTTGGAAGAAGGCTAACCCGGGAGGCTCGATGAAGAAATTTTTTCGTTTACACGCCCGTAGGGCGGCGACCGCGTTCAAGGAGATCCGGGCTTTCTAGGAGGCTCGCGAGGCTGCGGGCCCGCTTGAGGGACTCGTGCCACCGCCCGAGATGCGTGAATTGTCGTCGAGCAGCTCCTCGGGTGACGCGGCTGGTGGGGCTGCTGAGAAGGAATACCTTCGGTTTGCGTCCACGTGGCCATCCGACGAAGAGTTAATGGCGTGGGTGCTGTGAGCGGAACCGGAGGAGTTTTCGCCTCCTGGGTACCCCGACTACCCGTGAGATGGGTTTACGGGCTTGTAGGGCTGGGTTGTGCTGTTTTTCCTAGAACGGGTCTGCCTAGTTGGGTTCTGCGTAGCGTGTGTTGTATGATTGTGCCTTGTACTGTGAAAGGATGAATAAGGTGGTTGTTTCTCTCGGCTATGGTTCTGGTGCGCCTACGAGGGGGGGTGGAGCCTCGCGCCGTTCCCCACTCTTTTTTTTTAAGTAGGGCTCCGTTGGAGCCGTTATGTTTTTCGAGGGGGGGGCAAAGCCTCGTGCCATCCCCCATACTTTTTTTTAAATAGGGCTCCGTTGGAGCCCTTATGTTTCCCGAGGGGGAGGCGAAGCCTCGCGCCATCCCCCATACTTTTTTTTCAATAGGGCTCTGTTGGAGCCCTTATGTTTCCCGAGGGGATGCGAAGCCTCGCGCCGTCCCCCATACTTTTTTTCAATAGGGCTCCGTTGGAGCCCTTATGTTTCTCGAGGGGGAGGCAAAGCCTCGCGCCGTCCCCCATACTTTTTTAAATAGGGCTCCGTTGGAGCCCTTATATTTTTCGAGGGGGAGGCAAAGCCTCGCGTCGTCCCCCATACTTTTTTAAATAGGACTCCGTTGGAGCCCTTATGTTTCTCGAGGGGGAGACAAAGCCTCGCACCGTCCCCCATACTTTTTTAAATAGGGCTCCATTGGAGCCCTTATGTTTTTCGAGGGGGAGGCGCCGCCCCCCCGCCCGCCGCTGGTTAGCGTACCAAGCGTGGCACCTGGGTTAGCCCTACGCGGCGTCCTCGCGGTTTTTGTTGATCGTTTAGACACTCGCCGTTGGTTACCGGGGCTCGAAGGCCATGCGCGGTGACTCTGTTTAGACACCCGCAGGTGTGCACCGGGGCTTGAAGGCCACGCGCGGTGACTTTGTTTAGACACCCGCAGGTGTGCACCGGGGCTCGAAGGCCACGCCACGGTGACTCGCTACACCGCGCAGTGTGCACCGTGGCTCGGCGGCCACGCGGCGGTGACTCGCCAGACACCCGCAGTGTGCACCGGCTCGGCGCCACGCGGTGACTCTGACTCGCGAAACCCGCAGTGTGCACCGGCTCGGGCCATGCGCGGTGACTCTATTTAGACACCGCAGTGTGCACCGGCTCAAGGCCATGCGCGCGGTGACTCGCTTAGACACCCGCAGGTGTGCACCGGGGCTCGAAGGCCATGCGCGGTGACTCTGTTTAGACATTGATGGGGCAAAATAACGGGGAGTACATTTATGGTAATACATTCCCCCGGTGTTCCGCCCGGGGGGGTAGATATCCGGGCGCAGCCGATGCGTACAGGACCTAGGGGTAGTACTTACGTAGGCTTTTTGAATTCCACATGTGGCCTAACTGTTGCCCATCCAGTGTTGCGATGTAGAAGGAACCGACCCGCGTGGCGCGGGTGATGATATAAGGCCCTTCCCACTTTGACTCCAGTTTGCCCACTGTCGTAGGGTTCGCAACCTGCTTGAGGACCATGTCGCCTGGTGCCAGCGGGCGTGATTTGACCTTTTTGTTATACGTGCGCGCTACGCCCTCGGGGTACTTGGTCATGGTTGATATGGCTTGGACGCGTTGTTCTTCGAGGAGGTCGAGGGAGACCTCCCGTTCCTGTGGGTCAGGCTGTGTCGCCGCTCGGTGAGATCTTGCGGTGAACTCTCCCGGGGTCATTGCCTCGTCCTCGAATTGGAGCTTGAATGGGGAGAAGCCTGTGGCCCTCGTCGGCGACGTCCTGATTGCCCATAGTGCTTTCTGCAGTTCTTCGGGCCATAGGCCCTTCGGGAGGCCTACGAGGCGCTTTTTTAGGCCGTCTAGTAAATTGCCGTTAGCCCGTTCGACTGCTCCGTTGGACTCGGGTGCCCCACGAGGCGAAGCATATTGTTATGCCGAGGTTGTGGCAAAGGTGCGAACGCCGCGAATCAAACCGGTGCCGCGACGCGACGAGCTCGCGGCACGCCGTAGCGGCAGACTATGTTTTTCCACATGAACCGTTGGGCCGCCGCGGCGGTTGTTTTGGCCACTGGTTCGGCCTCGACCCACCTGGAGAAGTACTCGATGGCGGCGGCGGCGAAGGTCGCCTTGGCACCGGTATTGGCCGATGACGCCGAGGCCCCAGCCGCGAAGGGCCGGGATCGGGGCAACGCCATGCGGGTATGCGCGGAACCCGTGGGTTGCGGCTGGTCCACTGGCATCCCTGGCATTTTTGGACGAGCTCCTGTGCATCGCCGAGCGCGGTCGGCCAGTAGAAGCCTTGGCGGAAGGCCCTTGCCACCAGCCCTCGCGGTGCTTGGTGCGCGCCGCAGAGGCCCTCATGTATCTCCTTCAAGAGGGAACGGCCCTCTTCTTGGCTGACGCACCTGAGAAAGGGGGCGCACACGCCCCCTTTGTACAATTCCTCGCCTATGATGCGGTAATTCCCTGCTCTGTGCTGCAGTCGCCTTGCTTTGTTTGGGTCTTCGAGTTCGTGGCCCTCGAGGTACTTTGTGATTGTTTGCCGCCAGTCGTGGGTGATGACTAGGACTGGGCGGCTTGGTCCTTTTGTTCCGAGCGCAGCCCCTTGTGCTTCGGGCGCAGCCCCTTGTGGTGCGGAGGGTGTGTTGATCACTTCGTAGAAGACCCCGGGTGGAGGATTCTGCCCCGAGCTGACAATTTTGGCCAGCTTGTCCGCGTCTTCGTTGTCACATCTTGGCATTGATTGGACGGTGATGCCGAGGAAGCCCGCCGACGCCATTTGCAGCCAGCGCTAGGTAGCTAGCCATTTCGGCGCCCTTGCCACGGCGATCTGCCGGCGTCCCGCCACTAGTCGGGAATCGCCACGATCACCCTCTTCGCCCGAGGGCTTTCGCCAGAGGCCCACAGCGCGCCTCGCACTCGAGGCATTGTTGGTGGTTGGGAAGTCGAGACGCGCGACGCGCGACACGCGCGCCGACCGTCCGGCGCGACGAGGATGGCCGCCGCACCGGCTCCGGTGGCGCACCATGATCCGTCGGTGTACATTGTCCATGCTGGTTCGACGTTGGTTGGCATGCTCGCTTGCGGGGTCCACTCGGCCACGAAGTCCGCTAGCTCATACGATTTTATTGCGGTTCTTGCGACGAAGGTGATGTCGAACGGGCGGCTTCGCCGCCACTTTCCTATGCGACCTGAAGCGTCTTTGTTGTGCAAAGATTAGCGCTTCGCGTACGCGGTTGGGACGGTGATGGAGTGCGCTGAAGTAGTGTCGAGCTTTGCGAGGCCATGAGCAGGCCGACGCCGCCTTTTCAAGTTCCGTATCGACCTCGCCCCCTGCAGGGCCTCCGAGACAAAGTATACGGGGCGCTGGCCACCGCTATCGTGGACTAGAACGGCGATCACCGCCGAGTGCGAGGCCGCGATATACAATAAGAGGTCTGCGCCCTGTTCGGGGCTGGTCAGGCTTGGGAGCTGGGCGATGTACTGTTTGAGGTCTTCGAACGCTTGTCGCACCGCCCGCCCATCTAATGGCTCCGCCCCCAGTGTTTTGAAAAATGGCAGTCCCTTTCTACGAGCGGACAGAAACGGTGAGGCGCGAGGCGGCCCGTGAGCTTTTGCACCTTGCGAGTGTTATGGGGGGGGCTTCATCTCTTGGATGGCCCTTATTTTGACGGGGTTGGCCTCGATGCCCCTCTCAGAGACGAGGAAGCCCAAAAGTTTGCCAGCCTTTACCCCGAAAGCGCACTTCTGCAGGTTGAGCTTGATTCCCTCCGAGCGGAGGTTAGCGAAGGTTTCCTGGAGGTCGCCTACGTGCGTCTCTCCGAGCTTGCTCTTTACCATGATGTCGTTGACGTACGCTTCTTTGTTGCAGCCGAGCTGGTTCGCCAGCACCTTCGAGATGAGGCGGGTGAAGGTTGCTCCCGCGTTCTTGAGGCCGAAGGGCATGCGGGTGTAGCAGTAAGTGCCGACGGGAGTGATGAATGCTGTCTTCAGCTCGTCCTCCTTGGCCATGAGCACCTGATGGTATCCGGAGTACGCATCGAGGAAGCTCATGAGCTCGCAGCCTGAGGTAGCATCTACGAGCTGGTCGATGCGAGGCAGAGGGAAGTCATCATTGGGGCAGGCTTTGTTGAGATCGGTGAAGTCGACGCACATGCGCCACTTGCCTATTTCCTTTTGCACAAACACGGGATTGGACAGCCACTCCGAGTGCTTAATTTCGTGGATGACCCCCGCCTTTAATGACCGTGATTTCATTTTTGCCGGCCACGCGCTGCTCGACATGCGCGCGGCACGCTTCGCTTGGGAACCGCGTCGCCCCGGAGGGCCAGGTGGTGTTCGGCCGTAGTTCTTGCCATGCCGGGGATGTCCTCCGGCCCCCAGGAGAAGACATCCGCGTTGGCACGGAGCACCTTGAGGATGGCCTCGTGTCTTTGTCGGCGGCAGCCGCCCGAGGGCTACCGCCGCTTCGGGAGGCGTCGCTAAGGGGACCTCGGAGCTCCCGCGCGGCCGGCCGAGCCCACTTGGCTGGCGGCGCGGCTTCCTTGTCGCGTCCGTCCGCCCAACGGTGTGGACGTGTCGTGCTGGCGAGATGGTTTCCAGCTCTATGTGCCTGGCCAGGTCCTGGTCGCCTCGCACCGTGACAATGCCCTCTGGTGCCGGGATCTTCATGCACAAATAGTTGTGATGGGCGATGGCACCGGCGCGCAGCGTGCCGACGCCGTGATAGCGCTATACTGGTAAGGCATTTGGATGATGTCAAAGGTGATGACCTCGGTGCGGGAGGCGAATTCATCGCCGAACGTGACGGCCAAGTCGATCTGGCCCAGGGCCGTCACGGGCCGCCCGCCAAAGCCTATGAGGGGAATGCCCGGGGGCGACAGGCGGTCGGGGGGATCATCATCCTGTTCAAGGCGTCGGCGAACAGGAGGTCCGCCGAGCTCCCCCCGTCGACGAGGACTCGCGAGACCTCGAACTCGACGATGTTGGCGGAGACAACGAGGGGATCTTGGTGTGGGAAGTACACCCCCTGGGCATCCTCGGGGCCGAAGGAGATGGGTATCTCGGTGTAACGAGGCGGGCTGGAAATTGGGTACGTCGCGAGATGGTGAATTTGGCGGGCGTACGCGCGGCGCTGTCTTTTGGACGAAACGTCGAGCGAAGACCCCCCCGGCGATCATGTTGATGATCCGATGATGGCGGTCTCCCCGGCCTTCTTCTATGCGGGGTCTCTGCGGCGGGGCGGGTAACGCGTTGCTGGTGTTGCCCCGGTCCTCCCGCTCGGCCTGCTAGCAGTTCTGGCCCATGTAGTACTTCATGGCCGGGATGGTGCGGCACTCGGTGGTCGTGTGCGACCCCTCGCCGTGGAAATCACAAAATAGCGGGGGGCGTCCTGCGCCGGCACGGCCCCCGGGCTGCCGGCCGTCACTGCGACGGGCGCGGCGGGGGCGTGGGTCGATGCAGACGGGGCCCTTCGGGTGCTTTCCTCTTCTGCCCGAGCGTACTCTTCCATTTTGTCAAAGAGCTCCGCCACCGTGCGAATGGGCTTGCGGGCCAGCCTTTCCGACAGGGGGGCCTTCTGCAGCCCGCAGGTGGCTGCGTTTATGACGGTTGTTTCATTGATGCCCCCCACCTGGCACTTCACCTCCGCAAATTTCAAGAAATCGCGAGGGTTTCACCGGGGCTCGCTATCGCGAACAGTGCCTGGCGTCCTTGGGCTCCGCATAGTTTCCCTGAAAGTTGTTGCGGACAAGGTCCCGCAGTTGCTCCCATGCGTATACGGATCGGGGGGTATGGTGAAGAACCACGTGAGCGCGACGCCCTTGAGGGCGAGGGTGATGCTTTTCGCCTTTGTGCTATCGTATCCCCCCGCCGCCTCAATGGCGGTCTCGTATACCCTTAGAAACTCCGACGGGTGCAGGCGCTTCGAATGGCGCCACCTTTCAGATCTTAAAACCGAAGGCCAGCCGGGCCGCCTAGTCCGACGCCGAGCGGGAGCTAGGGTCTCCAGGTAATGGGCCGCACCGAGGGTGGCAACGGCCGGGGTGGCAATGCATCGGGCGCGACAACAAGATCGAGGGTGACAACGGTGCCGAGGTTGACGGGACGGCCTCCCCTTCGGCCGTCGGCGATGCTCGGGGTAGGACCGCGAGGGTCGCCGTTGGTGGGCGCCGAGGCGCCATCTCCCGGCGGAGATCGGCTAGCTCCTGCTGGAGCGCCTCGTACGACTCCCGGCTGGCGCCCCCCGCATTATGCGTGGAATCGTTCGCTTCTTCCTCCGTGGCGCCCGCGAGGGGCATCGCTGCTAGGGAGGCCCTACTCCGCTTGGCCTTGGGGCGTCTTGCCTCCGCCACCGCTTTGGCCTCGTTTTGGGAGCCATGCTACGTCTCAAAGTCGGGCTCCGTGACTTTCGTGCCGGTCCCCACAGACGGCGCCAACTGTCGTAGTAGAAAAAGGCTAGACAGTAAGAGAAGGGGGAACTCCAGCGTCCCCAGGGGACCGGGGTATCCTAAGACAGGGGACCAGCTGTAAGGAAAATGACTTGAGTATATTTCTTCTAAACCAAAAGGGACCCCCCTTTACATGGGGGGATGGCTACTTATAGCCATTCCTCCCGGTATGTGAGATTACAAGTTTGCCCCCTACATGGCCCCGTCTAAGTAGGGGCTATAGGGTCTTTTCCTACCCCTAAGTGTAGCCTTTGGTCCTTGGTGGACCGCCCTGGTCTCGGTGTACTGGTCCACGGGCTCAAGCACAGCAGAGGGCGGGGCATTCCTCCACCGAAGTTCTCCGGCGTCCGGCGGCGCCCTCCTCGAAACCCTTTGGGGCCCTTCGGCTCCCTCCGGGGCCCTTCGGCCCTTCGGGCCTTTTGGCGGGGTTGGCACGCTTAGGCGCTTGGCTGGCCGCGGGGGCCAGTGGGCCGCCCCTACGACACCAATAATAAACTAATAAAATGAAGGAACAAATAGAAGTTCCAACCCATTGAAATAAAATTGCAGATTAACTAGCATTTAAATTTTAATTCAAATGTTTTGCAAGTTGACATCAAGAGGCATACTAGAAATTTGCACACCCAATGAACTAAAATTGCATAATACTAAACACTGAAAATTTAATTAAAATGGCATGCAAGTTCATGGCTATCAAGTAGTTTTATTCAGAAAATTTGTATTAAACCATATTATTTGAAGAAACGTATAGAAGTTGCACAACCAATGAACTAAAATTGCAAAATATCGAACACTGAAATTTTAATTAATATAACATGCAAGTTCATAGCTATAAAGTGGTTTTATTAAAAAAAACCATATTATTTGAAGAAACATTAAAATGGCATGGAAGTTCATAGCTATAAAGTACTTTTATTCAGAAATTTGTATTAAACCATATTATTTGAAGAAACAAATAGAAATTGCAAACCCAACGAAACAAAATTGATGAGTACCAAACACTGAAATTTTAGTAAATGTACGCAAGTTGGAACATGCCTAGTAATATCATAGAGTTTTTCCTTTTTAAAACAAATTACATGTATAAAAAAGATTTTTTTTAAAAAAAAAAAATACATGCAGGTTCACATATGCCACTTTTTCATAGAGATTTTCTCTTTAAAAATATTAAATTATAAATTAATACAAGTTACACACCAAATACTGATTTAAAAAATATGGAAGTTGACAACTATTAGTATATTTCATATAAAAAAATATTCTTTTTAACATACAAAATAGAAGCTACACAACCAGTGTACTAAAATTGCAGAGTTGCTAAGACTGAAAAATTAGTTCAAAGACAATGAGAGTTAATATCTACCTGATAATTTCCTATATACTAAGGACTGAGTAGACATTAGCATCTTAGCAAAGATCTTACATACTAGATTTACTGCAATTTCTTCCTCAGAAAACATGACAAAATTTGTGTATTGCTGAAACCTCATACCTGGCAGATGAGTGCTCTTAATCTTGGAGAAGCAATGGAAGATGGTGTGGGAGTAGTGAAAAGCTAAAAATCAGAACAACATCAAAGAAAGGTAAGAGCACACTAAATGACACATGAACACCCAGGAAAGGAAAACATCTATAATTACAAGTAAAAAAAGTTTAGCATATTTGTGATCAATTTATATTTACAAGAGAAAATTGCACCGTAGGTCTCTGAACTTATGAGGTTGTGCCACTTAGCTTTCTGAACTTGTATTTTACTTTCTCAGCCCCTTAAACTTGCGAGGTTGTGCCATTTAGCTCTCTGAACTTCCATTTTACTTTCTCAGCCCCCTGAACTTGAAAGGTTGTGCTACTTAGCTCCTCGAATTTATGTTGAAGCGAAGTTCGCTCGGATGCAATGCTTGCAACCGTCCCTCCGAGTTTGGTGGACTCGTCGTCGCCCGCTCCATCATGCTCATCGTCCCCGTCACCTCCACAATCGACAAAAATGAATTCTTTGGGCACAGGAACACATCGTGCTCGCATTTCGCAGAGCTCCACCGTCGCAGCTTGCCTCCGCCCTAGCCCTTGCATCCTCTGAGTTGGTCGTGAGAGAGAGAAGTACATTCCCAGTGCTAGAGCAGGGGCATATTACTTCTCTCTCATGGTGATTCGTTAGCTCAGCCTTTCATGTTAGCAAACAGCCAAACAGACTTTGTGCAGGGTGAGTAGCTTCTGCTTTGGCACTAGGAATGTACTTCTTTATCTCTTATGGCCGACTCAGAGGAGACAAGGGTGAAGGCGGCGGCAAGCGGCGACGGTGGAGCTCCAGCGAAGACGCAAGCACGGTGCGTTCCCGAGCCCGAAGAATCCGTTTTTGTCGGCGTGAGTTGACGGGGACGATGAACACGGTCGGAACAAGGCGGCGACGAGTCTACCGGACTCGGAGGAGACGAGGTCGCCGGTATCACATCTGATGAACTTCACTTCAATGCAAGTTCAGGGAGGTAAGTGGCGTAAGTGGCACAACCTTGCAAGTTCAGGAGCTGAGAAAGTAAAATACAAGTTCAGGGAGCTAAGTGACACAACCTCGCAAGTTCGGGGAGCTCAGAAAGTAAAATACAAGTTGTGGGAGCTAGGTGGTATAACTTCGCAAGTTCAGGAACCTACAGTGCGGTTTTCTCTATTTACAATGTATCTCATTAGATATGATGATCCCTATGATTTTAATGCACATGACAAAATGGCATATGACACTGGCCCCATGGCATTGAACATGGCAAAAATTCAAATGACAAATAATAAGAGGCTGCATAAGTGTAATATCCCAAAGTGTGAGGATCAACTATCGAATAAAATAATTTAATCGGTAGCGATTAAATTTATTCGGGAATTTTTCTTCACGATCTTGTAAAGAGAGGGTTACTTGGTTTTTCACGGCAACTGGGCACGGGCCGTGGCCTGTGGGTGGTCGGTCCTTCTCAAGAGGGGGAGGCATCATGGGCCTAAAGCCCATGCGCCCCACACCCCCTAACCCTAGCCACCCTCCTTTTCCCTTGGCGAAATTTTCCCCTCACCCCTTCCTTGGCGGCCGCCACCTCCCGCCTCTCCCTCCTTGGTGCCTCCACCTCCCCTCTCAAGATGATCCTCCATTGCTGCCACCTCCCGAAGGATTTCCCTTTTGGCCTGCCGCAAGGAGGAAGAAGAAGAGGGAAAAGAGGAGAAAAGAGGAGATGAGAAGGATCTTCTTCGGGTGTTTGATCGCCTTCCTAGGGTTCTACAAGGCGAGAGGCTTGAGTTTAGGGACATCTTCTTTGCCTATTACCGTAGCCATTGAAAGGCAAATACATTGACTTTGTGTGATTTGTAAATACTGGATGCTCGATGTTTAGTATTGTGTTTTGTTTGATATGAGAGAAGCTTCAATATTCATGTTCCATCCACGGGAGTGGAATACCACGGGAGTGGAGATTAAAGAATACAAGAGGTTCCAAGGATTATGTTCCTTGCGTATGTTCTTTCATATATGTGTAGATGATGTTAGTCATAATACTTATGTTCATTAATGCATCCATGTTCATGTTCCGCCCACGGAGTGGAGCTCCACTGAGTGGAGTCTAAAGTCCCATCAATTCCAAGATGGGCATATGAAGTCCCACCATTCCAATGTGGGCAGTTTTGGACACCCGTATGAAACGTTCTTCATACGGTATTTTGGATCCCCGTATTTCGATAAATACGGGCTTAAGTGAACACCGACGGGTGTGTCACTAGCTATACCGGTATAAGCATGTGTGCAGTCCATTCTTTTCATTAAATCCATTCATTCTATTCATCCATACACTCATTCGGGGTATGTTCGCATTCTTTAATGATGAGGTCTTGTTCGTAATTGTGGTATGTTCATTTATTCACTGTACTTGCTGAGTCACGGACTCATTCTTGCTTTGTTTGTTTATTTTAGGTGATCATTGATGCTGGCTCTATCGGGAGAGAGTAGACACGTACTAATCTTGCAATTCACCATAATCAAGTTCAACAATATGATTTCGTTTCTATCTTTCATTCGTTAAGTGATGAACTGTATTAAATAAATTTAAATGGTGAAGGAAGGATACCTTCTCCATGTTATGATTGATTATGTATTGCTTGTGATCTTCGATCATCCTTCGTTACACTTGCTTGAATTCAGACTAATGTCATGCTATGGTTCTATTAACTAGTGATTTCTTTATATCGTTAGCTGATATTATTCAAATTCTTCCGCATTATGGATGTATGTTAGATGATTTAGGTGACATCTTGGCTTCCGAATAGCCGGGGTGTTACAATAAGACTAAACAATTCTTATTATACAGGAGGCATGTTTGAAGAACATATTAACATGTACACAAATATATTAGATCCTGCTTACCAATCCTTTGGACAGGAACAACCACTACAAGAGGTACATTTTACAAAAATAAAATAAAAAATACATGCACAGGTACACATATTTAATTAAGAAATTTAAGGTGCTATACAAGGTAAGAAATGTGTAATTGACATGACCTTTTCCAGGCTGACAATGTGATCATGAGCTCCAACACAATTAGCAGGAGAAGAAGACACCATGAATGTGAGTATAACAAAGTCTAGTGCCTTGAGATTCAAGGGGAAAAATTCAATTCTAACAAGTACAGAACAAATGGTATTATCACAGGAAGGCAACATCGCATACACAAGCCTAATGCAACAAATGACCAATTTTGCACAAATTACATGTCAGAATTACTAGGTAAATCAAAAATATCAATCAGCTAGGTAACAAAGTGCATGCATCATAATGACTACAATTATAGAAAACAAGATTTGCAACTGACCTTTTAGTTTTAAATAAAATTGTGAACATGCTTCAATAGGTAGTTGACCAACAAATAAAACAATAAGAACACAAGAACCGACCAAGTACTCTTCTTCACAAGATCCCATAGGCATGGAGTATGGTACATCAAAGTCTTCTAGGGGATCCAAATCATTATCACCTCCGTGGTTGCTGGATGCAAGATCAACTGTGCTCAAGAATATCGCTAACCATATCTGTGTGGACAAAGGAGCTACATTAAATCATTAAAAAAAACAGAACTAAAAGTACTAAACAAAAGACTACTCTGAGGAATTTAAGCATACACATTCAAATGAATATTATAGTGAATAATGGAAAAGATGGGATTAAGTTAAATCTGAATAACAAATAATATTACCATGCAAAAAATAAATCCAAATAGATGACAACACTTTAACTAAACATAAAAGCATCCAAAATATATGTCAACATCAAAGCACCAATACTTTAACAGACATAAAACAAGGACACATGCATGAGATTGAGATTAACAATCACCAGTGCACAAATGTAAGCCCACCAAGCACAAATGATAGAAAAACACGAGGTCTTTTGCACAAAAGAAGTCTCCTGGCCGATCTAATACGCAACTATCAATAATAAAAAAAAGGCCTATCTACAAACTTAATTAGTAACAAACCTCCCCCCCCCCCACCAGCTCGACAAGAAATAATTAATGATATCTTCCAATTAAATCTTGTTCATCTTGATACCATAACAACTCAAGGCTAAATTACCATGCAAACAAATCAACTTGACTGGAAGGAAGATATGGACTGGCAGCAGAGAACCAAAAAAACAAATCTCAATATGGACGTATTATATGTTCGAATAGTCTTAACGAGATAATCTCTACAAAGATACATGCAGCAGAATACCACGCACATGACCAACCGTTTGGTTGACAAGCAATTCATGCCAATTACTAGAGAACATCTTAAGGAAATAAATGAACTAACTCAACAAGTAGGATTCAGCGCAAAATAACAAGATAGAAGCAACAAAAGAAACTATACAAACTCGTGCGTGTCAATTAGTTAACTATCTGACAGGAAAGTCACATTAGTACTTAGTTAAAGTACTATCATCTACCGGCGATAGAATTCAAAACACAACTTAATGGTTTTGAGAGTAGGACAGAGATTGAACACAGTTTGAGTATAACCCGTATCCGCCGAACATTAAAAATACTAATCATAGCACTAAAAACTAACAGACAGATGAGTATATCCACCTAAAACTCACACTTAAACCTAACAAATGAGGACAGAAGATAAAAAATAGGGACGACACAGCTGGTTGCCGGCCGGGCAGTTGTCGACTGCTGGTCATTGCAGCAGATCGGTTACAGGTAGCAAGAGTTGTCTAGCTATAGCAGTAGCTAAGTTGCAGCATGGATGAGTGCTTGTATCTGTAGCAAAATTACACACATACACAAGCTAATTCTATTCTATCATCTTCCCTTATCTTTTGGACCTACACAAGCTAGCAGCTAGCATACAAGAGCAAAGAAGATGGAGAGGTACGTACCAAATGAATGACTCGTTCCAACTCAAGGATCTTCCCTGACCCTGCAGCATGATGGTGCAGCAATAGGTGAGAGACTCCATAAAATCCAAAGCAGCCATCAACAAAACAAAAAAAAATGAGGTAAACATTAGATCAAGGAAACGAGGTAGACAAAGCGAGATGGATCCAGCTGAGACCAAACAACACATACTAGAGAGAGATCTCGCTACCGCAACGCCCCCGAGCTCCATGCGAGGCCGCCCCTACCTTTGAGCTTATGCCGCCTCTTAGCTCCCAGCAGTGGCGGAGTCGATGTTGATGCATGGGGGTACAGTTGCACCCCCAAATTTTTTGCACAAAAATCTGGTATATACTCCCCTTAATACATAAAGTATACACTACACATACTAACATACATACTCATCAACTCCTGGCAGCCTATTTAGCATTAAGCCTAGCAGAATCTGAGAATCAAGCCCAAGTCAACTAGTCAAGGAGGTGTCAGGCCTAAGTGTCATCTTCCTATCCAGACGCTCTAGCGGTGGCGCATGAGCGCATGGGCACAGCACCGCAGCCGGCAGCTCATCGCGGCATCGGCGCATCGCGATGCTCTGGCACCGCTTCTAGATTCTGCGCCGACGATCTCGGCCTCGACGCGCCGATGACCGGTTGCGCCCCTCGAGTCTCGACCCCGAGGACCGCCCATCTGCCCGCTCCCCTCCTTAGCTCCAGGCTCCTTCAAGGTCTAGTGTTGGCTTGATCTCCGCGTTCCTTTTCCTTATACCCCTTGCTGCCTGTCTACTGATTCATTTGCATGGCATCTTTGCATCCTGCTGATTCATTTGCTTCATATGACAAGAATAAAGTTCTTAAACTTGCTAAGTTTTATCCTAAAGATTTCTCAAACACAGATTTGATCCAACTTTCTTTGCAACTTAATATATTTATAATATATTTATCACTGACATGCATCAAGATACAAGGTTTCGGGAAGTGAAGAATCTCAGTGAGCTTTCTATTAAACTTGTTGAGACAAAGAAGCATGATCGCTATAAAATTATTTATTTGTTGCTCAAATCGGTATTGATCCTTCCTGTGGCTACTGCAAGTGTAAAGAGTGTATTTTCGATAATGAATCATGTGAAAAACAAGCTAAGAAATAGCATAGGTGAACAATACTTGAATGATTACTTAATTACGTACATTGAGTATGATTTTTTTCTAGAAGTTAGTGATGATGCTATCATCAATCGCTTTCAAAGCATAAAGGAATGCCATATCAAGTTGTAATTAAGTAATTTTCTAAAATATTTTGTGATGTTGGTTGTAGTGCGAACATGTAATTTGACACATATGAACTTATGTACTATGTCATTTGAACTTGTGTTGAAACGGATATGTCTTAAGTTCACACCCCCATCGTTAAAATCCTGACTCCGCCACTGCCCCCGAGTTCGCACCTCCAAAGCTGCCACCATCCTCTGAGCTCCACTCCCTCGAGGTCGATGCTGAGGATGCCGCTCCCCCTGCCCCAAGCTCCACGTCGCCGTCATGCGCCGCAACAACGCCCGTTGCTAACCTTGTGTGCCATCAGCCGAGCTGCCCCACAACCCACTCCTCCCACTGTCGCCGAGGACCGCCACATCTCCAGTAGCTGTCTTCGAGTGCCACCGCATGTTCGGTCATCGTCGAGCTTAGATCCAGCCGAATCTGAGTGGCACTGGCTCGGGGGCAAGCATGGATGCGGTGGAGGATGGAGAAGGACAGCGCGGGGAGAGCTATGGGGAGGATGGCGCCGGGGAGAGCATTGGGGAGGATGAGGTGAACGGTGAATTAGGGATTGAGAGTGGCTGGGGCTTGGGGAAGATGCGACGTGAGACAGTGAGTTCTTCTGGTCTTGCGGATGCTCTTAACGGGTTGGGTTTCATACGAGCCCAACAACCCAAACAGATGCATGAATCTTGGCGCATATCCGACGGCTCAAAAATCGACTATGATTTAAAAAAAAAATAGGCGACTTTGCACTAGCAAAAACGAATCTTAATTACCAGCGATCCTTGTGTCCTTGGTTATGTAAATGATAGCCCAATTGTATGTTCTAGTGTATGTTCATGCATGTGACCGTGACCACGTAGGTCCAGGTGTTGGTAGCAAGAAGCTCGGGCTGAAGCCTGAAGACGACGGCGGCCAGTGGCGGAGCCGATGTTGATGCATGGGGGTACAGTTGCACCCCCAAAATTTTTGCATAAAAATCTGGTATATACTCTCCTTAATACATAAAGTATACACTACACATACTAACATACATACTCCTCAACTCCTGACAGCCCATTTAGCATTAAGCCTAGCAGAATCTGAGAATCAAGCCCAAGTCAACTAGTCAAGGAGGTGTCAGGCCTAAGTGTCATCTGCCTATCCAGACGCTCTAGCGGTAGCGCATGAGCGCATGGGCACAACACCGCACCGGCACTCATCTCGCTCGGCAGCGATGGGATGGTCGCGCTTCTCAAGTCTTGACCCCGAGGACCGCCCATCCGCCCACTCCCCTCCTTAGCTCCAGGCTCCTTCAAGGTCTAGTGTTGGCTTGATCTCCGCGTTCCTTTCCCTATACCCCTTGCTGCCTATCTACTGATTCATTTGCATGACATCTTTGCATCCTGCTGATTCATTTGCTTCATATGACAAGAATAAAGTTCTTAAACTTGCTAAGTTTATCCTAAAGATTTCTCAAACACAGATTTGATCCAACTTTCTTTGCAACTTAATATATTTATCACTGACATGCATCAAGATACAAGGTTTCGGGAAGTAAAGAATCTTAGTGAGCTTTCTATTAAACTTGTTGAGACCAAGAAGCATGATCACTATAAAATTATTTATTTACTGCTCAAATTGGTATTGATCCTTCTTATGGCTACTGCAAGTGTAGAGAGGGTATTTTCGACAATGAATCATGTGAAAAACAAGCTAAGAAATAGCATAGGTGAACAATACTTGAATGATTGCTTAGTTACGTACATTGAGTGTGAATTTTTTCTAGAAGTTAGTGATGATGCTGTCATCAATTGCTTTCACTGCATTAAGTAATTTTTTAAAATATTTTGTGATGTTAGTTATAGTGCGAACATGTAATCTGACACATTTGAACTTATGTACTATGTCATTTGAACTTGTGTTGAAACGGATACGTCCTAAGTTCGCATCCTCATCGTTAAAATCCTGGCTCCGCCACTGATGGCGGCGATATCTTTGGGCGTTTGGTGTTGGTCCCTCTGGCCTGGCTGGGCATGGTCGCCTTGGTAGACATGCTCAGGGAAAAAACTCGGCCAGAATCGCATCATGTGGTCCGGATTTTGATCCCGACCGGTTTTTCTGGGTTTTTCAAGTTCAAATTTCAATTTTTGAATTTTGAATGATTTTTAATCAAATTCAAGCGATTTTCATCCAATTTTTTCCGGGAAATCCGGTAACCGACCGTTTTTTTTTTTCTGGCCGACGACCGGGATTTACCCCGGAAACGGGTTTTTGATCCTTGGACAGGCTCGGCTTCATCCCCAAGGGCGACACCATGTTCAAGTTCGTTCTCCTCCTACAGCACTCCGTGCCAACTTCAGGGCTCTCTGGTACGTACGTACTCGAACAAGATGTTGTACCAATTAAGTTCTAATCACCATTGACGCGAGCTTAATCTCCACTGATTTAATATTAGGAGCCGTGTAGCCTGTGCGACTGCGGGAAGGAGTCGGCCGCGGTGCTGTTTCTGGATGTACGTCTCAGCGCGACTGCGCCGTCTTCCCCGTGGCCGGGTGGATGGTGCTCTACGTCAGGATGCTCTTCTGAAAATACCTTGGTCCTCTTCCAAGTTCCAATCACTCGCCTTTTCCCATCCTCGAGAGCTACCGAACTAACCAAATGTGATGTTGGCTGTTGCTTGGTTCACACAGCGTGACACACGCACCAGCGATGGTGATACTAGCAGTAGCTGACAAGATCTCACGCCTAGCGCCACGCGCTCTCCGTGCGTGCGAAACGTACGTGTGCCCCCACAAAGATTCGTCGCTCTCGGAGCCAGATGGGCTTTGGCTCTTTTTGTGTGGTGAGGACAGAAGAGACTCAAGGAGTCAAGGTGAAGGATACTGTTGCTGCAAGAAATACCGTGCAGCACACAAGCACCAAGATAGGGAATATCTGCCAAACATGCAGGCCAGATTTGTGGACTTGTGGTGTCAGACGCTGTGTGTGATATCTTCTTTCCCTCTATGCAAACCAGTAAAAGCTTAGTTAGAGCACGCAAGTATGCAAGAGATTAGTAGCGAATAGACGACAGACCACAGTATGAAATAACTAAAGCAGTGTGCTCTCATTTTCCTATATACTTTTGGAGTGTATAGAGTATATAAATATCAGTGCCTTTTCCCATATGGAACGGAAAGTTAGAAATGCGCATGTTATTGTCAAGACGAAAACGCCTTTTATGTTTATGATGATACAGTGTTAGACATCTCAACGTCTCAACAAACATGCAGTGCGTGCCGCCTATTCGCACGCACTACAAACCTGAAGACTCGGCATTCAAGTGCCGATCCTGTATCTAGCTTGCTTCTGTTGTTCTGTATTCACACAGCGCATGTAATATATATTCATCAATCAACGGAATGCAAGTTACGTTTTGCTGCCATATATGTTTGGCATGGTATCAGAGCAGACTTAAGCTCGATCCCATCTCCACCATGAACCACGACGGCTCGCCGTCCGCAGCTGCAACCATGAGCAGCACTCTGTCTTCCACCTCCTCCTCCTCCCAATCTGACTCCGTTTTTGCCCCATCCACCTTAGCCCTCCAAGTCGGCAACATCAAAGCATTCATTCCATTACTTTTGGATCTTCAGAAACCGAACTACTCCCAATGACGCCACCTCTTCTTGGTGCATCTCGGGAGGTATTCGCTGCGACACCATGTTGACGGTACTGATCCGGGCATCCGGCTCATGACAATCTGGCGTGGACCCAAGAAGATTTCATTGTTCTTCAATGGATCTACACCACCATCTCTGCCGAACTGTTCGAAATGGTTATGCGCCCTCACGCCACCGCTTATGGCACTTCGCGCAGCCTTGAAGGTCTGTTCCGTGACAACCAGCCGGCACGCGCCCTCTACCTTGAGGCAGACTTCCGTGCAACTGTTCAAGGCGATCTCTGCGTTCTGTCATCAACTCAAGTCATTGGCAGACGCCCTCGGTGACATCGACCACCCTGTCTCGGATTAGACCCTTGTCTTGATGCTCACCGTGGCCTCAATGAGAAGTTCTCGTCGAAGCCTCCATGATTCCGCTGCTGCGCCCCTTCCCCACGTTCCTCGAAGCTCGCTCCACTCTCCTGTTGGCGGAACCGAAGCAGGCCACCAATCAAGCAAAATCCCACGGCGCTGCTCTCTACTGGCCGCGCTCCGGCCACCTCTACCAATTCTGGTTCTAGTGCCTGGAGAAGCGGCACTCGCGGCAAAACCAACAGTGGCTGGAACAACTCCACGAAGGGCAAAAGCAAAGGCAAGAAAGACAAGCACGGGTCCTCCATGCCTGCTGGGAATAGCTAGCGCCCGCCCCAGAATCCGTGGACTGGCATGGTCCAGGCCTGCCCATGCCGTGGTCTCATGCTCCATCGCCCGGTGCTCCCTGGCAAGGTGCTTCGTCATATGGTGCTCCGTGGCAGAGCGCCCCCTGGTGCGGCGTGCAGCGTCCCTCCGTCGCTCTGGGTGTGCTTGGTCTGTGTCCACCGTAGGCCTTCACATCTCTCGCGCCGCCACCACTCCATGGACCACCGCAACAGTCCGTGCCTACACTGCAACCTCCGATGTGGGACCAGTCCGCCCTCGTCCATGCCCTCACCAACCTGTCTGTGCAAGGCGGAGGCGATTCCGATTGGGTCTTCGACTACGGCGCGTCTGCCCACATGACTGCTGATCCGGGTACGCTGTCATCTCTTCATTCCGCACATTCTATTCCTCCAATTTTCATTGGCATTGGTTCCACGATTCCGGTTTCTCACCTCGGCCACTGCTCTATCCCTACATCTCTCTCCTTGTTCTTTCCAGCTTCGTAATGTTCTTGTTGCACCTTCTCTTATTAAAAATCTTATATCTGTTTGCCGTTTCACTACTGGTAATCATTGTTCCATCGAGTTTGATCCATTTGGCTTGTCTGTGAAGGATCTTCAAACAAAGGAGGAGATTCTTCGGTGCAATAGCACGGGGGATTTATATCCCTTGTGTTACAACGACACTCCATCCCCTGCGGCGTTCGTCACCTCCATGGTCTCCGTCGAAACTCTAGCATCAGCGTTTAGGACACCCCAATAAATTTACCTTCTCTCATTTGCTTCGCAATTTTTCTATTCCCTGTCATAATAAGACCCATGATTTGGCTCTTTATGAAGCTTGTCAAATGGGCAAACGTGTTCGCCTCCCGTTTTCATCTTCAATAACATGTACTTCCAGTCCTTTCAAGCTCTTACGCTGTGATATTTGGATGTCGCCCGTTCCTAGTGTTTTGGGCTACAAATACTACCTTGTTATTTTAGATGATTTCATGCATTATATTTGGACCTTTCCCATTCGGGACAAATTAGATGTGCAGTCTCTCTTTCTCAACTTCCAGCGCTATGTTGCTACTCATTTCAACCTACCCGTTCAAGACCATTCAGTGTGATAACGGAAAAGAGTTCGACAACCAGCGCAATCGTGATTTCTTTCTCACCCACGGGATCCTCCTTCGATTCTCATGCTTTTACACTTCTCAACAAAACAACAAGGCCGAGCGCGCTCTTCGCACTCTAAATGACATCCTACGCACTCTCTTGTTGCAAGCACACATGCCTCCTCTGTATTGGGCTAAGGCATTACACACCGCAACCTCTCTTCTGAACATTTGGCCAACCAAATCGTTTCAGTTAAGGACCCCTCATGAATCCCTCTTTCATTCCTCTCCAACTTATACACATCTACGTGTTTTCGGTTGTCTCTGTTTCCCTATCCTCACGGCCAGTACTACCCATAAATTGGCTCCACGCTCCATCCCCTGTGTCTTTCTTGGCTATCCTCAGGAGCACAAAGGCTACCGGTGCCTCGACATTACATCCAAGCGGGTTATTATCTCACGCCATGTTGTGTTCGACGAGAACACGTTTCCTTTTGCTGCTCTTGCCTCCATTCCACCTACTTCCGCTGAACCATCCTCCCAGCACATCAATGCTGATATTCTTCCACTGTACTCCCGTTCGTCCATGTCTGGCACCATGTCAAACGGTCCAATGCCTGTTGGCACACCGGGAACAGCAGTGCATGGCCCCTCCACCACCATCCCTTTTGGGCCCTCTCATCTCTCCCCCTTGCACCTCTCGCGGACTCCACCCCTTCTTCTGCTCAACTCCCGGGCAATGCAGTCCCTGTGCCGCGTCCAACAAATGCGCACCGAATGCAAACCAGAGCCATGTCTGGCTTTGGTATCCCTACTCAACGTCTCAACCTCCTGGCCTCTTCTGCTGTTTCTCCTCTGCCATCATCTTCTCATCATGCTCTTTTGGATCCGCATTGGGCCAAAGCCATGCGTGAAGAATATGATGCACCGCTCCAAAACCAAACTTGGAAACTTGTCCCTCGACCACCTCATGCTAATACCATCTCTGGAAAATGGGCTTTTCGTCACAAATTTCATTCCGACGGCTCTCTTGCCCGTTACAAAGCGATATGGATTGTCTGTGGCTACTCCCTGCAACCCGGCATCGATTTCGATGAGACTTTTAGTCTCGTTGTCAAGCCCACCACTATCTGTGTTGTTCTTAGTCTTGCCATTTCATCCTCTTGGCCGATTCATCAATTCGACATAAAGAATGCATTTCTTCACGGTTCTCTACAAAAAACGGTATACTGTCAACAACCTCATGGTTTCGTTGATCCCTCTCGCTCTGCTTTCGTTTATCTCCTTCAAAAAACCCCTTTACGGTCTAAAACAAGCGCCCCGAGCTTGGTTCACTCGCTTTGCCACTTTCATCCATTTAGTCGGCTTCATTTCTTCAAAGTCCAATACTTCCTTGTTCATCTACCATTCTGGTGTCCACACGGCATACCTCTTGCTATACGTTGATGATATAGTTGTAATGGCATCATCCACTGCCTTCCTTCAACACATTATCTCTACTCTTCAGGCCAAATTTTCTATGACCGACCTCGGTTCTCTTCACCACTTTCTCAGCATTTCCGTAACTCGATCCTCCTCTGGGCTATTCTTATCCCAAAAACAATATGCTCTGGATATTTTTAGCCAAAACAGGCATGGCTGATTACCAACCCTGTCGTACTCTGGCCGACACAGGTGCCAAACTTTCTTCCACCGACACTGATGTTTATGATCCCACCTTCTACCGAAGCATCACCGGTGCACTTCAATATTTGACAACTACCCGCCCAAATATTGCTTTCGCCGTTCAGCAAGCATGCTTGTTCATGCATGTTCCCTTGCTTGTTCATGCATGCTCCAAAGGAACACCACTTGTCCTCCGCTACATCCAAGGAACCATTGCCTTCGGTCTGCACATAAATTCCTCCGTGCCTACTTCATTGACAGCATACTCCAATGCGGATTGGGCGGGTTGTCCGAATACTCGTCGATCCACGTCTGGTTATTGCATATTCTTGGGCAACAACCTCATTTCATGGTCATCAAAGCGTCAGCTTACTGTTTCAAGGTCAAGCGCCGAGGCAGAATATCAGATGGTTGCACACACCGTGGCGGAGACATGCTGGTTACGGCAGCTCTTGGACAAGCTCCAGCAGCCGATACAGCTAGCGACCATCGTCTATGTGACAACATGTCCACCATGTACCTCTCCGCCGACCCTGTTCAGCATCGACGGATAAAGCACATAGAGTTTGACATTCACTTCGTATGTGAAAAGGTCACCTTGGGCCAAGTGCGTGTTTTACATGTTCCGACGAGCTCTCAGTTCGCCGATATTTTTACCAAAGGGTTACCTTCGACAGCTTTCAACAAGTTTCGTGCCAGCTTCAGCATCGCCGAGGACCCTGCTGCGACTGCGCGTGGGTGTGTGTGTGTTAGACATCTCAACGTCTCAACACACATGCAGTGTGTGCCGCTCTATTCGCACGCACTACAAGCCTGAAGACTCGGCATTCAAGTGCCGATCCTGATATCTAGCTTGCTTCTGTTGTTCTGTATTCACACAGCGCATGTAATATATATTCATCAATCAATGGAATGCAAGTTACGTTTTGTTGCCATATATGTTTAGCATACAGATTGCAAAACTAATCCAATACTATACGGTGGTCAATTCACGTCCGGTTCTAACCCTGAACAGGACAGGATGTCGTTCTCTCTGGCACGTTTCGGAAACCAGCTGCGCCAGCGCTATTGATCACTAGGAACTCGACAATTGGACCCCACATACGTACAGCATGCATGCCCGTGTTGGTGTGGCTTTCTTTTGCGTGCTCAATCACGCAAGACTAGAGGACTAGATGTGACAGATTATGACATCTATCAACATATCTATCTATCTATTTAGTGGCAAATTTACGATTCCGATCATGAAAATTCAAAATACATAGTATGAAACTTTAATTGTTCAAATATAACAAATTACCAATATTATTTAGATTACAACCGAAATCATAAATATTTTAGAAAAGAATTACAACTTCACACGGCGTTCCTTCGTGCCTTGAAAGTTGTTGATTACATCATCCCTAACTTGTAGGAAAAAAACTCGTGCTGAAAAAATGTAACCAAACAATCATTCAAGTAACATCATCCAAGAAAATAACATGGCATACCTAGAGAGTGGAGTTCTTGCCCACCAGGACTCGTAGATGCCATCGAGGCACAACCGTTGCCCAAACCGCCTTCTGCGTCCGGCCTCCTCCTTACTCGATAAGAGTGAGAGAGAGAGAGAGCACTAGGGTTTGGTTGGCGAGTGGGTTTGAGTAGATCGGTTGTCATGGGTTAATGGGCTGGGAGCCTAGGAAATATCTATATTGGGCTACGGGCTCACATGGGTTGTCACTATACTCATTGAATATGGGTTGAAAACATTCGATGGATGCAAATGTTGAGTATTTAGCCCATGTGTATGCATATATACATAATACACCTATCATATACTTGATTTTTTTTTTTCTGAAAAACATTAGAGATGCAGCTACACCCCATGCACCTACCTAGCTAAATCCGTCATGTATCTACTCCTAATTGGATGCTCCTCCAAAAGCCCCAAAGTTAATCCTAGGAGGATAAAAAGACATAAATCGAAAAAAGAAGGAATTTGTACGTTAATCAAAGAAAAAGAAAATATCTAATCCATCTAACTTGTATGTCTGCTTACAATAACAGCTTAGATTTGCACACGTCATCGGCATTGATCACGTACGCCTGAAGCTTTTTGTTAGTTGTTGTGATAAAGCTCAAACTCTCTTTCCGCAATAAATAAGTAATCCTAGATTTGTTAATATATGTTACACTGTACCGCATGCAAAAAAAAATTACGAGCAAAGAGCTCATTTTCATTACTCAAAATCAGGACAATCATGGATAAGACAACTAACAAGAAAGTTCGGTGTTTGTTTAATTCACGTATACCATTGTTTATCATCACATGCTTGTGTTAGCACACAAATGAGCTGCCGTATTTGCATTACAACGAACACAACAAAGTTGAAAATACTCAAAACCCCTAATGAGTTCCTCAATTGCACCAATAAGCGAGCTGACCTCTGCCGACCTCTAGAGTTCCACAAGTTAACGAACACTTGGGAGTCTGTCTCAATTATTACCTTCGAACGTGAGGCCACAATCAACAGCCAACTTGACACCATCACAGCATGTCGCCCAGTGGCGGATCTGGGCCTCGGGCTGTCGGGGCAATGGCCCGAGGCCCAGCACAAAATTGCTTTTAGTATTATTGCTTGTTGGATTTAATATGGGCTAGGCCCAAACTTTAATTCTAATTAAATCTCGAAAATCCCAAAGGCCCATGTGCATGTGCTAAACCTTTTAGTCCCATATGGAGAGTTAAAGGGAGTTACACCAATTTATAAGGTGGAACGGGAGTCCTCTTGTGGAATTGGAGAGAGCCAATACGCGCTGGCTCGCCGCCTCGCCGAGCCGTGCGCCGCGTGCGCGTGCGCGCGCGCGTGCGCGCGCGCGCGGTGCGCGGTCGCGGGTGCGGTGCGCAGCGTCGCAGCGTTTTCTTTATCTATTCGAAAATCGAACGCACCGACTTCGCAATAATTGCGATCGCTTTCTCGTCTCTTCATTTTTGCAAATTAAAAGAACAAGGCAATCGATTCAAATAATGGCCGCGCGAACGGTTCCGCATTAGTGAGTAATGGCGACCGTTCCGCCTCTTGACTAGGCAAGATGCGCCATCGTTACTAGTGAATAATGGTGACCGTTTACGCCTCTTGACTAGGCGAACGGCCGCCGCATTACTAGTGAGATGGTGGTCGCTGTTTCGTCCGTTGTTATATATAGTCATTATCCGAATGCGAGTCATGTTCTCCAATTCTCTCCACGAAAGACACCACGCTTCTTTGTTGCGTCTCCGCGATCTCCATCCCTGCAAGGCGCGTGTAATGATCGCACCGGAGAGCAGCCTCCGAACCCTCGCCCTGAAGGCTTGCACGAGCAAGGGCGAATAAGGTTTTGGGGAGCGTTCGCGCTGATCGCCGCCGCTTCCTCTCCATTCGACTCTCGCTACGCCTACAACCGCACGACTACTACCGCGACGTCCATCGCACGACTACTTACCACTACGCTATGACAAACGGCGATCTCACAAAGACTCCACCGCCGCTTCTTCCACTCTCGCCGCTCCTTCCACCGGATCCGTATGTCTATTTCATATGTACTTCTTGGTTAGTAATATTACTAGTTGTTACCTTGAACACCGTGATAGATATGCTAGTTTCGCTCGTTCGATATTAGTATGTCTATAGTGTTCTTGCTTACTTGCTTTATGAAAGTGGCTAGAATATTCATCATGTTTTATCTACTATATTTCGATTAAAGTAATTCAAAAATGCTCTTATTCTCAACAATCCAAAACCTTATTGTAATAGGCATTTTTCAACAATCGCTTTGTCTTCCGCGCTTAAGCCCTCTCAATTCGATGGTGCGAATTATAAGAGGTGGCGCACCAAGATGGTGCTTTACAATCGCCATGAACGTTTTCATGTGGCAAAGGCAAGTTCAAGGAACACTTACTCCCGAACAGAGCAAGCGTTCGAGGTCTGCGATAACCTTTTAAAGGTGCCGTGATCAGCGTGCTTGGTGAGAAGTTAGTTGATGCATACATGGTGATTACAAATGGGAAAGATATGTGGGATGCACTCGAGGCCAAGTTTGGGGTTTCTGATGCAGTAAAGAATCAGATCTCATGGAGCAATACCATGACTATAGAATGGTTGATGGCGGCTTCAGTAGTTGAGCAGCTCATGAGATACAATCCATGGCCAAAGAACTTGAGCATTTCAAGTGTGTTACCGGACAAGTTTGTCGCGGAGGCATTATTGCCAAGCTTCCTCCTTCGTGGAGGAATTTTGCTACTTCTTCGAAACACAAGAGACAAGAGTTTTGCTGAAAATCTCATTGGGTCTCTTGATGTTGAAGAAAAGGCAAGGGCAAAAGATACACACACTAGAGGAAATGAGGGACATTCTAGTGCCAATGTGGTGCGAAAAGAATGGCCAAGCTCAAAAGTTCAAAGGAAAAACAAGACTGCACAAACAACAAGCTTTAAAAGAAGAAGAAGAACACAAAGGGTGGTCTTTGCTTTGTGTGTGGCGAATCTGGTCATTGGGCCAAGGATTGCAATCAACGCAAGGGTGTGAAGAATCGCAAGGGCAGAATTCCAAGTCGCCAATGTTGTTGTTGGTACTCATCGAGACGGAACTTGTGGTATGGTAATTTACCTCTTTTTTTCCGTATGTCAATCTACCGATTGGTGGATAGACACCGGTGCTAATATACATGTGTGTGCCGATATTTCATTGTTTTCTTCTTACCGTGTCACTCGGGATTCACCGTTCTAATGGGGAACGGGTCACATGCCATCGCTCATGGTGTTGGCACGGCCGATCCAAGTTTACTGGAAAGATTGTGCAATCAAGAACGTGCATCATGTGCCATCCATCAATAAGAATCTCGTGAGCGGATCTCTTCGTGTAGAGATGGCTTTAGATCGTATTTGAGTCCAATAAATTTGTAATGTCCAAATGTGGACAATTTGTTGGTAAAGGCTATGTGCGGAGGCTTGTTCCGCCTATCTCTTCAGATTTGTGTAATAATGTTGTGAATCATATTTTCGTGGTAATGAGACTACTATTTGGCACTCACGACTTTGTCACATAAATTTTGGTTGCATGACGCGTTAGCCGCTTAGAGTTAATCCCGAAATTCACCCTTGCCAAAGGTTCTAAATGTCAAGTTTGTGTGCAATCAAAGCACCTCGTAAGCCTCACAAGGTCGCGGAGATAAGAAACTTGGCACCATTAGAACTCATACATTCAGATCTGTGTGAGATGAATGGTGTGTTGACAAAAGGTGGTAAGAGATATTTCATGACTTTGATTGATGATTCCACTAGGTTCTGCTATGTCTATCTTTTAAAACTAAAGATGAAGCTTTTCACTACTTTAAAATCTATAAGGCGTGTGTGAGAACCAACTTGAAAAGAAAATCAAAAGGGTTAGGTCCGATCGTGGCGCGAGTACTTTTCTAATGAGTTCAATTTATTCTGTGAGGAACATGGTATAATCCATGAGAGGACGCTCCTATTCACCCTACCAAATGGGATTGCGAAAGAAAGAACCGTACTCTAAGCGATTTGGTTAACGCCATGCTAGACACATCGGGTCTTTCCAAGGCATGGTGGGGAGGCTATATTGACTTCATGTCATGTCCTAAATAGGGTTCCCACAAAGAATAAAGAGATAACTCCATTTGAACAATGGGAGAAGAAAAGACTATCACTTTCATACTTGCGCACTTGGGGTTGTTTGGCGAAAGTCAACGTGCCAATTTCCAAAAGCGTAAGCTTGGACCAAAAACCGTGGATTGCGTCTTTTAGGCTATGCTCATCATAGCGTTGGATATAGATTTTTAGTGGTGAAATCTGAGTACCGACGTGCATGTCGGTACAATTATGGAGTCCAGAGATGCTACTTTCTTTGAGGATATTTTTCCGATGAAAGATATGCCTAGTTTATCGAGTCGAGCCCGATACAACTCCCGAACTCGCCATTCCAATGGAATATTTTGAGCAAACCCTGATCAAATTCCGAGGAGGAAGACAATGAAACTCGAGGAAGAGTAAAAGACAAAGGACTGCAAAGTCTTTTGGTTCGATTTCATTGTGTACCTTGTGGATGATACTCAAGTACCATTTGAAGCATATGCTTCTCCGGATGCGAATCTGGAAGGAAGCAATCCAGTGAAATGGATTCCATTATCTCTAATGGAACTTGGGAGATCACCGAGCGTCCTTATGGTTGTAAACCTGTAGGATGTAAGTGGGTGTTCAAAAAGAAGCTTAGGCCTGATGGTACTATCGAGAAGTATAAGGCACGGCTTGTGGCCAAGGGTTATACCCAAAGGAAGGCGAAGATTTCTTTGATACTTATTCACTGTGGCTAGATTGACCACTATTCGAGTACTACTATCTCTCGTTGCCTCACACGGTCTTCTCATTCATCGATGGATGTTAAGACGGCTTTTCTAAATGGAGAGTTGGACGAGGAAATTTACATGGAATGACCGGATGGATTTGTAGTAAATGGTCAAGAAGGAAAGGTGTGCAAGTTGTTGAAATCTTTGTATGGTCTTAAACAAGCACCTAGCGGTGGCATGAAAATTCGACAGACCTTAACATCTGCAGCTTTATTGTAAATGAAGTCGGCAGATGTGTGTATTATCGCCATGGTGGGGCGAGGAGTCATTCTATGTCCGTATGTTGATGACATATCGATCTTTGGGACCAACCTTAATGTGATTAAGGAGGTCAAGGATTTCTTGTCTCAAATTTTGAGATGAAAGATCCGGGAGTAGCCGATGTTATCTTGAACATCAAGTCGTTGAGAGTGATGATGGTGGGATTACATTGTTGCAATCTCATTATGTGGAAAAGGTTCTGAGTCGTTTTGGTTATAGCGATCGCAAACCTTCTCCAACACCTTATGATCCTAGCGTGTTGCTTAGGAAGAATCGGAGAATAGCCGAGACCAATTGAGATATTCTCGATAATTGGTTCACTTATGTATTTAGCTAAGCGGTACAGGCTCGACATCTCGTTTGCTGTGAGCAAACTAAGCCGGTTTGTTTCTAATCCGGAGATGATCATTGGCATGCTCTTGAGAGGGTAATGCGCTATCTAAAGGGTAATATGAGTTATGGCATTCACTATACCGGCACCCTAGGTACTAGAGGGTTATAGTGATTCAAACCGATATCCGATGTCGATGAGATTAAGGCCACAAGTGGATATGTCTTCACACTTGGAGGTGGCGCTGTTTCATGGAAGTCTTGCAAGCGGACCATCTTAACGAGGTCAACAATGGAAGCGTAACTCACAAGATTAGATATCGCCATCGTTGAAGCCGAATGGCTTCGTGAGTCTTGATGGACTGCGGTGGTTGATAAACCGCAGGCTATTCGATGAATCGTGACAATCGGTCGTGATCGCCAAGGTGAACAGCTTCTAAGGATAATATGAAATCATCAAGACATGTGAAGAGAAGATCAAGTCCAGCCAGAAAATGAGAAACTCCGAGTAATAGCTTTGGATTATATCCAAACAACTAAGAATCGCGATCCCTTCACAAAGGGTTTATCACGAATGTGATAGACAATGCATCAAGGAGATGGGTTTGAGACCCACGTGAGTTATACCATAGTGGTAACCCATCCTATATGATCGGAGATCCCGTGAAGTAGGATTAGCGAAACAAGCTTTTGGTTAATCGGGAGGAGAGTACCTTTATAGACCCACTCCATTGGAGATGCAATTCTCTCCTAAATCATATGGTAGGTTGATTTTATCTTAATGTGTTCTGTGGCTTATTTAAGCAAAGATGTTTGCCCTCAGAGCGCCTTGAAAGAACACACCTATATGAGCCCGATCGCTAGTCACAGTCTATGAGATAGGTAATCTCTAGGAAGCTCATGAATAGGCCAGAGTATGACTTATATGCTCCAACCATGGGGATGCTGACACCTAGTATCGCTTAAGGACTTAAGTGAAACTTATTCACACAAAACCGCCAATTCAAGGCTTAGTCCATTGTGCGATTGTGGATAAGTGTAGCTTCATTCTAGATGGATGTTCAACCTAACCTGCCTCCATCAAACACCGATATATTAAAACAATACTGTGGATCAAGGAATTTGACATGTGCCCTTGGGATCCGTGGGGATTGTTGATTTAATATGGGCTAGGCCCAAACTTTAATTCTAATTAAATCTCGAAAATCCCAAAGGCCCATGTGCATGTGCTAAACCTTTTAGTCCCATATGGAGAGTTAAAGGAGTTACACCAATTTATAAGGTGGAACGTGGGAGTCCTCTTGTGGAATTGAGAGAGCCAATACACGCGCTGCTCGCCGCCTCGCCGAGCCGAGCCGTGTTAGCCGAGCCGAGCCGAGCCGTGCCGCGCCGTGCCGTGCGTGCGGTGCGCGGTGCGGTGCGCGGTGCGCGTGCGTGTGCGTGTGCGTGCAGCGCAGCGCGCGCAGACAGCAGCGTGTCGTGCGTCGCGTTTTCTTTATCTATTCAAAATCGAACGCACCGACTCGCAATAAACGGTAGCAATAATTGCGATCGCTTCGGTCTCTTCATTTTTGCAAATTAAAAGAACAAAGGTAATCGATTCAAATAATGGTAGGCATGAATTGCTGTTACTAGTGAGTAATGGCGACCGCTTCGCCTCTTGACTAGGCAATGAATTCGCCGCCATTACTAGTGAATAATGGTGACCGCTTTCGCCTCTTGACTAGGCAAGAATTACCGCCGTTACTAGTGAGATGGTGGTCGTTTCGTCCGTTGTTATATATAGTCATTATCCGGAATGCAGTCATGTTCTCCAATTCTCTCCACGAAAGACACCACGCTTCTTTGTTCTTTGTCTCGGCGATCTCCATCCCGCAAGGCGCGCGTGATCGATCGCGCCGGAGAGCGAGGCCTCCGAACCTCGTCCTGAAGGCTTGCACGAGCAAGGGCGAATAAGGTTTTGGGAGCGTTAGCGCGGCGCTTCACGCTTCCTCTCCATTCGACTCTCACTCGCCTACAACCGCACGACTACTACCGCGACGTCCATCGCACGACTACTTACCACTACGCTATGACAAACGATTTCATCTCACAAAGACTCACCGCCGCTTCTTCCACTCTGCTGCTCCTTCCACCGATCCGGGTATGTCTATTTCATATGTACTTCTTGGTTAGTAATATTACTAGTTGTTACCTTGAACACCGTGATAGATATGCTAGTTTCGTCATCGGATATTAGTATGTCTATAGTGTTCTTGCTTACTTGCTTTATGAAAGTGGCTAGAATATTCATCATGTTTTATCTACTATATTTCGGATTAAAGTAATTCAAAATGCTCTTATTCTCAACATCGCTTCTTGTCTACAGAATTTATTCTCTCATGCGCTTTCTCTGGTGGCCCGAGGCCCAAGAAGAAGTCGCTACGCCCTAATGTCGCCGCTCACCGTCAATACATCGACAACATGCTCGAAGCCGCATGAAACGCCCAGGCTATCGCGAACCACAACTCTTGTCGCACCTTTACATTGTCCAAGTGAAAAGCACCACCAACATTGATCTTACTAGAAATTTTGGCATTTCGGTTCTTGATTTTTTCAAAACTAGCCCACTTCACCATAATTTGCAGATCTAGCCTCACAAGACACACGCCTGGGCCCCGCGCGCAGGGACCCCGGTGCCGGTGGGAGCAGGTGACCTACCCCATATGGGGGCGTGGCATGTGTGGGCACTGTATCATTTTCCAAGGAAAATCCACTAAAATATATATTTTTTGTAGGAATTTTTTAGATGTAGCAAATGAGCTCCAAAAATTATAAATTTTTTTGTGAAGCCTACAGACACAATGTACTTACTTGCATAATTTTTCCATAATTTTATCTGTTCTCAATTTGTCCATAAAATTCTTACAAATAGTATACTTAAATGAATTTTAGAGGAAAATTCAGAATGGATAAATTATGGAAAAGTTATAAAAATAAGTACACTACGTCCGGAAGCTCCACAAAAAATTTCATAATTTTTGGAGCTCATTTGCCACATCTAAAAAGTTCTACAAAAATATGCTTCAATGTAGTGTCGTACGTGATAAAAGTCCAATTCGGTTTATGCAAATTGTGTCCGCAGCGGCAACACGTAGGATGAATCTTGGAGCAACGTAGTGTCACATCGTCGATCAAAGCCATCTCTTCTGGTCTTGTCAGTGCGCAAAGCTGCCTCGTTGGATCACGCCGCGTGCAAAGCTACACTCGGTGTGGGGCGCAGTAGGGACTTGCCCCTATGCCAAGCGCGGCAGGTGACCTGCACCCTGTGGGGGGTGTGGCAGGAGGATGGCTGTAGCGCACGAGTTCATCCCTGCCGATTCCAGCGTGATTTGTCTTCGCGCGTCGTTTTCGTGCAACGCGTCATTTTCGCTTGTCGTTTTCTCCCGTGCTCGGCTATTTAAACACGCGGCCACACACTCATTCTTCACAAGCCTCAGCTCTCACTTGTGAAAATTTCCCACTCGCTCGCTCGTTCCTCTCAGGCATCTCCCCCTCTTTGTGAGGTGCATCCCTCTGTCCGAGCAGGAGAATTAGTACTTAATCGTTTTATTAGTCTTTTGTTGGCACTATTTGCCGAAGTTGTTACTAATGTGATGCATGTTTGAATTTGCAGTCTTCCGTGTCTGAGGTTAAGAGACAGTAACGGCGTAACGGTAAGTTCATTTTAGCAACATATGTATGGTTTTTGTGTTGTGTTTTTTGAAGTATTGTGTTATTTTCGTCAGAAATAGAGACACTGTACGTGTTCCATGGTGCGGAGGTCGTGCGTGGCGGTCCAGACGGAATTGATATGTAAACATTCCTAACCTGACACATGTGAATTTGCTCGAGCTACAACGGTGCATTCGGCGGTTGTTCGATAGGCACGTCACTAGAAACAAGATAATAATATAGACAATCACCGCTACCATGGTCCCACCACACGCGGATGTTGTGGGTTCCGCGAAGGTGACCAAGAAGCCATGTGAGCACACTACTTGGAGATCGTTAGCAATCCTCACGCTCCGATCTATCGACGACCTATGGTGTATCAGTGTATGTCTATTTTGTTTATCCTACTCAGTTCTCTAGGGGGCCGCCATCGAAAGGGGCAGTGACGCTCTTATCCCCCTCATCGGTTCGTTGACAACGAAAGAGGTCCCGGAAGCACCGGACGTCGCTAGGCAGGATGCTCCAGTAGATGGAGATTCTGGTAGTTTTCAACCGAATGAAGGTGTGGATAAATGGAGGGGTGCTCATGTTGACTGTCACGGGATTATTGATGGCATGTCTAAGGGCACTACCACCAAAGATGAGGAGGACTTTGACTTGTAATCCAAATGAGGACGGGCGATGATGAGTGTGGGGTCATCGATGGCATTGTTTCCACCGACACGGATTATGTTCCAAGTCGGTTGGATTGGCGTTTACCTCTTCCTTTGTTCGCCATAGGACCACGAGTCTTCGTGGGCCTTCGATGTGGACACCACGCTTGGGGGCAACATTTCCCACACAAGACTACCGCTAAGTAAGCTATCGCTAGGTCGCGGTGAATATCACTCAAACTTACCGAGTTTACAGTGAGTTTCAACGTTGTTTAGTGTATCTTCAACTATCTACAATAAGTCGTGCTAACCATTATCTGTCTTCCATTATCTGCAGGTCTAACCTTAACACGTACATAGTTAAGTGCATGGTTAGCTCTTGCTCGGGCAAAGTTCATGCCCAGAGATTCCACGGGTAGGAACGGACTTCGCATCACGATGCGTGATGCATCACACATGTGAGCTTGAGGAGCCGTTGCAAATGCATAGGAATGTGACCTCGGGCAACATCACGACCGTCATAAGCCATGTAGTTGTCACTGATGTAACTGTTTTGCCGAAGGTTCTGATGGCTGATGTAACAAATATAGCAGAGTATGTCGTTAGCTACAGTAAGGTCTAGCAAGCAAAGCGGAAGGTGCTCGAAGAGTTATACGGTACCTACGAGGAGGCGTACGACCTAGTCTCCAGAATGTTGAAGCAAATTACGGATACTAATCCAGGGACATGCATCAATAGGATGGAGAGGCCCTACCCGTCCAACATCCCACATTCCCTAATCCTTGATCGAGTCTTCTGGGCATTTGACTTGACAGTTTAGGGCTTCTACCACTACCGTCCCGTCCTAACTATGGACAGTACATTCCTTTGCAGAAAGTATAAGGACACCATTTCACCGCCATTACGATGGCAACGACTCGCTTGTTCTCGAGCTGCCTTCGCAGCTTGTGGAGAATGAGAACATCGACCACGGTCGTGGTTCCTAGCCAACATAAAGCAACATGTGTAAGGATCGGCCAATGTGTGCATCATCACCGATCGTCATGTTGGGTTGTCGTCCGAAGCCGCACACCATGCAAGCAAGGTGCAAGCTCTTGTTCAATGGAATGACATGCACACACGCTGGTGTATGCGGCATCTAGCCGCCAACTTCCACACGCTTTGAGCAAGGACCTCATGAAGAAGTTCAAGAAGCTCGCTGCGTAACCGAAGCGCAAGTTCGACATCGTGTGGCGGAGCTTGAGATCGAAATCGAGTGTGCAGTGTGCAAGTGGAGGTTCTGAGGCAGGCGCACCACAAAGCGAGTTCGCTGAGTGGAATGAGCGTGCATGCCTCGGGCTATGAGAAATGATCCCTTCTTTACGACACCTATGGTGCTCAATAGCATCATGACAACCAACATGTCCGAGGTCTACAATGGTGTGTTAAAAGGGGTCCGTGCCCTGCCCATCATCGTCGTTGTCGATGAGACTTAGAACTGCACGGTCGGTTACTTCCTCAATCGGGAAATGATGGCCAAGTAGCATTTGGACGAAGGGAAGTAGTACTCGGAGGTTGCCCTTGCCTACATGGAGAAGAAGATTACCAAGGCCCGATCCCATGTAGCTCACACAATGAATGCGTGAGGAGGAAGTTCGAGATCCGCCTGCGGGACAAGTACGTTCGTGGCCACATGAGAGGTGATCGGGAGCATGTTTGCACCATAGGCGATGTGGTAGTTTGCACCTGCAACAAGCCTCAACTCCTGTACAAGCCTTGCTCTCACGTATATGTTACGTGTACTGTATTTCACCAATATTGTAGCATGTACATGTCGGAGTACTACGACATACGTCACCTATATGATACTTGGAACGGGGAGTTCAACTCCTACGACGTGGAAGGCCACTACAGGGACCTATAGTTGGGAGCAGTGAAGTGGTCACCGATGAAGCACTGCGGCATCCAGGCCGTGGGAGGCGCCAGTCAAGGCGCATCCGCAACAACATGGATGCGAGCCAACGTGGAGACCGGCCAAGACCAATGAGATGTAGGCAATGCAAGACTCCTGGACACTCATTCAGGAACTGCCCCGAACAGACCTTCTTCCTCCGGCTACACTTAGCTGCGCAAGGGCCCTAACCTGATGTATCTGTAAGCTATCTGGTGTATTATGCTACGTTGTACTCCGGTGTGCTCAATTTAAAAATTTTGTACTATTAAGTCATGTGTTGTATTTATTGCATGTATAAGCACCTTTGCTGAACTTTTCAGTTGGACCTCTGCAGGGCTATTTAGCTCGATGTGACCACAGAAGCGCTGCACCTCCGCAGAGCTTTTCAGGTCGATGTGACCACACAAGCACTACATCTTCGCAGAGCTTTTAGCTCGATGTGACCTCACAAGCACTGCACCTCTATAGAGCTTTTTAGATCGATTTGACCACACAAGCACTGCATTGCCATTTTTGTTTTTTGTGATCACACAAGCACTGCATCGCGACGAGACGCACCGCGATGAGACGTAAAGGAGAGAAAAAAATGAAAAATAGAAGAAGACAAAAAACTTTCGGCGAGCACACATGCATAAGCACTTTAGCAAAATTGTAACAGTAGTGCAACACTTTCTCAGGAGAATCCGTTGAAGCATATTTTCTGTAGGAATTTTTAGATGTGGCAAATAAGCTCCAAAATTATGAATTTTTTTGAGCCTCCAGACATAGTGTACTTATTTGTATAATTTTTCCATAATTTTGTCCATTCTAAATTTTCCTCTAAAATTCATTTAAGTATACTATTTGTAAGAATTTTATTGACAAATCGAGAATGGATAAAATTATGAAAAAATTACGCAAGTAAGTACACTGTATCTAGAGGCTTAAAAAAATCATAATTTTTTAAACTCATTTGTTACATCTAAAAATTCCTACAAAAATATGTTTTAGTGAATTTTCCCAGAAATGCTATAGTGTTGCTACAGGTTCGCACTACCGCGCCCCCATACGAGGCAGTCACTTGCCCTACCAAATACAGGTAGGTCCTTGCCACACTCGCATATTTTTCAATTTAGCCTTTTTCAGAAACGCACATTTATACCTTCTGCTAGTCTTATTTTCGCTTTTGGACCCAGAGGCCCCAGTGACTCACTAACGCCGAAGCTAACACGCTGGCCACTGTGAGTCATGGCGCTGAGGTCCCAACCCCAGCCCGGTGCCGCCCGGTGGCTGAGGCTCAGATCTCAGCCATGACTCACGGCGCCGAGCAGAGAGCTTCGGCGCCGTGAGTCACGCCACCACCCTCCGGGTCCAAAACCGAAATAAGACTAGCAAGGGTATAAATGTGCGCTTACAAAAAGGGCTAAATTGAAAAATTCGCCACACCCGGGCAAAAATCGAGGTCGAGGGGGCTAGATCTGCAAATTATGATGGAAGAAGGCTAGTTTTGAAAAAAAAATAGATCAGGGGGCCAAAAATGCCAAAATTTCATCTTAATAATGTTCTGCGGAGGGGGTTGCCATCTGCCGAGAAGTACTTAGTTTGTTTGCATAGAAGTCACTACACGAACTAGTTCTATAGATGTCACTGCACGAACTAGTTCTGTAACAACATCTTTTGCCCAGTTAATTGATTGGATCAAATTTCTCATCAGTTCACCATTCATTCTTGCATTCCTTGCATACCATACAGCATACATACCACATAAGACGCACCGTTTGAAGACGGCAAAGGTTCTCATCGAGTAAATCAGTTGCCAGGTGTCTATACAAATTTTGTAATCAAAATTAGAAAGTTAAAACTACAAATTTTATAAATGTAAAACATTTATAATTTGGAATGAATTTCAAAACTAAAATTTTAATATCCAAATTTATATAAGCTTCGAATTATATTTACAAAACGTATTGTTGAAACATGTAGCTCGTGCAGATGCAAGTGAATATCAATTTTTGTAGGATGACCAATTGACCATATCCCTAATTGCTTAGAAAGGATGATGCGGTGATAGACCAACCCATTCTATTCCTCAAATCAAATAAATGAGTTAGGTTCAGAGTTAAAATTTAATAGTTCATTCACCGTTCGTTTTCTCAAACCAAACCCCCATTATTTCATGGGGTCATTCTAAACATTTGACAATCCGTATGCTCTAACTATTGCATTTAAAAAAAAAAGATTAATTGCATCCAATTTTGTTAAAGATATCCACCCTACACATTTGTCTAGGTGCATTGACTTCGTGACCCATAATCACACATTGTGCACTCACAAAAGAAGAATGAAAACCATCTGAGAAGGAAAAACAGAACAAAGAGGCATAAAAACACCACAAAAAAGGGGGGAAAAGACCCTATTCCCCCCAAGGAGTCCAACTCCGACCCCACGCTTCGCCCGCCGACCCTCTCTCCATCCGTAAGCATCGCCGTCGCCGGCGAGCGCCATGCGGCCTTTCTCCCGCATACTCTCCGCGGGCCACCTCCTCCGCGGCTCCTGCTTCGACCGCTCCCCGGCCGCCGCTGCCGCTGCCGCCGCCGCCTCCGTATTCCGGCGGCTCGACGGAGCCAGTGGGCCTGCCTTGCCGAAGCCTCCCCCTAGTCCTCTCCTCGGAGGCTTGGGACCATATTTTAGGGTTTTCCCCGGAAAATCCGCCCCCTTTGGCCTCCTCAATTGCTTCCTGCCGGACTGCACCTACCCACCGCACGGCGCGCGGCCTCCTCGCGACGTGGTAACACGCTCTTACCGCATTTCTGTTGGTTTCGATTCGAGGATGCTTAGAGGCAGTAGTGGATGTTAGTGATTTGTTTTTTTACTATATATTGTTTTGGTGAAACAAGTGAGAATTCCCTAGTAAAACAGTCCGCAATAGTACAAGTGATCAGTTAATAGTTTTACTGATAAAAACATGAAAAAGAAAGCATAGGTGATGGCATTAGTGGGAGAGTGGGAGCTGTTGATTGGGCTTCAGTTTTGTTGTCTAGTGGTTGCAAATAGGTAAATTTAGTAAAAACTTCAGTATATCCTTTAAAAAAACAATATAAAGTTGTCATTATTGAGATGCTTGCGTTAAAATTGGCAACATGCTACAAAGCACAAAACGAACTACAAACGTGGTGCAGATGGTAGTATTGTCTCTTTTTTCTTCTTATTCTGATTCTATGAAGTAAATGTTGTTGTATTTACACTGCACTTTTTAGTTCCATCTGAAAATATGGTTATTCAATTATGTCATTGTGGCTGGTTCATGACCTCAGTGATTAAAACCAAAACATAACTAAAAGCTTGCTGCTTTTGTTCTGTTATTTTTCTTAATAAAAGGAAGTATTTGTCTGTCAAATTCTGGTTTTGTGATTCTTGCTATGTTTGCAGAGAGGGCATGCATTCTCCACATCTGCCAATGCTGTGGCAGTTGGGAAGTCGGCTGATGACAAGGTGCAGAAAGATGTCCCGAAAAAGGATGTCGATGATCAGATAGCAGATACACAGATCCTTCAAACCTTGGAAAGTACTTACTGTTGAACGATAGTCCGGATTTCGCTTCAGGCTTGTGTTGTCGTTGGGCCTCTTAGTTGGCGCAAAGGTAAATGCTACTCGTTTGAAAATGGTTACCTATCCTATAAGAGTATCTCTGTCGCTAAGAAAGATCATACAGTCCACTTTTATTAGCCAAGCCTTTTGTTTTCTATTGTAGTCATTAATGAATACCGAACTACAACATCTTGGCAATCCTATTTGGGCTGCCACTTTTCTCATAAAAGCTACCTTTGACCATCATGCCGTAGGCTCAAGATCAATAGTCTCCTTCGCTTGGTTGGAATGCAGTGTATTTGCATTACACATACTGCAGTGACATTTCCTTTTCTTTATAGAAAGGACCCTTTTGACCTATTCTGACGCCATGTGATAAAATTTAGGTACAGCCTATTTGTTGGATGTGTATTTTCAAAATAAATTTGCCAATTTCTGTTTGTTTGTTTGTTCTTCAACAGGACCACAACTAGTCAACTATTATCATTGTGAAATTAAAGATATAAGACATGATGAACTTAGAAGATGAAAGTTACTACATTTCAACTTTGTTACCTGACCTTTTTTTTTAAAAAATAATGAACACCAGGTTATAAATGTTCAAGTGCCTTTCTTGTTTAAGCTTGCTGTCGATTGGCTTGCAGCCCTTGGCGGCGCTCAAGCCTCACTGGCATCATTCACAGATGCTAATGCCACCCTGTTGGCTCTCTTTGCTAGCCCAGCAGCTGTCCTGATTGGATATGGTATTGCACGATCAGGTGTATCAGCCTGTACAGGTAAATACTATTTTGTTACAAAAAATTCTTATTGACATTTCTTTTTTGCCTGAAAATATGTTGAAAGTTGAAACTCCTTTGGTGAGCATGGAAATATGCATTTTCTGCACCCCTGTTGAAATGTATACAACTATGATTTATTTATTATGGTAAATTCTCTGTTGCCAGAACTACGAAATGCTGTATTTTCTAAAGTGACCCTGAGAGCCATCCGCTCAGTCTCCAAAGCGGTAAATGTTGAACTTTTTCATTTCCATGTTAGCACTTTTAGTGATGTTTTTCGATCATTTTCTATTATTTGAAACCATCCAGATGTTCTAACACATTATGAATATTTGTTTGAATAAAGTATCTTATTTTCTTTCTATGCAATGCTTTAGTTCTCCTATATATCTTTATATTCATGAAAAAAAGAACAGTTACTATAAGTGGCATCTTGACATTTGCATCCACTTCCAGTTGTTGGTTGACTGGTGCCATGCTACTGTTTTGATGTTGATCTGCAGACACGTCAAATATTCTGTTCAATGGAGATGTTTTTGAAGATTATACATATGACTATATGGGTTCTTCCATCTGTAAAAATCTGGATGGAATCATCAATCATCATTCTTTGATATATCTTGCACCATTAGATAATTCTGATTGTATGGTATTATTGATGCTGCGGATTTTACTTAAATGATTAAATTTGTGGATTACCTTAATTTGTGAACTTTTGATATTGCAGGTATTTTCTCACTTGCATGAGCTTGATCTTCGTTATCATCTAAGGTACTTATAGAAAATGTTCAAATTCATGCCATCATGCTTGTTTTCTCAGTTTAATTGAATGATTACATTATTCATTGTGCTGATGTACAATACATCATGTGGCAAAAACATCACAAATAACGTAGATGGTTAAACAAATAACTGAATGAATTAGATAACTTGACTGCTTTGACCACTGGTATATAATTGACACAATGTATGGGTAAATGCTGGGAACTCTAGTCTAGGACTGCACCATTTTGAGAATTATCGGCTCACTGTGCTACTGGTGAGTGAGGGAGTAGTTTGCATTCTATAAATCAATGTGGAAATAAGTTATAAGAAATCAACAATAATTGTTATTATATGCTTGGTGAGTTTTGGTACTAATGAGATGGTAATTATTTGAATCTTAAGTTTCCTTACCTGTTTCTGTGTTTCCAGCCGGCAAACTGGTTCTCTAAATCGCATAATTGATCGAGGCAGCCGTGCAATAAATTACATTCTTACAGTGATGGTGTTCAATGTTGTTCCCACGATATTAGAGGTATTCACAAATTGTTGTCTCTTGACTGTTACAGTTCATCAGTCGTGCATATTACCTGTGATTGCTTGCTTTTGGTAGTTTATGTCTCTTATTCTTTGGGCTTTTGTGTCAGCTCACATCTGCCTTCTGTTTTTGCTTCTCATTTACAGATTGGTATGGTGTCAAGTATACTTGCTTACAAGTTTGGTTCCACTTTTGCTTGGATTACTTCAGTTTCAGTTGCTACTTATATTGCTTTCACTTTGGCTGTCACACAGGTGCAAACACTGTGCTCTGTCATCATACATATAGTATCTTAGGATCTTCTATCACAAACGTTCAGTTTATCTTTTGAATGATGTCTATCCGATCATGTATCACTATTATTCATCATCGCTGTCTGTTTTTATAACTATTATTATGACAGTGGCGGACTAAGTTCAGGACATCCATGAATAAAGCTGAGAATGCTTCTAGTACAGTGGCAGTTGACTCCCTTCTGAATTATGAGGTCATCCCATGGTTGTCAATTGCTCCGGTGTCTGGTCCATTTTCTTACCCTTACTGTAATCATAGCAACTTCTAACCAATCTTCCTTTGATTGTGTACAGACTGTCAAGTACTTCAACAATGAAAATTTTGAAGTTGAGAAGTATGACAAATATTTAAAGAGTGAGTACATATATGGGTGAAATTTCATCGTAGAGTAGAAATGCACATCTATATGTTCATTTGTTCACCTATTTGACCCACGGTGTTAAATTTATGTTCATCTTTCTAAAAACTACAAACCCTTCAAATTAGGGTCTAATACTGATGGGAGAATTGTGATGCCTATCTTTTTCATCTGGATATGTTGAAATCTGTTCTCCAAAAGAAAAAAAAGGATTAATACTGCATTCTGGAAATAATCTTTTCAATCTCAAGAAAAGTTTGGGAATTGTACAGGTTGTTTAGAACGTGCTTAAACAGGACATCAAGTTATGTTTCATAGATTTGATGAATCCCAACTGACAAGTAACATTGGCATACATCATAAGTTGATATTGTTAGATAAATGATAAAGCTGATCTATTAACTACTTTTTTACAATGTGCTCAGAATACGAGGATGCTGCACTGAAAACTCAAAGTAGCCTTGCCTACCTGAATTTTGGTCAAAATGTTATATTTAGCTCGGCTTTATCCACAGCAATGGTTTTGAGCTCATATGGTGTAATGAGTGGTGCTCTGACTGTAGGTGATTTGGTAATTCTTTATGTTATCCATTTGTGTCTTATATCGTGTGTTGTTTCATTTCTTTACCCACTTTGACATATTTGGCTAGTAACACATCCATGTCAAGAACTCAAAATAGGAAGATATGAATGGTGGTAAATGTGATGAATAGCGCTTGTATTGATATGAGGCCAATGGGCCAGTATATATACACAAGGTACAGGTGGTCAATATGCAAAGAACCCCTCATAACAATGGGAATAACAACTATACATATATCTCTAACACCCCCTCAAACTCATGGTGGATCAACAACACCGAGTTTGGAGAGGTAGAAGTGGCTGTCTTGTCGTAGTCCGGGCCTTCGTGAAGAAATCCGCTATCCAAGCTCAGGCACATATCAAGAGTAATCACCGATCATGCACACAAGTCCTCGTGAAAGAAGCATCAACACCAATATGCTTGGTGAGCTCATGCTTCACAGATCACGAGCAATCCGATAGCACTGCATTGCTCGACAAGAGAGGGTTGGTGTAGTGACAAACACCAAAATCCTCAAGTAACCACCGTAGCTGGCAATCTCCGCCGTCAGAGAGCCATAGCTCGCAACTCACCTCTGCTCGAACGGGACACTGCGACTGCTTTCTTCGCCTTCCGGCAATAAGAGAACCACCAAGAAAAACACAAGAAGCGAGAGATAGACCGCGATCGAGGATCGCCCCCAAGTAGCATCCGAATAAGCTGAAGTCAGAACGCAGCCGGAACGTGGAAAGAAGAGACGGCGAGATAGTCCCGCCAAGGTATCGCGAGAACTCGAAGAAGGTGGTCAGAGTGGACCTGAGTGGAGCCAAACAAATCGACTCGGAATATGAACCGGATAAGTAATATCCTGACGAGTAACAAAGAAGGTAGACAAGACTCCCAACAAGATGACGATAGCGAGCCTGATCGAAAGAGGCTCGCCATCGAGAGTCTGAGGTGAACATTGAGCTCCATGGAGTCTCAACAAGATACTGATCACGAGAGAGAGCGCGATCAAGAAGATCTCGAATATATTTCTCTTGGGACATAAAGAAACCATCCAAGTGAAGTAACTTCAATCCCAAGGAAATACCAAGAGGACCAAGATCCACATAAGGAACCGCTCACTAAGACGAGCCTTAACAAAGGCAATGTACTGAATCATCTCCGTAATGATCATATCATCAACATACGTGAGAAGAAGAGTCCACCACGAGACGAAGTGTGGACAAAAGCGCAGATCATGATCACTAGTCAAAACCAAAGAAGCGTGACCACAGAGGAGAAGCGCCAAACCAAGCACGAGGGCTTGCTTAAGGCCATAGAGAGAGCGGCGAAGGCGACGCACCATGCCCTCGTGAACAGAATACCCAGTGGCGGATGCATGTAGACCTCTCACGCACTTCGCCATTAAGAAAGGCATTCTTGACATCAAGCCGAGAATGCACCATGCGAACAGACGCCACCGAAAGAAGTGCGAGCGGTGGTCATGTGGGCCACAGAGCAAAAGTCTCATCGTAGTCAACACCATGCTCCTGCCGGAAGCCACGAGCAACAAGGCGCGCTTTATAGCGCTCAAGAGAGCCATCGAGCGAGTCTTAATCTTATAGACCCACTTACGTGTGATGGGACGAGATGAGATGGAAAAGGAACAAGATCCCAAGTACCAAGACGCTCGAGGGCGCAATCTCTCGGCCATAGCATGCCGCCACTCGTGATGAGTAACAAGATCCCGATAGGAGACGAGCTCAAGAGTAGCCGCACTAAAAAACCAAACGAGCGCGAGGCCGAATCGATCGATTGCATGAGAGCGAGCGAGGAGAAGATAACCCATCGGGAAGATGGATCATCATGAGAAGATAGAACATCGGAGAAGATGGCTCATCGGAACATCCTCAAAACGAGGTCGACGAGTGTAGACGAGTGTAGCGGGAGGAGCTCGAGGAGCCGCAGGAGACGAATCAGCGGCGACAACGGCGGAGAGGCCACGGGAGGAATATGTGGAGACTCGTGAGGACGGGTGGATGAGGTAAGACAGATATAGGTGTATCCGAAAGGTCAAAAGGACGAGACTCCACAGAGGAAACCGGGAGAGGTAGGACGTGGATAGAAGGACGAGACTCGTCGAAAGTCACATCCCGAAATCCGCATCCGTCGACCAACAGATCCCAAAGACCGATATCCCTTGTGCTCGATCAGATCCCGTAAAGACACACTCAACAGATCGAGCGCTTAGTTTGGTACGCTCGAGGCGAGGAGAACATAGCAAACGCACCAAATGCATTTAAGAGGCGAGTAGTCGAAGAAGACTACAAAGACGCCAACAGAATCGCACTCAAGAGCGTAAGAGGTCGGATGTTAACGAGATAGGTGGCGGTGGAAACAATTTCGCCCAAAAGTGAGGTGGAATAGAGGCGCAATCATCGCGCACGAGCCGCCTCAAGGAGATGACGATGCTTGCGCCACGACACCATTCTCGAGCATGAGCACCGTGACAAGAGAATCGAGCGAGTACCTTTGCTCGAAGGAAGCCGCGCAGTAACGAGAGATACTGCCAATGAGTCGCCGAAAGACACGAATAGGGGTGGAGAATCGTATGGACCATAGTGGCAAATTGTTTATAGATAGATAAGACCTCACTACGAGAAGACATAAAATATATCCAAGTGTGACGAGAAAAATCATCTATAAAAATGATATAATATCGATGACCCTTTCAAACGAAGGAGCCGGAATTTCAAACATCCAATGAACAAGATCAAAAGGACGCCGAGACACCGACTACCATGAGGATACGGAAGTTGAATCATTTACCTAACTTACACTCGACAATCTAAAGATACATCTCCGAGATGCACTCCTAAGACCACGACAACCAAAGATGATGACGAGATCCACACAAATGACCAAGACGGTGATGCCACCGCTGAAAAGAGCCGGTAGCGGTGGTAAGCCGAGAGATCCGCGGCACCCGAGTGGAAGGAAGGAAGGTGAAGCGCCAAGCTCCCAGAGACGCCGTGAGTCAAGGCGCCGAGGCCGAACCAACCGAGCTCCGTGTGGCGGTCCCGAACACAACAAGAGTCGAGTCGAGAATGACCCGACAACCAAGATCGATGTCCGCCCAAGAAAGAAGTCGCATGGTAAGGCGAGGAACATAAGCAAATGAAGGAACATGAAAAGAGGAGTTGCAAGAGGTCCTCACTGCAGACGAAAGAGATGTACCATCGCCAGAAGAACACCGATGTGAGAATCAAGGGGTGTAAGGAAAGACAGTGGAAGAATCAGAGTCATGTGAAAAGATGCTCCGAATCAAGAATCCACGGGAGGTACTGATCGTGTAGGAGGTGGTCTCTCGCCCGCCCAAAGAGTCGAGAGAGCTCGCAGAACTCGCCGAGGAAGAACCCGGCGCAAGCGGCGCCGGGTCCGGCTATCTCTCGCCGCTGAAAGAAATCCAAGAGGTCGATGCAGCGCCGATGGAGAAGCACGCAGTGCAGTGCTAGTAGAAGAACGGCGAAAGATGCCGCCGCTTCTTATAGCACCGGGACTCAATGTGGCCGATCTTATTGCGGTAGGAGCGGTGAGGACGACCACCGCCGGATGGAGGGGCCACCACCACCGTGGCACCAGCTGGAGGAGGCGCAGCCGACGCGTGGAGCCGCCGGTGTAGCAGCGGCGGCGGCGAGCACGAGGAGTGGTAGCGCATCAAAGACCACTCAGCGAGTCTCTCCGCACGTATCTCGCGAAGAGCCTCCGTGAGAGTGACGCGAGGTGGCGTAAGGAGTCGGGCACGCCGCTGTTCGAACTCAGACGAGGCGAGTAAGGAACTCGAGATCCGCCAAACCTGTGTCAAGACGGACACCGTGCAACAGGACAGAGCGACATCCAAAGAAGCGAAGGAGTCCACTGACGCCAAACAAGCAGAGCTCGAGCGTAAAGCGCCAATCGTAGCATCACCGTTGAAGAGAGTGCTCTGGCGAACCACTGACAGTGCAGTGGCATCACCAGAGGCTCGAGCGCGACGAAGATGAGTCCACATCCGAAAGCCGAGGAGTCCCACAACCTCGTAAGAAAATCGAGGTTGATATCGCGATGAAGACAAAGCAGCACTCGAGCATCATCATCGCACTCACCGAGCGTAGGCGTCAGTGATCCTTGTAGGAATCTAGAGCCTCCCGGTAGGCGAGAGACCTCATCATCGCCAGCGCGAAGCGGTCTCAGCAGCCTTGCCATTTGCCGTTGGGAAGCGCAACAGCGAGGCTCTCCTGAGTGTAGGGCAAGGCGCGATGATATCGCCGCAGGACGCCCAGAGACGAAGACCACGCATGTGTATGCGCATGTGAGACACGGTCTGTGTAGTTAACACCATCGAAAATCACCGGGCAACGAGGAAGGGAAACGGTGCCCATTGGTAGGCGGCGCTGGACGGCGCGGCGACCAAGACAACGAGGTCTAACAGGCGGCGCTGGACGGCGCGGCGGTCAGAACAACGTTTTTTTTTTTTTTCCCCGGGCCGGCTGAGTGGAAACGGCCCACTCCAAACGCACACGCACACGCGACGGGCGGGGACTAGGGTTCCCAGCGGCGGCGACCGGCATTGCGCATGGCGGCGACCATTGGCGCGGCGACCGGCTTAGTGGCGGCGACTTACCGGGCGGAGCGGGCGCCTTGGCGGCGAGCAACCCTCCCCGAGCGACGGCGCGACGGCCCCGGGGCGCAAGCGGCGTCCGGTGAGTCACGCGCCGATTCGCCGATCCGTAGTGGCGCAGGAGTCGGGCCGGCGCGCGGGGCCCGGCAGAGGCGAACGACGCACGGACCGAAGCGGCGGAAGGCGACGACGCACGGACCCGAAGCGGCGCGGCGGTCCTCGGCGACGGCGGCGTCGGGAGAGCGACGACAGCGGCCCGAGCGCACCCCAAGCGCCCGTGGAGGACGAGCGGCAGTGGTGGCCGACTCAAGCCAAGGAGACGACGGCGACTCAAGCCAAGAAGACGACCGCGATCGTCGAGCAGTCGCGGCGACTGCGGAAGAAGCAGCGGCAGAGGGAGAAGAGCCACTGGGAGACGATGCGGTGGCGACAAGCGAAGCGACGGAACCCTAGGTTGGCTCTGATACCATGTGATGAATAGCGCTTGTATTGATATGAGGCCAATGGGCCAGTATATATACACAAGGTACAGGTGGTCAATATGCAAAGAACCCCTCATAACAATGGGGAATAACAACTATACATATATCTCTAACAGTAAAGTCATGTTTGTGCTATATTACCTTAAAACTACTGGCAGGGAAAATGTTGAATTGAAAAGGGGTAACTGTAAAATAAAAATTATTGTTTGTAGTTTAACCATGATTTAATACGATGCTTCATTTCTCACCCATTTTCTGTTTTTCATAGTCATTTGCAATTGCCTTTGATTAATTTGATGAAATCTTGGCATACAGGTCATGGTTAATGGTCTTCTATTCCAGCTCTCATTGCCTCTGAACTTCCTTGGGAGTGTCTATCGAGAATCTAGACAAAGCCTTATTGACATGAAATCTATGTTTCAATTGCTTGAGGTAAAATCTTTGTAGTCTTATTCTTTACTGACTAATGGCTTGCAGTTTTAATTTCATCCTTAAATCATGGTCTCAGAAAACTATTATTTTGCATTTTTAGGAAAAACCTGGAATAAAGGATGAGCCTCATGCACGACCTTTGCAGTTCAAGGGAGGATGTATTGAATATGAGAACGTGCATTTTGGGTAAATTTGTGTTCTCTGTTAGCTTGTTAAGTGCCGTAGAGTTCTGATATTCTTTCCTATAAGAAAACCACACAGGTCAAAGCAACTGAGCACCAAGGAGCTTATTTTCTTTTAACCATTAACAGCCAATTAGCCACTACTGTTTTTTTTGTACTTTTCAGTATATTTGTGTTTCCTTTGGAGAAATGTGGAAGTGCTCTTAAATATAACCCTGTAAGAGAGTGAATTTGCCTTCCTGAAACTTCTTTCAGCTGTGAATTTATAGCAATCAGCTGATTCTTTGGTCAGCTAAATTTAGTGATATCCTTTGTTTATGATCCCCCCATAATATTTGAATTTCATCTGATCATCTCAAGCGTCATCTCCAACGATCTCAAACAGGTGAAATGTTGCCAGCTTGAATCATCTATCAAATTTCTCTTGCCTCATGTCATCTGAGTAAACATCACTGTATCAGATTCTGGTGCATTAGGGATTTACGAATGACAGCCAAGACTTGAACTAATAAATTCTGGGAATACAATTATTATGCATATTGGGATGTACCATAACTAACAAGAATTAATTCAAGATATTAGAAATACATCAAGGCGTTTAAGTAAAGCTGATCCACTATGTAGTATGGGGTGTAAACTAGAATAATTTGATTTAGTGTCATATTTATTAATGAGTGGCTGAAAGATTTGATTTCTTCCAGGTATGTACCAGAAAGGACGATTCTTGATGGCGCCTCTTTCACTGTACCTGCAGGAAAAAGTGTGGCGATTGTTGGAACTAGTGGCAGCGGTAAAACTAATCTTTTTATTTATTAAGTAATGTTAATGCTTTTGGAACCAGACTTAAAAATTGAAGGTTTCTATCAGCTTTTCTCATGTTCAGATTGCCAAAAATATAATTTTAGAAGTTCATGGGTTTTGTGGTCTTCAATTGGAGTTATTAGCATCTCATTTTTTTGGGTAGACTTGTAGCCCTTTTGCATCGAACATCATGATATTTTAAGTCACTTTTGAAAAATAGAGATCAGTACAGGAGTGTGAGGAATTCGTCTTTGGAATTAGGAACTCCTCTTGAAGTGTCCTTATGTACCCTACGAGGCTCTACATAATTATACAAGAGCTGAAATCTGATACCCCGTCTGAGTGCTTCTCTGAGGCATGCAATGTCATGATGTCTCAGCTGGGATTTGTAAGAGCATTTAGTGATTTTGAACTTCGAAACGCACTATGACAAATTGTATTTCATAGTAGGGAACATCAGCAATATCTGTTCAATATTTTGGCTCTTGGGGGAAGATATCTAGTATAAGGTCTTTATGTAATAGTATCAGTAATGAAAGAGCAGATATTAGCCAATAGCCCAATACTTGTTTCTTTTTCCATATCGTGTGATCATGGCAAAGAGGGAAAAGGTGGTTAATGAAGGCTAACAAGTTTTCCAGGAATGGATGCACAAATGTTTCTTAGAGCCTGCTTGGTCTATCTTGTGCCTAGGTTTACTGCGAAAATATGCCATAAAAGAGCTGTTACTAAGTTTGTCTTTCAGTATTAGCACCACTCAAGTTTCTGTGGGTAAGTGAGCCATTCATTAACTGGACCTTTCTTCTGCAGGAAAGTCAACCATACTTAGACTTCTCTTCAGATTTTTTGACTCGACTTCAGGATCTGTAAGAATCAATCTCCCTTTTGATTTCCTGCTGATGAAATTGATGTCCATGCTATGGCTTCTCGACTTTCAGATGTACATCAAAATTTCCATTCTTGTGATGCCTTTGTTCTATCTTCGTGGCAGATACGAATAGATGGGCAAGACATCCGGGGGGTTACGCTAGAGAGTCTTCGGAAGTGTCTTGGTGTTGTACCGCAGGATACGGTTAGCCTCTGATATTTGCATTTTTCTTAAGTTCTCTTTTAGAAAGCCGGCTTTCCATGTAAACTTAGAACTGCTTGCTATTATGGTTGAACATCTTTTGATTAATTATTTGGCACCCAAACATGAATCCCTTTTTATGAAAAATATATATTAAAGTATTATTACATGTGGGATGAAGAATTTATTTAACACAAGAAAATTCCAAAAGATAATGGAAAAATTATGGTGCCCCCTTATGCAGACTTTCTAGTAAAATCATTGAGTAGATTGAAGTTGTTCTGTCAATACATCTTTTAGGGAATCAGGTCAATACATTATTAACATATATGACTTGGCATTGTTGCATACCCAGCCAAGCTCACACATTAATAATTTAATATCATTGCAGGTACTTTTTAATGATACAATTAAGCATAATATACAGTATGGACAGTTGTCAGCAAAAGATGAGGAGGTACGTGTTTGATTTTGGAAGAGAGATTTTGCTATTCACAACTCTACGTCTTATTCATTGATTTAGAGAGTATATATAGATAGTGTTACATGGGCCTCATGGGCTACATAGGCCATATGGACCAGAGAGAGAGAGAGAGAGAGAGAGAGAGAGAGAGAGAGAGAGTATGTACAACACTTTAACACTCCCCTTCAAACTCAAGGTAAATCAGGAGGATCTGATGCACTGAGTTTGAGTAGATGAAGCTGATGCTGTTCTCGAGTTTGAGCTTTAGTGAAGAGATCTGCAACTTGAAGCTCTGAGGGAACATACTTGAGGGTGATGGTCGACTGCTGACAGTGAGATCGTGTGAAGGATGCATCAACACCAATGTGTTTTGTCACCATGCTTGACCGATCATCGCAATATGAATGACACTTGTATTATCACAAAAGAGATGTGTAGGATTGTCACAACGGACACCGAGATCAATCAAGAGCCATCGAAGCCAAATGATCTCTGAGGTGGTAGCAGCAAGAGCTCGAAGCTCAGCCTCTGCACTAGAGCTTGACACCGTAGTCTGCTTTTTGAATTTCCAGGCAATGAGCGAAGTACCAAGAGAGATATAATAGCCAGTGATAGATCGGCGATCAGTAGGATCACTCGCCCAAGTGGAGTCAGAGTAAGCGTGAAGTTGAAGCTGACTCGAACTAGCATAGAACGACGTCTAGATGCGGTCCCTCGCAAGTATCACAGCACACGAAGAATATGACCATAGTGAACTGAGGTGGGAGCACTGACAAACTGGCTGAGCACATGAACAACATGAGCAATGTCTGACCTGGTGATAGTGAGATAAACAAGACTCCCAACAAGCTGACGATAGCGAAAAGGATATGTCAGGGGTATACTGTCAGTAGGTCGAAGCTATAGATGGAGCTCCATGGGTGTAGCAGCAGTGCGTGTATCAGTCATACCAGAGCGAGTAAGCATATCCTGAACATAGCGATGCTGAGAGATATAGTAGCTATCACCATCAAAATGAACTTCAATCCCCATAAAATAGCTCATTGGTCCTAAGTCGGACATCATAAACTGTTCACTCAACTTCTTCATAAAAGCCACATAATCTATGTCGTCTCCTGTGATCAGCATATCATCGACATATAACAGAAGCAAAGTACGTCCCCGTTGAGAATTGTGGATAAACAAGGCAGGGTCATACTCACTTGAAGTGAAACCAGCCGCTCGAATCACATAGTTGAAACGCTCAAACCAAGCACGAGGAGCCTGCTTGAGGCCATGTAGAGCACGCATAAGGTGACAAACATAGCTTGTAGGAGCCTCAACACCTGGGGGCGCTGATCCAGGTGATGGTGCGGCTTAAGGCCCGCCTGCCCTAGTAGAGAAGCAAGATGGAGGCGGTGGTGTTTTTAGGAAATAGGGTTAGGGTTAGAGAGGAATAGCTCTGATACCATGTTTGATTTTGGAAGAGAGATTTTGCTATTCACGACTCTACATCTTATTCATTAATTTAGAGAGTATATATAGACAGTGTTACATGGGCCATATGGGCCAGAGAGAGAGAGAGAATGTACAACACTTTAACAGTACGGTGTTCTTCCAATACATTCTGAAGTTATAGCATGGCCATCTGATTGTTGTGGAGTGCTGCTCAAGTTTATTTCCATACAGGTTTATGATGCTGCCCGACGTGCTGCTATCCATGACACAATTATGAACTTTCCAGACAAGTACGACACAGTTGTGGGAGAGCGAGGATTGAAGGTGAGACAATGTCTTGTAACATGCAAGCTCTGGAAATGTTGTAACCTCTTGTTCCCATAGCCAACAGCTCAACGCATCTAAAAAAAAAAGTGGTTTGGCCTTTTTACAGTTAAGTGGTGGTGAGAAACAACGAGTGTCAATTGCTCGTGTATTCTTGAAGGAGCCTTCCATTCTGTGAGCGCTCCTTTCTTTTTCATTTTGTCTTGTTTTTTTGCATTTGGATCTCAGTGTCACGTGAGAACAGTTTCTTACTGGGTTTATATGGATTCTATTTGTGTGCTTCTATGAAAGCTAAAGTGACATGTCAAAGTTGGGCCTGCTAAATGGATTTGAACTAATTTCAGATGCTCTTGTCAAACATGCTTTTGCAAATAATGGGCTAATCCAATTCCCCTTCTGACTTAAGTTTCTTGTGGTCTTACTTATACCAGATTATGTGATGAAGCTACAAGCGCTCTTGATAGCACTACTGAAGCATCAATTTTGAATTCTCTGAAGTCTTTATCCGTCGATCGTACCTCAATTTTTATCGCTCATCGACTGACAACTGCGATGCAATGCGATGAGGTATGCCTATTCATGCACATACATGAACATTACAAAACAAAACACCTTCAATTTATGAAAATAACATGACTAGTTGCTAAATTGGCAATGGAGATCAGAATAACAAGGTAGTTTGGCAGCAAGAGGTTGCTCTTGCAACTGCTCAAGAAATTGATTTACTTACCATCATGGGCTAAACCTCAGTATGCTTTGAATTCATCTATTGAACAACAAATATTTCCAGTGTATTCCAGAGTGATGAATACTCGTTGGGTCCATCTCTCCTGTGATTCTTAAATACGTCCTGTCTCAAAATGATTTTCAGATCATTGTCTTGGAGAATGGAAAGGTAGTGGAGCAAGGACCACATGATTTTCTTCTGTCAAAGGGTGGGCGATATGCAGAACTGTGGTCACAGCAGAACAACAGTGATGCCGTTGATGCTTCTGCTGTTAGCTTAGAAGTTTGATATACCAAATACGTTTTCCCCTTGCAAGGGAAAATACAGCCATATTTGAATGAAAGCAGGTTTCTCCTTATCTGCCTTGTAAATGGAGTGCCCCTTGCAAGGGAAAATACAGCCATATTTGAATGAAAGCAGGTTCCTCCTTATCTGCCTTGTAAATGGAGTGCTTATGGTTTTAGATACGGGGGAACAGAAATTTACAGTTTAGGAGAAATTCTCCATTTCAAAGAGTGGCGAGAAGCAAAATTTTCCTTTGATAAATATTTAACAATTCTGGCATATTTCCATGCTAATGAAGCACTTTTAGTACATGGAACAACCCTAGTAAATATTTAATTGTTTCCACAGAAATCTTTCATGACTTGCGATGTAGCAACGTTCACATGTTTAGTTACTTTCATTACGGATCACTCAAACTGTAAATCTTGCGTATACCGGTGTTGTTCATGAGTGAAGTCTGTAATCATCCCGGTCCCCTGATCCGTGAAATGGAGTTTGTGATATATTGGATCTGCCATCTCAGGTCCGTCATGCATGAATGGTAGTTGAACTTGCGTAATATTTTCACCCGTTAGTCTACCTTTTGGTATAAAATGTTAGTGAAAGCTCTTCCTTTATTGCTCTTGCTGCAACTACATACCATCAAAATTTATGTTCACGTTGATGATTTGCGTGCCACCTGTTAAGAAGGTAAGGAGACATCGCTACAGCTTATCACCAGAGGTAAAAGCGGTAGCATTTGCGAGGAAAGAAAAGTGGGAAGTTGTAAATATGCAAACTAATGCTTTCTCTCAATGGACTTACTTTTGGGGGAAAAATTATATGTATGCCACCGGAGTTTGTGATATATTGGATCTAACGTCCAGGTTTGCATGTTGTTGTATTTGCCACCGGAAAGACATGTCACTAGACACTAGTGCTCTCGGCCACTTCTAACTATCAATAATGGGGAAAAAAATTGCCCTTTCTTACGGTGAATGGGGACTCGATGGCGACGGTGGCTAGAGGCGGAGATGGTGAACTGTTTGTTGTTCCATGGTCAGCACTGGATTGAAGCGGCCGTAGGTAAAGGTGGCAACAGCGACCATTGCACCTCCCCGCCCCCTCGCCCCGCCCCGTAAATTCAACAACGATGAAGCTTCCTTCCAAAAATAAAAATAAAAATGAAGCAAGTGTCAGAGAGGACAGAGCACACACTCCTGTAAATTCAAATGGTTAAGGCCTAATCTCTGAACATATGGACAAACTCAATCCTCATCATCCGAAACGAACCTTCCCACTTACGCAACTTTTTGTTTTACCCCCCGCACACTGGACCAGAATTTTGCGAAAAAAACCTCACGCAGTTGTCCTCCTTCCAAACCCATCGCTCCCCATTCGACGGAAGCAAATTCTATGGGGGAGGACCTCACCGAGAGGCCCCTCCCCACACCGTCCGATCCTCTCCTCCTCTCCCCCTCTCTCTCCTGATAGACGACAGATGTATGAGGCCTTCCCTAAGGCCCTCCTAATAGAATTTATTTTTCCATTCGACTCCTATTCCCAAATCGAGCTAGGGTTAGCCGCGCTCGCCGCCACCCTTGTCGGCCGCGCTTCGACGATGCTCCGTCGATCCGCTGACGACACTGTGCCATTCGGGCATAGTCCGCCATAGTCTCAACGCCTTGACTTGCTGCCTCCCCCTCCTCGGCGCTTCGCCTCCCCCCTGCACAATTCACTTGGAGCACTGCCGCCCTTGCCTATCCCTGCTGCTTCCCCCTTGTCAAGCTGCAACTCAGCTCACCAATCCGGCGAACCCGCTCGTCTGCGGCTCAGCTCATCAAATGGTTTCTTGTGTATTACTTGAGGTCATGCTGCCAAATTTTTTTTGGTGGGAGTGAGCAGCAACCAGCACTAAGCTAGCCGAGTAGCAGCAACTAGCACGAAGTTGTTGCTTCTAAGACTGCCAGTTTTTTTGTGTGCTGCCAATAGTCTCTTGTTAAAATTGTGTGATATTGATAAGGCATGGTGCCGAATTATGATTTCATTAATGTAATTTTGGTGTCAAGAAATGTTGTGTAATACCTCTTATGCCCTAGACGGTAAAATGTAGTGCTCTATACTTTTGCTTGTACAAGTGCTCACAAATGAATTGTTGAATGCAAAATGGTTTCTTTGGCACAATCTATTGTTTATGTATTGATGTATTGTTGGTGCACTAGCATCAGCACATGCGAGGCAGATAGTGAATAGTATTAGCATGTCACAAAATGGAAGCACTACTCATTACTTTATGAAACTGAGGAAGTTTTTTGAATCGATGCCGTGATGCTTCCATTTCGCAAGCTAGGTGCATGAGAGCTTGGCATTCACAAGTGGCAATTGGCCTTTCCTTGCAAGCTAGATGCATTGACGGTATCAGGTTGAAGATGCATCTACTTGATTCCTGAACAAAATGGCAGCACATTCATCTCTAGTTTGCCCTTGAACAAAATGACAGAAACATCAGTTTGTTGGCCTTATACTGTTGCATCCATACAACACAAAACAAATTCACATAATTTACTAGTGCTTCAATCCTTCTGAAACTAAAACGAAAGTAAAACTAATACAAATACAATACAAATTTAGTTGCCAATCGTCCCAATGCACATTCCATGCAAAAAATAATAATAAAAAAGCAACAATTCACATCAATCCCTCTGGTGTTCTCCTTTTCCAGCAAGCACAACCCATCCTCTTTTCCGCATTTCTTCGCAGATTAGTGGAGCACCCCAGAAAAAAAAACTCAGTGGCATATAAGGAATCAAGCTTTTTCAGTGGCATGGAAGGGATAAAATAAATTTCAGTGGCATGGAAGGGGTCGGGGTAAATTTCAGTGGTATGTAGGAAATTTTCTCATATAATAATCTACCATAGGATTCCAATTTTGTAGAAGAGACAATGTTCACATATGGAAGCAGAACAAGAATAAAATCTGATGCTAATGGTAAGTTGGTAACGTACAACCAAAGCTCTTATAAGCATGCTTAAACTAGCTCCTATATTCTGTCTCATAAGCTCAAGTATTTTAAGGTACACTGTGTGCACTTCTCCTTTCTTTTCCTTGTTTCGTTCTGGTATATCCTCCAAATCAACTCCTCAATTGTTTCTGTTTTAGTGCATTCCTCCTGTCTATAATCTGTCAAACAAGAATGGAAATCGTTAAAAGGCCAACAAGGCCATGGCATTACAGGTGCCTCTAGTGTCCATTTTAAAATTTCAAGTCAGGAAGAGCATTCACAACTTCACATATAGAAATACATGAGAGATACCAGCTGTAAAATAAGATCTTGTCCTTCATCTTGCATCATGGCACATAAGTTCTAATGTGACGCATTGCCATTGTATCCTTCCTCTTCTTTCTGTTCGATTGGGAAGGAAGAACAGGAGGCGCAGAGATGTCTGGAAAAGGGAAGAGGCGAAGTGCCAGATTGCTGAAGCTTGAAGAGCAGAAGAACGACGACGGTACTACCATTTGTCTCCTAGATCCTTGGCAGATAATTCGAAACAGCATTTCTGGTGCGCGAGGGAAGAGAAAAAGGAATGAAGAAATCCAGGTAAATATGTAGCCATTGGGTGCTCTGAATTTTCTTTGTTTATACCTCCCGGTTCTCATAATCTTCTGTGTTTTTCAGAAGTTGCAGGGAGAGGCTTCATGTAGCCAAGTAGTAGATGCAACCAATACCAGTACGAGATTTTGCTTCTTTTTCTTGTCTCGGTGTCGTGCTGCTCCAGCTGTGCACATGTGAATTTACATCGTTTCATTTCAGATAACTTATCAGGCAAAATCTCCACAGGACAAATCATCGAGTACATTCTTGATACGCTGGAGATGTAAGCTTGGGGGCCATCTTTTCTTTTGACTTTTACATCAAGCAGCACATCGATTTTACCAGTATTTTCCTCTATTGTTGCAGGAGAGATACGCATGAGTTATTTGCAATGCCAGATGACATCCAAGTAAGCCATGAAGGAATACGCCTCAAACTTTAGTTTCATGTGAAAGAATGAAACATGCAAATATTTCTTGTTTCTTGTGAAAGACTGAAACATATATTTATAATTTGACATGTCACTGCAGGTTAGTGACTATGCAGAACTGGTAAACAGGCCCGGTGACTTTGCAACATTAAGACAGAAGAACAAGGATGGCATGTACAAGACACTAGAGCAATTCGAGGTCCATCTCGTAGTGCATTTGCCTCTTTTTTTTAGCAACAGTGTTTTCCACCCTGTCTCTTACATACCTGTCAAATAACTTTTGTTTTCATGATCTGCGTATGCAATTGCAGAATGATGTTTACATGGTGTTCCAGAAAGCAATGTCTATAAACAACCAGGACACTATACCTTTCAGAGAGGTTGGTCGTTTATTCAGTAACCATATCATGCTCCTACATAGCTAGCTGTACAGGTTCTTTACCAGCAAATTGCATGAAGCCACGAACAATGTTTCCCTTTTTTGCAGGCCATGTCACTACTAGATCAAGCCAAGCAGGTGTTCCTGTCCCTGAAGAGCAACCAGATGTACTCGAGTCGGAGCTCTTGACATGGCGTCAGAACCATTTGGACCGGCCGAACAAGCCAGCCGGAAAAGAAGAGGGCAACAATGGAGGCTCACGCGATCCTGCTACACCTACACCACAGCGGCCCAACGTGCCGGCGAAGAAGAAGGACGCCGCCGAAAAGAGGCAAGAGAACGGCAAAGTAGGCAACATTTCTGCAGACAGTAGCAGAACGAGGCAGCGAGGAGCGAAAGAGAGCAAGACCACACCGGTAAAGAGAGCAAGGAAAGGTAGGCAAATGCTGCTTCATGCAGTCTACTATAATGGTTTTGTTGATGCGATGGCACTGGAGTTGCAGCGGCGGCAGCGGAGAAGGTGGAGTTTGGTGGCGCCGGCGTGGAGCAGAGGAGGCTCACTTACACTGACGAAGCTGGTCAAGGCAGGGGGACGATGACGATGCCTGTCTTCCAAGACACGCACGCTACCCTTCTTTATGTAAGCCCCGCCTGTGTTTCAAAAGTGTTTTTCTTCCCTGAATAGTTAGTCAACTCCATATTACTACTACCTTGGCAAGATAGGCAGACGACACTAGGCACTTATATACTATATACAGTGGTGTCTGTCTAGCCTACTGCAGAAAGATATTCGGTTATTTTGGAAACAGTATTGGTGCCGGGGGTACTTATGTTAGAAAATGGTTTCGATTTGCTGAACATACTAGTCATGGAATGCGTCTATTCCGCGGGAGTCCACGAGATGCACAACTCGCAGATGCCCCCCTCTGACAACCTCCCTCCTGGCTTCCCCCTCGCCCAGTTGATTCGAAAACTTTCAAGTGACTAAAATACTTTCGATTCGAAATCTTTCAAATAATTCATTAAACATCCAATTTGAAAATTCTCAAATGATCTCCGCCCTAGGAGGAACGCTGGCTGGACGGTCACTCTATCTCCGGCTCCGACCATTGCTAACATGGTGAAGCATCCAATCCGGAAGAAAAGAACAGTAGCTAACGCCTTGTCAAACGATGCTAGGATATCTGACATAACAGGTCGACTAGAGGATGTTCATATTTCGAAATTCCTTCGGTTATGGGATGCGGTACACTCTTTCCAGTTAACTTAGGGAGAGGCCGGCTCGGTTCTTTGGCGGTGGGAACCCTCGTGCATCTACTCTTCTAAGTCGACTTACAAAGCATTCTTCATAGGCTCGATAAGCTGTCCATGTCCAGAGGCCATTTGAAAAGCGAGGGCACCTCTCAAATACAAAATTTTCATTTGGCTGGCGCTCCAGTGTCGCTGCTGGATGACCGACCGTCTCCAACACCGAGGATTGGAAAACCAAGGTGTCTGCATTTTCCGTGGACACGAGCAAGAGACCATTGACCATCTCCTAGTTGGTTGTGCAGTGATAGCGCAAGTTTGGGCGCGATTCTTAAGTCAGGTTGGATTTATTGGCGCAGTCCCTGCTGGGCAGCACACGCTGCAGGATCATTGGTTGGCCGTCAGGAATTATGCTCAAAAGCACCGCAGAAAAGACATTGATTCATGTATAATCCTCGTATCCTGGATGATTTGGAAGGGGCGCAACTAACGGATTTTCAATAATGTCGCCACTACTATAGATCAGCTTCTTCGACGTATTTTTGATGAGCACCAAAGTCGCGCATGGCACGTGTTTGTCCGAGACGCCATCGAGTCTTAGTTTCTTCCTTTTTTTTTTCTTTCTTTTCGGTCGCAATACTGTTCACCGTCACTTGGTTTTGGGGGTTGGGGGGGGGGAGGCGAACACTGCTATAGAGTTCTACCGGTCGAGATAGTTAGCGAGTCCTAGCCGCTTCAGTGCAGTTTGGTCTCCTTGTAGCTGCTGCTATGATCAGTTTTGGCCTTTTCGACTTAATGAAAAGTTGTGCAAAGCTTTTGCACTTCCTTAAAAAAAATTCTCAAATGATTCAAATACTTTCCTCGACCAATGATCCTGGCCTGCTCCTGCCAGCGGTGGCTAGTTGGAGCTTCTCCTAGCAACAACGAAGGTAGCCAGATCAATGGTCAGTCGTGGATCCAGAACGTGGAGTCATTGGGCTTAAACGGCGAGTGCACACCTTTACATATGTGGGTAATGATAAGGTAAAATGATATTAGACCCAGTGTCTTGTGCACCCTTGAAGCTCCACTTGGATCTGCCCCTGTCAACGACAGATACGGCACATGCATGCGGCATCACGAAGGGGAAAAACAGGAACATGATTTGCGGATGATGGCTCCTCCGACGGTGCCAAAGGGCATAGGCGAATGCGAGGGGGAGGCGGTGGGCGAGCGGACAAATTGACGAAGAAATAGGATGCTCAAAGGGGAAAGGGAAACGAGGGATGATGTGACGACTCGCTCCTAGCCTCCAAGTCACGTACACCCATGGTAACCCAGGTGCGCTCATCGGGAAGCGCAAATCACCTAGTCAAACAAGTGGCCGGATATGGGCGTTTGTGGGATGAGTTTCCCACATACGTCTGTAAAAAAACCCTTGTCATGCACACATCCACGATAACAACTATTTTATGTGCATGTGCGCATTTGGCACGTAGCAATTGTTTGTTATAATTCTGAAGGCTACTGTATCCGAGAATCATCCAAACCTACAAGTTTGCGTCTATTTAGAAGAATGGGACTATTTGATATTGTTGTTTTCCACTTGGCCAGTGGAATGGAATGATCTCATTCTGATACCTACTTATTCTACGAATGGAATGAACTACTCCCCAGCCACAAAAGAATGATATCCTAGAATTCATCAATTAGATCATTACAATTTTGACCAAAGACATTGTGGAGGGGTGTCCCTTTGCAGTACTAATATGTGGACATTGAGTTGTACCCGAGTGGGAGCAAGGTGATGACGAGCTCGAAGAGTGACCGTGAGAGTTTCCAGCCTCAAGAAGATGGCCAAGGTGAACCCAAGAAAGAGAGGGAATCTTGAGGAGTCCAAGGTACTCCGAGGAGTAGCGCGCAATGATGTAGGAGGAAAAGATGATTGTCACCGGAGACAACTATAAAGTAGATTGAAGCTTGATAGGGCTAGAGATAATGGTTTACTTTCTTAGTGTGGCTACAAATTATATAAAACCCTAATCTTTATTCATTTACCTATGTATCCTCATCAAAGGGGAAAGGCTAGGGTAGCATTGTGAAGCAAGGGAATGTTTGGATGGGGGCATGGATCTAAATCCTTAGTATTTATTTCAAATTGAAACTAAATTCTAAAATTTTTCAAAGCAATCCCCCTCTTCCAAACATCCCTTAAGGGTAATTTTTTTCCCTACAAATAGTCACCCAATCCTTTGTAAAGAGCAGAATATTTTGAGCCAAATTCCATTATTAATACACATTCCTATTTTACTACTTCGTTCTTACTCTCTCCACCTTGAGGCCCTCTCCTCGCTGGAATGCATGTTGATCTCCTTTCTCTGCTTATAGCTCTTGTTGTTACCACAGATATCGTTGTATTTAGATTAATCATATCAAAGTGAAATGGGTTTGGCTTTGTGGTGTGGTGGTAAGAGACGGGTGTCTACGATGGCCACATTTCGATTTCACCAAATTGTGCCTATGTTCTCGTGTCAATCTTATTTTTTCATATTAAAGTAGCAAGTTTTTCAAAAAAAAAAAATCAATACAATTTTTATTCTCTCCGATCACAAAAGAGTTTCGTTTTGGTACGATCCCAAAAACATAACTTGTGACCATTAATTTTTAGAAAGGGTGCCTTCACCCCTACGTGGCTACGGAATTGAACTCAGGATCTTCCGTTTGTGCACCCCACACTCTATCACTCGGAACTCATCTAAGTCCCCTACGAAGAAAGTACCCATTCTAGCATAATTGAACTCATGATTTTTCATTTGTGCACCTCACATTCCATCACTCGGAATTCATCCAAATCCCTTACAGAGAAAGTCCCCATTCTAACAGCACTGTATCCATCAAATCAAATTAATACGCACGAGATTTCTTTTCTTTTTCCACTGGTTCCTTCATTAAGATATACTATCCGTCTCAAAATATTTGCTGTTTTTTCTGCAAATCAATCTCTTTTTTCTTTTCTGAAATGTGACTTTCCGAACAACTGAGAACTGACATGAACTTGGTAAAATTGTTCAGCAGCCGCAGGGGCACACGTACCAGGACAGCCTGCGGCGCTTCGTGCGGCACGCGGGGATGAAGGCGCGCGTGGCCGCCGAGTTCAGGGTCCTCGAGTGCGACGCGCGGGCCAGGCAGAACCCCGTGCCGGCCTACTGGAATGGCCTCGCTCCCAGCGCCGGGGCCGGCACGGCCAGCTTCCTCCCTCACAGCAGCTACTACGCACCGCCGTCTCCTCCGAGCGCCGCCGCCCCAGCGTTCCAAACACCACCGCCGTCTGGTGGCCGCGCCGTCGCCGAGCAGGCGCCACAGTGGTGCAAGCTGGAGACGGACGAGCTGCTCAAGCTCTTCGTGCTCATGGGCACGCCCGCGTTCTTGGAGAGAGCCAAGCACATGTTTGGCGACACGCGCGGCGAGGGGAGCTCGAGGGAGGGGCATGTGTCCAGAGCTGACGACGACGCGAGGGCCGGCGTCGCGGCGGCTGCGCCCGAGCAGATGAGCGGCGCGAGCGAACCGGCCGCGGCGTTCGGGCCGTTCGCGCCGCCCAAGTTGGTCGCCGGCCGGCTGGGCTTCGGCCGGTTCGCCAGCTCTTCTGCCCAGCCGTTTAAACTGAAGCCTTCGAGTTCAACGTCGAAATCTTCTGGGAAGCAGAAAGCGCTTGAATGAAGAAGCTTCGGAGTTGCAGCTCCATCAGTGCATCCGTCGATTAGATTCTTGCGTTCTTGACTGCATCATTCTGTGGGGAAGAATTACAGAATAACTGGGTGATTACCTTCTCTTATTTTTAATTTGAAACAGATTTTCCTTGCTAATATCCCAACTTAATTATGGGAAAGCTTCAAGTCACGACGGAAGCAACTAATTGTGAAATGTAGGCAAGTCACACGTGACACACCACAGCCCTTATGACTTGAAGCTTGGTAGCCCCTATATTACATCACACACACATAGTTCATGCATTACTGTTTGCAAACAAGACCAACATTAACAGGCCACACCTGCTGATGTCTTCTTGGACAGTACCAGAGGACACTAGATTCTTATTACACAGAGTTTTAACTTACAAGTCTTGTCCTCCTCGACACGACACCTCTTAAAGCATTGCACGACAGTAAATCCCACCCACACTCTTAAAGCATTGCACGACAGTAAATCCCACCCACAGGGTAAGCTTTCTGCGTTAGCTCACTTCAAGCGGCTGGATCAACCTTTCCAGTTATCCTTGATCTTCCTGACTTCTCTCAGTGCTTCAACAGGCGACTTGGCACCAAATTTTGCCTGCAAGATCGATGGCACACTCCACATAAGCATCACTCACAAGGAGACTCGCTTCAAATTTAAGAATGACCCCTGCCGCTAGTTCAAATTTGCAAGGCAACTAGTTTCTATTTTCTAAGCACTCCTGATTGTTATGATACCAACCTTTTCTGTATATAGAAAATTCCAACACTACCACTACAAAATATAGTATCATGGTGAACAGAAGTAACTAGTAAGCGGATTGAAGACCTGTATTTCTGGCTGATCAACACGCATGAAGGTGTTTATCTCAAACTCGTCTCCTATAGTTGAGGGAACTGTTGGTTGATTGGCTTCACGCTGCTTTTTAGCCCATTCCAGTTTCTGCTTCATCTTTTCATTCTCAGGCTCGAGTGTCAGCATGAATTGCAGGCTTTTTACGGTGTACTGCAGGTCAAGATGAGACAAATAAGAATAGTGTATACATCTATCACATTGCTGTTGACAAGACAAATAGCATACTGTACAAAGAATACATAGTTAGGCCCTGTTTGGTACAGCTCCCACTCTCAGCTCCTCGTTCGGATCTGGTGGAGTTGTACCAAAAACCCAGTTTTCCAAAACGACCTGATTTTGTTTCTCGAGAAGAGCTGTCTCGAAAATGTAATAGCAACGAGGAGCGACTTTCCCATGGATTCTCGTGGGCCGCATGAAACATGTTTACCCTTGAAAGTTGCACTTATTTACTCAACGCCCCATCCCATCCTAGTCCCGAGCAGCCTCACTTAAGTGTACCCCTTCGTTCCTCTCGCGCCTAGCTCTCGATTCCCCTCTCTGGCGACGACGCGTGCTGGGGCGACGACGCGTCCAGGGATGACGACGGTAGCTGGGGTCAACAGCGGCGACCGGCGACAAGAGGAGGCCATACGTCCCACACTCTCTTCGTCCGTGCTCAGTTCCCGTAAACCCTAATTCCGCCGCCACCCCTATCTTCTTCCCTTTGCCGGTCCTTCTCTCCGCCTCTTGCTCTGCTCGCTCCCCTTCTTCTTCGCTTCCGCTTCCAAGCCATTTCTTCCTAAGTTTCATTGCGTGGTGCCCCGATCCGTCCTTCTCTGACCCGCAGGCACGATACAGCACAGTGGCATTGTCCCTGTCATGCGGTGTGGTAGATTCGACCCAGATCTGGTCGCCACTTGTATTCTTAGCCCCAATTGGCTAAAATTATTTTTCCATGTAATGTTTAAAGTCAGTGGATAACTACTTAGAAGCCATCCCTGTTTGAACATTGCACAGCAAAGTTTTGATTGCAATAGTTCCTTTTGATGTTAATGCTACTGTGTTAATGTCTAAATAATACGCAGGTGAAGCATCTAAATATGCTAATTGCACCCAAACTCATGCAAAATATTCTCAGCATTGTTCAAATAGGTTTATCTTGTCCAGAATAGATGATTTTTTACTTGTTTCAAACTCGCTTGTTTGTACATGATACATTACTAGCAGTAAGCAACGATTTCTTTTCATATTCTCGTAAGTTGATCTCCCCTAATTGGACGCACAGTGAATCATTACATTTATAGTAAGTCTAGTATTTACCTAGTTACTAGTTATAATATTTGATTCCTGAATTGGTTGCGTGTATCTTGTATAGGTTGCATCACCACAAAGGAGCTGGGAACTGTCATGTGTTCACTGGGGCAGAACCCAACAGAGGCTGAGCTGCAAGACATGATCAATGAGGTCAATGCTGATGGCAACGAACCCATCGATTTTCCATAGTTTCTCAATCTGATGGCTCACAAGATGAAGGACACTGACTCCGAGGAAGAGCTCAAGGAGGCCTTCCGGGTGTTTGACAAGGACCAAAATGGCTTCATATAAGCAGCTAAGCTCCGCCATGTCATGACAAATCTTGGTGAGAAGCTAACTGATGAGGAGGTTGACGAGATGATCCGTGAGGCCGACGTCGATGGTGATGGTCAGATCAACTATTGAGAGTTTGTCAAGGTCATGATGGCCAAGTGAGACATCGAACCATACTCCAAAGGCGGAGGAGATTGTGCATTGCATATTAGTTAAGGCGCAACTCTTATCTCATCAATTTCCAGTGAAACATTCTACTAGTTGTAGTTGCTAAAAAGGATAACGCAGTTCCTGCTATGTTCTTCTCTCCGGTGTTTTCAGATCTCTTATGTTTTATGTGAACCTGTAATGCTTACCCTCCCTGGTGTGTCCTGATTGCAGTTGGACCCATATGTTCTTCTCTCCGGTGTTTTCAGATCTCTTATGTTTTATGTGAACCTGTAATGCTTACCCTCCCTGGTGTGTCCTGATTGCAGTTGGACCCATATGTAGTTATATTTTTATCATCAACTTCTCGTTGACTCTTCTATTATCAATGGACAGCTGGTGTGTGTGTGTGTATATGACGCCGATTTCGTACTCCTAGGAGTATATACTCCAACTTCTAATATACCACTTAAACACATATATTATATTTCTTTATCACTTTCAGTATACTTAAATACTAATTATAAAATATTCCAATGCGTCTTGATTGAAAATTTTTCATTGGAACCCTTTGTTTTTTACTATATACCCTTTTTCATACATAAAAGTATATACATAAATTTTGCTATAAAAGTGGACTTTTATGAATTTTTCATGAAACTCACTTTGGGATATCTTATAATCATTATTAGAGTATGCTCAAATAGATAAAGAGGTATCATCATACAATTTAAATGGTATATAAGAAGTGGAAGTACGTACTCCAGGAGTACCATACTATTTTCCATACTAGTAGGGTGCTTGCGCGTTGTATCGGAACCCCAAAAGAGTGACACATATAAACAGAAACATTAACTCTGTCTATTGCATCACCTGTTACTACTACTACCTGTAAATTAAAATTTTGAGCTCATAGATCGTTTACCTTTGGAAGTTGATATTGATGCCAACTTACCTCCCCGACGCGCTGCCCATTTCCAGCCATTGTCGGTTGGAAAGGAACAGGAGTACGCGTCGATAACCACCTTCCACCTTGAACCCAAGCCGTAACTCGGTTCTCACGACCATTGACCTCTGTAGCCCTCGCCAGGTACATCGCTGCAAGGAGGTGCGAGGCCGGGGGAGGAGACGGTGGTTGCGTCGCGGTGGTAAGCGAGGAGGTGGTGATGCTTGCTTGGCCGGTACGAGCAGGAGGCGGCGGTGGCGCAGAGGAGGATTAGGATGAATAGAACGTGGTGCGGTGAACTCGAGACTGCGACGCGACGAGGGAAGGACACCTTCATCTCTGCCTCTTCCTCATGCATCGTCACTGCCTCACCTCCCTTCCCCAGTGTCGTCGCTTCTCCTCCAAGGTACCGCCGTCTCCTCTCCTCCCTTCCCTCCTGGTGCCTTCTCCCGTCCCCGACTCCACCTTACCGCGCTGCCGCCTACAAGGGTTGCCAAGAGCATTGTATTTGCCAATTGCTCACTTCACAACTGTTGCAGGTGCAACACGTAGGCACGCCGCCGCATCGCCATCGGGCCTCACCGCTTGCCGATCGCTTCCTTGCCGCAACCACGCCGTGCAGTAGATCTAGCTCCTCCACAAATGCGCACAGAGACATAGGGGGGGTGCATTTGGTGGTAGTCTGATGGAGACTGGAGTGGGAGCAGATGGAGGCGTGCCGCCGCGGGATCCGACCGCCGGGAGCTCGGTAGAGACGTGTCGCCGCCAATCCGGACGTTGGGAGCTCGGTGGAGGTACGCCGCCGTCGATTCCAGACGCCACCGTAGGCTTCCGTCACGAGAGAGAGAGAGAACACCCCGCGAGATAGAGGACTGGTGTGGTGATGAAGGGGGCGGCGCAGTGAGTCGGTGAGGACGGGTGGGAAAAGAGGTGAGAGACCGATGAAGAGGATGTGCGACTGGGTGAGGTGGAAAGAGGAGATCGTGGGAGTTGGCCTTTTCGGTTTTCCCAGAGATCATGGGAGAGGAGCTGTGAGCCGAGGGAGGCACTAAGGGTTTCAGAGAGAAGCCAACACACCCAGTCATGGGTCCACCTCCGGGCGGGTGGAAGAGAAGGGGTGGGTGTTTTTTTCATAGTGGGAGAGGAGTGGGACGATTCGTCCCATCGCATGGGGTAAACTCTCTCTATATATCTCAGATCTTTTATTCGGTTTACGATGTTATTAATTCATGCGGAATTTATTCCAATTGCAGAGGAAGGTTTTTGGATATATAATGTGAATTGAATTTGAAATTTAGCTAAAGCAAAAAGACCGTCTAGTCTTTTGGTGCTGCTGGGTAAGTTGCAACTAATAATTGTTGGATGATAGCAACGTGCAGCCTTTTTTAAGTAATGTGATACTGCGTTGTTGAGAAACGAAAGCATGTATTTGTAATACTTGTTCATCTGAGGATGCTTGCTTCTATTTAATTTCAAATTTGATATCACGTACTAATGAATGATGATACATATATAATCATTTTTGGTCGGCACAAGGATTTCAAATTAGGTGACAAGCTTGAGATGATATTTTTTTTTTCCATGTGTATATATACATTCATATGATCTTAAAAAAATTGGAAAAAAAATCTATAATTTGCATGCAAATACAAAGAAGTAATACACAAATACAATTGAAGTATTACAACCAGGGGTAGCATGATCTATTTGTCTCTAATCTCCTCTCTTATGGTTTTTAGAGCCAAACACTTTCCTGAGACAATTCCAGATTCTTAGAGAAGTTGGTTCTCAGAGAATCAGGAGCAGGATCTGAAAAATGAGAATCCGAAGCTCTATCAAATAAGACCTTAAAGGAACCATATATGTTCATATGTTGCCCAGGGTTTCAAAAACCAGATTCAACAAAAATCCCACTCCCTGGCTCGTAATGGAAACCAGTAGGTTCCTGGCTGGAACCGGTTTAAACTGGCTGTTTCTTCTTGAAATCCATAGTGCGCATTTGGATTGAAAAACAGTAATCAGTCATGATTGTCCAGGATATCTGGTTCTGGTCCAAAATTACTGTCCATCAATTTAAATAAAAATTTTAACTTTTAAAGTTTTCCAGACTGGAACCTTTTTCCCTGTTGATCACCAGGATTTGAAACCCTGGTTACACACAAGCAGTCACGGACTAATGGCAAAGATGTTCACTATTCTTTAAGGAATTGGTAGCATGAACATGATATTTCCTTAATGCAGGATGCCAGATGAGGATATCTGTGTCAGATACAAAATGCATTTGTTATTATCTTTAATAAGATTTGCCAGGAAATCTCCATGAAGAATGGCATTTTGTATTTAAGGCTTCACATACTATCCCCATTCAGACTGTATATTTTCAATCGATTCCAGAGCTGCCAGCATCTTTTATATTTCAGTTTCAAAGGAGGTCAAAAATCAAGCAAGGGATCACTGCTTATTAGATAGAAAATGATATGGAAAGGCAAAGAGCTGAATAACTAGGGATATATATGCTACAAATTTCGTGATACAGATTCATTCAAGTTCAGGTTCCTATGAAGGTCTATCATTCTAGGAAGAACAAATAAACAAATTTGAAACATCAAAAGCATACGTCCATACCTCATGGCCACAATAAACTCGTGTTGGCTTAGGCAGTGAGCCGAGTGTAACACAAAGGGACTGGTACATTTGCTCTGCAGTACCCTCAAAAAACCTCCCGCAACCAGCAATGAACTGTATTTCAAAAAAAGGTCAAGAATCAGGATATCAAAATGAAAAGGAGCCATCACTGTAAGTCAGATGCATATACTAACCAAGGTGTCTCCAGTAAACACTGCTGGATCTTCCTCCTCTTTACTAGTAACATAATAGCTAATATGACCTTTTGTGTGGCTGTTGGAAGAAGGAAGATGATAGGAAATCAAATAATCAACAAGCTGGTACAGAGCGAATACATATAAAAGGCTGTGTACACTATGACACTATGACTAATTGACTATCATGTAATTCAAGTGGGCTTTTGTCTAAGTGATCAACTAATTCGTCCTAGTAACATTGATGAAGTGTTTGTGCCACTGCTCAGCTGTATGCAAATTCATCGACTTAAAATGTGCATTTATCAAGGATAAAAGCATAAATATGTAGTAAAAACGAAAGATGGATTATTCCAGTGAATGCAGATGTGTAAAACAGTCGGTCTTATCCATCTACGCAGATGTTCAAACTTTTATCTTCAGTGCTTCTATGATCCCAGAAAAGAAACTCACACTAACCATATAGTAAATGAGGAGGTGAGACTTATGTTATAAGGCAAGAAAGCAGCATAACATACCACGGAGTGTGTAGGCATAGTATCTCAATGTCCTTCCCAAGGGATAACTTGGTTCCATTCTCCACCTGATCAGTGCAGCCTTTCACATTGTCCAAGGATCCCCCATAGACCTTAATCCCTGGCACCGACAGCCTCATCTTCTCATTGCCACCAGCATGATCCCTACAACAACAAATCAATTGTGCAATTCATTACCAGTTCATTACATGATTGCCAGTGAATTCCACTAACACCTGTTGATCTTAGCACATACAGAGTATCCATATTTTACCTACCACCTGATAGTTATCTTCAGAGCACCAATCTTTTTTGCTTCGTCTGTTTATTTCTTATTCCGAATTTTGACAACATGGTGTATGAGTCACATATGTCAAGCACTTCCATTGCATAATCAGCCGAATGCCAGGATACATCTTTCGTCATTTTTTATGTAACTCTACTTTGTTTGGTTCTCTACATGATTGCTGGTGATCACAAATATCTGTTGATTTAGCACATAATCTTCTATTTATCACCTGATAATTATCCTCAAATCATCAACCTTTTTGTTTTATTCGTCTTTATTTTGTTTGGAGTTTTAACATGTAGCATGGGCCATCCCTTGCATAATTAGCCGCATGTATGGACACCTCTTTCTTCATTTCTTCGTTCCTTTTTTTTTTATATTTGGGGTGGGGGGGTTCCCAACTCCCAGAAAGATAACGTTGAACAACTCTAGGAAGCACAAAAATCACAATATTCCGACTCTAGGAAGTACTGATCCTCTTAACAAACAAGTCAAAGAAGCCGATGAATTACTAGTCTGGGTGAAGACTAAGAGATAGCGAACCAGTGGTGGTGGGTGGTGAGGACGCAGTCGACGTAGGCGCCGACCTCGCTGGCCGCCGTCAGCACCTTCTCCGGCTCAACCGGGTCAACGGCCGCCGCCTTCTTGGTGTTCTCGTCCACGATTCTTCAGAAATAAAGAACAAACAAGAACTCAGTCTCAGACAGAACCTTGAACAGAACCAAGAAACAAACAAACAAGTCGGACGATGGATACAAAGATGGACGAGGATTCGGGATTCGTACAGGTAGGCATAGTTGTCCTCCAAGCAAGCAACCGGAACGATCTTCATCTTCGGGTTCCTCTTCGGAGAGATTGGATTGGGTTTTTTTTATCCTCAAGCGAGATTTCTCGAGCGAACTCCCGGCGGAGAAGACTGAAGCAGTGAGGAGAGGAGAGGGGTGGGGAACTGGGGATCCTCTGTCTCGGAGGTTTCTCGCATATTTTTTCCTCCGTGAACAAAGCGATCCGACCAAACAGGCAAAACGCTGCGGTTGACGGTTTGTTCTGCCTCCGTTTCTATCCAAAATTGTTGTACGATTTTTTTTCCCAACAAGGCACAAGGCCAAGCTTTTATAGAAAGCAAATCAAATAGAATTACAAAAGTTCAACCTAAAAACAATAAAACCGACAGGTAACCAGCTGGGGATACCAGCTTCAACGAGCAGATCACCAGATTGCAGAAATAACACCACAACCAAACCGGAACAGGAAGGCAAATACCACCTCCCACAACAACCAGACTAAACACACTAAGACAAAAAGGAAAACCAACTGCAATGCTACCCTAGAGCACAGAAAGACTTCAGCTGCTCCCAACCTCTTTTCCAGCTTCAATCGATCATCTTTTATTATTATTATTATTATACACCATCGTTACAAATAAGATACAAATTTGAACATAACTTCAATCGGTTTATTAGGAAAAATATTCTCAATCGCCTCTTTATTCCTAAATTTCCAGGGAGTCCAGGATAAAGCTGCAAAACTGAAAAGACCAATATGATAGTTATTAGCACCCCTCTTATTAAGCCACCACAGATGAAAATTATCTAAAGAGTCTGGAACTCTATCCCAAAGAAGAATCTCTTTGATGTATAACCAAGCAACCTTGGCTAGAACACAACGAAAAAGCACATGGTTAGCATCCTCAGGAACCCCACACAAAACACAATTAGCCTCCCCCTTCCAACCTCTAGCCCTAAGTTGATCAGCTGTTTGAATTCTATTTTGATAAGTCTGCCAAAGAAAGATCTTAACTTTAAGAGTGATTCTACTGGGCCATAACTTCTGAAGCTTCTTACAAGTAATTCCCCCAAAAGTTGTAAATCTATATAAAGACTTGACCGAAAATTGTCCACAGTTTTCTAAACACCACCTCAACCTATCTCTTTCCCTTTTAAAAGAAACTCCTTCCAGAATGTGTTTCAAGTCCTCCCACTGATGCACCTCTTCTGCTCCAAAACTTCTGACAAAGTCAATATTCCACACCCCATTTACATAACACTTGTGAACACAAATGTTGGGATCTGCATAAAATTTAAAAAGCTCTGCAAACTTGACTTTCAAAGTGCAATTATTAATCCACACATCTTTCCAGAAGAAGATCGATTTCCCATCTCCTAGATTATGCATCACCCCGGAAAAAACAAATGCTTTACTTTATTAATACTTCTACTGATTGGGACCCTTTAAGAGGATTAGAGTCCCGAAAATCCCCTCTAGGAAAATACTTAGCTTTCAGAATCCTAAACCAAAGCTCATCTTCAGCCTGGTCCATCTTCCAAAGCGATTTAGATAACAGGCAGTCATTAAAGAGTCTAGTATTAATCACCCATAACCCACCAAAATCATTAGGTCTACACACCGCCTTCCAATTAACCATATGGTATTTAAATTTATCACTTGTTCCTTTCCAGAAAAATCTAGACCTAATAGTGTCCATTCTCTTATGGGTCTCCTCATTCAATCTATAAAACCCTATAGTATATGTAGGAATACTACTCAAATAGTTATTCACTAAAATCAATCGCCTCAAGAAGACGTAAGCTCGCTTTTCAGCTTTCGCTTGTTTTCCAACTTCCTGATTATGTTACTTGCTGCCTTTTTTCTCACTGCACTATCTCCAATAGAAATACCCAAGTAAGTGAGTGGAAACTGACCTAGTTTGCAATTAAACATGTTTGCAACTCTTTGAGCTTCTGAACTGTCCACCCCTACCACAAAAATCTCACTCTTGTGGTAATTGATTTTTAGCCTTGATATCCATTCAAAACAGTACAACAAAAAATTGAGATTGAGAATATATTCATCTCTACATTCAATCATGAGGACAGTGTCATCAGCATACTGTAACAAAGACCCCCCCTCCCCGGCAAATGATGTTAGATATAACCCCCTTGATCAAGCCATTCTGCTGAGCCCTATCAATCACACTGCTGCCAACACATCAGCTGCCAGGTTGAACAACAGAGGAGATAAATGGTCCCCTTGCCTTAACCATCTATGAGTAGAGAAACATGGACCAACAGACCCATTGACATTGATACTCACTTTACCCCCTGTCACTGAGCTCATCACTCAATTGATCCATTTTCAGATAAACCTTTACCTCTCATAACCTCCTCTAGGAATCTCCACTGAATCTTATCATAAGCTTTCTCAAAATCCAATTTGAGAATCACCCATTTCTCCTCGGACATTCTCAATTCATGCAGGATTTCATGAAGAGAAACAACTCCATCTAGGATACTCCTCCCTTTAATGAAAGAAGTCTGATTCTCACTTGTGATCTTATGAGCTACTTTACCCAATCCGACAGACAATATTTTAGTAATAATTTTAAAGCTAACATTCAACAAGCAAATTGGTCTAAACTGTCTAATAGAATTAGCCTCTTTGATCCTAGGAATCAAAGTTATCACCCCATAGTTTAGTCTTTTCAAGTCCAACTTCTCCTCATAGAAATCTTTAACCAACTCCATAAAGTAAAACTTGATTTCACCACAAAAGGACTTGTAAAAGCAAGTGGGGAAGCCATTAGGCCAGGAGTTGAATCACCACTTAAACCTTTAATAGTATTCTAGACCTCTTCCTCTGAGAACTTTTGCACCAAACTATCATTTTCCTCGATAGAAATCCTACCTCTATTCTGCCAAAAATCTTTAGCAATACTCACATTCAGGTTACTATCCTTGCCAAACAGATCCTTGTAAAACTTGTAAATATGATCTCTAATGACTGTTTCTTCTGTTAAACACTCCCTTTCATGCTCCAGACTAAAAAAAAAAAAAATCTCCTTCTCCCATTGGCACTACTATGAAAGTAGCTTGTATTAGCACCCCCTTGAGTCATCCATTTCACATTACCCCTTTGCTGCCAAATTTGTTTCCTCCATATCATACAGTTTTTCCAGGTCTCTCTTAGCTTGGTATCTATCTAACCACTCTTCCGCACATAAACCAATCTCTTGTGCTTTCATGTCCACCCTACCAAGATAATCTAGTAAAACCTTCTTCTCCTTTCTAAACTTGCCATTCACATTGGCACTCCACCCTTTTAAAAATTGTCTTAAAGATGCTAAACTTCCATTCCATCTGTCCGGAGCATAAATATGCACATGCATTTGTTGGTCAATCTCCTTCCATCTCTCCTGAACCACCTTTAAAAAATTCTCCTGACAAAACCACTTTTTTCAAAAAAGAATCCCCCTAGCACTCTTGTAACATTTTTCCCCTAGTGTCCAGCACAATTGGACAATGATCAGATCCCACCCTAGTTAAGCTTATGGAATTGCAGAGAGGAAATCTGGCCTCCTAGCTAGTGGAAACCAAAATCATGTCAAGTTCCACCATTATGGGACAAGACTGCTTATTAGTCCAAGTAAACCTAGCCCCCCCTTTGATCTCCAGCAAATCATTATCAGAAATGAAACCATTGAAATAGTCAATCAGATTATAGTTAACATTACTAGAAATTTTATCCTATGTTGTTCTGATCAAATTAAAATCACCCCCAAGCACAAGAAGAAGAACTGCAGACTGACATTTACCATGAAGCTCCCCCAGAAAGTCCTCACTTAAACCATGCTGAGCAGGCCCATACACTGTCAACACTTTCCATCTAAAATTGCTTTTCTTATGTCTCAACATCATACTAACAAAGAACCTTCCTTTGTCACCCCCTTCTATTTCCAGCTCGTCCTTCCTCACCCCCATTAAGATACCTTCAGAATGCCCAATAGCAGAGGACCAGAGCCACAAGAAATCTCCATTCCCTGCCAAGTCTTTCAACTCTTTATCAGAAAAATCCTTCTTAATGGTTTCTTGCACCCCTACGACATCAAACCTCTCCTTAACAATAAGATCTTTGAGTTGCCTTCTCCTAGTTGGTTTACCCAATCCTCGAATATTCTAAAAAGAAATTTCATAAAATAGTCTTTCTCAGAAACCTTCTCCTTCTTCGACCTGGTACTTGCTCTTTTGCTCATTCTAAACCCTACAACACCCCTGGAAGCATTATCAATCACATCTAATAAATCTACAACACCTCTTTTGTTTTCCATAGATTCCTTATCCACTTTTTTTGCCAGATCAATACCTTTTCCCAATTCTGCTTGAGCAATGGCACATCTAGCTATTTCCTGAGCTTGCATAGCAGAAATCACCTCCTTTGTTGTATGAATTTTACCTCAAACAGTTCAATTATCAAGGAATTAAAAAACATTTTTCATATTTTTGGAGAAATATTTTCACTTTCTAAATAGGACCTTAATGCATTAATGTTTTAGTAATCAAAAGCACTCGAGTCTTTGAATTTGCTTCCGAGTATCGTGTGCCAATTCTTTCCTTTTGATTCATTGTTCATTGAATTGTTTCTTCCTCCCATCATATCATGATCCATTGGCCATTTAGGAAAAAATGTTACGATCAATGATCTGTAGTTCTTTACCACACTAAAAAAACACACCAAAGCTCTTGGATTTGATTCAAATTTATGCACTAGTTCTTAATCAAATCAAAGGTTTGATGTATTTTTCATGCAACAAAGTTGTGACCAACTAGTCATTCACCCAAGAATGTTGTGATCCACAATTTCAATGCACCATGGTTACCGCTCATCATGCACGCCCTCTTTATCCCCAAAGTATTTAGTCTTTACTTTCGCCAGTGCACAAATTACTCTTCTAGAAATTAATCATAGCCTACCATGCGTATGTATGTGACGCCTCGGTTCAACCAGGAGATTAATTCGCATGTGATGCCTCATTTCAACCAAGAGATTAATTTGAGTTGCTACATGTATTCACATTAACGTCACCATTGTATATATCCCTGTACACCAATGAATCGGTTAAGTGCATCATTTCTATGAGCCTTTATGGTATAAGATAGGTTACGATCTTGATCTCCTCCTCCCACCTTCTCTTCTCCTTCCGTCATGATGGGTATACCTGATGCTGCCGCCCTAGCCATCGTAGCCAAGGAAGACGTCGCGGGCAAGACCACATTGTGGGCGCAAGCGGTTGGCGTTTCCAGTGTCAAGCTCCTCGTCCCCCTCACCCTCGACCTCCAAGCGGGCAACTATGCCCAATGGCGTGGCCTGTTCGAGGTCGCCCTCCAGAAGTACGCCCTTGACGACCACATCTGCGAGTCTTCCTCTTTGGCTCCCGACGAGCAGTGGACTCGACTCGATTCCCTCGTCCACTCTTGGTTGTACGACGCCATTTCACCCGAGCTCCTCGTCATGGTAATGGACTCCTCAGTTTTTGTGTACACCCTTTGGATGTGCATCGAAGGTCTCTACCGCGATAATGCCGAGATGTGCGCCATCTACCTCGAGCAAGAATTCTACGGGCTCATGCAGGGCTCCATGTCTGTGGCCGACTACTGCCGCAAACAGAAGGCTCTCGCCGATGAGTTCACCACCGTGGGCACACCAATCGTCGACAAGAGTCTCATCCTCAACACCTTGCGCGGGTTGAGCCCGCGCCTCGCCTACATGCGCATATTGCTGTCCATGCAGCGCCTCGTGTTGTCCTTTCTCGAGACACGTTCCGCCCTCATGCTTGAAGAACTCACGATAGGGTCCGAGTCTTCCCCACCCTCAGCCTTCATCGTCAACAATTCCAAGAGCACCTCTGGTGGCTCTTCATCCAACGCCGCCGGCAGCGGACAGTCCCGCGGCACCAACTCCAATCGCAATAACAGCGGCAACAACTACTCCACCTACAGCCGCCGCTGCAACGACAACCGCAGAAGCGGTGACTCTTTCAACGGCGGTGGCGGCAGTAGGAACTCCAACAACAACAGTGACAAGGGTGCTGTCCCCTGGCCGTCACTCTAGAACTCGTGGGCCGGGTCCATCCATATGTGGCCTGGACAAACACCCTGGCCCACCAACCAGGGCCTCCTTGGCCCACGTTCGCCCAGCGCCTTCACTGCCACCGTCTGGCCACCTGCACAAATCGATGCTCCAATGTACGCAGTTGCATCGCCCTCCTTTGCTCCGCCCGTGTCTTGGGACCAGAACCAGCTGATGCACGTATTCAACACCATGACGTTGGCGCCACCATCTTTCGAGTGGTACATGGACTCCGGGGCGTCCACACACATGACCTCAGAACATGGTAATCTCTCTTCTTTCTCTCGTGTCCCTTCCGTTGCATCTTCATATGCTATTGTCGGCAATGGGTCTCATCTCTCAATCACCCATACTGGCACGACCTCTCTCAATTTTCCTCATCATTCTTTTCGGTTGAACAATGTTATTATGACACCGTCTCTTATTAAAAATCTTATTTTCGTTCGTCAGTTCACTTTAGATAACCACTGTTCTGTTAAATTTGACCCTTATGGCCTTTTTGTAAAGGATCTTCACACCAAGAACTTGATCATAAGGTGCAATAGTCGTGGCGACCTCTACCCCCTTCACCGGCCACCTCCTGCTCCTTGCGCCTTCTCCATTACAACTCCATCCTCTATAGTGTGGCATCATCGTCTTGGATATCTCGGCAACCAAGCTTTATCACAGCTTGCTAGTGGTTCCTATATTTCATGTAATAAAATTTCCACAGACACCTTGTGCCGTGCGTGCCAATTAGGCCGACATGTGCGTCTCCCCTTTTCTCCTTCATCCACTCGCACTAATAAAGCTTTCAATTTAATACATTGCGATCTTTGGACCTCACCTGTTCCCAGTGTTTTCAGCTACAAGTATTATCTCGTTGTCCTTGATGATTTTACACACTACTTATGGATGTTTCCCCTTCGTCTTAAATATGATGTTTTTATCAGTCTTTGTAATTTCTTTGCCTATGTCGGTACTCAGTTCTCCTTGTTTGTTCGCGCCATTCAGTGCGATAATGGTGGCGAATTTGACAACTCTTCCATGCACCATCACCTCCTCTCCTATGGCATTGCACTCCGTATGTCATGCCCACACACCTCCCAACAAAACAGTAAGGCGGAACGCATCATCCGCTCTACCAACGACATTCTCTACCCTCTTCTATTTCAAGCAGCATGCCACCTTCGTATTGGGTCGAAGCTCTCCACACCGCTACATATCTTCTCGACCTCCACCCCCCCTAAAACACTCAATTTTGGCATCCCCTACCAAGCTCTTTTTAGTTCACCTCCCGACTACTCTCATCTCTGTGTTTTCGGTTGTAGGTGTTACCCTAATCTCTTAGCCACCACCACACACAAACTTGCGCCGTGCTCCACGCCTTGTGTCTTTCTCGACTAACATGAACACCATAGGGGGTACCGCTGCCTCGACCTCTCCACAAATCGCATCATCATCTCTCATCACGTCATCTTTGATAAATCTTCCTTTCCTTTATCTGACAAACCTAACCTGCCGGTGCCCTCTGACTTTGACTTCCTTTCAGTCATGGCTCATACACCTGCGTCTGCTCCCTTTCCTATCGCATAACTTGTGACTCCCCTCGCCCCAGCACCCGCGCCTGCTCCCATGCACCCACCCGCACTGCTTCCGCTCGCGCCTGCCGCTGTGCTCCCGCCAGCGTCGTCCCTTCCCGCGCACGCTCCCGCACCCCCACATGATACCGCACTTGTACCCGCACTGCCCCTGCATGTGCCCAACACCGCTGTTGCGCCCCCACCGCCTTCGGCTGTGCCCATTGCCCCGATTGTCAACGAGCACTCCATGACAACCCGCGGCAAACATGGCTTTTGGCTTCCCGTCAACCGACTCAACCTACATATGGTCATTCCCTCGCCGATCCCGTCGACCTACCGCACGACGCTCAGTGACGAGAACTGGCGTCTCGCCATGCAGCATGAGTTCGACACCTTACGCGCAAACAACACGTGGAAGCTCGTTCCACGTCCCGCCGGTGCTAATGTTGTGATAGGAAAATGGATTTTTCGACACAAGTATAAGCCCAATGGCTCTTTGGATCGATACAAGGCTCGTTGGGTCCTCCACGGTTTCTCCCAGCGACCCAGCGTTGACTTCAATGAGACGTTCAGTCTGGTTGTGAAACCGGCCACCGTGTGCACCGTCCTCACCATTGCGCTCGCCAACGAATGGTTGGTGCATCAGCTCGATGTCAACAACGCCTTCCTCAACTGCACGCTCGTCGAGACCATTTACTATCAACAACCCTCTTGCTTCGTCGACCCCGCGCATAGCTCGCATGTCTGTCACCTCAATAGGTCCCTATATGGCCTCAAGCAGGCCCCACGGGCATGGTTCAGTCGCTTTGTGACCTACCTTGTGTCTTTAGGGTTCTCCGCCTCCAAGGCAGACCCCTCACTGTTCATCTATCGGCATGGCGTGGATACTGTTTACCTCCTGTTGTACATCGACGACATTGTCCTCACCGCTTCCTCGTCGGCACTAGTTCGCCAAGTGATCAACACGCTTCACAGCGAATTCTCCCTCAAGGACCTCGGCGACTTGCGCTTCTTCCTTGGCGTCTCCATACAACGCACCGACTTTGACTTCTTCCTCTCTCAGCATCAATACATTGATGACATACTTGCTCGTGCAGGCATGACAAATTGCAACCCTTGTAGCACGCCAGTCGACACCAGCTCCAAGCTCCCCTTCGTCGGTGAACCGGTGGCCAATGCCACCGATTATAGGAGCATCGTTGGTGCCCTTCAGTACCTGACATTCACATGTCCAAACATCTCCTACGCCGTACAACAGGCTTGTCTTCACATGCATGATCCATGTGAGCCGCACGCCAATCTCCTTAGGCGCATTCTTTGCTACCTCAAGGGCACCATCGACTACGGCTTGCAACTCCATCAGACTTCACTGACCTCTCTTACCGCCTACACTGACGCCGATTGGGCCAGCTGCCCTAACACCCGCAAGTCCACTTCGGGTTACGCCATTTTTCTTGGCGATAACCTCATTTCATGGTCTTCTAAGCGACAGCATACAGTCTCCCATTCCAATGCCGAGGCTGAGTACCGCGCCGTCGCCAACGCCATCGCCGAGTCCTGTTGGCTTCGTAAACTCCTCGCCGAATTGCATTGCCCTCTTCAACAGGCCATAGTTGTTTTTTGTGACAACATCAATGCGGTCTACTTCTCGACTAATCCCGTCCAGCACCAACAGATGAAACATGTCGAGATTGACCTTCACTTTGTTCGGGAACGTGTCACTCTCGATGAGGTCCGCGTTCTTCATGTACCGACCACCTCGTAGTACACCGGCGTCTTCACCAAGGGCCTTCCCACAACCACCTTCAAGGAGTTCTGCTCCAGTTTGCACGTTCCCGTTCCAACTGCGCTGGGGGGTGGTGTTAGCCTACCATGCGTATGCATGTGACGCCTCAATTCAACTAGGAGATTAATTCGCATGTGACACCTTGTTTCAACCAGGAGATTAATTCGATTTGCTACATGTATTCACATTAGTAGTTGATGCATGTATTCACATTAGTGTCACCATTGTATATATGTTTTTGTATACCAATGAATCAGTTAAGTGCATCATTCCTATGAGCCTTCATTAACAAGAACGGTGAAACTAGATTTCACAAGTAATGCCAAACTGGTGGTGGGTGATGTGGCATTAAGGGCATGTACAATGGTATAGACAGCTATTGTATATAATACATCTTTATGTTATCTATAGACAGTGCTAAAGACAACTCCTACAATAAGTTTTCTTTTTTTACATGTCTCCATAGACAGCTCCTCAATGTGCAATGTATCTTGTTTCTCGTGTTACAGACAACTACTAAATGATAGACGGTCCAATTCTCTATGGTCTCTCTCTCCTTCACATCATCTCATATCCTATGTGTCAAGGCTTACAGACAGGCAGACAACTGACGTCATACCATTGTACATGCTCTTAGTGCGGCATGGAGATCATGTAGACAATTGGCAACGCTCAAACCTTGATTTCCCAAGTGACATCAAACCGGTGGTCGAGGCAACAAGGGTGCTACTAACCATGGGCTCATAGGCTCATTAGTTGGGATGGTCACCTAGGGCTGGAGGTGGGATGAAAAATGGATACGAATTATTCGTATTATTGGGTTACCGTATTTGATAGGATGTGAATTATCTGTATTAGATTTTTCCATTCATTTAACAATTTCTCTCATATTCGGATTCGCGCAAAAAAATATGGATACAAATATGGTATGAAATTTTCCCATCCGGATTGTTATTTTATCTAGACTATTCGTATTCGTATTCGATGAAGCAATATAAGTACTTTATTGCAGTATACCTAATTAGTTAGACAAGTTTTTTAGATTCAATGTGAATTCATGTTATTTTTGGTGGAATAAATAGATTAGAATGATTAAGTGTCACTAATATCTTCACATTACATAAGTTATGAGGATATCCGGATCCAACCGAATTGAGTGCATATTCGATTCGAATTTTTATTCGTTGTGACATTCGATTCGTATTCATATTCGAGCATATTCGAATTCGTATTTATTTTAAAAATATGAATATGAATATGGTTTCACCGCTATTCTATTCGTATTCGATCTGCTTTCGCCCTTAGCCAGGGGGTTCAGAGGAAACATAGACACAATAGTGACAACTTGGCGGGTACAACCTATGAATGCACTAGCAACAGTGGGCTCAAAGAGTTAAAAGGCTTAACAATGAACGAGGTCAACAAGGTTGTGGAGTTTATATAGTTGACAACATGCTCTCAAACTTGATAATTAATATGGCTGGTCGGGCATGGAGCCACGACAAATGGATGGCGAGTGGGCTAGTAGAGTGGTGGTGTAAAGAGGGCATGGATAATGGATGACACTCTAAGCGACGGATGGTGAGGAGGGTGGCTAGGTGGAGGAGAGGAGCATACTATGGATTTCAGGAAGATTTTTTTTCTAAATAAATTATCTTTAATTTTTTTTACATAAACAACCCATGTTTTATTTTAGTTTACAAAAATAACCCTCAATCCCTAGCCCACCAGTTGACTAGGCCTAATCACACGGTAGACTAGTGACTAGCTGACGTGAGAGGCCCAATCACACGACGGAATCACGATTGAGGCTTTGGTCTGCCGTGTCTCACTCGCAAGCTAATAGCACGACTTAGGTCCGTGCTGGGCACAATCGTTGGTCCATAACCGCCAACATAAGGCTATTTTTTAACAAATAATTTAAATGAACTTAGCTTTAAATTTACAAAATTAAATGGCTGGAAGAGTTGTTTGTGAATAATTGTTAGTGGTAAAAAAGCTAGAACTTGCTTACTGCAATTGTTTGTAAATAAATCATGTGTTAATCGTTTTACATGGATCAACCCCTTTTAATTTTTTACACAAAGAACTCAGAATTGGCGAAATATTTTATAAGCTTTAGTTCGAGCGAGACGAGAATGGAGCAACGAAGATGAGAGTGCAAGCCCGGCATAACACTTGACCATGTAGGTCTGAATTACATGGTGCGTAGGGTTTGGTTAGGTGTATATGTTTATTTGTCTATTCCTACAGTACAAATAGCTACATGCCGAACCTTTGATTTGAACTAGACCTGTTCATGGGTGGGCCAGCCCCACCTGAGCTCGTGCCGAGCCAAGCTCTGGACTTAATTTTTGGCCTTAAAGCTTGCTGAATGCAATAAAATAATAATAAAACTATTTTTTATTCTCAAAATGAGTTAAATGTTACTTTTTATTCAAAAAAGAATTAAAATGATATTTTTAAACTGAAAAAATGATTTTTCAGGCCAACCCGGGTCAGGCTTGGGCTTGCCCGTTTGATGCCAAGCATTTCAGGCCTAGCCCAGCGTTTGAACAGGTCTAATCCGAACTACAACTACGATACAAATACACCTTTTCAAAAGGAAAAGACTTGTTTTCCCCACTATCGGTTGAGAGAGTCTCCAACGGTAAACACCTCGGTCAATCGCATAGTTCAATATGTATTTATATTGAATGAATGCCTTGTTGTACTTCTCTTGGCCGTCGATCCATTGGAAGAAATAGCAATGTTCCGACGACTGCCATGCAAGGATAAAGTCAGCGATATTTAAAAAGCAACACACAATGTAAAATATCAATGTATGGCATTGACTTACATGACAATACCCACACATGTAGTAAGCCCTTGGGGCGGTACTAGAATGTGTGGATTGACTGATCCATATGGGGTTACCGCAATCACAATACGGGCGTAGAGACTTTGGTTGTGTAGGAGCATCCTTGCAAGAACAACCAGGGTACATTCGTGCCTTCTTGGCAACCTATTTCTGCTTCCGGAGCATCAACAATCCTCCATCCCTAAACGGGGCGATGTGACCTCCTGTACCTCTCTCTTCCTATACGTCTCTTTTCCCTCCCCTTCCCTTGTTTTCCAAACTAGCTCGAGTGAAGTCGTGCCTGTAGTGGTGGAGTATGCTTGGGTTTTATAGGGGGTTAGGGTGTAGTGTTGAGGGAGTAAATTGTGATGAATGGAAGTCACTCGCGTCCTCCAGAAGGAATCTTTGGGTGCAGCATAGCTCAGAGAATGGTCAATTCACAGGGAAAGCTAACACGTGTTGTCAAATAAGACTAAAAAACTTGTACCAGGGTCTGGTCATTTCGGTCTGAAAAGCAGATGGCAGAGTGTTGTCACTTCGGTCTGAAAAGCGTGGGTCGAAGTGTTGTCTATTTAATGTGAAACGAATGTGGCATGCTGTTGTCAATTATCACTGAGTAGGGGAGGATGTCTACTAGTATTAGCGAGACTCATGTAGCAAGCCCCTTATGTCGCGGTGTTGACTAGGGGGAAGGATCTGGAATTGAGCAGCATGCCCCTTTGTCATGGCACTGACTGAAGGAGGTAGGACCGAGACCCAAGCACCACAAGAAACATCTTAACATGCCAAAGTTTAAAGCATATAATAGTACAACAATCACATTATCTACATTGACACTAAGGTGCTAAATAAAAGACATACCACGCATGGTACTAATGATGTACCTGTCTATATCCCTCCTCTCCTATCCACGCCCCTAATCATGTCCCTATTGTCGGCTCCGCTTGGGCCGACAGGTTGTTGCTGGTCACTGCCTAGGTCCCAAAGGGGTCCACCGCTCGGTGCTCGGATGACCCTATCTCCAAGTGGTGCAACAAGAGTAGGTGTGACTTACGGATCCATGAACTGCGTGGGTTGCGTCTCATGTGGCGCGCCAAATAGTTGTGAACCTGTAAGCACATCGAGGTTGTCAACGAGGTACTCCTCAAAATCACTTTGTCACAGGGATGACGGATGTGTACCTAGTTTGCAAAAGTAGTAAAATGTTAAACACTTAAAGCAAGTTTGGTAGTTTTCTATCATGGTAAAATCAAAAGCGATAGTGGCAAGTACTTGGCGTGAGCATCATCATGGGATAGACCCAAGATGATAATGTGCTGGGATGCAGGTGTGAGGTGCCTATTGAGACATCAGTGGACCTATCGTGTGAGATGCAAGCTTGGTTAGTTGACATAATACGTACAATAACACACATTATGTTTACTGCATTACCTCCTATGGGGAACTGGTACGACGAGGATGCCTGTTGCCATGTCGAGCTACTTGCCTAGTCTGGCGAGGGAGCTGTTGGGTGTCGCGATGGACATGTCGTAGCTGGGAGGTCTGCTGAGCGCACAACATCCGATAGCTAGCTGTAGAAGGTCAAGTTGACGATGCGCCAGGACTCCTCACACACACAACTTAAGAAAGATCTGACCTCCTCCTGTGTGACCTCCAGGCCCTAATGGATGTGGTCCCACATGGAGTGTGCATCTCCCCAACTCTCCATCACGAGGTCGTTTTGCGAAATGCAACATCAAAGTTAGTAACATGCGAAATATAATTTACATGACGATGTACATAACAAGGCACGTACCACCAAGTGCAGTGAAATGCCAGCCTGTTTGGGGTACACCTAGTCATCCCGAGCCAGCTCAACCTGTGGCTAATCGACAATACAAACCAAACGTACCCGTGTGAGTGGTGTGTACCACCAGAGGTACTCCTGGTACAATGCTAGGTCATAGGGAGTATCCTCCTCGACTACGTACTCCAAGGCCCCCTCCCACTGTGCAATCCAAGGAGCCATACGTTCCCCCTCCTTCTGGGCATATGGCTCTCACTGCACCTGGCCATCCGTGATCTGGTCGTAGACCCCCATGAAGTACTCAAACACACTGTGCACCTGGAGACCCGCTCACTAAGGAGGTTGAAATGCCGACTGTCTAGCTCGCGGTCCAAAAGGTTGTACGACCAAGCAACACAACCACCCTGACTCGCCATGCCTAAACCCTAAACCCTATTATTTTTTTTTAAAAAAAAATACAAATAACCTAAAACAGATATCCCTAGGTCTTGCGAATCTAAACCAAAGCACCCTAGATCTTCCAATAATCGGTCTACTAATGGAGGTACCATAACGTTTTTACGCTATAATAAATACATAAATATCATACATTGTATCACTATACGTGACACTAACCCTAACCTAACATTGTTGATCTACAACTACATACCCTAGTTCTACCACAAATTACATGAGCAGAACAAACTCACAGCAAAAAGACGAGTACACAGAGATGTGTCGAGTTGAGGGCAGGGTCTCCTCCTCCCCTCTCCCTTCTTCTCCCCTCTCCCTTCTTCTCCTCTCCACTCCTCCCCCCTCTTCTCTACCACCCTCACTCTCCTCCATTCTCTTCTCCTGGCAGCGCTTCCTCTCCCCCTCCCTCTATCTATCTATCGCGCGAGTTGGAAGAAGTTGGACATATATTGGCCCTCAATCGCAAAAGCGTGGCACGGCTGATGTCACACGCCTGCAAGCGCGACTGGGTGTCATGGGCCTACTAGTTGCGCAAGGGAACCCCGACTGGGTGTCAAGTGCCTGCCAATCGCGCTATCTTCGCACAACTGGACGACGTGGCTCAATGTCGTCTGCTCGTCGCATGACTGAGTGTCGACATGCCTCGTATCGTTGGCCCACCTGACGATTGGGCCTAGTCACGCTACCTTCACGTGACTGGGTGACGTGGCTCAACATCGTCCGCTCGTCGTGTGACTTGAGTGTAGACATGCCTCAAATTGCTGCCCTACCTTACGATTGGGCCTAGTCGCTTGGTCAGCCGGCGACTGAGGGTTATTTTTGTAAAAAAAATACATTTGTTATTTTTGTAAAATGATTAAAAATTGGTTTGTTTAGAAGAAAATTCTTTCAGGAAGGAGGGGCAACCGTAAGTGGGAATAGTGGTCAGCTGGGGGAGGAGACAAGGTTCAATTTGAGTCGTTTTGTTTTGTTTTGTTTTTTTGAGTAAATTCAACTTGAGTCAACAACCATGGTAACTTAATAATCTTCCAAAATAATACAAATGATTAAATTTCCCCATATTATCTGGAGAACATGTAGCAAAAAATATAGTTTCATGCATTTTATGGAATTCTACCATTTTGAACGCATCAAAGGCCTCTAAGCAGTCAGAATGGCTAAAAAGTAATAAAAGTAATACATGTCGAGTTTACGATACGTTCTACGTACCATTGCACGTTTATTTACTAATAAACCAAGTTTACAGCATGTTCCACCACTCGAGTCACACACTACACTGGTATAAACATGACACCGCATCATACTATCATCGTAATCGTCGTACGTACACGTGTGCTGGTATACACAAAGCTAGCAAGACGTATAGCAACTTGTCACAGCATTTGACCACCATATATATCCGTAGTCCTTACACAGGACACGATCGAAGACGTGCTGGCAGTGGCACCTCCAGGGCTCCAGGCTGAAACTCTTCAAGCAGATCCTGCAACGGAGGGTGGAAAGGCCCCTGTGCCGGGCTGGCGATCAGCAAGCGACCCGTGCCAAGTGAGCAGCTGCACACAGCAAACAAACCACAGTACATATCGCATCAGTTAGTTGTCGTTCACCATACACAATTCGTGGAGATTAATGCGGATTGTTGCTACCTTGGCATTGACACCATCGGGGGTGACGCGGTGCTCGCTCTTGAGCTTGAGGTACTCTTCGCGCGAAAACTTCGTGAATCCCCTGAAAAGGAACACCATCCAATAAATCAACGGCTGATCGATATCGATATCGAGATCGAGCGCTTCTCGACTTCCGATCACAATAAGAGGACTCAGGAGGAGCGATCCTAGCCGTCCAGTCCAACGACCGCTCGATCGAAACGTTACGTACCATTTGCCGCTGAAGATGATCCTCTGGCGCCCGGGGAACTTGAACTTGGCGCGCCTCAGCGCCTCCTGCGCGTGCCTCGCGTGCGCGTCGCGGCAGCGCACGGAGAGCAGCACCTGGCCGATGTGCACCCGCGCGCACATCCCCGTGGGCTTCCCGAACGCGCCGCGCATGCCCGTCTGCAGCCGGTCGGCGCCGGCGCAGGAGAGCATCTTGTTGATGCGGAGGACGTGGTAGGGGTGGGCGCGCACGCGGAGGTGGAAGGTGTCCTTGCCGGCGTGCTTGGCCATGTACTTGTTGCACGCGATCCGCGCCGCCTCCAGGGCCTCGCTGGACACGTTCTCCTTCTCCCAGCTCACCAGGTGCACGCACAGTGGGAACTCGTCTACGCCGCGCTTCTTCTGCCCCACGTCGAAGATGCGGATCTTGGGGTCCGGCACGCCGCGGCAGTACCGCGACTTGGGGTACGGCTTGTTCTTGATCTGCCGGTAGCACCTCGCCGGCCCTGCGCGTTACACCGGCGTGACGCAACACACAAAGTTTAGCAAACTTAGATATCAAGCATCGTCGTTCATCAATCGTGTGCGATAATTAACATGGAGATGATGATGAAGATCGATCGAGCTAGAGGAAAGAAAGGGATCGGTCGCTTACTCCTCCCCATGGCGAAAAGTTGCGAGGTGTTGGGTTGAGGTGTGCGATTCGAAGGACGGGGAAGGCCAGGTGGTGGTGGTGGTGGTGGTGAATATATAGAAGACGCGGGCGGGCGGGGGAAGGTGCCTGAAGGTTCTGGTTTGCCGGGAACGCGTGGCGCCGAGCGGCCAATACGCCGAAGTTGCGTTTGGCCTGAGGTAGGCCGTGACGCCTCGGCTAGGCGGGTCAGCAGGGTGGATGGCTGCGGCGAGTACGACACGCCTGTGGGTCATTGCAAACTTCAAATGCCGTACGTGGGCTGGGAATGGGGCAGTGGAGAGGTGGGCCGCGGGGTGTGGAGGTTTGACTCCTCCAGGGGCCGAGCAAAACGGCGGCGGGAGCCCATGAATCCATGATCGCCACTGGTGACGCCTACGGCTTGTCGCGCTCGTGCTTGTCGGTTCGGTGCGACCTGCAACCTGCTTACGGTGTTGGACTCGGGGATTCTGCCGCGCAGGAGCCGCGGCGACCACTCGCCAAGCGAGATTCCTCTACGGATCAGCTGGCCTGCCTGACCTTAGCTCCTTTTTTTTTTGGTAAACAGGAGAGGCCCCTAGAACGGCCTAGTCAGCCGGATCCCACTGATAAAATAAAAGTTTGGTAGTACATGAACCCCTAACTTTTACATTTTATACCCTTCAAAATATTAGAATTACAACAAAATCCTTGAAACATTGAGATCACCGTGAACGCAACACCAGATGGAGATGGAGAGGATAGCTGAGCATGCGACGGAAACCTTCATCTTCCACGCTGATGGGATCTAGGATTTGATCACGCCTCGGCTAAATTCTAATGGACTAACATCTTAAAACAAACTAACGCTAATTTCTACCCATTAGGACATAACAAAAAATAAGCCACAAATGATTCGTTGACATGAAACTTTAGCAAAAATACCTCAACATAAAATATACTAAGAAAAACATGACAAAACATAAATAATATAGCATCTTAAAGATACAAATTGAGTACCTAAATCCTTGTCGGCTGTTGTGGTGCTACGCCTTTCTGTTGCTGCAGCTGCATTTCCCAAAAGCACTCCTCCAGGCTTATCATGGTTGACCCAATCTCCTCAAGCCTCACCATGTCCTTGCCCCTTCCTTGTTCTTGGAATCCCTGCATCGCAAAGCTATTCTTATTTCCAATGCCACCCTCAATGACCAAAAGCCTACGCATTCACAAAAAGGGACCTAAAGATGCCTTGATTGGTACTCTGATTCCACTGTAAGTTTCAATATTACCCTGAAATGGCAAGAGGTTGATCACTCAAGGAACAACAATTACCTGCCAAGTCAATGTTAACCTGTACTCCTCAAGGTTTCCATGGGAGCTTAGGTTCCAACATTCCTGTGCCCTTGTAATATGAAGCTAATGACTATCTACTTTTACTGACTCCCCCAAAAAATATTTACTAATGTCAAGTTTAGTTATCAGTTAATGAATTGGAATAGAACAGAAGTGACATACCAAAACTAACAATATCATCAACGAAAAGAAAAGATTCAGAGGGCATCATCACTTCTGAAATGCAATTGTTAAAACTTAAGCCTCATAAATTAACATCATAACACAGATCTTGCTTAACCCAACCATTGACTTCTCGGCTTCTCCTCCCCCTAATGCTTGCAAGACCACCACTAGTATCACACAATCAGTGATTGAACATTTGAAGTGAACTGAAACTACAGCTAGCACATATTATACATGCACGGAGGCACGTCGCCATAGAGCCACGAAGGCAAGCCGAGGGCGCGGCGCCGGACGTGGAGGTGGAGGAAGGGCGCGGCCGCAGCACCGGACGTAAGGAAGGGAGCCACGGAGGCACGGCGCCACGGAGGGGAGGCGAGGGCGTGGCGGCGGCCACCGGGCGTGGAGGTGGAGGGAGGGCGGCGGCGGCGGCCACCGGGCGAGGTCGCGAGGGCGCTGCGTCGAGCCGTCGAGGATGGCACGAGCGCTGCGTCAGGTGGGGACGGACCGACGGAGGTCACGCGGCGCGACACCGGGCGTGAGGAGGGCGCGAGGAGCCGAGAGGCGGCCGACGAGCGGTCGCGAGGGCGCGAGCAAGCCCCGAGCCACCGATGGAGTGGGGGAAGACGTGGAATTGTGGATGGTATGGATGTGAATGGAGTGGGTCAGTGGGGGAACCAGGGAAGGAGGCCTCAGCGTGTCTGCGTGTGGGCTGGGCTGGCTCATATGGCTGGGCCTCGGGCTAAAAGGCTGCATCCATTTTTTCAGCCCATATCTAAAATTTTTTTGCACTGTTATTTTTTCTGGGCCTCGGGCTATAGCCCACCCTGCCTGAGGCCCAGATCTGCCCATGTTCCACGTCGTGGACTCTGGATCTGGTGACGGCGACTCGAGCACCGGCGATCAATGACGACGTGAAGTTGATTTGGGCCTCCTTAGCTCCACTATGAGGAGCATCCTGAGGTTGAAGGACGACAAATTCACGGCAACGACGAGTGGTGACGATGAGTTGAGGGTTGGAGACTCCAGCTTGTCGGCAGCAACCGGCGACACCAAAACACCGAAAAGAACTTGAGCTTGTTTTCTCGCCGGTGAGGAGGATTTGTGGGTTGCACCTTTAAGTCGACGCCGAAGCATTGGGGTTGAAATAGATGGGAGGGGAAACCAGGTCAGCAAAACGGGGCTCACCTGCATCCTGCGTCGCCGACGACCACCAGACATGCCGTAGGAGCGACGCATTGACGGTGTTTGCTAGGAAACCCAAGTGGAACCGGCATCGAGCCTACAAATACTACTGGCATAGTGCCAAAACCAAACCAGGAAGCATAATTTACAGCTATTGAGCTAGAGAGGGTCCCCTGCTCCTCACTAACGGCGAGCCGATGGCGGGGAGGGAGCCAGGAGGCGAATTTTGTGGCGGGAGGTGATGGTGCTACAGTAAATAGCAAGGGGAGGAGGGAAAAGAGAGCTAACAGTCTGTTAGGACACTTCAGAGAGAGGTTTGTTCCCTTTTGATCTTAGCTTGCACTCACCTCTACAGATGAACGAACGAAAGCAAAGCATTTCAGGCTGCAGGTTGGCATGCACTGCCGCTGCTGCGATGGTCACGAACATCAACAAGGCAATGATGCTCAACATTTGACGCTTGCAAGTTCCAAGGTAGCGAGGGCTAGTAGGCTAGCCATTAACAGCAGGTGAATGCAGCAGATTAGTGGTGAAATTGATCATCAACAAAGAGCAAAATTGTTGGAACAGCTCGAAGAAACTTCAGCCGATGCTGAAAGCCGGTAGATGAAACGAAGTACACGTACACGGCTGATGCAAGAACTCTCGTAGAAACAAAAGAAAAACAGAAACTCCCGTAGGTACGTAAGTTGCTTTTCTATTGCTTTCTTCTACTCAACACATTGTTTACATTGCTTTTGACTCACCACCAAACTCTCAAGACTAACCAGCCACTTATAAAGGCTGTATATCTCATCCAACTCGGATACGGCTACCGCCAAGTTGAGTTGGCTACGGAAACCAAAACAGAAACTAATACTATCACAAAGATTACCTAACAATCACTCCCTAATCTTTGTATACTTACTTATATTTTGTGTGCTGCCAGTTGGACACAACTTCAACATGGCTCCCACACACTTAGCCGAAGACGGTGGCACAACTAAAACATGTCTTGGGCTCCAAGTTGGACACAACTTCAACTTGGCTCACACTTATTTGCCCGAAGACGGTGGCACAACTCGAACACGTCTTGGACTCTTACTCATTGAGGCAGTCGGTCTCAACTACGACTTGCACCCCAACTCGTACTCAGACTTCAAGTTGGTCACAACTTCAACTTGAATAACACATAGACTCGACTCAGGACGGCGACACATCTTCTCAACGTCCCTCACCTTCGCCTTTCGATGATCGGCACCAAGATGCATCATTGTCTTCAACGTCCTCCACATAGCTTTGGTCGTCTCCTTTTCGACCAGTAGGAAGAGTGTTTCCTCCAAGATGCCTCCATAGATAGCCGCCAATGCCATCTGATCCTTGCGCACATAGACGTTGCCTCATCACCGGTGACACAACTTCCCGGAGAACGCGACATAATCTTAGGCACAAATCAAAAACTCAGTCTCCTCGTCGTCACGAAGCCGCATGCACCGTACAGTGTATCGGTCTCGCCGCCGTGCCGTCGTGCTCGATGCGTTGTCGGATCCGCCGCGGCGCACTCCTCACAGATATGCCACCCCGGAGTCGAGATCAACCTCCCGGGCAGCAAGTATAGTTTCAACCTCAAGCTCGATACCAATTGTTGGAACAATCAAGAAACTTCACCGATCCGAAAGCCGGTAGATGAAACGGCACGCGCGTACGGCTGATGCAAGAACTCTCGTAGAAACAAAAGAAAAACAGAAACTCCCGTAGGCACGTAAGTTGCTTTTCTATTGCTTCCTTCTACTCATCACATTGTTTACATTGCTTTTGACTCACCACCAAACTCTCAAGACTAACCAGCCACTTATAAAGGCTGTATATCTCATCCAACTCGGATACGGCTACTGCCAAGTTGAGTTGGCTACGGAAACCAAAACAGAAACTAATACTAACACAAAGATTACCTAACAAAAATAACATGGCATCGCTCATTTGAGCGGTGAAGGCATTCTACTTTTGCCAAAACTGTAAAGTTATGTGATATCCTTGCATTCACTTTTAATGCGTTATTTGTCAAAAAAATTATATATAGAAAAGTACACTATGTATATGATCACCACAACGTCCCAAATATTTCAGCATCCAAGTTTGCTATGCACAAAGTTCACCTCTCTTTCCATTTGCTAGTAGGCGCAATAGAAAGTATACCTCAGTATGGGACCCTCGCGTCTTCGGGTTCCAGAACGAAGAAGCTACTAAAAGTAGGAAGAAGTAGATGGAACTTCAGAGAAAAGAATCAGCAAAGGCTGGGAATCTCGCACACTATCGGGAGGACCATGGAGTACTTTTATATATTGTCGGACATGAACAGTATCGCTCGACAAATACAGCTAACATTCAGTTAGCGCTAACAACTAGATTTTATCTGTTACAACAATCTTAACTGCAAAACAATTCTAATTACGTACAGTTAGAATATATAATACAAAGCTATCTTGTAACAGTCTCCCTCAATCTCAACTGTGCTGATGCAGATTGAGAATGCGTCGGAATTTTTCGAAACCGCGAACCGGCAATGGTTTGGTGAATATATGTGAAACTTGATCCTACGAGGAAATATATCGAACATCCAACATCTATCTCGCAACTCTTTCTCTTACGAAGTGAAAATCAACTTCTATATGCTTTGTGCGAGCATGGATGATCGGATTTGTCGATAGATACGTTGCCCCAAGATTGTCACACCATAAAGACGGAGGCCTAGACTGAAAAACACCGAGTTCCTTTAGTAACGACTGTATCCATATCCTCTCAGCAGTGGCATTCGCTATGGCCTTGTACTCTGACTCAGTACTCGACCGTGAGACCGTGGGTTGCTTTCGGGAGCTCCAGGAAACTAGAATGCTGCCAAGAAAGACAGCAAAACCACTGGTCGACCTATGATCATCTGGGCAGCCCGCCCAATCTGAATCTGAAAAGCACTAATTAGCATTGAGGTTGACTTGATGATCTGTAGTCCAACATCAACGAAATGCTTGAGATACCGAAGAATGTGTTTCACTGCTGACCAATGCATATCAGTTGGGGAATGGAGATACTTACACACTCAGTTTACTAAAAAAGAAATGCTGGGCTGGGTGATGGTCAGATATTGCAGTGCCCCCGCAATGTTTCTGTAATGTGTCCCAAAGACTATCGTGACAAAGAATGTTCCACAAGTCTTGGACAACTGTTCTGTAGACGCCATAGGTGTGGTAGAGGGCTTGCAATTCACCATGTTGGCACGTCGTAGCACATCCTGGATGTATTTGCGTTGCATCAGCATGATTCCTCCTTGTTGATGTAGTACTTCAATACCAAGAAAGTAGTGCAACACACCAAGATCCTTGATAGCAAATGCTCCATGTAAACAACAAAGAAGATCATCAATAGCCTGAGCAGAAGAGCTAGCAATGATGATATCATCAACATAAATGAGCATATAAAGAGAGACACCATTCCTATTATATATAAACAAAGAGGTGTCGGCTTGTGATGGTTTGAACCCAAGTTCTTGAAGTTGAGTGCTCAACCATGCATACCATGCTCGGGGTGCCTGCTTTAAGCCAAAGGGTGCTTTGTCAAGCTTGCACACATGATCTAGATATAACTTGTGCTCATACCCGGGTGGCTGCCACATATACACATCCTCCTCAAGTATGCCATGAAGGAATGCATTGTGGACATCCATTTGTCGTAAGTTCCAGCCTTTGACATAGCTAAAGTAAGAACAATTTGATCAGTTGTAGGTTTAACTACAGCACTGAATGTGTCCTCATAGTCGATTCCATACCTCTGTTTAAAGCCCTTGGCCATAAGTCGAGCTTTAAACTGTCAATGGTGTCGTCGGCTCGCCTCTTCAATTTGAACACCCATTTACAATCAATAATGTTTTGCCCATTGTGTCGTGGTACCAAATGCCAACTCCTGTTCTACTGAAAAGCACTAAACTCAAGGTCCATTGCTCGACGCCAATTGATATCCTGACTGGCATCTACATGGTTCATGGGTTCATCCTTAGACTAAAGTGTGGTGGCAAATCCACGCCCTTTGATGGGATATCTAATTGTATCGTTAGTATATTGCTTTGGTTGATTGATATTATTGCGCCGCTGAGTGCGCATGCCTGCAGGTGGCTCAGCCATTGATGTATCTACAACAGTGACTGAATCTGCAGGATTAGTAGCAATAGTAGGGGCAATACTCTCAAACTAGTCATTGGAGATAGCAGGAACTAAATTATCAGTGGAAGTGCAAGGCACCAATGGGGCACTGGACAAAAGAGACACATGAAGAAGCACATCATTTTGTTGAAACATGTGTGTAACAGGAGTATTGGATTGAGAAAAGGGGAACACATGTTTATCAAATATGACATCCCAAGATATACACACACGTCCAGTAGCTCTATGCAAGCACTTGTATCCTTATGCAATGCATTGTATCCTATGAATGCACATTCAAGGGAACAAAACTGCAATTTGTGTGTGTTATAAGGGCGGAGATTTGGCCAGGAAGCACACCCAAAAGTCTTCAAAAAGGAGTCATTAGGTTTTGAGCCAAAAGCTTATGAATGGGAGTAGAGTAATCAATTACTCAACTTGGTAGACAATTAATGAGAAAGCTTGTTCTGTAAAAGGCATTGTCCCAAAATCTAAGAGGCATGGAAGCTTGAGCTAGTAAGGAAAGCCCTACTTCAACAATATGCATGTGCTTTCTCTCAACCGACCCATTTTGCTGATGGGTATGAGGACATGAGACTTGATGTTTTATGCCAATGTTCTTGAGAACTTTATGTAATGACTGATATTCTCCTCCCTAATCTGACTGGAAAGCAAGAATTTTGTGGCCTAGTAGTAGTTCAACATGTTTGTGAAAGAGAAGAAAGACAGAAACAACATCTGACTTGGCTTTGATAGGATAAATCCAAGTGAATTTAATGAAATCATATATAACACTCACATAATACTTATTTCCACCAACAAAGGTACGGGCAGGACCCCATACATCAGAGGAAATGAGTTCAAGAGGACGAGATGACACACTACTGGAAATAGGAAATGGCAATTGATGGCTCTTTCCTAATTGACAAGCATTGCAAATGTTTGCAACACCTTTATTGGTGGAAACTAAACACTTAATTCTTTGGCAAGACACGATGAATGACTGAAGAAGAAGGATGCCCAAGATGACAATGCCACACATCTTGCAAAGCTTTGACACTGACTAGAGCATGGCTGCAGGAAGGAGAAATCTCGGATGATGGCATGGGATACAAGCCTCCTCTACATCTGCCTTGAAGAAGAGGAGTCCTCATGTGCCGATCCTTAACAAGAAAATAAGGGGTGAAACTCAAGAAACAAATTGTTGTCGGTGGTGAAACGATGAATTGACAGAAGATTTTGAGTGATTTTTGGAACATGTGAGATGTTGTTTAGGGAAAGTGAACGACTATAGGAAGGAATATGAGATTGACTAGTATGAGAGATAGCCAAACCTATACCATTTGCCACTTGCACATGATCCTTGCCATGATACTTCTCTTTGATGGAGAGTTTGTCCAGATCTCCTGTGATATGGTCGGTGGCACCAGTATCTGTGTACCAACTTGGATCAATCTGGTAGGAGGCGGTCGCCATCGATGCCGAGTGGTGGCTTTCGCCACCGATAGGAGTGATCAAACCGGTGATAGCATTTGACTTTTATATGGTCGATTTTCCCACATACCGACACACGTGACGCTTGTTGCGATTTCTCCCGTGAAGCCTCCACCATTGTTGTTGTTTTGTGGTTTTCTGCCATGGTTGTGGCCACCGCAACCACAGTTGCTGAAGTTGGAGCCTCTCGTGTTATTGCGCACAACATTGTTGGCATTGGATTCGGATAACTAGAGAAGGCTGGTGTTATGCTCCTTGCGCAGCTCATAGCTCAGCATGTGAGCATATAAGTCACCAAGAGATATCGGATCCGACCTGGTAGTAGTAGATGTAATCAGGGAATCATGATCATCGCCTAGTCCAGCTAGTATATAGGAGACAATCTCCTCATCTCTCAGAGGATGTCCAATGGCCGAGAGTGTGTAAGTCAATTTCTTCATCTTGTTGAAGTAATCATCCATGGAGAGATCATTTTTCTTTAGAGTTGACAATTGTACTCGGATCTGTAAAATTCACGTCATAGAGCTTGATGTGAACATGCACTTTAGCGCCTTCCAGACCTCAGCAGATGAGGCAAGGAAAAGGACTTGTCCCAGCACCTCCTCCAAGAGAGAGGACAAGATGGCGCTGAGGACAAGTTGATCTTGCTGTAGCCAGAAAATGTATGCTGGATTATGAACCTGCATCATCTCGTTGCCATTTGTCTGTGCGATGATTAATTTGGGAGCAGGGGTATCACCGGTGAGATAGCCAAGGAAGCTCTGGCCTCGCAGATACGGTAGAATCTAGGCCTTCCACAACAAGTAGTTGTTGAGGTTCAACTTGATGTTGATGAAGTGGCCGAAGGATGGGGTTGGGAGCAACCCAGCATCGGTGGCAGGAACGACACTGGCTGAGTTGCTAATGCCAAAGAAGGAACTGGAGCTGGTCATGGTGTTTTAGATTTTTTTGTGTGGCTCTGATACCATAAAGGGGCAATTCCTTACATACCGCTGAATAACTTCGTTTGTTCCTTATATGATACTAGTGTCTCACTAACATGTGGGTCTAGGGCCCACATGTCGCCTCACAATGACATATAAGGAGTCATGTAGTTTGTCAATGGCAAGTAGGGAATTAATCCTACCATAAAAGGAGAAAGAAGTACATGGAACTTTAGAGAGAAAAAAAATCAGCAAAGGCTATGAATCCCGCACACTATCGGGAGGACCATGGAGTCCTTTTATATATTGTCTGATGTGAACAAAGACGCTCGACAAATACAGCTAACATTCATTAGAGCTAACAACTAGATTTTATCCACACAACAATCTTAATCGCAAACAATTCTAACTATGTACAGTTAGAATATACAATACAAAGCTATCTTTAACAACTACTTCATTTTGGGTGCTTCCTTCACACAAGAGTCCTCTCTCTCTCTCTCTGTGTGTGTGTGTGTGTGTGTGTGTGTGTTTTTCCAACTTGTTTCGCTTTATGGATGTGCAATATTCCTTCCTGTTGGACCGAAAAGGCGACTAGAGGGGGTGAATAGAGCACGATCTCTTTTCTCCTAATTGAATTCAATACGAATCTCACTCCAATAGCTATGAAAGCTATGAAGATCAATCAATCATGCACATGGAAGACTTGTATTGAATCCAATCAAAACCCAAGCAAAATCTTCAAAACATAAAAACTCAAAACCTAAATGAGTTGGGCGATCCGACCTCCAACTAGAAATCGGTTCGACCTTTGGAAATCGGTCCACCTCTCAATACATGGCGGTCGACCTCCGTGCCAATGAATAGTGAAATCACCAAAACCAAAACGCAAATTGATCTAACTTTTGATTCGTGCGTCCAAACTTCGTGAAACTTGACACACACCTTCCTAAGGATGTCAGAACCTATTCCAAGCAACGATCGTGAAGATCCTTGCCAAAATTCAGACCTTTTCCCGCTTGAGTGAAGGTGGGTCAAAACCGAGTCAAGAACGAAATATGATCTAGAAACTTGCTCGTGGGTGATTGATGACTAAGTTGACCCTAGATGGGTTCCCACATGTTGCAGCAAGTTAGATTATAGCAAGAAACCAACCAAAACTCATGGATCAAAGAAAGACTCAAAATCACCAAATAGAGAGAAAGAAGGCAAATGAACTCATCTTTGAGAGAACTTTCTTTGGATTGATTTGATATGGTATTGGTTTACACCACTCCATCAATGGAGGACAAAGACTCAATACATGAGCACGAATCAATCCAACTCTCTAGAACCCTAACCTCCAACTATCAACTCCCTAAGCACACAAGCAAAAACTAGGGTTTACAAGTAATGAAAGGGTTGAGGGGTGCAGCCACCTCCCTCCTCTATTTATAGTGGAGGCCTAGACCTTCTAGAAGAGTTTCCATGATGGGCCCCGTTAAGGCCCAAAACAAACGGGTCACACACGCACGGATTTTAAAGCGCCGTCTTCATCTCCTCTTGACCTAATCCGCTTCTCCACGCACGCCTTGCGCCGCGGGTTAGCAAAGGTCACCAAGGCGGTATTTGTAAGATTACCAAAATACCCTTCTCGGTCCTTCTCCAAAACCGAGTCCAGACAGCGGCACTCGCTGTTCGCCACGTGTAGGTTGATCCAACGGCTCTCATCATGCCGGCAAGTCTCTCCATCCGGCTCCCACCGAAACCACCATGGCACTTGCACCACCCGCGCCGCTTGATCCAACTGGGCCGCACCAACCGCCTGTTCGGTCACCTTTGTCCATCTTGCACCATACTTGAGTCCAATGACTTCACCCGACATCGCCGATCGCTCAACCTCGCCTCTCCAAGCCTAGTCCCGATCATCCTCGCCGTTGACCGCCGTTGACCACCAAGCAACTCGCACAACAATAGACAAGCAAATCGAACCGGAACAAGTTCTTCACAACTTGACCCACGTTAGTCAAAACATGCATCATGCAACACATATGCACCAAACCCATGAGATTGACCTAACAAGCAACCATCGCGCCACACGGCCGACGAGTTAAGTGAAAACCGGTCGACCGCCACCCTTGGCTTGCTCGAGCCGATCACGCCTGGCCCGATCGCAACGTAAGGCCGGTCGACCGCCACCTGGGACTTAGCCAAAATTTCAACTCAAATCCGCAACCTCTCGGAAATTTCAAACGAATAGAACTTTTGTCCGAGACTCCAAAATTATGGGACCAAGAGTAGTAGAACCTTCTCTCTTGCCTACACCTCTATTTTTGGCCTAGCTCCAAAATCCAAACTTCACTTAATGACCGGTCGACCGCCACAGGTTTCTCGCCGATCATCACATCGCCGGTCCGATCGCCTCTGGCCGGTCAGATCGCCCACCGCTACCAAAGAAAATGCCCAAGACAGACCGGTCCGACCGCCACCATAGCGGTCGGACCGCTGAGACTCGACAGAATCGAACTTTGCCGAAAACTTGTGTTTTCAAGAAACTTCAATGTCATTGCCAATTGTCACATCATCCTAAGATCATGAGCATATCCCATGATATCCACAATCTCCCCTTGATGAACACATTGGCAATTTCCAACAAATGTAAATTTTGAGGTTTGAAAAGTAAAACTCGACGTTACAAGCAAAGGCACAACTTGGTCCATATGCAAGAGAAAGCAATGGAAATGACCAAGTCGCTTGAATAGTATAGGCAAGTGAGATAAGGTAAAAGAAAGCGAGAAAGCTTCATTTTCCAGAAAGAGTTAAAATCACACTTAAGGTCCATATGAAAGAACAATTGTTCGATATGACCTTTGATCATCGTGAGGCTCAAGAATTGCAATTCACGTTCAGAAATGGCAATACGATCAAACGAATGCAAATAAGAAACTCCCCCTCACAATGATCCTCAAATTTCAGAAAATTTCAAATTCTCCAATTTTCTCTGATCCTCAAATTTCAGAAAATTTCAAATTCTCCAATTTTCTCCCCCTTTTTAATACTTTTAAATCTTCTCCCCTTTACACATCTTGAAATATCTTCTCCCCCTTTGACAATGGAGTCATCAAGGAATCACGCCTTCCTCTCGTCCAGAGATAACAAGTGCAGAATGAGGAAAAAGCATAAGACGGAGCATGCATGAAATACAATGGAGTGGCTTCATATTTTTGAATTTTTCAATTTTTGATTACAAGAAGCTTTGGAGATTACCCAAGAAGAGTAAGCTAGCATTTCTAATCACACTCAATACACATCAAGCCTATCAGCGCTAGCAAGATCATGTTAAGACATATATAACAAAGCTAAGCAAGAAGGCTTAAGGTAAAGCAATGAATTTTAGCATTTTAAGCAAAGTTTCAAATCTAGCAAGTTCATCAACAGGATCCTAAGATGATATCGCCATGTCAAAATGTCAATGTGAGATCAAGAAGCTAACAATGACCACATTAAGAGACAAACAGTCTGAATTGAATCATTTTGCTCAATTTTTCTCAACGCCCATTTTTCAACATTTTCATTTTCAATGAATATTGAAGTTGATTAAAGGTATATCTTAGTGAAGAAGATCCTGGACTAGGAGCCATCCACAAACTCTTCCTAAGCTTCTACAGGCGACAAATCTTGAGGTTCATGTCAATTGTGACAAGCGTCCCCATGAGATCGTCTCGATCATCAAACTATCTCCAAGTTCATGTCTATGACATGCGCCTCGAGAGAATAGTTTGGCACATTTTACGACAAGACAATCTTTAAATTTGATTTTTCATTTTCCACAAGAGCAGATTTAGATTCTTAAAAGAACAAGAAGCTCAAGCAATGATCAATACTAGATTCAAGAGCTAACACCGCAATTTTGACAGGCCAATGTCACGAAAGGAGCACTAATTGCAACTAGCTAAAACATCCACAAATTGCGCTTTTAGTTCAAGTTGTCTTAAAATTTTAGCTTATTCAAAGAAAGACTTAGCTACACATGTGAAAGCATGATAATTCTAGCAAGTCAAAGAACTAGACATGACATTGAGCAGAATTGAAATACTAAAGCTCAAAAGGGTAATAAGCAAAGCTTCATCAATTTTAAAAGACAAGCAGAAAAGCTTATATAACAATGCATCTTTTTGGTTTTTCATATGAATGCAGTATGAAACAATGAGATGCACAAAAACTTAAAGAGCCTAAAAAGATCAAAAAGATCAAAAGAAAATACCACTAGAAGAAGGTATCGAAAATGTAAAAGCTCAAATGAGCAAGAAAAGTTCAGAACAGAGCCAACTCCCCCTCAAACCAAACCGTAAGGATAAATTACCCCTAACTCACTTCTCAAGGAGGCAAACCTAGTTGGATCTAAAGGCTTGGTGAGGATATCAGCCAACTGAGCCTCGGACTCCACGAAATGCAGCACAATATCACCCTTCTCGACATGATCTCTAAGAAAGTGATAGCGAATGTCTATGTGCTTGGTCCTAGAGTGTTGCACAGGGTTTTTAGCAATGTTTATAGCAGAAGTGTTATCACAGAAAAGAGGAACACTATCAAATGCCAACCCAAAATCCTTAAGAGTGGACACCATCCACAAAATCGACTACAAAGAACTAGCAAAGAGCTACATATTCACTTTCAAGATGGATTGTGCAACAGAAGATTGTTTCCTAGAAGACCAAGAGACAAGAGAAGTGCCTAAAAAGTGACAAGTGCCTGAGGTACTCTTCCTATCTAGCCGATGCGACCGCAAAATCGAATCGAAAAACCCGAATGGACAAAGACGAAGAGCGGAAAACCAAATGCCATATTGGAGGGTAGAGTGTAAATACCGAAGATGCGCTTAACGGCTTGGCGATGGGAAGTCCTCGGAGACGCCTGAAACCTCGCATAGAGGCAAACCGCGAAGTGGATGTCCGGTCTTGAGGCCGTCAGGTACAGGAGGGAGCCGATCATGCCGCGGTACTCGCGTTGATCCACGGCTTCTCCTTCCTCATCGGATCCGAATACTCGAAGTCGCCATGGGAGTGGCGATCGCCTTGCAGTCACCCATCTCGAAGCGCTTGAGCAGATCCTTGGTGTACTTCGTCTGATGGATGAAGATCCCTTCCTTGCATTGCTTGATTTGAAGCCCCTGAAAGTAATTGAGTTCTCCCATCATACTCATCTCAAATTCCTGGACATGGTCTCTAAAAACTAGAAACAAGAGCATGAGAAGAACCACCAAAGATAATATCATCTACATAAATCTGAGCAAGCAAGAAGTCATTGCCACGCCTAAGGATGAACAAGGTCTTGTCTACCTTACCCATCTCAAAATCATTCTTAAGCAGAAAGGTCTTAAGTCTATCATACCAGGCTCTAGGGGCTTGCTTAAGACCATACAAGGCTTTGGATAGCTTGAAAACATGATGTGGATGCTTGGGATTCTCAAAGCACTGGGGTTGCCTAACATACACTTCCTCCTCTATAAAACCATTCAAAGGCACTCTTGACATCCATCCGATATAATCTAAAGCCCTTAGAAGCGAGAAATGCAAGTAGAATACGAATGGCTTCCAATCTAGCAACAGAGCAAATGTCTCATCAAATCTAACCCCTCAACTTGGCTAAAACCCGAGCTACTAACCTAGCCTTGTTTCTAACCACGAACCATCCTCATTTTGTTTATTTTTGAACACCCAACGGGTTCCTATCACATTATGACCACTAGGAGGTTCTACTAGGTTCCAGACCTTATTCCTCTCAAAGTTCTCTAACTCCTCATGCATGGCATTAACCCAGCTAGAATCAGATAATGCATGTGATATATCGCGGGGTTCGAAAGAAGCAACAAACGCAGAATGGGAGTAGAGACTCGGATCGTGATACCTGGAGCGAGTGACTCGCTCATGAAGATTACCGATCATCTGATCCGGAGGATGACGCCTCTGAATGTGAAGTGGAGCGCCTGGGGGAGACAACATCTCTTCGACCTCCGCAGGTACTACTGATGATGAAGATGCAGCAGGAGCCTCAAGTGAAGGTGAAGTAGTCGTAGCAGGTTCTGGAGTTTGGACAGGAGCCTCAACAGCAGCAGGTGGAGGACAAGTCTCAGCTTCGTCATCATCTTCCTCCACAAAAATGCTTTCTGTCACCTGTGTATCACCTGAAACGTCGGATCTAGCTCCAGGGCTAGTCTCATCAAAAGTGACATTGCATGTCTCCTGGACAATGTTAGTTTCAACATTAAAAACCCGAAAACCCCTCGAATGTGCAGGATAACCTAGAAATAAACCATCAAAAGTCCTTGATTCAAATTTATCTAGATTTCTGTCTTAAGAATGAAACACTTAGCTCCAAAACTCGAAAGTGAGAAACAGAGGGTTTTCTACCAAATCGAAGCTCATAAGGAGTCTTGCCCAAAGATGGTCTCAAGAAGACACGATTTGCAATATGGCAAGCTGTAGCAATAGCTTCGGCCCAAAACCTCCTCGGTGTGCTATACTCATCTAGCATCGTTCTAGCCATCTCGACTAAGGTTCTGTTCTTCCTTTCCACAACGCCATTTTGTTGAGGGACGTGTGGAGAAGAGAACTGATGCTCAATTCCGCGCTCAGCACAAAAAGAGGCAAACGAGGCATTCTTGAACTCCGTGCCATTGTCATCATGGGACGCTCTTAAGGCACCGGAAGTTCGAAGCCAAACGAAGAACAAGATCATGATAATGACCAAAAGCTTCATCCTTCAAGCAAGAAAGAACACCCAAGTGTATCTCAAAAATCATCGACTATGACAAGAATGTACCATTTACCACCAATTGACCGAACCTAGCAGACCAACAAAGATCCATATGAAGCAACTGTCTGGTCCGCTACCATGACCATAGTCACCGAAGGGTGTGAGGCGGCAACTTGTTTGCCATGCCTACGTGGCGCACATACAAGATCCTTGACGACTTTGAGTTTGGGCAAACCTCTCATGAGATCAAGGTTGCTAACTCGCGTCGATGATCAAACCCAATGTGCCCCAACCGTCGGTGCCAAAGCCGTAACTCGTAAGAAGATGTAATCAAACATTTAAGAGAACCAAAGAAGAGATTCGGAAAAGTCACCCAAAGATCCTAGCACTCTATAAATCCCAAAACAAGCTCACCAAATTAATCAAGTACCCGACAAGCATTTTTCTTAAATATAGTCTCATAGCCATCATCAAGAAGTCGTGAGACAGAGAGTAAGTTAAACTCGAGCTTGTCCACAAGGGCGACGCCTTTTAGGATGAAATTATCGCTCACCCCGATTGATCCCATTCCTTCAATCCGCCCTTGAGTCTCGTCTCCAAAGGTGATGAAGACATCACCGATCGACCGCGTGAAGGAGGTGAACCATTTTGAATCTCCGGTCATGTGGCGTGAATAATGAGTCGACGAACCACGTGTCCTTCCTTCCGCGATCCCAAAATCAAGGTACGAGAAGAACGATGTGTCTCAATATCAAGTTAGTTAAACATGACTTGGGAACCCAAGATCGAGACACATATCTGCGAGTAGTATGCAAAGCGTAGTGCTATCCTTGATTCTATTTGAAATTTGTGAGCAATGGTAACTCTAACATGAGAATTATCCTGTCTAGAAGCATGTGAAGCAAATCCTAGACCAGGTTTCTTCCTTTCTAAATTACCATGTCTCACAAAAGCTCTAGGTTGATTAGATGACATCCTAGCAATATTTTTCTTAGCGTTTTCAACCTACGCCAATGAATTCAATCAAATGCCCATCCTTCTTGCAATAGGTGCAATGGTACTTGGTACCACTGGGAGAAGCACCTTTTGGCTGAACAGATGGTTAGGCAAAACCTGCAGATTTGAAAATAATCTTCGCAGGTTGGGTATCGAATTCAACTAAGCCATTTTTCAATATTTGAATGCCCTTAGATTTGTCATGTGCAAAGTTGTATCCTAACCCTGGTTCTTATAAGAAGTCTTTGACCGATCAAGGATCATGTTTAATCTGCTTCTTTCCTTTAGAAAATTTTTCTAATGTATCATTAAGGTAAGCAATTTCTTTTCTAAAGTTAACACATGAATCACAAGTTTTAGCCATAGACCTCTTCTTATAACTAGCAACCTCAAGCTTAAGAGCTGGACATAAAGCACATGTAGAAGTCTCACATCTGTCCTTAAGCTTGGCATATTTAGCTCTAATCGCTTCTAAGATATCTTTGACTTCATTTTCACGTTCTAAGCGTAAAGTGCAAAAGCTAGATTTCACATTACCGAAGCATCCAACTTGCTTGGACTCGAGCATTTATCACAAGGAGTAGATTTAAATTCAATTAGCTCGGTTCTAGCATTTTCAAGTTGATGCAAGGCAACATCATGAGCGATTGCAATTTAGAGAATTCAGAGTGCAGAACATGGCAAGATGAACATTCATCAGATTCAAGAGTCTTAGCATTTACAAGTTCTAGAGTTAAATTATCCACTTGTGACTCTAAGTCCTTGTTCTTAGCCATGGTAGTTTTTAAAGCCTTATCCTGACTCAAGAGTTGCTCAAAGAGATTATCACATCTAGCAAAAAGATCATCATAGGAAGGAGGTACCTCATTGTCATTGATGTCGACGGAGTCGGCCATGAAGCACATACCGGTAAAATCTTTAGCCTTCCCTTTGTTCTTGTCTTGAGGAAGCTCCTCCTCTTTGTCCTCCTCACTTCCGGAGTCCACATCGCTCAAGGATTGTTCTCCAAGAGCGGCAAAGACCCGGTGAACAACCTTCTTAAGCTTGGCAGCATCAAACTTGGACTTGTACCCTTGAGGCTTCTTCCAAGCTGGCTTCTCTTCCTTGTGGTTGCTCTTGCCTTTCAGCTTAGGGCAATTTGGCCCGGATATGATAGAGCTCTCACACTCATAACAAGTCACAGCCCGCTCTCTTTTGTTCCTCATATTGTTGTAGGCCCTTGTGAACTTCTTAATCAAAAGTGCCATCTCGGCTCAGAATACTTTCAAGATCCTCTTCTTGGATTGCGATAAAGAAGCAAGAGAAATTCCGAAGAAGACTCAAACGACCCATCGAGGCTCTCTTGAGCGGGTCTGCTACTAAAGCCATGTTACCCTTCTTAGAATGGTCACTTTCGATCTCATGAGTCCCGAGCTTGCTATAGAGCAGCTCCAAGGTCGATCGAGAAGTTGACATTTTCCGAATGGCGGTAGCCTTTATCTCCCACTCCACGGTGTTGATTGCAGCCGGAGATGGATGGCATTTTCGCATCGTGTAAATTCAATACCAACACCTTCATCGATTTATTATCGTGTTAAAGCGATCGAAAATGTCATCGATGCTCTCACCAGACGCATCTCGAATTTGTTATATTCTCTTTATAGACTGCTGACGCACTTGTTTGATTTGGGAAGAACCTCATGATAGGTTTCGAGGGTCTTCCAAATCTCATGTGCGATCTCGAGATTGCAAATCCTATCATATTCCTGTCTACCAAGCCCACCATACAGAAAATTCTTTGCCTTACGGTCACTAGCCAAGAGGGCTTCAGAAGCCGGCGTAGCAACCTCGAGCAAGATGAGCGATCACGAACAGCCTCCCAAATACCCCGTGGTTCGCTCTCAAGAAAGACACGCATGCGGTTCTTCCAAAAGCATAGTCGTGCCCATTGAAGATATGCGGTTTGGAGGAGTACTTATCCATCGCCAAGTTCAGTGACCGGTTAAGATCAAGATTGAACTAACCGGCTCGATACCACTTGTTGGACCGAAAAGGCGACTAGAGGGGGTGAATAGAGCACGATCTCTTTTCTCCCTAATTGAATTCAATATGAATCTCACTCCAATAGCTATGAAAGCTATGAAGATCAATCAATCATGCACAATGAAGACTTGTATTGAATCCAATCAAAACCCAAGCAAAATCTTCAAAAACATAAAAACTCAAAACCTAATGAGTTGGGCGGTCCGACCTCCAACTAGAAATCGGTCGACCTTTGGAAATCGGTCGACCTCTCAATACATGGCGGTCGGACTCCGTGCCAATGAATAGTGAAATCACCAAAACCAAAACGCAAATTGATCTAACTTTTGATTCGTGCGTCCAAACTTCGTGAAACTTGACACACACCTTCCTAAGGATGTCAGAACCTATTCCAAGCAACGATCGTGAAGATCCTTGCCAAAATTCAGACCTTTTCCGCTTGAGTGAAGGTGGGTCAAAACCGAGTCAAGAACGAAATATGATCTAGAAACTTGCTCGTGGGTGATTGATGACTAAGTTGACCCTAGATGGGTTCCCACATGTTGCAGCAAGTTAGATTATAGCAAGAAACCAACCAAAAACTCATGGATCAAAGAAAGACTCAAAATCACCAAATAGAGAGAAAGAAGGCAAATGAACTCATCTTTGAGAGAACTTTCTTTGGATTGATTTGATATGGTATTGGTTTACAGCCACTCCATCAATGGAGGACAAAGACTCAATACATGAGCACGAATCAAATCCAACTCTCTAGAACCCTAACCTCCAACTATCAACTCCCTAAGCACACAAGCAAAAACTAGGGTTTACAAGTAATGAAAGGGTTGAGGGGTGCACCACCTCCTCCTCTATTTATAGTGGAGGCCTAGACCTTCTAGAAGAGTTTCCATGATGGGCCCCGTTAAGGCCCAAAACAAACGGGTCACACACGCACGCATTTTAAAGCGTCGTCTTCATCTCCTCTTGACCTAATCCGCTTCTCCACGCACGGCCTTGCGCCGCGGGTTAGCAAAAGGTCACCAAGGCGGTATTTGGTAAGATTACCAAAATACCCCTTCTCGGTCCTTCTCCGAAAACCGAGTCCAGACAGCGGCACTCGCTGTTCGCCACGTGTAGGTTGATCCAACGGCTCTCATCATGTCGGCAAGTCTCTCATCCGCTCCCACGAAACCACCATGGCACTTGCACCACCCCGCGCCGCTTGATCCAACCCGGGCCGCACCGAACCGCCTGCTCGGTCACCTTTGTCCATCTTGCACCATACTTGAGTCCAATGACTTCACCCGACATCGCCGATCGTTTCGAACCTCGCCTCTCCAAGCCTAGTCCCGATCATCCTCGCCGTTGACCGCCGTTGACCACCAAGCAACCCGCACAACAATAGACAAGCAAATCGAAACCGGAACAAGTTCTTCACAACTTGACCCACGTTAGTCAAAACATGCATCATGCAACACATATGCATCAAACCCATGAGATTGACCTAACAGCAACCATCGCCGCCACACGGCCGACGAGTTAAGTGAAAACCGGTCGACCGCCACCCTTGGCGGCTCGACGCCATCGCCGGCCCGATCGCCAACGTAAGGCCGGCCCGACCGCCACCTGGACTTAGCCAAAATTTCAACTCAAATCCGCAACCTCTCCGGAAATTTCAAACGAATAGAACTTTTGTCCGAGACTCCAAAATTATGGGACCAAGAGTAGTAGAACCTTCTCTCTTGCCTACACCTCTATTTTTGGCCTAGCTCCAAAATCCAAACTTCACTTAATGACCGGTCGACCGCTTCGCCAGGCTTGCCGATCGCCACACCGCCGGTCCGATCGCCTCTGGGCGGTCAGACCGCCACCTACAAAGAAACAGCCCAAGACAGGACCGGCCGATCGCCACCATAGCCGGCCGATCACCGAGACCGACAGAATCGAACTTTGCCAAAACTTGTGTTTTCGCAAACCTTCAATGTCATTGCCAATTGTCACATCATCCTAAGATCATGAGCATATCCCCATGATATCCACACTTCCGTTCCTTCAAGATGGTTACAGAGTTTGGAAAGTTGCTCCACACCAGTCAATGCGATGCATCAACAATTTGTTATTGCTAGGTTTGTGGTCACGTTGCCGACGAACAATCACACGAAAATTAGAAAACACAAGAAGTAGTCTCGATAACCCTTCTCTCTTTATTAATGAGTGCATAGGAGATTTGCAAGTGTGTGTACAATGAGATCCATTTGCCCTCTTATATATGCGAAGGGAGTTTCCCCTCATGAATCAATGAGCAACATGGGACTAAACTAAATAGTCATACCGCATGGGCCTTCTGACTGCCATCAGGTTCCCCCTGACCCACTGACATGTGAACCCCACGTGTCACAACCCTAGCCACATGCACCCAGTCCACTGTGGACCTAGGTTGATCTGTGGACCCAGTCTATAAACCGTGGGCTCACATGTGTAGTCTCTGCCTTTTTTTTCCAAAAAAAACTAGAAAAAGAAAATTTCTTTGAATATTCTCTTAACCCATATGCCAGCTCTTTTATTTTTCCCTAATATGTTTTATTTTCAAAAATCCCAAAATTTGTAGGTCCCAATTTTCGGTCACTGTTTTATCTCTCTATCTTTTCCGAACTCCTCTTGTCCAAACTTTCTAAGTCCTGCTTTCCTTCATGCAAGCTCCGATTTAGTATGTTTTATTTCTAGTTCATTTAAAATTGAGCTCTTTCTCCCTGCACTATTTTTATTTGATTTGGAGTTTAGTTGAGCCTCTATTTTGTATTTATTTATGTTTCGTGTTTTCTCTCTTAATAGACGTTGATCCTCGGGGAGCGAACGAAGGGTTTGAAGAGCAAGATCCAGCAACAAAAGTGTACAATCAAGGTAAGTTGTAACCTTTGATCATGTTGAATGCATGTTTGCAAAAATGTAAGTTGTAACCTTTGATCATGTTGAATGCATGTTTGCAAAAATTACTTTGTTTTACATATCGAATTGCATGCTACTTTTATATCAATGTATTTGCTACGAGTAGCTAAATACATTTTTTTATTATGCCTCCTTGGTAACTTGAATGTCATGTATCCATTGTCACCTTAGGTTGGGTCATTATTAATTGGACATAATTGTAGTACCAACATGGATTTATCGTAAATTATGCTTAGTTGTACGTTAGGCTCATTCTACTTGATCAATTATATCAATTTGACTTAATGAGATATTGAATCGCGGTGTGATCCCACTGTTGTAAAATTTGTGTGCCATGGCAGGGTATGACATTGGTCTTGGTTAAACAAAATTTTGGTTTCCTCTCTGGGCGAGTGATCATGCAGTAAAGAGGTGCAGTATGCACATTGGGATGAGGTGGTCTTGCCTAAGTAATTTAAAGACTTGACTTTGTGCACCATTGAACTGGGCCAACCCATACAACCACGTATTCATGATGGGGTGGATCTAGTTGATTAATCTGTGATAACTTTGGTTTCGCTATTTGGTTGGTGTGGGTGTTGGGAAGACAGTTTAGTCCCACAAGGCGTAAGAGGGCCATCCGACTGGGTAGTTTAACAATTTGGCATGAAACCTTAGCGGGCAGAATTGTGTTAAAATAGAGCATTGTAAAGATCTTGTGATAATCATTTAGTCGCACACCTATGGAAGTATGTCAGACGTACATTATAAGCTGATTTTCTCTTATGTGTAAATTTTTACAACCTCCCATCACGGTTGTCAACGCTGCCCACCTCTTCCACCTCCCCCACCTCCCCTGTCTCCTAGGTCATAATTGCTCGTTGGTTCTCATCACCCCCACCACAGCGCCATTGCCACCTTGCCGCCCTCCCTCCTTCTATAGAAGGGCCTAGTTAGTGAAACCAAATCCTAACCGCTGAGCTCTAAACCCGCCATCGTCGTCATCAGAGAATGTTAAGTCCTTGTTGGTCGGAGCACGAATCTTCAAGCCATATATCAGTCAGAAATTATACTGAAATTCTAAAAATGTTTGTTGAGTATTGTATGGCAATTCCTTTCTTATTTTTAGGCGGGGATTCATCTTGCCTTGCTTGTTTCCTGCCTTACAACAATTAGAACCATCAATTTCTGATCGAACGGCTGTCTCGAGGCCGTGACGTGGGTAGTGGAACCAAACGGACGACAGAGGAGGATATGATTGTCCTACTCTAAGATCACGTTTGGTTCGGGGTTAAGAGATAGGTTAGGGTTTAACTGCCAAACATCCTTGTTAGGAAGGATTAACTTAACTGGTCAAGGCCTTTTAATCGTCTTAATCCAGGATTAAGTTAACCTACTAAATTGGTGGAATAAGCTAACACAGCTAACCCACCTAATCTAGCCAAACAGTAATTTAGATTAACAAGGTTGGTTGCCAAACATAAAATTTAGGTTAAACTAAGCTAGCTGTATTAAAGTTAGCTAAACCGGTTATCTCAACCCCAAACCAAACGCAGCCTAAATAACTTTTGGTAAGTTTCAGGCCTGCATATGTCTTGCCATGATTTGCTAGGCAAAATATTAGTGGACATATTATCTTTCCAGTTTCCATGAGGTGAATTGGCAGAAGGATTTGATTGCAAAAATATGTGGACTGGTTTTGGGTCCTGAGGGGGCTTAATTTTGCATGATACGTAGTCGCCGGTGATCCGTCTGTTTCACGGGACGAAGTACATGGGGTTTGGTATCTTGAACACACGGTCGCCGACGTAATCGCCCTGCAGATCGCTCCACTGGTCCCCGACGTTGCCGCGGATTCTGTAGCCCTCGTCCACGAGCTGCTTCCTCATTGCCGACTTGAAGAGCGACGAGCTCTGCCCTCGGTAATCCGGAGTTCTGCAACACGTGATGGCACGGGGCACATTATCACATTACACATGTAAAAAATTTTGCTGCTGAACCAAAGGTGCAACTTATTAATATTATAATGTCACCACGGACTCTGCTAGGATCATCTCTTGCCGTAATGCAGTGGAGGGGAGAGAGAAAATATGTTTATCCACAACCACAACAGGTGTTAAAATTCACACTCGAACAAAGCAAAGGTGGTCATACGGTCATACCTCATCATGAGACTCTCGTACCCTGAGAACCCCTCAGACTCCAAATTCTGGGACGTGCACGAGCCCAGAGTCTCCTCATCCCTCCCAGAAAGAAGGAAAACCTTGAAACCCTTGTCCTGCAGCGTCGCAAACAAGTCAAGGACCGCAGGAATTCCAGGGCAAGCACCTTTGCTAGCCCACGTCTTAAACGCTGAGGGATTATATGCCCTGAAAGAGGGAGAGAGAGAGAAAGAGACCCATAACACTTCCGGGTAAGTTTATTACTTGAAAGATGTAGAACAAAATGTTCTTCGAGGTGAAGAGAACGAAATGGATGGAAAGCTCCCATACCCGAACTGCTTTGCTTCGTAGTAGAGCAGGTTGGAGAGGCAGGTGTCGTCGATGTCGAGGATCCAGGCGTCGAGGCCGTCGTCGTCGGCCGCGATCTGGTCGACGTAGGCGGATATCTGGTCCATGACGTTGTTCAGGTCCCGGCTGTACTGGCCCTGCGTCATGTACCTCCTGACGTACCCGACGCACGGCGCCGGCACCGTGCGCCAGCCCCTGGCGTTGTTCGCCTCCACCATGACGCGCCAGCTGAGGCAGCTGGCGTCGTCGGACGCTGAGCTCGGCCAGAAGCACGGCTTGGCGCGGACGACGACGGCGTCGAGGGATAAAAAATGCGGAAGCAGGACAAGCGTGAGCTGCCACAGGGCAAGCGCCCGGGAAGGCATTGGAGCAATGTCGCTCGGGAGCCCGAGTCTCATCAACAGTGTCGAGGTACCGCAGCCTCTGCAGGCATTATCCAAGCACGTATCAAAGCTGATTAGAGAAAGAGAGAGAAAAGAAAGATGGTAATATGAGAGACTAGAGAGGATGCTAACCCTGGATGTGTTCCAATGCAGGCGCAGCAGCCAAGACACGTACAGACTGGTGTCCAAGTAGCAGCCGAAGTGTTTGGATTTATAGGGAGGGGAAGCCGTGAAGGTTCATACATCGACAGCACCATGAGTTGTTATAGTCTGAAACTCGTTCTTATGCGCAACAACTTCATATTGAACGAGAGTTTGTGAGAAATGGTACGAACATACACGATATTAAAAACAAAGTAGATAAATTTCGTAAAGAGAACTAAATAACGGTAATGAAATAATCACGACGAAAAAGAAAAATTTGGCGAAAGTCGATCAGAAATTTCTTAAGCACAACCTCAAAATAGTACAAGACATTGTTGCTCTCGTAGCCCCTCTCGAACCTTTTAGGACACTCGGATCCTTCTCTATATAAGAATCTAGTGCTAAAAAATAACCTAGCCTCTAATCCTCTCATGCACCACTTGCTTTGGATGAGTTGGTTTCTAGCTTGTGTTCTCCATGATCACCGCTCCTGGATTTTATATAGTGTCTCCTAGTTCTCCTCTAAAGGAAAGTAGGAATGCCATTATGATTCATATAGGAATAATTTTAGCACAATTATCCAAATCCTAGTTAATTAGGATATGAGTAGGGGCGAAAACAGGTCGGATACGAGCGAATATTGCTTTTCCTGTATCCTAACCCATATTTTTATGCTAGATTCATAGTCGGATGCGAATGTGAATACAATTTTTTGGGGATATGGTCACGGATAACTTGATGGATAGTGTACACATAAAGAAAAGATATAACTTTACCAACGAAAGTGTCAAATTATACTACCTTTTAGAGAATTATTTATCCCACTTAACAATATAAACATAATCAAATGTAAATTAATATTATATATTAGTCAATGACTAGAAAACCATAGTGGATATTAAAGGATGTTGATATTTATCGGATATCCATTTTGTTTATTTCTCGGATGTCCTACAAAATATGGACACGAACAGGATATTGGTCTTCCCATATCCTAACCCATGTTCCACAAGCTTTTCCGGATATTGATAATATCAAATGCTGACAGGGACTAAAGAATGGTACTCGGGGTGAATTTTTTCCGGATACGACATCGGATCGGATCAGAATTATCTATCCCGTTTTCACCCCTAGATATGAGTTACCATACTCAACAATCTCCACCTTGACTCTTATCCATTGAAGTCATCGTGTGATACAGGGTCGCCCGATCTTCTCGACGTAGGATCGAATACTCACGTGTCTCTCTCGAATCGTAGTAATCTTCCGTTGCCAATGCAAGAACGAACACTCTTTAATTCATAAGAACACATGCGCTAACTTCACTTACCACCAAGCGAAGTCACCGTGCTCCCAATTCCCAGGGATAAGTTTGAACGATCTTAATTAAACTCCCAATTTCCCTTCAAGTTGGTTCGGCCAACAAGGAAGAACAAGAGCAAAAACTTTGTAATCTATTATTTCTGATAATAATGGTCTAAAATTACATGAGGACCTTGGAGGGGTATTTATAGTGCAGACCTTAAATCACGCAACAAAATTAGGGCTGGCGCAACCAACCGTATCGGCTAAGGATTCCAAAATAGACTCCAAATCAAAAAGATACTGTTCACACCGGTCATCGCTCACATCAAATCGCTTCACACCTAATACGGTTCGTACCAATTACTGTTTCCACCGAGCATTGTTCCAACTGAGTGTCGTGGTCGTCGAGTACTGCCTCCTACCGAGCACTGTTCAAAACCTGGTCGTAGACCTGGTCAGAAACCTAGTCATAGAACTCGGCAAACTGGTTGTAGGCCTTTGAAAACTGATCGTACATCTTCAGGAACTAGTCGTAGAGCTTGAGACCTGGTCGTAGGGCTGGCAGACCTGGTCGTACAACCTGTACGAGACAACACAAGGTGACTTCCTTTGATCTTCTAAAGTCCTCCTCTATTGCTTTGCATCCAAAGCCTTCACAATGTTCGAATCTGAGAGTGCACAAAGTATTTGTGTGAGGTAGTAGCCAATTCTCAGTATAATCAATAGGAGACTCATTAAGAAACAAAAGCACCTGTTGGTTTAGAAGCTTGGTTCGAGCTTTGGTCATTGGACCGGTTGGTGCTTCATGTACAGTCTCATGCACACTCAAAATGGAAGATGTGGTAGTAGTAGGGATGTCCTCATCATCGTGCTCTTCCAAGAATTTGCTCCTAGTCGGCTCCATCTTTTTTTGTTTTTTCCTCTTTTTGTTTTTTCCTCCCACCATTGGGAGCGGCCCTACCATAGGGGCCCATGCACATCACCGCAATGTGTGTGTTAGTATCCGGACTAGCAAGCCCGAAAACTCCACCCCTTTGTTGTGTAGTTTGATTAACCACACCTTCTGTTCCTACAACCCTCCATATAATAGGTTAGTACTTCCTCCGAGCTCCACCTGCTCATCTAGTACGCAAGGTTGATCCAACCACGTCTTTCTTCTTCCAACAACTGCACCTTCGACTGCGCTGCTAGATTTTGCAACCGTCTTTACAGTTCCGCACATAACTACAGATGAGATGTGAGTACCCACCGTTAGCAACATGGTTTCCTTCTACTAAACATGATTTTTATCAAACCTCCTATTGGTTGCTCTCCCCTTATGATTACTCATTAATCGGTATCCTTTATTACTCCAGATACTTTTTATGATTATATGCCCTTTACAAGTAACTCGGATGACTCCACTTCGAAGTGGTACCTCACAACCTTCGAGTTCAAACGACCTCACATATATTAGATTTTTCTTCAAGCCAGGAACATACCGAACCCCCGTCAATGTGCAATGTGCTACAATATACATCTCCTATGTAACCGTTCCCACCCTATTAACTGTATACTCCTTGCAATCCGCTAAGTGAACAGTTCCATGTGTCGGGCGTAGAGATCCTTCATCAAACAACTCCCTCGCCAAACATATATAGAAGCAACAACCAAAATCTAATATCTATCTATGAAAACTACCTGATTGACTGACAAATAGTACGTCCAAATCATTGTTCGCTACCATCACTAAGCATACTCCCCTCATTTGTTTCAAACTTGGACAATCATTTTTCATATGACCTTGTTTGTCACATAGATAGCATACACGTGTGCCCATGCTCTTGCCTTTCTTCTTCCTGTGACTTTTTCTTTTACCTGCAACACATATGACAGCCAATGCTTGATCACCCGATGATGAAGAATCTGATGACCTATTCAAGGATTCCACCTCCAATAGATATGTCATTGTGTCATTTAAGTTGAAGGTGTTTTTCCCGATGAGAATGTTCATAACCAATTGCTCTCATAGTGGTGGTAGAGATGACGCCAATATGACGATCTCGTCGTTATCCTTAATTTTCTCAATCACACTAGTCAGTTGTGTGATAAGCTTCTTGAAGACATTGTGATGGTCAACGAACTGTGTGTATTCCTCCATACGCAACCTATACAGTTGCTGCTTCAACACCCATCGGTTTGTCAACAACTTTGCCATATATGATTCTTCTATGTCACTCCATAATTTTTTCGGTGAATTTTCCTTGATCACTGAGTAGTTTACCTCATTGAGAGACATATACGGATTGTACTGACAGTCTTCCACTCAATCACTTTCCATTCTTCAACGAACATCTTTTCTGGTTTGTCCCCTTCAAGAGCATCGATCAACCCTCGCTGGACAAGTACATCCTTCAACACACATGGTCGCACGCTAAAATTTCCACCGCCGTTAAATTTTTCCACTTGATTTAACATTGTCGACGTCATTCTTGATTTTGTGCTAACTGACGCTTTGTCAACGTTCTCACAAATTAGATTAATCCGATCTTGGCTCACATAGCAGTTGTTATACCCTGATACCCTTTCTCATGCGCAGCAGTCCCAGATCAGATCAGAATTTGTGAGAAACGAAATAAGTGTGCACGGCATCAAGAACGAAGTAGATGAATCTCGTAGAGAGAATCAAATAACGGCGACGAAATAATCCCGATGAGAGAGAGATTTGGTGAAGCCGATCGTAAATTTCTTAAGCACAACCTTAAAGGAGTATAAGATATTATCACTCTCCCGCAAACCTCTCGAACCTTTTAGAACCCTTGGATCTTTGTCCTATACAAGAATTTAGTGCTAAAGAATAATCTAGCCTCTAATCCTCTCGTGCACATCTTGCTTTGAACAAGTTGGTTTGTGGCTTGTGTTCTTCATGACCACCCCTCATGGCTTTATATAGTGCCCCCTTGTTCTCCTCTAAAAAGAAGTATGAATCCTATTAGCATTCATATAGGAATCCTCGTAGCACAACTATCCATATCCTAGTTGATTAGGATATGAGTCACCACACTCAATAATCTTCACCTTGACTCTTCTCTATTGAAGTCATATTGCTTCTCCAAGAACTTGCTCCTAGTCGGCTCCACCTTTTTTTTGTTTTTTCCCTTTATTCCCTACCTTTGAGAGTGCCCCTACCATAGCAGCTCATGCACATCCCCGCAATATATGTGTCGGTATCCGGATTAGCCCACTCGAAAACTCCACCTGAGAGCTCCTTTATTGTGTAGTTTGGTTAACCACATCTCATATTCCTACAGCCCTCCACGCCTTCCACGACATAGGTTCGTACCACCTTCGAGCTCCACCTGATCGTCAGTACCGCATGATTGGTTCCACCACGTTTTTCTTCTTCCAACAACTCGTACCTTCAGCTTTGCGCCTGCTAGATTTTGCAACCGTCTTTGCAGCTCTACACATAACTACAGATGAGATGTGAATACCTACCGTTGACAACATGGTTTTCTTCTACTGAATAGGATTTTTATCAGACCTCCCATTGGCTACTCTTCCCTTATGATTACCCATTAATCGGTATCCTCCATTGCTCTAAATACTTTTCATGATTACTTGCCCATTGCAAGTAACTCGCATGACTCCATCTCAAAGTGATACCTCACAAAGTTCTAGTTTAAGTGAGCTCATAGATATTAGATTTTTCTTTAAGCCAAAAACATACCGAATTCCAGTCAATGGGCGATGTGCTATACATCTTCAATGTAACTGTTCTCACCTTAGTAATTCATACTCCTTGCAATCCGCTAAGTGAACAGTTCCATATGCCGAGCGTAGAGATCCTTCGTCAAACATCTCCCTCACCGAACATATATGGAAGCAACAACCTCAATATAATATTATCCATGAAAAGTACCTGATTGACTGGCGAGTAGTACGTCTGAATCATCGTTCGCTAACATCACTGAGCATACTCCCCTCATTTGCTTCAAACTCGGACAGTCTTTTTTCATATGACCTTCTTTGTCACATAGATAGCATACATGTGTGCGCTTACTCTTGTCTTTCTTCTTCCTATGACTTTTTCTTTTGCCTACAACACCTATTGTAGCCAATGCTTGATCACCCGACGATGAAGAACTGGTGGCTTATTCAAGGATTCCACCTCCAATAGATATGTCACTGTGTCATTAAAGTTGAGAGTGTTTTTCTCAACAAGAATATTCACCACCAATTGCTCTCATGATGGTAGTAAAGATGACACCAATATGATGACCTTGTCATTCTCATCCACACTAGTCGATTGTGTGATAAGTTTGTTGAATACATCGTGATGGTCAACGAACTATGTGCATTCCACCATGTGCAATCTGTACAGTTGCTGCTTCAACACTCATCGGTTTGTCAGCGACTTTGCCACATACAATTTTAAATCACTATATAATTTCTGAGTTTGTGAAAAACGGCACGAGTGTGCATGGTACTAAAAACGAAGTAGATGAATCTCGTAGAGAGAACCAAATAACGATGACAAAATAATCACAACAAGAGAGAGATTTGGTGAAGCCGACCGCAAATTTCTTAAGCACAACCTCAAAAGAGTACAAGAGATTGTCACTCTCTCGCAACCCTCTCAAACTTTTTACGATCATCAGATCTTTGCCCTATACAAGAATGTAGTACTAAAGAATGGAAGTCTCTAGTTCTCTCATGCACCTCTTGCTTTGGATGAATTAGTTTGTAGCTTGTGTTCTCTATTACCATCCTTATGACTTTATATAGTGCCCCTAGTTCTACTCTAAAAGAAATAAGAATCCTAATCCTATTAGTATTTATATAGGAAAATACTTATAGCACACTTATCCAAATCCTTGTTAACTAGGATATGAGTTATCGTACTCAACATCAGTATTGTTCAATGGAAAAGCATGATTACGCCATGGAATTAGCAGGAGGACGTACGTTCTCCGAATGTGACTTGCTCTGGGATTAAGGGGTTGTTTGGTTGCATACCTGAGCCGAACTAGCCTGGCCGGACCCCTCCCGGAGAGCTGCCGGAGCGTTGTTTGGTTGAAGGCCTAGAGCTCACGCAACCTGCCTGGCCTGAAGGCCCTAGCAGCACCATTAGCCTGGCTCAGGCCACGGCTGACTGCTATCCATAAGTGATCTGCACGTTAATCCAACTCCTCTATAGTACGTCACCACAATAACTATTTAAGATTAATTCCACTTTATATTTTCTTAGACACATATCATCAACCGAACAAAATACGTTCAGACATGCTGGTCAAACAAAAATCGCTAGAATCTCCGGCTACTCTCAAGCCCATGTTTTTATCAGACACGTTACTCACGTAACAACCAAACAGACCCCAAGTCCGGCCGGCCGGCCGGTGAGCGAGTCCACGTGAGGATGATGCCCCGTTTGCACCACCAGCGCCCCAGGTGCGAGCCACGCGGACCCAACTCCGCCGGCCCCGCTAACGTGACGCTACGGTCGTGTGACAGCGACCTCAACAACTGCCTACTGGCCTGGCTGCTCTTTTGCTTGATATAGGACACATGTTGATTGTTGATGCTGCCAATCAACAAGCTAGCGCTGAGAAAGCAGATCTCTCGCACGAGAGAGGATACTGACCACCCAAAAGGAAATCTCTAGTAACGGCACGCACAATATAAGGCTTTCTGCCGGTGTTCATCTTTCCGGCGGCAGTACTGTACCCAAAACGGCACCCACACACGACAACGCATAATCCAGTGGTGGATCTAGAAATGGAGCATTACAGGAGTAAAAAGTACCTTTAGGCATTCTTAAGACTCCACGACCAAAAGGTCATACGATTAAATACTGAAATAAACGCACGCACCTAGTTAGTAAGACTCGAATCGTGTTTGTTAGCCACAAGACATAGTTACCGGTTGATAGGTTACATTTTCTATGACAATTTTGTGCTAACATATTCTTATTTTCCCCTAGGGTCACGTATGCCTTTTTTTTTTAAGATACATCTAGTTTTTTTTTTTTTTTTTTTTTTTTTTTACGTAAGAAGGTAGAGAAGACTCTACCTTATGTCCATTATAGTTTTTTTAACGAAACTACTAAAATTGGAAACCTCCATTGAAGCATGCAAGGTCCTATACATGAATTTCCCCATCCCATGACTAGCTTGGACACTAGCAACAGTGGCAGAGCTAGGATTTCGACAATAGAAGTGTGAACATAAGCTACACATTCCAACATACAAGTTCAAATGAGCTAGTATGGGAGTTCAATTGGAACAAATTACTTTAGTGTTCTACCGATCTATATTTACAAATAGAAACTGTGACTAAACAAGATCAAGATTTCCGAATTTTAGTAAATGTATGTACGCATCAATGTATACCTTGTGTACTAGTAAATGTATTCACTATATTTTTTTTTAAAAAAATTGAGGTACAGATGTACCCCATGAACCTACATAAGATCTGCCACTGACTAGCAAGATCCCCCACTAAACACACAATGCCAGCGCGTCAATTTGCAAGTTGACATGAAAGAAACAAGTAGGAAAAATCTTTCGAATGTACCAAAGAAGAAAAAACACTAAATCACCTATCTTACTGCCAACTCTACATCTTCGACGGACTACGAGGTTGGCTACTGCCAGGATTCATCTTTGATCACGCCGAAGCGCCGAAGTCAATACTGAAATATACTATCAAGGGTCTGTTTGGTACAACTGCAGCTTTTCCGAAAAACGGTTTCTGGCTAGGCTGTAGGGTTGCACGGTTGACGACTGAGCTAAAGAGGTTTGATGTTTAGTTGTCTGGCTTTTAGGTAGACTGGTTGCAGCTTCTGAGATATGAAATGTCTTAAATGCCCCTGAAAACAGTAATAGCTTGTTTGATGCCGTTTAATATAATTAACAATATTTAACGAGAACTAACGGCAATTAATGAAGCTTAACGCAATTGACGATAATTAATGCAATTGACGTCAACTACCACAATTAACGACGATTAAAGTAATTAACTGCAATGAACGAAGACTACTGCAATTGATCGCATGTAACAACGATTAATGACAATATACCCCAATTAACGCAATATACCACCATTAACAACAATCAACGCAATTATTGTAATTAAAGACAATTATTACAATAAGCAATTGTTACATAGATAATTATTGCAATAAATAATTATTATAAACAATTCTGACAATAAGTAATTATTAAAAACAATTATTACAATGAATAATTATTACAATAAATAATTAATAAAATAAACAATTATTAGAAAACGATATATTTACAATAGAAAAAGAGGGGGAAAGAGGCAGCGACTGCTAGGGTTTGGGCCGTCGCTGCCGGTGGCAGGATAGGGGTTCGACGGCGGGGTCGATGGAGGAGGCTGGTGGTGGGGTCGAGGCCAGAGTCCGACGACAGGGTCGAGGGAGGGAGCCGATAGAGGGAGACGGAGGCGGAGGCGAGTAGGGGCGCCAGATCCAGATTTGGCCAGGGCCGAGGGAGGAGGAGGGAGGTGGCGGCGTGACCGGAGGAGGAAGGAGGAGGGCGGCGTGCGTGGGTGGGTACCAGATCTGGCCAGGGCCGAGGGAGGAGGAGGGAGGTGATGGCGCGGGCGGAGGAGGGCTGCATCGTCAGATGAGGGAGGAGGAGGGTTGCGTCACCGAACAGCTGGTGGTTTTGTTGAATGGCAAAAGCGGGTAAATACCACGCAAGTTCGGGGGGCAAATTCAGAAGGAGGTGGTGGGAAGCCGTGGGAGCTGCCCCGCGGTGGCTCTCGGCTTTCGGCTTTTTCATGTGTAAGGCGGCTTTCGGCTTCCGAGAAAGCCAGTTGGAAAAGCCTACCATTTAGGACAGCTTCCGGCTTTTTTCAGGCGAAAAACCGAAGCCGTCCCAAACACCCCCAAGTTTTACATGATTGTACCGGTGTGCAAAGTCAAGACCAACTTGCATGACCGGCGAGGGAGCCGGCACCAATTCAGAAAGATTCGGTTGCCATTGGATGTGTTAGCACTGAACAATCGAAGGTATGCCTGGTAATAGGAACGGCTAAGTTCAGTAGCCACTCACCATTAGTGGCTGATGGATAATAGCCTACAGCATTTGCCTGGAAAGCACCTAAAGAAACTTTAGCATAGTACACCACTCCAACAAGTGCACAACTGTTTACCCAGGAAAAAAAAGTGCACAGCTGAATTGTATTTCTTGGCAAGATAGAACAGTTGTACTAGATGGAATAGCAAGTGCAGTAGCTACCTACCATAGCCTACAACATTTGTCCTGAAGACCTGAATGCTCCTAAGAAACTTTTGCACACCGGCACTCAGAACAACTAATAGATAATCAGCAGACTTAGAGCGTTTCCACATAAGAACATGTGTGATATGAGAGAGCAACTAGACCATGAGGGGAAAACCCAAGATTTTGCCTGAGCTTTACATGTACATTGCAGCTCACATTTGCTGAAGACACCTCGAATCTTAACCAAAAGAACATAATCGTCACAAGCAGTGTTTAAAAAATCGGATTTAGGCGGGGATTAATCAAGGCTTAGGTGCTGGGCGGCGGGTGGCTACCGCGATTTCATGGAAATCGTTTTAGGCGGGGATTAATGAAGGCTTATGTGCTGGGCGGCGGGTGGCCACGGCGATTTCATGGATATCGTTGACCTAGGCGGGAAGGCCGCCTAGGCGGTCAAAGTCGGTCCTAGGCGGGCGGGATCGGATTTCTGAATCCAAGCCCTCTCTGTATTTTTACACCAGTTCCAGATCAAGCTAGTGCACACAGTGGATACAGTGATGATAACATATTCAAATCACGATTCATAATATAAAAATAAATAACAGAGTATCGGCCTTATGACCATTTATTATAATAAGGGTCACATGACCTCGAGTTTTACGAGCAACGGAAACAAAAATAAGATAAACTCCAGAAATGGTCCATCAAATTGCCCACCGTGATTTGACCGGGGAACACATCCTAGTACTCTAGATGACCTTTGTCAAAGCCACACGCGTAGAAGTTATAATCTTCCTCGGTATCGTTGAAGACTTCTAAGATTTGTTCGAGTGTAGCATACGAGTACACAGAGTACTCCGCAATGTAATATCCAGACTTCTAGTTCCTAAGGACCTAGATGCAAATTGAGGAAAGGAAACAAGGAAAACGGAAGAAAATAAAAGACAAAAGAGGGGAGACCAAGCAGAGGCCGACTCGGTCTCGGTGTGCGTGTCGGCCGAACCAGAGCCAGGCTTGAGGCTATAAAGGAATACAGCACAGGGGGCCTCCTAACCCTAGCTGCCTCCGTCCTGCTGCCCTAGTTGCTGCCGCCGCTCCTGCCTAGCCGCCGACGTCCCCTGCAGCCGAGCCATTCCCCGTGCACATGCATGCATGTAGCCACTGCCTTGCCTTCTCCTGCAGCAGCGCATGTTTCCATCTGCCGCTACCCTCTTGTGTGCATGCATGCTGCGTGCTAGCGATGCATGCTGCTGTGATGTCCCGTTAGCCAGTGGCGAATCCACCGGGTGGGCTTCATTAGGCTGAAGCCCACCCTCCACTGCCGACCGGAACCACCCCCCAGCAGTTCAACCTCCGGAGCGGCTTCCATGGCTGTGCGTGCAGCGTGCTGGAGTCAGAGAAGAAGAGGATGGCTGAGAGTCCGAGGAAGAAGAAGGTGCTCGCTGGAGTGGAGGCCCGAAGCAGCGAAGCCCAGCGGCCAGGCCCAACCCACGCTCCCCACCGCACCGGTCCCACAAGGCAGTCGGCAGTCCCAATTCCCTGTTCAAAATTCCTCAAACCCCAATCAATTCTCCACCCGGCCAACCCGAAATCCAAATCCCCAATCGACTAATCGAGTGAATTGAGCACCTGAGGGGGTAGCCACAGGGAGCGCCGCCGGTCCAGCCGGAGCCCGGAGCTGGAGGAGGAGGAGGGCCGGCCGGAGGAGGCGAGGGCGCGCTGGCCGACGCCGCCGGCCGTCGCGCCGAGGAGGAGGAGCGGAGGCTGCGGAGCTGCCGGCTGCAGTCTGCGGAGGAGGCCGAGCCGCCGAGGCCGGGCCGGAGCCCGACCGGAGGAGGAGGAGGGCGGCCGCGCCGGAGCCCGGAGGAGGCGAGGCGGGCGCGGCCGACGCCGTCGGTCGTCGCGCCAAGGAGGAGGAGCGGAGGAGACCGAGAGTCGCCGACGCCGAGGCCGGAGCCGGAGGAGGAGGAGCGCCGGCCAGAGGAGGCGAGGGGCGGGCGGCCGGGTGCGGGCCAGAGCCGGAGGTCGGAGGAGAAGATCAGAAGACTCAGTTGGAACTAGGGTTGCACCACTGCTCCACTCTTCAAGTCTCAAGAGTTAAAGACTTCAACTCTTCAAGTGATTTCAGTTTCAGAGTCTTTTGACTGCTCACTGGTGCCACTGGTATATACTAGTTACTACTAGTTAGTCACTTACTTAGTCATTAACTCATTAATCAATTACCCATTTGTTATTTGTTAATTGTTAGTATGCTGCCACTGGTATATACTAGTTACTACTAGTTAGTCACTTAGTCATTAACTCATTAATCAATTACCCATTTGTTATTTGTTATTTGTTAGTAAGTTTAATATAGTGTGGTAATATTGTATATATATGCTCAATAAGGTATCGAATGAGTGGCTGAATGATTTGATGGTGTGCTATACCGAGTAAGACATATTTAGATCCATTGATGATGATGCAATCATAAAATCCTTTCAAGGTATGAAAAATCGTAGAATGAATTTGCCTCGCGAAAGTCGTGATTCAAGCTAGCGTTTTAGTGGTATGGTTTTTTATTTTGAATGTTCATGATCATTTAAGTACAATTTGCTATTGTATCACTAATTTTTCTAATTTTGATGTACAGATTGTTACATACTGGAACCATATTTACATGTTTTGGGGATGCACTTTCCATTAGCGAGGTATCTCCATTGTATTTCTCTTTTTTTGCTTTGCTTTTATTCATGTATAAAACTATGAATTTGATTGACAAGAATATAAAACTACGTTCGTTACAAATTAGTTTGGTCATTCGAGACTTCAACTCTTTCAGCCTACCCTCATTTTTCGTCCTGGATTCGCCACTGCCGTTAGCTGTTACCCAGGCCAGAGAGAGACATTGGAGGGGAGGAGAAAGGAGGAGGCGGCAGCATGCATGTGGCTACTGCTGCTGCCGTGAGTTCTGCCGAGGCAAGAGAGAAGCAAGGAAGGGAGAAGAACAAAAGAAAGAAAGAGAAGGAAAAGAGGAAGAAGAAGGGAAACTAGGGTTTCATGATCCGATCGTCACCGTCGTCCGATTTTGATAGGTAACGATCTGAAAACCTTTTTTGTGATGTTATATTGTCGTTTAATCAAAGTTTAGGGTAGAACGATGGAGGCAATTGGTGTTTTGGTTATGTCTTTTCGGTTAATTGTGGTGTTGAGCTTTGCAATGGAGTTTTGGGATATCTACGTCATGTTTCATAGCTTTGTCATCTTATTAATATTATATGTTATTATTTAATCTTTCCATAGAGTGATAGAACTATGAATTTGGTTAACTGGTGTAAAAGTTATGGCTTCTGAAGCGCTAATGTCCATAATTTCATCGTCATTCGTAACAGTCGTGTTGTTTGCCTTATTACCCTCAGTAGATGGTAGAATTAAATTATGGTCATAACTAGAAAAGGTTAGGTAATTTTTCATAGTTTCCAGAAATGGTAAGGCTTTCTACTTTCTATGTTGTATAAAAAAATAGATATAAAATTGTTAATTCTGATATTTAGTAATGTTCCATATTGATATTCGGGGTTAAAAACAAGGGCTTAGACAAATTTATCAGGGAATTTGCATAACTATGAAAGTGTAGAAAATTTTGTGTAGATTCTAGAACTCATATGGTTTGCTATGTTTGGATTCCAGAATTAGGAGTTATGGCTGTTTGATCGCCAATACAGCAGGTGGGTTGTCCGGTGAAGAGGGGTTAATTATATCGGGTTTGTGGGTAGGAGCGATGTTGATTTGTTTGATGTTCTTGTACTGTTTTTGCATGTTTTTTTAGGTGAGTATTGGCTTTGTTCAAGGAGTGTTGCTTCGCGTTCGGTGTCACATTCGTATCATTCCAGTTTCCGTGGCTAAAAGGCAATTGCATGGTATAGCAGTAGACATCGATTTATTTATCACTTGTCTTTACAATTAATTTGTCATGATATGTTTATGTTTTATCCATACGTATTGTATTGCTACAATGATGATATGATAATGATGATGATATGACCATGATGGTGACATGGTAATATGATGATGATAATGGGTCATGCTAATGTATAATAGAATAAATTGTATCATTGCATCATGTGTACAATCATGTCATGGAAGAAAAAGATCCACATCGGGTGGGCATATGATATCTACCATGGTGGTACAACTCCATAGGAGTGGAGAGATCCATGATTCCTTCTACGATGGGCTGATGAAAGGGTAAACACTGTCGTGGGTGTTCATTCATGCTATACCGGTATAAGCTATGAGATGAGCAAATAAGCATGTAGAGTAGAGATGCATTGCATTGCATTAATAAAAAATGATGATGTTAAATGAATACACAAATAATGATGATAATGGTCTACATGAATGATAAGTTGTGTATTTATTGTTCTATTATGTAGTTATTGAATCTTGTACTCACCCTTACTTTGCTGTTGTTTTTCAAGTGATCATTGAAGGCGACATGCATAGGATAGGAGTAACACATACATCACATGCTATCATTCACGAAGTTATCATTAATTAGTTGCTACCATTAAACCTAGAGATTTGGTGCTTTCATCTAGAGTTAATTAGTGGACATGGATTTCATTATCTTAATGGTTTGAGCATGAGTGATTTAGTTATGGTTTATTTATTAGATTTTTTGCTAATCAATGTTTCCAGGCGCGTGGTTTCGGGTGTTCTCGGGCGCATGGCCCCGAATATTTTTGGGCGCGAGGTCCCAAGTTGTGTGAAAGTTTATCCTTAATGTTTTTATATTATTATCCTTGTTAAAAGATAACCCCTTGTGGGTTTCTATCCATGCATAGGTTGCTGGAATTATAAGTAAATATGGTTTAAAGTCGTATTGAGAAATGTATAGGTGACATTCTGGGCTCAGTGTTGAGCTGAGGTGTTACACACGTCTTGGGAATAATGCAATTACATAGATGCAAGGCTTAACAACGAAGGCTTGTATGGTTCTTTTTGCACAAAGCAACATTTTAAGTTTCAACAGTTTTCACAAAGCATTCATTTGACAAGTAGTTTCAATAATTAAACTAATTAATTCACTCATGAATATTCTAGCTACCAACCAATAGTATATAGGTTTTATCCGCCAAGGTTTGAATGATGGGGCTCAAGCTGCCCAACTGGCTCCAGCTGCCATAATATCTACCCAAGAGTCCCAACTGCTCCCAGATTCACAAAGTTTATTTCTTTGAAAGCAGAACCAAAATCTACCATGTGAAAATGCACATTGCCCATCCTTGACTGTGGGTACGGTAGTTCGAATAGTTTTACACACTGTAGAGATTGTACAACATTACCCATATGAGATAATCAACTTATAATGTCGGTCATGACACGTTTTCTTAGGTGTGCGACTAAGTGGTTATCACAAAGCTTTTACAATATCTCACCCTTACATCAGCCCGCCCTATGAGCTAACCCCTCAAGGTATGGACGTCCTTTACCATCATCAAGACACTCACGCTTCATGGTAACACTTGCAAGACATGGACGTCTATTACCATCGTCTAATGCAAGTGCCCTATAGAGATGGAAGTCATTTACCATCGTCTGCACATCCCAAATAACACCTCCTAACTACAACCTACAGGCTCAATGCTTGGACTTGGTAAATTATTTGGCCAGGTTCGTTCCATTCCAAACATGTGGTTCAGTAGTGCTCAGTTTGGGTAGACACAAGCATCTGTCCTTATTATGACTCGGGCGGAACTATCACATAACAAGTTCTCGTGTTCTAGATGCACCTGCCTGAATTTACCATCTGCCCAAGTCTAAAATAGATTTTCACCATTTTATTTATTTAGTAAACCACTAGCAATATATATTGTCATATATTTTTCAAACTGATTTGCATAAAGTCTTATAATAGTTCCATCCATAGGATGATAATGACTGACAAAGCTTGTCTACGCAATTTTACAACTCTAAAACTAATCCATCGATAATGTAATAATTACCGTAGATTTACTATACTAGGGCTACAATGGTACAAGGATATCAACATCAAATGAAGGTAAATTAAAAAAAAATAGGATAACTAAAATTCCTAATAATTGAATTCATCGTTTTATGTAAATAACAATGCATAATAGTTTTGAACGATATAAAAATACGATTTTAAAAATAGTAGGAATAACATAATCAAGGAAGACTTGCCTTCATCGTAGGTAGTGTCGCCCCCTCTGATTGCTTCAAGTTCGCTTCGGCACGTTGGACGACACACGAAACGATACAAATAAACAACAATAAATGCAATAAATTCAAAAATTATAAAATTAATATTTATGGAAAGATTATGAATTTAGATTAATTTAGGAAGAATAGGATCAATCGGAGCTCGTATTAAGGAGAATTGGCTTCCGGAAGTTTGATTGGAAGTTAAAATGTTGGAAAATGAGAGAGACAATAATTATCTCGAATTAAAATAATTAAAAGTTTCAGAGACTAGCATATGGGGTCCTGATCTATGGACTGAGTCTATGAAATTGAATGGGTTTACGGCGAACCATGTTCACGGAATAGTGTCAGTTGACAAGTGGGACCCAACTGTCAGAGAGAGAGAAAGGAAGAAAACAGATGAGGTGATCGGCAGCTCAGGACGGCAGTGGCTAAGTAGGAAGGCTAGGTGACGGCCAAAAGGGGCACAACGGCGACGGCGAATGGCTAAGCAGGAAGCCTGGGCGATGACCAAAAGGGGCACAGTGGCAGCGCTGGCGATGGCGAGTGGCGGCCGAGGCACGGGTGAACGACGATGACGGCACTACGGCGACGCCCTTCGGAAGGTGGCGTGCACACAAGCACGACGATGGCGACGGGAGTCCTCTAGGTCATACGAGAGGGCTGGAGGTGGTCCGTGGTAGCAGGGCGATGGTAGCCGGTGCCGGGGAAGAAGTTGGTGGCGGTGGCGATGGCTACGGTGGCGCAACAGCGGAATTGGTGTGCGCAAAAGGTAGAGGAGGGTGATGCGATGTTACCGGTGTAAGGAATAGGGAAGATGCTCACCGAGGATGGCGAACTCAATGATGGCGGCGGTTAGGTCACCGACGGGGAAGACGGGAAAAATCTAACGACGAACTACGACGAAAGGTGAAATACAATGAGGGGAAAGATTCATGGGGCTCAGGAACACGAGATGAGGTGAGTGCTTTCTTCATGGAGAATGCCATGCAAGAAAGCATTGTTGACATCAACTTGATGCAAATGCCAACCCTTGGAGACAGCCACTGATAACACCAGACGGACTGTAGCCAATTTGACAATTGGACTGAAGGTGTCAAGATAGTTGATCCCGTAGCGCTGAGTGAAACCGCGCGCCACAAGGCAGGCTTTATATTTGTCAACTGATCCATCCAGACGCTGTTTCAATTTGAAGATCCACTTACATCCAATGATGTTTTGTCCCGACGGCCGAGGAACAAGCCGCCATGTCTGGTTCTGCTAAAGAGCAGCGAACTCGGATCCATGGCACCGCGCCAATGAGAATCAGAGAGAGCCACCTTGTGCGATGTCGGCTCATCGAATAAAGCACAACGGTGCAGCGAGTACCGCACAGTGCCATTAGTAAACTGCTTGGGCTACACAATATTGTTCTTACACCGAGTCTGCATTGGATGATGGCCAGTGGACACCTCCGCACCGAAACACGACACGGCAGTCCATCGGAGCGACAATCGTAGTTTCATCAGGCGAGCTAGAAGACTCAGGTTGCCCTATGGACAATCCAGAAGATGCGGGGTGCGCCACAGGCACATCGGCTACCAACAGGGCAGTCCATCGGAGCGACACTGTAGTTTCATCAGCGAGCGAAGACTCAAAGCGCCCTATGGACAATCCAGAAGATGCGGGGTGCGCCACAGGCACATCGGCTACCGGAACCGCACCAACCAAACCAGGAGACAGAGTGCCAGCATCTGAATCAAAAGAAGATGCAGCTGAACCGCCTGTGGAGAAATTTTCTGCATCACCAATGTTAGTCCCCAACATAGATAGGTTGTAATTGCGCATACGATCATCCTATATTACTGGCTCAAAAACAGGAAACAAGGATGAAAAATGATCATTGTTAGAGGGAGGACTGAGCGATTTAGTGGGAACTGCAAAAGGAAACAAGGATTCATTGAAAACAACATCTCTAGAAATATAGATGCGTCCAGTGGAACGATCAAGACACTTGTACCCTTTATGCATATTGCTATACCCCAAGAACATGCACTGTTTGGATTGAAAATCGAGTTTACGATTATTCTATAGACGCAAGTTTGGCCAACAGGCACACCCAAACGTACGAAGGAACGATTATTCGGGAGATAATTTGAGAAGGCGAGCAAGGGGACTAGAATGGTTGATTACCTGGCTAGGCATCCGGTTAATGAGATAGCACACTGTGAGGAACGCTTCATCCCAAAAATGAACCGGAAGAGAGGCCTGCGCAAGAAAAGTGAGGCCGGTCTCAACGATATGTCGATGTTTCATCTCTGCGACGCCATTCTATGGAGATGTATGTGGACATGACACACGGACAAGGTGAGAGATGCCAATTTTCAGAAAAGAGCAATGGAGTTTATGATACTCTCCGCCCCAATCCGACTGAACCACACGGATTTTGGTGTTCAATAAACGCTCCACATGTTTTTGGAAATTATAAAAAGCTGGTTCAACCTCATATTTATGTTTAAGCAAATAGATCTAACTAAAACGACTAAAATCATCAAGAAAACTGACATAATACTTTACCCTCCCACTAAGGTAAGAGTTGCCCCCAAATATCAGTGGGACTAGCTCGAGAGGGGAAGTAGTTACACGAGAAGAAGTATGACAGAGCAGTTTATGAATTTTTGCTTGCTGACAAGCATCACACACGGACAATTCTTTGAGGAGAACAAACCAACTTATTGGATCTAATAATGGACTCAACAATAGCCTTTGATGCCATAATTCTGAAGTACCCTTGACACTGGAGAAAACTTGCCGACTAGAAGCCAAGGAAGACGATGATGAATGATGTATTGGAACGAGATAGAGGTCTCCCTTACTTTTGTTGTGAAGAAGAACTTTCCTCATGACTTTGTCCTTTACAAAAAAGAATCAAGATGAAACTCGACAAACGCATTGTTGTCAAAAACAAGTTTATGAACGGATAAGAGATGTTTGCTAATTTTTAGAACATGAAGGACATTATTCAAAGTAAGAGAGTTATTTGAGCCAGGTAAAACAGAATGACCAACATGTGAAATTTTAGACTGCAGTTGGTGACCTGAACTTGATCCTTGCCGGCGTAGCGCTCATGCACCGTAAGCCTGTCGAGGTCACTTGTGAGGTGATCCGTCGCACCGGTATCAGCATACCAATTGGTGTCGACATTGTACGACCCAAAAGTGGCCGCATTTCTGGAGCAACGATCTTCGAGCTGGTATGCATGATTGAAGCACTGGCGGCATCGCAGTGCATCGTGCCCGTACTTGCCACACACTTGACATGTGGACTTGTGTTTACCACTACCCTGGCCACGTCCTTGAGACTGATTGCGGCCTTAGCCACGGACGTCGCGACCGCCACCACGGTTATTGTTGTTGCCATTGTAGTGGTGCGTCACATTATTTGCAGATGAAATGTGTCGACGATCGAGTCGTCGATCTTATGAAAAATAGAGGAAAATAGCACAGGACTTCTGGGAAGAGAATGGGACTGTTCTTTGATTAATATGAACTGGATATTACAGAGGATGCCTATGACTAGGCATGGACTAATCCTATTTACACTGAGAGTAATGTTTGCTGCACTACAATATCGAGCTTGAAACACGAATCTGATGCTAATGACTATTCTTCAATCCGATGCGGCTTGATCCCCCTGCTCCGTCCATGCTCCATCTTTAAATAGACCTTGAAGAGGTGGCAGTTACTTCTAGAGAAGACGTCTGTTGTGAAGCGTCGCGACTGGTCGGAGCGAGGTGACGGTTGATGGAGTATCAACTGTTGAGCGGTTGTATGTCTGTGAGGCACTTAACCGTATGGTGGTTGTTCATCAGTGTCTTAGAATAAAGAGACGTCGTGTGGTATGTAATATACGCATGTGTTCCATTCGTCACACGGTAGGGAATATACCTGGAATCAGTTCCGGATATCAGTTCATACCTTTTACGAGCAGTTAACTGGTCAGAGGCTAGGCACAGGACCTTGTCCGACCAGGGTACCCATTGTGTAACCTCTGGAATCCTTACGACCAGGGAGGTCGTGAACCTTAGGGGTTACGGCCATGAAGACGTATGGTCTTTTATTATATATTAAAGATAATACATAGAGGTTTTAATCCTTGTCAGCTAGCTCCCGAACTTTAAATGAATTCGTCGTGTGAACACTTTATCCCGATGAAGTCGTACCGGGCAGACCTTCATTTAATGCTATGACATTCGAAGCGGTCTGTATTCACTTTAACGTTGAGAACTTGCCTTGGGAACCTAAAAGTTTCGTGTCCGTTTGAAGAAAAGATTTTGTCCATTGGACTTTTGGGTAACTCCCGATTGCAGTTAAAAATTCTGAAGCTATAAAAACCCCTTTCGCTGTAAGCTTCGGGTTTTTACGCTTCCTGCTTTTCCTCTTCATCTCCTGAGCGAAAAAAAACTATCTCCGACCCCTTACTGTCTTCAACCCTCTTTTCTTTCCTCATCCAAAAACCCAACCATGTCGGCCCATATTACCAACTGGTCGGCTTCCGATTTAGGCGAGAAGAAGCTTGAGAGCTTGGAGAAGATCGGGTTGCTTCCCGACAAGAGTCTGATTTCTTGGAGGTCAGCGGCTGGAGAATATTCTCCCAGCAATGAAGATGGGGAAATTCATGTTTTCCTCGCATATATTGAATGCAGATTCAGATTGCCAATTCACTCCTTCCTTCCTACAGTTTTGGAGTATTACGGAGTCAAACTGGTGAATCTTGCTCCCAATGCTATTGCCAATCTCAGCATCTTCATTTATCTCTGCGAAGCATACTTGGGAATTCCCGCAGATCTAGATTTATTCAAGTACTGCTACACGATGGCGAAGTCTGGGAAGATGATCGGGACGCCTGGAGAGTGCACCTTGCGCCTCCATGACGGAAAAGCTGATGAGTACATTTCCATGTACTCAAAATCTTCGTGGTCGTCATGAAAGAAAAGTTGGTTCTACATGACGGTCACTAAGAAAGATAGCCTTTATTATTCTGGTAAGAATGCGGTCGAGAATCCAAGATGACGCTCCTCCGTGGAGAAGGGGGGAAATTAGGAAAATGGGCTGAAGCCATCAAGCTTCTTAGTATCAAGGGTTTAACTTCGTAGCACGTAGTGAAGGATTTTTTCATGCGCCGGATCAATCCTTTGAAGGCCCGAGCATACCCGATGCTCTGGTATATTGGTCGTGATGATGCGACCAAAGATTCCAAAGAAGGTAAACTCTGAAGGATTCCGACCAGTTTGCCTATATTAGTTGATTACTTTTGTATCCTCAAGTCTCTTGTTCACCTTTACAGCTTTATCTTCTTATGAGATCAGAAGCCAGATTAAAATGATATATGCCGAAGAGCCTGGCGACAAGGCTAGTTTCCCTCGGATCCTAGAGGTTGTTTCCGCCGAAGAGAGGGCTGAGAGGCTTAAAGTAATATTGTCAACTATTTTTACCTTTTGCTATATTTTTTTTTGATCGGTGTACCATAAATCCTCTTTGACGTGTAGTCAGTTGGGTTGAGGATCAATGAGACCACTGAAAGTTGTGAGCCGATTGATGATCCGACCATCCCTATGACCAAACAGGATGTTAGCCTTATAGAGGTAAGTAACAGAACATGAATGTATATTTGTGATGAATAATTTTCGTCGCCTAACTAACTTTGATGGTTTATTTAGGCAGTTGTCGTGCACTCCAGTAAGGTCACTAAGGACCTGTCAGTTGCTACTGAAGCTAATGTTTTGGAGGTCGATGAATCTACACCTACTGACTTGATGACTAAGAATCTTATTCTTGACCAAATTGTCGAGAACATTGCTTCTGATTTTCGATCAGTGGATGTGAGGGGTCTAACCAACCCTGTCGGTTCAGAACCGATGAAATTGGTTGAAAAGAAAAGGAAGGCTAGCGCAACGGATTTTGCTCCGATGCTCTATAAGGTTAAAACAAAGAAATCGACCAGGTATGTATAAACGAAGAAGTCATATAAATACATTCCTTGGATATTTTTGATATGTTGGAACCTTGAACTTTCTTGCTTCCTTTTGTAAAGGTCTCATCGGTGTTCGTCCGTTTCGACCAAAACACTCCTCAGGAAAAGTGGTCGTGGAGGTTTCTGACCAGAACGTTTCTCAGGCTAAAGCCGCTGAGAACGAGATGGCTAAGGAAGCCCCCGAGCAGGTATCGGTGTCATCATCTACTCAGGGTCCATTAGTAATTCTCACTTCGTCTGCGGAGGTAGTCATCCCCGGAGATCCTCAAGAGGTTCCACCTCCTGTTGGTAACACTTCTCAGGCTAACAAGTTCCCTTTTTATCCCCGATTTATCGAGGATAAGGAACTTGACGAGGCCTGGGAAAAGATATCGGACTGTCAAACCGAGATGGGTCCAGATATGATTTTTGCCGAATATAATGACGTGGCAATTCGGGTGAGTATTTTACGACCACCTTCATAGCTCTTCCTCTAAAGTTTGTTGAAAACTTAATAAGGAAAGGAACTTACTTTTGTAGCATATGGTCGAAAATTACGCTGTGGTTGGAGGGCTGACCCAGCGAATAAAAATCCTGAAGCAGAAACACCCGAATTGAAAAGTAAGAACTTTTCTCTTTAACTTGTCTTCTTACACTTTGTTATCATGTTTCCTCTTTTGTAAATCAATCTTCTCTCTTTGTCGTATTTGATAGATTTGGAGAAAATTAAAGAAGAGGTCGTGGCTAAAAAAGCCATGATAATAAAGCTTAAAGAAGAACATCAGAACAAAGACCGGTCGATCGCGCACGCGATGACCAGGCAAAAGGAGGTTTTCAACTCTTGCGAGAAGAAAATCAAAGGTAACTGGCCGTAGACTTGACTAGTATACCATATCTCCGATTTATGTGTATGTTAACTTCTTTGTCTACTTGTGCAGAGAAAACTCAAGCACTTGAAAGAGCAGAAAAAGCTCTGGAGTTTGAGCATGGCCAAGGGGCTGAACTTGATCGAAGTCTTTAAGACAAAGTCAAGGTTCTGAACAAGATGCTTTTCGACCTGGGGTCGGGAACGCAATTGCCCATTTTGAGAGACCCTGCAGAGAAGATCAATTTTCTTGGCCATCAACTCGAGGACCTCAAGAAAGTAAAGCCCCTCGGAACCAAGGTTGCGGAGGAAATGGAAGTCAGATCTCCATCACACAACGACCAATCTGGTGGTTCTAACAAGTAGATGGATGTAATATTTAGACTTTGTAAATGAAACTTATCTTTTATCATCAATGAAGTTCTTGTTTTGTCTTATCAATGTCATTAAATACTCATATATTTCCTAGCCCCCGACTGCTTATGTTAGTAGACGAACGTTACTAAAGAAGCAGTAGACCCAGAAAATGAGTAATAACTACGACCATAGTATATGTGCTGATAATGTTTGTAAAAATGATCTAGTGAACACTAGGAATTCAATTGGTCGAAACTAGTGTATGATTTCGACTAGTTTAGATCTTTGCCATAATCGGATCATTGTGAGATACCATATATAGTCAGAAGATATAACAAGACTTGCTTTGATGATAAGAAAGTATGCAAAAACATATGCAAAAAAGAAAACGATAAGTATCCTTGTTTATATGAATTATTCGAAACTGGTCGTAATGAGCCCTAAGAACTAAAGATATGTAAAATATTTCGCAAAACGTGCTCATGCTCAGGTCCGACTGGCAGCGAGGATAGTAAGAAAAGGACCGTCGCTAGAAAACTCCTTCTAGTGGGCAGGACCACATGCAGAGAGGAGAGACTTCGACTAGGAGGCTTTCCGTGTCCCGACCAGTAGCCAAACAAGTGTAGAATAGAATGTTGAAATAAAGAAAGTTATTCTTCAAATTCTTGAGGAAAAATAAAACCATATAAATTGTCTGTGTTTTGCTCCTTTTACTCGTATGTTTCTTTGAGGAAAAGAGTATGTGGTCGCGCGTGGGAATCATTGAAGCAATGATCACGACTAGGACCGGTTTGGCGTTTGACAATTAAGTCACAACCAATGAGTAATGGAGACCCCTTTTTTAAAAAAGGATATCGGGGAGAATGAGTGTCTTCTCCGACCAATGTAAACAATAATGATATGTGACCAAAAGTAACGAATAATAATTACAAACAATTACACTTATCTTGAAAAGAAAGTGCATCTTTATCGAAATATAAAATAAAATGAATATAAGAAATTATACAAAGAACTTACGCAATTGATCAATGTTCCAAAAATTAGACAAAATTTGCTCATCGGTCATAGCTAATCGTACCGAACCTGGTCGGGTGACTTCGACCACAGTGTATGAACCTTCCCACTTGGGTGAAAGTTTGTAGCGATTTGCTTGGCTCTGAATTTTTCTGAGAACCAGATCACCTACAGTGAGGCTGCGAGGTTGCACCTTACGACTGTGGTACCTATGCATGGCTTGTTGGTATATTACTGATCGTATCAAGGCTTGATTTCGTCGCTCTTCAAGGAAATTGATGTCATCAAGTCATCGTTCATGCTGATCATTTTCGTTAAAACAATCAGTCCGAGTAGAACCAATTTTTAGTTCTGGAGGAAGCATAGCTTCGGCCCCATAAACAAAAAAGAATGGTGTTTCACCAGTCGCACGACTAGTCGTGATACGAACAGCCCATAACTCAAAAGGAAGTTCTTGAACCCAAGCTCCTGACCGTTGGATTAACTAGTCGAAGACTCGTCGTTTCATTCCTTGCATTATGATATCATTGGCGCGCTCAACTGCTCCGTTGCTCTGCGGATGAGCGACAGAAGCGTAATGTATCTTGGTACCTAGGTCGCCGCAAATTCACGAAATTACCGCTGAGAACGGAGTGCGTTATCCGTGATTATACGAATGGGCACACCAAATCGTGTGATCATATTTTTTGTGAGAAACCTCTTGGCAGCCTCAGATGTCATTTTAACAACTAGCTCGGTTTCGATCCATTTTGTGAACGTGTCAATCATGACGAAAAGGAATTCGAAGCCCCTGGGTGCTCTTAGGAAATGTCCCAGAATGTCTAGTCCCCAGGTTGCAAAAGGCCAAGAAAGAGGAATTGTTTGCAAAGCTTGGGACGGCTAATGTACTTGTCGGCTATGAAACTGACATTGTACGCACTTCGTCACGAGCTCTTTTGCATCATGAAGGGCAGTTGACAAGTAGTATCCTTGCCTGAAGGCTTTACCGACCAGCGTTCTGTAGGAATGATGCGCTCCACAGACTCCTTCATGAATTTCGATTAGCCACTTAATACCATCTAGTTGAGATATGCATCTCATCAACACTCCGGGAGATCCTCGTTTATACAAGGTACTTTCAATAAGAGTGTATGATTTGGCTTTTCGTGCTATACGATCAGCCTCTACATCATCTTCTGGAATGAGGTCATGCTAAAAATAATTGTAGATCAACGTCATCCAATCTTTACCTTGATCGTGCTGGCGCCAACCATCATCGACCTGTGCAGCATCCATGTTCACAGAATCGAGGTGTACGATCTCCTTGTGAACATTTATGTCCTCGGAAGGCTCGATCACCGAGGGTGAATCGAGTTGCTCGAGAAAAACTCCGGGCGGGACGGATGTCCTGGTGGAGGCCATCCGTGCCAACTGGTCTGCCAGAAAGTTTTCCTTTCTAGGAATATGTTGGACCTGAAAACCGAAGAAATGCTTTTCGAGTTTCTGTACTTCCGCCAGATATGATGACATCATGGTACTAGAGCACTTATACTCTTTCCCTACTTAATTTGCTACTAGTAATTTGCGAATCCCGAGCGAACGAGCTGCTCGGAGTCCTACCAGCAAACCTTCATACTCTGCCACATTGTTAGTAGCAGGAAAGTTTAACGGAATGGCGTATTTTATGTGTTCGCCAATAGGGGAAATCAAGACGACTCCAGCCCCCGAGCATTTGAGCATCAAGGAACCGTCAAAGTACATTGTCCACTCGTCGTGGTGTTCGTACTCGGGCCCTTGGGTGGGTTCAGGGTTTGTCCATTCAGCAATAAATTCTGCTATTGCCTGGGACTTGATTGTTGTTTGTGAGATGAAATGGAGGTCAAACGCCCCAAGCTCAACCGCCCATTTTGCTATTTGTCCTGATGACTCCCTGTTTCCAAGGACTTGACCAAGGGGATACCCAGTTGGTACGACCACTTTGTGGGCCTAAAAAAATACCTTAGCTTCCTTGAAGCCATAAGAGACCATAGAGTAATTTTTGTACTTATGGATACCTCTCCTTTGGTCCATGTAAGACTTCGCTTACGTAATAAATTGGCCGTTAGACGTTGTCACGTTCTACGACCAGTACACCACTGACTGTTTGTGGCATTGCAGCCACGTAAATCAGCAATGTCTCTCCCGATCTTGAAGAAACTAAGATTGGAACACTCGTAAGGTACTTTTTAAGTTCTTCGAAGGCGTTGTTTCCCTCTTTAGTCCATTCGAAACTTCCATGTTTCCGGAGAAGCTTAAAGAAAAATAATCCTTTTTCACCTAACCGTGCTATGAAATGACTTAGCGCTGCCATGCAGCCGGTTAGTTTTTGAACTTCCTTCTTTGTGGTCGGAGGGCGCATCTGATCGATGGTCGAGATTTTTGCTAGGTTTGCTTCAATGCCTCTGGCCGAAATCAGGAATCCAAGAAGCTTACTAGAAGAAACTACGAACACACACTTCTCTGTATTTAATTTAAGGTTATCGCCTCTTAAGTTATTGAAAGTCTCATGTAAATCCGGAATGTGATCGCCAGCGTTGACGCTCTTTACGACCAGATCATCAACGTAGGCTTCTAGATTCCGACCTATCTGTGGACTAAAAGTTTTCGCATCAACCTTTGGAATGTTGCACGATATTTTGAGACCAAATGGCATCTTTACATAACGATGAAGTGCCATATGGAGTAATGAAGAAAGTTTTCTCTTCAACTTCTTTACTCATATTAATCTGATAGTACCCTGAGTAAGTATCTAAAAAACTTAACAACTCACACCCGAAAGTAGAGTCTACAAGTTGATCGATGCGAGGAAGGGAAAGTCATCCTTCGGACAAGCTTTATTAAGATCTGTAAAATCAATACACATTCGTCATTTTTCATTGGCTTTTCTAACTATTACAGGATTGGCGAGCCACTCCGGGTGGTCGACCTCACGAATAAACCCAGCCTCGAGGAGCTTGTCAATCTCCGACTGGATTGCTTCCTTCCGATCAGGTGCAAAATGCATCGGTTTACGCTGACGGTTTCTTATTAGGTGCAGCAGCTAGCTTGTGCTCGATCACCTCCACAGGACTCAGTATATCGAACGCCTCCCAGGCGAATTCATCCTGGTTTGCTCGGAGGAAGGAGACGAGCGACTCTTCCTATTTAAGGTTAAGTCCTGCTCCGACCAGTATTTTGGCGTCCTTTGGAGAAGCACACTTATCGAGTGGTACCTCTTTTGTCTGGTCGGAAGGTTTTGGTGCCATCTTTGGCCAGCATGGTAGTGGTGTTAGTTTCCCTGGTCGGAAGCTCGTCGACCAGTTCTAAGCATTTCCAATCACACGCGTAAACTGTTTTTTGATCGCCTCGAACTGTGATGACGCCCTTTGGTCCCGGCATTTTCAAACTCTGATAACCGTAGTGCGTGGCTATCAAGAATTTTGCTAAAGCCGGACGACCGAGGATTGTATTATATGCGGTTTTGAAATCCACCACATCAAATGAAATCTTTTCTGTTCGGAAGTTGTCAGGCCTTCCGAACGTAACCGGTAGGGACAGGTGTCCTATCGGCTTGGCGGTAGATCCAGGAACTATGCCATGGAAGGCATATTTCACAGGTTTTACCTTGGATTCGGGAATTTGCATATCTTCCAATGCTCCCGCAAATAAAATATTTAAAGAACTACCTCTATCTATTAAGACCCGATTAACCTTACAGTTATTAATGGTAGGCTCAACGACAATAGGGAACCTACCAGGTCGAGTCGAAGGGATGGGGTAGTCTTCTTTGCTGAAGGAGATTACAGTCTCCAACCACCTAGATGGCTTAGCAGTGATCGGAGATTCGGTAAGGTTGACCTCCCGCTCCATGGCTTTCAGATGATGTCTGGACTCGTATGAAGAAGATCCACCAAAGATCACATCGACAGTGTGTTGAGGCTCTTGGCATTCCATTTCTTCGTCACCGTCTTTGTCCTTCTTGGAGCTTGTCTCTCCGAGTTCTCAGATCGAGGAGTGGACCTTTACCGCATAATAATCTTCCGCTTCTTTTGTCGAGCCTGGCGATTGCGCAAGTCATGTCCCGCTTGCTGGTGAAGTGGACACCACTTCTTACTTTTCTTGTATTCATCGGTCAGAGCCCTTACCTTGCCACGACCGGCATAATCTTTCTTACCCTTGGTAAATTTTTCAGGAACCGCGAGAACTTCCTTATCATCGGGTTTGCGATGTCTCTTTTTCTTGAGAGCCTTCATTTGCTTCTTTTCTGTCTTATCCAAGCCGGGTTAAGGGATTTTATCTTTCCGATCAATGGCCTCGTTTCACTCAACCACTTCGCTGGCGGTTGCGTACTTGTCGGCCATGTCGAAGAGTTCGATGGTTGTCCGTGGAGGATGTATTGCTATATCCTCCGTGAACCTACAATTTCTTGGCCCTGCTTTGAAGGCTTGAATGACAGAAGATTCTACGACCTCTGGTATTGAATTACGAACCTGGCTAAATCTTTTGATATACTATCGGAGAGTCTAATTGGATTTTTGCCGGATCCGGTGGAGATCATCCTCCTTCCCAGGGCGGTCATACGTACCCTAGAAAGTTGCTCCCAAGTATATACTGATCCGACCGGTAGGTTGAGTAACCACGATCAGGCTTATCCTTCTAGTATCGTGGGAAGATAGTTAGCCATTACATTTTCATCACCACCAATAGCTCTGATGGCGGTGGTGTATATCTGAAGAAATTCTAAAGGATTTTGAGTCCCATTGAACTTATCCAAATTGGCCGATCGGAACCTATTTGGCCAACGCACAGCCTGGAGCCCTGCGGAGAAGGCTCGACAACCTGTGATCGATTCATGGCGCCTTCTTTCAAAAGGTGCCGGATTGTAATTGGTCGGAGACCGATTCCTTAAATTGGATTGTCGGTGCTCTAGTGTCCCGATTCGATCGTGGACGTTGACAGGACGCCTCCGATCGCCTGCTTGGTTCAGATGATGTTGAAGATCATCATGTCCAAGCGATTGCTCCTCTCGACGAAGCGAAGGTGAGGCTTCAAAACGATCTTCTCCTCGCGACTCTTTGGTCGGAATCGTCGAGGTGGTCTTGGTATCAGCTGGTCTTCAACGCGACCATGTTGCCCTCTACTGCGGGAGGAATGCTGGGATGAAGTCATGGTCTGACTTTGCGAATGCCTTCATCCCCAGTATGCTTCCGTGCGCTGCATAGTCTGTTGTATAATTTCTGATACCTGACCTACAAGTTGGACAAAACCCAGAGTCTCTGCTAAAACAGGGTCAGAGGTATTTAAAATATCATGAACTCGCTGCAGGTTTTGTACCGTTACTGAAGGTCTTGGAATGTTCGTGTTAGGTGTTTGATGACCTTAACTTTCTCCCGACCTCCGGGTTAGTCTTGCCTGGTCCCTTACTCGGGCTAGAGTAGAATTAGGCGTATTAACTGATGGACGTCCATCAGTCTGTTACCTCTGGCATTTGGTGCTTGACCGCTCGTACCATCTCCATCATTATATGGTGACGAGGCAACGTATGGAGGACCGTACACGGCATTTTGATCTGTATCTCCGATCGCATTGACCTCGTGCCTCTAGCAGTGATCTTCCGATGAGCTTCCGTCGTAATTGATGGAGAGCCTTTCAGTGCTTCTGCAAGAAGATTCCACGATGGAGAGTGGTTGGTAATTAGCACTTTCTGAGGTTTTTGTGGTGGTCTCAGCCTGATCCGACGAACTACCGATCGTATACTGAGTTTTATCATCCCTACTTGGTCTATGACCAGTGGGGGTTTCATCGACACCGTTACCAGATGTCTGTTGGCTCCTGGAATTGCCAGAAGCCATCGGTGAGTACCTGTCAACCATGATTGCATCAAGAGTACATTGATCCTCGAGTTGCAGTGTTGAATTTCCGTCACCTTTTTCGCCGGTCTAAAGGACCGAGCTTACAGAGGTCTTTGGGTGTTCCGAACTGGTCGGAAGCACTTCCTCTGAAACCGCCACTGGTCGTAGCGGTATATCCTCATCCATCCGGTCGATTTTGCTAATATCTACGATGGGCGAGCCAGCGGAGGAGGATGATGATGACATTCCGTTTTCTTGCATGGCGCGGATGCATGCGTCCATGTCGAGGTTGGAGTAGTCCGCTAGGTTGAACCAGTTCTCCTCGTCCCAACTTCCTGACATAACTGCATGAGCGTTTATGAGTGAGCAACAGACAAGGATTTGATGAGCCAAGAATTTCTTCCAGAAATCCGCGCCTTCTTCCCCACGGACGGCGCCAGCTGTCGACGATCGAGTCGTCGATCTTACGAAAAATAGAGAAAAATAGCACGGGACTTCTGGGGAGAGAATGGGACTGCTCTTTGATTAATATGAACTGGATATTACAGAGGATGCCTATGACTAGGCATGGACTAATCCTATTTACACTGAGAGTAATGTTTGCTATGCTACAATATCGGGCTTGAAACACGAATTTGATGCTAATGACTATGCTTCAATCCGATGCGGCTTGATCCCCCCTACTCCGTCCATGCTCCATCTTTAAATAGCCCTTGAAGAGGTGGTAGTTACTTCTGGAGAAGACGTCTGTTGTGAAGCGTCGCGACTGGTCGGAGTGAGGTGACGGTTGATGGAGTATCAACCGTTCAGCGGTTGTATGTCTGTGAGACACTTAACCGTATGATGGTTGTTCATCAGTGTCTTAGAATAAAGAGACATCGTGTGGTATGGAATATGCGCATGTGTTCCATTCATCACACGATAGGGAATATACCTGGAATAAGTTCCGGATATCAGTTCATACCTTTTACGAGCAATTAACTGGTCGGAGGCTAGGCACGGGACCTTGTCCGACCAGGGTACCCATTACGTAACCTCTGGAATCCTTACGACCAGGGAGGTCGTGAACCTTAGGGGTTACGGCCATGAAGATGTATAGTCTTTTATTATGTATTAAAGATAATACATAGAGGTTTTAATCATCGTCAAAATGAATCTCCTGTGAAGCATTGTTCTGATCGAGCCTAATCTCGTAGCTCGGGAGATAAGCATAGAAGTCATTCAAGCTCACCGGGTCGTTACACATTGTAACTAAGGTGACCAGAGGATCGTAATCCGATCCTAGCCCTGCCAAGATGTAGTCTATCACTTCATCATCAGGAAGAGGCTTGCCGATTGAAGCCATGGTGTCGGCATGTCCCTTCATCTTGTGGAAGAATTCAGACGCTGGCCTGTCCTTCTTCTTCATGTTCGATAGTTGATACCGAACTTGCATCATCCTCGCCCTATTTTGGGATGAAAACATAGCTGCCAATGCTCCCCACACTTTGGCAGAGGTGGTGAGTCGAGCGACTTGACCGAGGATGTCCTTAGTCATCGATGAGAGCAAGGCGCTCAAAACAATCTTGTTTGTTGAAACCACAGGAGATAAGCAAGATTAGATACCTGACATGCATCTACGTCAATTCCTCGATTCCTTTCGTCACCATCACCGGCGGTGCAACAATATTGCCATCGACATAACCGTAGAGGTTTTGGGCGCACAGGAAGGAATCGACCTATGCTTTCCAGAGAAGGAAGTTCTCTCGCGACAGCTTGACGCTGATGAAGTTTCCCAGCGATGGCATGGAGACGCTAACGCCTGGTGCCGGGTTCAACGCATCGGTGTTGTCTGATCCGTTGCATGCAGAGGAGGTCATGGCCTACTCTCGAATCGAGCTTTGATACCAAGTCAAGAAACACAGAGTATATTTGACAAGCTAATCCCTTGACAGGGTTGATTTCCTTTTTATATACCAACGTGTATACAAGGTATGATTTACAACAAACTAATCAAATCATTGTAATCTCGCTAATCAGTCGGAGACGATTACGTCTCGAACGAGCTACAGTTTCGACAGACTGCAATCAATTTGGATATGTATCGCGGTACAATCCTAACTAATTGATTATTTCCTAATTTACATGGAGGTGGTCCGTGGTGGTGGGGCGACAATGGCCGGCGCCGGGGAAGAAGTTGGCGGCAGTGGCGACGGTGGCGCAACGGCGGAATTGGTGCGCGCAAAAGGTAGAGGAGGGTGATGCGATGTTACTGGTGTGAGGGATAGGGAAGATGCTCACTGAGGACGACGAACTCGATGATGGCGGCGGTTAGGTCACCGACGGGGAAGACGGGAAAATCCTACGGCGAACTACGATGAAAGGTGAAATAGAATGAGGGGAAAGATTCATGAGGCTCAGGAACACAAGATGAGGCGAGTACTTTCTTCGAGATCTCATCGGAGCGACAGGAAGAAGGCTTGCACAGCGACGACAGAGCCTAAGAGGCCGTGGGATTTGGGTGGAGTGTGAAGGGGTGGAGCGCAGTCACAGTGCTCCCATTTATAGAGAGAGACAGGCAAAGAAACAAACACGACCACAATGTTATTGTGCGACGGTTTCTACTCCGATTTGGAAACTACTGGAACAGCAACACCATTGAAGGCGTGCGATGATGGCGGGGCGTGAATGTGACGATTTCCATCCGAACGACACGACGAGAGCGGTGCAGATGTGCGGGTGTGGGCACAGGCGCGGCTCATCGGGCAGAAGCAAAGCTAAGAGGCAGAGGAAGAGAGAGAGAGATGGGTCAGGGATGGCTAAGCTGCGGCCTGACATGAGTATATCGGAAAAATGGATAGGGCCTTTGAAAGTACACACCACGGAAAAAGGATTCAAACTTCGGCTTTTTATAGCAGTATGAACACAATTGAAATAGCTTTCTAGGCACACATTAGTTACAAGGCCCAAAAGGTGTTTCTAAATTTGTGCGCATAATCAATCTTGATGGCCAGATGCCAGATTGGCAATAAGTGATATTCAAACTGACTAAAATTGTTGACAAAACTCGGATAACTTTGTCGATTGCGTATGCTCACACAAGATACTTTCCCTGCATATAACTGCATGTATAATGTGTTAATATTGTAATCCAACAATCTTACGGGACGAGAGAGAAGTATGGCTGCAGGCAATTGAGAACTCCAGTGCTCCACCTACAAAAGATAACATGTCTGGCCATATGGGGCACTAGCTCAACAATTTTACTGAACTAAGTGCGTTTTACTCCCAGCATGCATACTAGGTATAAGAACGTATGGAACCCAAGTAGTGATCAAACTGTTCTGACAAGTAGACTAGTGGCTGGCGATTAAAGAATTTGACCTGCAAAGGAGTATCCAAATCAGTCAAATCCATACGAACCTGATTCACTTTTGCACATACCAATCAACAAATTTCTTTCATCATTTTTCTCTCTTCTATGAGGAGGAATCACAGATACTGTTTACCATGTGAGTGCATGGGACAACTTCACGGCAGTCATCGTAAGATGGAACAAAATCTCTCAAATAAAAGAAAGGGAAAAAGAAGAGCGAACAAAACAGAACCTTGTTTCACGCTATACAAGAGCGAATTGTTTGAAGCCATCCTTATCAATGTAGCCGGCCAGAGAGATGTCACCTGTTTTCACTATCTTGCCATTGCCCTGTAAGTAACCGATCAGAAGCATTATCAACAACAATGCATGCCCTTCATTTAAGAGGTTTGAAATCATTGAAATACTCCCAGTACTGTTCCCATATTCTAAAAAATTGGGGTGGAAAAAGGAAAAAGGATTGCTAAGATGCCTACAATGTTTTATTTAGTGTGATGATTATATGAGTGATCTCGTTCATGTTTGCTATATATTTTACAAACATTTGTAGTGGACTTTCTTTTTCAAAAAGTGCTGTGGGTTGAATGCTAGAGTAAGAAACAGTTATGTTTAAATGTGTAGAACCTATTGATATCATAGCTCTTCGCCACCTTGTCATTGACTAACACCATGTATTCATCAAAATTAGGACAGAAGTTCAGCCTTTTATTTGGCACTACTCTATAAAGATGCACAAATAGATGTAATGATCAGCCAATTATGAGTCCAGAAGAAATATTACTTGAAACAAAATACAGGAGTAAGTAAACTAAATGCATTTAAAAGGACAAATTTACTCTCAAGTGCAATAACTCTACAAAGGAGTATTTGGCTATGTGCCTTACCATGATGTGAATATAGCTCGGCTTAATAAGATCCAAAAGGCGTTGGTAATGCGTAATCATCAGAACAGAGTTTTGGGGTGTCAAGAGCCCATTCACTGTATTAGCTACATCTTCAATTGCATCAACATCTAATCCTGAATCGATCTCATCAAGAAGAGCTAAATCAGCCCCAACAACCTAAATTTATAAACAAACACCATAAATCAGATGTGGAAATTTATTGATAAAATACATAACTGGATAGACAAGACAAATTCTGATGCCTGATAAAAATGTTCACAGAAGCATTCTCTGTGACACAGAATATATGTCCTTACGCCTATGCAAGAAAACTTTGCTGATATTGTTTGTCATACACATACCTAACAAGCCTCAACAAAACAAGGATGCTGCATAAAATAATACAAATATAAGAGAATATGGAACTGTGTACGAAGATGATCCTCATTTGAGGAAAGAAAGGGCTAGTGAATCTCAAATGCAAACGCAAAGATGACCCTCATTTGAGAAAAGAAAGGCCTAGTGAATCTCAAATGCAAACACAACTGAATCTGGTTGTTACAGATGCTTTTTATGGCAAGACATATCAGAGGAGGAGGTCCAAACAATCACGTCAAGATCTTCCATCTAGTTCTCATGTAGCCGAAAATCAGGAACCGTCTAGTTCTCATGCAGCTGAAGATCAGGAAGTCTAATGTTACACGGATGCTATACGGAGTCGTTTCCGAGTCTCTTTTAGTTATGGTAAGTTAGATAGATTGTCCCTTCAGGACATTGATTCATATTAGGGAAACGTCCAGCCTTCTCTATATAAGGAGGTGATGTAATAGTTTGAAGTAACAAGATAGAAATCAACAATTCAGTTCATAGCTTCAGAGCTTCCTGTCACGGCGAACCGCGACCAGGAAGGCGAACGCTCGCCGTCCTCTTATCCTCGTTATCCATTACGCTCCAATCCGTTGTCTCGTGATCATCTTCTTCCCCCGCTTGCTATCCACCGAAAGCCACGCCACATCAACTTGGTATCAGAGCCGTCGGCCACCTCGCTTCGTTGCGACATCACCGCAATCAGCAAAGAAAACTTACGGTGACATGGGCGAACCAAGACCATCGACGATCTAGCCATGATGCTGGCTCACATCATGGGAGATATTAACGATATCAAGAACGGCGATCGAGACATAGCAACGAGATCATGCAGCTCCAACAAAGCAAAAGCGCCTCCTCCAACAAAGAAGGAGACTGCGTTCAACAAACCGATTGATCGGAAGACACGGGAGGAGCTAGTTGTGGTGCCTCGGTATCACAAACTCAATTTTCCGATCTTTGATGGTGAAGAAGACCCTTCCATGGCTCAATAGATTTGAACAATTTTTTCATGACAGAGAACGATGGAAGAGGAGAAAGTCGGTTGGCATCGTACCATCTCACCGGCGTCGCCAACAATGGTACTACCACTCGAGAGGGACGAAGGGTGTCGCATGGGCTCGCTGCGGAATTCGTCAACATGCGCCGGTCCTCCTATCCGCAGCAATCCATCGGGGAGATGGCACACTTGCGCCAAACCGCATGCAGTAGAAAGTACGGCAGCGCAGCCTTGCCTTATTATGTCATGCAGAGCCATTAACACCTATGCAGCAAGTTCAATTGTTCACGGCAGGGCTTCTGAAACCGTTGCAGACAGACGTGGAATTACAAGCTCCTACCAACTTACAAACGGCCATGAGTTTAGCCAGGGCGTATGAACAACGGCTAAACGACTTGCCAGTCGACGCTAAGCCGGCGCCACGGACGTCGTCTGCAATATACTCACACTCATCAACGCCAATACCAACCGCGCCTAACAGGCTGCTCCAGGGAGGCCCTCCGGTGACTACAAACAACACGACACCGATGACACCAAGAGTACCAACAGTACCACGGACAGTGAATCCTCGCTCCCGTTTTAAGCGTTTGTCGACAGAGGAGATGGCGGATCGCCGGTCCAAGGGCTTTGCTACAACCGCGCGCAGAAGTTCCACTGTGACCACCGATGCTCCATGAAGGATCTACCTCCGGAATTAGGCGAAGATGAGGAGGACACGGACATGCCGGCCAACATGGAGGTGTCGCGCATGCCATCACGGTATTCGCGCGAACCGTACCATCGCAACTCACGGTGACTATCAATGGTGTGCGCTTGGTGGCGTTAGTTGATTCGGATCCACATACATTTATTGCGAAGGCACGCGAGTCGTCTCGGTTTGACCTTGGCGCCACGACAAGGGATGAGCGTCGCGGTAGCTAATGGCGATCGAGTGATCTGTACCGGCTTGTGCCGCAGTGTGCGTCTCACGGTGGGAAAGGAAGACTTCACCATTGATTGCTTCGCAATTCCGCTGGATGGTTTCGAGCTCGTCCTCGGCGAGCTCGTCCTCGGCATACAATGGCTTCGCACGCTCAGTCCTATCACCTGGGATTTTGAGTTGTTGTCGATGTCGTTCTGGCGCACAAATCATCAAGTGGTGTGGCAAGGAGTGGACATAGCGCCGAGTATAGCACGCACCCAATCTATGTCCGGGCACCATTTGCTTGACGAGCTGCTGTCCGAATACGCCGACATTTTTGCTTCACCGAACGGTTTACCACCGCAGCGCCGTCACGACCACCGGATTCACTTGCTACCCGGTACCGCTCCCATTGCAGTCCGACCATATCGTTATCCACACATACAAAAGGGTGAGATCGAAAGACAGTGCGAGGAGATGTTGGCGCAAGGCATTATCAGAGAAAGTACATCGGCATTTTCTTCGCCGATCTTACTTGTGAAGAAACATGATAATACATGGCGATTTTGCGTTGACTACCGCGCACTCAATGACAAGACAGTGAAGGATAAATTTCCGATCCCAGTGGTTGATGAACTCCTCGATGAACTAGAAGGTGCCAAATTCATGACAAAGCTTGACCTCCGAAGTGGATACCATCAAGTGCGTGTGCACCCATCAGATGTGGAGAAGACAGCATTCCGCACACACCACGGCCACTTTGAATTCTTGGTCATACCATTCGGACTAACTAATGCGCCCGCAACTTTCCAATCTCTCATGAATGAGGTGCTTAAGCCTTTCCTTCGACGTTGTGTGCTCGTATTCTTTGACGATATTTTGATTTACGTAGCCGTGGTCGACATCTTGGCACATACGGGCCGTGTTCCAACTCCTACGTCACCATCGGTTGGCCCTCAAACAATCTAAGTGTTCGTTCGGCCAAGAGTCAGTCACTTATTTGGGGCATGTTATTTCAGCTCAAGGAGTGGCAATGGACCCTGCCAAGATTGTTTGCGATACTCGAGTGGCGGTTCGCGAACGCTTCGTCTTTGTGAGGATTTCTTGGCCTCACAGATATTATCGAAAATTTATTAAAGATTATGGAGTCATTGCAGCCCCTTTAACACAATTACTCAAAAAAGAAGCTTTCTCTTGGACGGAATCAGCCACACAAGCTTTCGTTGCCCTCAAGACAGCATTAACATCGGCTCCTATATTACAGTTGCCCGATTTCTCCAAGAAATTCATAGTCGACTGCGACGCTTCAGGCAGTGGCATCGGAGCCGTATTGCAGCAAGAAGGAAGACCATTGGCTTACTTTAGTCGTGTTGTGCCACCACATCATGCCAAGCTAGCGGCATATGAACGAGAATTGATCGGCCTTGTCAAGGCCGTTCGACATTGGAGGCCATACCTTTGGGGACGAGACTTCCTTATTCGCACTGACCATTATAGTCTCAAATTTCTCCTTGATCAAAGGCTATCAACGATACCTCAACATCAGGGGGTTAGTAAACTGTTTGGCTTTGATTTTACTGTTGAATTTCGGCCTGGCAAACAAAACACACAGATGGCGATGCATTGTCACGCCACGACGAACCATCGTCAGATACGCTCTATCGGACCGCAATTTGAAGTCTTCCGCCACCGAGAGGAAATATCAACCATGCTCGAATGGATTTTATTGCGTGATAAAGTGATGGCGTGTCTCACCGAGCCGATCGGAGTTTTGTGGATGGTTTCATTCTCGCACAAGGGCGATCTTTGTTCCTTCTTCTTGGTCGATGGCCTCGGCTCCTGCGATGCTCATAACGTGGGACATGAGGGCATTCAAAAACATTGCACCGTATACGCGCCTCTTTCTATAACCCAAAGATTGTCTCGCCTCGTGCGTGAATTTGTAGCCAATTGTCGTTTGTCGTATAATAAGACCGAGCACTTGCACTCGCCGTTATCGCAACCGCTACCAATTCCACAAGTCGCTTGGACAGATCTCTCTAGGACTTTATTGAAGGATTGCCTAAGGTCAATGGTAAGTCTGTCATCTTGACAATGGTTGATCGCTTCTCGAAATATGCACATTTTATTGCTTTGGGGCATCCTTATTCACTAGTTCGATCGATCGTGCTTTCTTGATGACATTGTGCGCTTCATGGAATTCCTCTTCCATAGTTAGTGATCGGGATCCGTCTTTACCAGTCACTTTTGGAAGGAGCTCTTCCGTTTAGCAGGCGTCAAGCTCCACTTCAGCTCGGCATTTCATCCTCAGTCCGATGGTCAATCCGAGGTGGTCAACCGCATCATTGCTATGTATCTTTGTTGTTTATCAGGTGACAGACCACGCCAATGGGTGCAATGGTTACCATGGTGAATTCATTACAATTCTTCTTTTCAAACGGCATTAAAGGCAACTCGTTTCAAGTTGTTTATGGCGCTATCCTCCAACATTGCGGTCTTATGAGCCTGGCCTTGCTAAAGTTGCCGCTGTCGATTATCAATTGCGTACTCGCGATGAATTCCTTGCTGAAATCACTAATCGTTTACAACAGGCACAAACTCACATGAAGGAACAACATGATCAAAATCGCCGACCTGTGCAGTTTGCAGTAGAGGATTGGGTATGGTTACGTCTTCAACATCGCCAGGCTGCTAACATTGCCACTAAAGCAAATTCCAAACTTGCGCCTCGTTATTATGGGCCTTATCGTATTGTTGAACGGATAGGGTCTGTCGCCTATCGTTTGGAGCTTCCTGCCCGTGCGAAGATTCACAATGTATTTCATGTCGCGTTGTTGAAGCCTTTTCATGGCATTCCGCCAGCTCAAATTTTGCCATTACCTGAGATAGTTCATGGCCGGGTGGTGCCTACACCGGCACACGTGGTTCGTAGTCGTCTTAATCGGGGAGTGTGGGAGCTATTAGTTCAATGGCGAGGTCTGCAAGCTGCTGATGCAACATGGGAAAAACTGGAAGAATTTCGGCATCTTTATCCTGATTACCAGCTCGCGGACGACTTGTTTCTCCAGGGGGGAGGAAATGTTACAGATGCTTTTTATGGCAAGACATATCAGAGGAGGAGGTCCAAACAATCACGTCAAGATCTTCCATCTAGTTCTCATGTAGCGAAAATCGTGAACCGTCTAGTTCTCATGCACCAAGATCGAAAGTCTAATGTTATACGGATGCTATACTGAGTCGTTTCCAGTCTCTTTTTAGTTATGGTAAGTTAGATAGATTGTCCTTCGGACATTGATTCATATTAGGGAAACGTCCAGCCTTCTCTATATAAGGAGGTGATGTAATAGTTTGAAGTAACAAGATAGAAATCAACAATTCAGTTCATAGCTTCAGAGCTTCCTGTCACGGCAAACCGCGACCAGGAAGGCGAACGCTCGCCGTCCTCTTATCCTCGTTATCCATTACGCTCCAATCCGTTGTCTTGTGATCATCTTCTTCCCCCGCTTGCTATCCACCGAAAGCCACGCCACATCAGGTTTGGTATTAGATATACACTTCATGTAAGACACATGCTGAGCTAAAAATGTATGGAGACACGACACCAAAAGGCTGGCAGACAAATCTAGAAAATATTTCATTGGATAGAAAAAAAATTAAATCAATAGTTAGTTCTAGCAAAGAAGAGATTGCAGGTAAGCCAACAAATGTCTTTCTCTAAGATCCTATATAATTAACTCCACACTGCTTAGTAATGTTATGCTTGTAATACGAAAAGTAAAAAAGGGAATTTTCAGCCCAACTTCATATTGGGAGCAAAGGCACTAAGTGTAATATTCGGGCCATGTTTCCACTAAGTGTAATATTGGGGCCATGTTTGGATACAAAGTATTTTTTGGAGTTTTGAAGGAATACCATGGTTTCCAAAAAAACATAGTATAAAATACTAAGAGGTGGTTGGTTTTAACTAATCCACTTCTGACCTTTATTTTTCTAAAATCGAGTTTTCTAATGACTCATCTACAGTGTTCCCCTAGGAGCCCACCCAGACCGCCTAGGCGCTAGGGCCACCCTCCCGCCTAGGTCTGCCTAGGCGGCGATTAGGCGTTAGGCACTGGTGTGCTGCCCGACTAGCACCTAGTGCCTAGGGGAACACTGCTCATCTATGCTGGAAGGTATGACTCTATTTAATCTTTCTGCATATTGATGTTGGTGTCGACTCATGTGGACATGAGTTAATTGTTGCTGCCATTTTTGGCTCTAGGCTGCTGCATGTGTACAGCGGGCCAACCGCCACCAGTCATCATTGCAGTCATGACTGATGTGCACCTTGCCCATGGCGAACACAATCGATAAGGACCCATGCATGGCCACCCCCAGTATCGATGACTCCCCTTACACTCACGACTGCTGTAGACAACAGCGCCGGTGGTCGCTTCTACCATGGAGTTTGCCAATGGCTGCCGTGGGTTACGTACATGTGATCGCTGTTATCATCATCCTTTAGGAGTTTTGGCTAATATCAAAGCAGAAGATCACATCAATATTAAGATCAATCCAGCAAATCAAACAGCCATCACATCAGTATTAAGATCAATCCAGCAAATCAAACAGCCACTACTCTTCTTAAACCTCTCATGAGATGGATTGATTGAACTAATTGATTTGAAAGTGTTAAACAAGGCTTCTAATATTTCAAAGTTGCTTTGGTCTGAATTATCATAGACTATCGAGTTCAAAAATTGCTTGTACAGCTTTTCTTAATAATTAATGACTACTTGGCCTAACAGCTACTTTTTTTAACAAAATACTATATTAAATACTGAATCCTCAAATACTTGTAATTCGTGAGTTTTGTTAAAACTGCAAAAACTATGGTATATGGAAACTGTAGTATTTCATAGGTGATCCATGCAAAACTGTGGTATTTGGGTACTGTAGTATATAAATGTTGTAACAGCCAAACTAAGGTGTCGGACAGCTTCATAGCAATCTTACAGAAAGTTGCAATATCTCATTGCGCTTCCTTTCTCCACCACTAAACCCTTCGTTTACATTGCGATCAAGCATCTTTGGTTCCATCTTCAAGGCGTCAACTTTTGGCATTACAACTGAATAAAACTATATGATAAAGCAAAAGATGTGTCAGAGCTCCCTGCCACTGGAAATAACCCAAAAGTACAAAATGATACAAATAAGTAAAATCCAGAATATGTATGTGTACCACCAAATTCACTTTAATTAGTTGGCCAGAACATTCTACAAGAAAATGGAAAGAACTATACTGGTACAATTTAATCTGGAACGGAAAGCTCAATTTGAACTAAATAAAGAGAAGCTAAACAAACAAAGTTAGTACTGGGATTTGTCAACTTTTTTCCTTTTTTTCATATAAGATTGGTGCAAAAAGGCCATAGATGCAGATAGAGTTGCACTTATCTTAGAAGCTACTGAGCAACATACAAAACCATATTATTCTCTTTGTATTAAGTGTGGAAATTTTGATGTCTTATACACTAACTGCAAAGCTCAAACCTCAATAGGATCCATTGCTGGGAGACCATTCTGCTCTCTCACGAGCATTAAATGCCATGCGCAGAAAATCAAAATTGCTCACTCCAGGAATATCAATAGGTGCTTGGAAACTCATAAAGAGACCCGCGATTGCTCTTTCCTCTGGCTCCATGTCAACCAAATTCTCACCCTTGAAGAGAATGGTACCACCAGTTACCTCGTAATCTGGATGGCCAACAAGAACCTGCGACGAAAAGATACAACACTCCATTGAATGTCTAGATACCAGAGCAACGAAGGTGATCAATTTCTCCCGATTTAATAAGGAAATCGCATAGGAGATTTTCATGGCATAACCTGTAACAAAGTTCATTGAATACTTAAGGAGTTGATCTCCACAAGCCTTTCAAGCTCATGCTCACAAGCTGGACTATCCTGGCTGCACTTTTTAAACTGGACCTAAACTTACAAGTGAGGCTACCTCAAAACATATCGTATAGATGCTACATTTGGTTGGGGTATTTTTAGCAATAAAAAAAGTGCGATGTTTCCTTTATTAGGAACAGAATTTAAACATCACGTTATAGATTAGGTTTTGTAACTAGCATGATACCAAACACACTTGATTGAATGGATTCAGAAAAATTAAAATATCAAAATCCATAGAAAACTTGTAAAATAAAAGGTTAAATACTGAGCATATCATGTTCAGGTGCCATATTGCAGTGCTTGCCTGGAGCAATTTGAAGGAAGATTTGAACAGAGGGAACAAGCCCCAGGTTCAATCAAGGACTTCATTTGAGGGTTAAAGGATCTGATTTGCTGCAGTGCACTTTTCTTTGTCATCAATTTTCAACAAGATGGCCATTAAATGGAAGCTGTTATCACCTCATGCTGATGCTTTGTACAATTAATTTTCTCTTTGCCACAATGGAAAGCATGGTTGAAGGAAGGGGAGCAGGCGAAAGTGGGCATGGTGGTCACCAGGATCAAGCTACAGATTGAAGTGTGACGTCCTGATCGGAGAAGGATCGAAACCTCACAAATAAGTACTATAATTTGGGCTAATTTGATGAAATGAGGATGAGATCGAAAATCAGACAAAGGGGATGAGAAACACAGAACAGGAGATGAGAACAGTGGTGGAGCCAGGAAATAAGTATAGGGGGAGCCGGACAAATTTGACAATTTTTTCGTACAATACACTTGCTAGAAAATATAGAGACCATGTGTAATTGTATCAAAATATTTACCGATTTTGCATGCATTACCAAGTTCAATATTTTTAATGAAAAAAATATTTTGTCCAGTACTTAATAATGCTAGATCGGTGTTACCTACGAACTTGATTGAAGAAGTAATATGATAGGAAGAAATAATTCTGACAAATCCTATTTGGCGGAAATAAGAAGCTAAAACAACTAGAATCATCAGATAAAAATGGAAGGAATCTGCAAAGCAATGGTACAAAAAAAATAGGATGTGTTTGCAACTTGTGAGATCAAGATTTCTATCTTACTATCTGCATGCAACCTGTTGTGATATGTACTACTAGTACTAGAGCAGATGGAAGAGGAAGATAGGCTTATTAGAACTTAGAAGTGGTCATATTTCTCACTAGTACATGGGATGGGATTTACAAAGTCAGTCTCTCTCTACTGTCAAAAAAGATAGTGGGGTCTAATGTGAACAAATGTATACACACAATATAGTACATGCTTATACTTGGAGGGGGACAAATACATGCCACAATTTTTTATTTTTTATTTTGCATAGAAAATCAGGGAGGGTAAAGAAAGTTTTGGTAGGATGGGGCCATGGCGAGGATCAACAAGCCGGTGCAGACCACTTCCCGCTGGCTGGCCGGGAATAGTAACAGACCGGTTACCGTTCAAACCAGAAAAATCCCGGATAAAAATCAATTGAATTTGATTAAAAACCAACTGAATTTCAAAAATTGAAATTTGAACTTGCAAAACCCGAGAAAACCGGCCGGGATTTTGGATCCCAGACCCCGGCCGGTAACCGGTGGTTACCGGCCGGGGCCGGTTACCGGCCGGGAATTTTTTCACTGGCCATGGCTCCCCTTGGTCTCCCCCTCCCTCCGCCACTGGATGAGAAATCGGAATCAGGTTTCATTCATTCGATGACTTCAGGTTACCAGACCTGGGGGATTTAATACCCTTGTACAAGACACTGATAGTGGACCCATGGTCCATGGATTCACTCCACCACACATCCAACTCACTCACTCTATACACTCTTTTGCTAGCCCCACTCGTCAGCCAATGTAGTTGATCTGAATGTAATGCATCATTTCTCTGCTCCTTTCTCATTCTAATCTCCTTCTTTAGTACATATGTGACATGAAGTTCTGAAGCAAAACCAAAGGAAGCCCTGGAGCATGATAAGGGATAAATGGAACCTTTCTGTGGTCTTATAGCAGATCTTGGTAGTCTTTTGTCACTCAGGGTGTGAGATCAAAGTGATCTGTTATAAAAGTCTTTGTTTGTATTTGGTTGTACGAGTACTTCAGTTCTTTTGTTCTAGCAGGGGTGTTAGCTAAAGTACTTGGAGGGTGTCTTTGCTGCAATGGAAAGCATTGTTGAAGGAAGGGGAACAGGCGAAAGTGGGCACAGTGATCACCAGAATCAATCTACAGATTGAAGTTCTCAAGCAAAACCAAAGGAAGCCCTGGCGCATGATAAGGGACAGTTGGAACCTTTCTCTGGTCTTATAGCAGATCTTGGTATTCTTGTCACTCAGGGTGTGAGGTCAAAGTGATCTGCTATAAAAGTCTTTGTTTGTATCTGGTTGTAGTAGTACTTTAGTTCTTTATTTCATTTTTGATTGAAGTTCTTCTCAGATCCTTGCACTCTCTTTGTGTGTTTGATGGGTTGGATTCTTTTCGATGATTTGGTTTGCTGCAAGGAAGAGCATGGACTTGTGTGTTGGATGACTGATGCTGATGGATCAGACTGTGTGCTTTGTATGCTATTGAAGGATCTGATGCAGACATTCGTCCAAATTTCAGTTCAGCTTTGTTCAAATTTCGGACCAATTTCGTCCAGAAAATCAAAAGCATGTTAGAACTATTTGAACGAAATTTGGTCCAACAATTCCGAAATTACTGAATTTCATTTGTTACAAAACAAAATTGTTTTCCCTGTGCCCAACCCATCCAAACAACAGACAAAAAAGGCATAACTCTCTTAACTAAAATTTCAATCCCAGCTGGGTACTTTGAAGCACATACTGGAGAAGCCACACGTAACCAAGATGGCAGCAATTATTTATCGAAGCAAAATTTTATTGTGCTAGGCAAGCACTCCGATTGATGATAATCCATCGTGAAAATTAAATTGTATAAAAACAAAATCATAGGAGTAACAGTAAAGATTTCGGTCCTCTTGATCCTAGCAAAGTCACCTCATAAATTAATTTTCCAGAGGTATCTCAAACAGGCACATAAACGAATGCAGGCCACGATTTGTTCCTATATATCAGTAGTTTTTATTTTAAGAAGAAGAAAAAAACAAGTGCATGGAGCAGAAGCACATTACTATTACCTTTGTGAGGGTGCTCTTGCCGGAGCCGTTCGTCCCCATGACAGCATGAATCTATGAACACACGCAGACAGAAACCAACACAAGTCAACACCCCAAACCTTACAGCCCCAATTAAGCACTACACCACAAGCCGCTAACTTTCACAACAACACGAACCTCGCCCTCGCGGATGGTAAGGTCGACGCCGGTGAGGATCTGCTTGCCGGTATCCTTCACGGAGGCGGTGAGCCCGCGCACCTCGAGGATTGGCCTCCCGGCGGACTCGGCTGCCGCAGCGGCGGAGGCCGCGGGCGAGCGGCGCCGCGGCCGCAAGGAGACGGAGCTCGGAGGAAGATTGCGGTGTAGGATAGGGCAGGATGAGGAGTGGGAGAAGAGGGGCGATGAGGAGGAGACGGCCTCGGCGCCGGCGGCGAAGGGCGGCGCCATGGGGAGGTGAGATGAGGCAGGAGGTGCGCCTCCAGATGTTTCGCTCGTCGCGGGTTCGGATGACGGGGGCGGCGCCGTAGGAAGAGGGTATTTGTTTAGTGGGAGGTTTTCGTGGGTAATACAGGATTTATCACTATTGTGTTTATATAGAGTGGTAAATTTTAAAATTCATTTGATTGTAGTGGCAAATAATGAATTATCTTTTGTTTAGTGGTGTGCTCGACTAGGGACAAACGGAACGGATAGATTCCGACCGTTTGATTGGTTGAATAAGTTTAAATCATATTTGATAGTAGTTTTGGATATCTGGATCTTTTGTTCGGATCTCGTTAATTTTCAACAGATAAATGATATCCGATTACTATCCAGGAAAACGAAGGTTTCACACTTCACAGCACACACCGAGTCCGTAGATGACCACACGACCCACTGACTTGAGCCAAGCATTCAGATTCCGGAGCAGAGCACTCGAACTCAAACCCTAACCCTCACCGCCGCCGCCCCCCTCCTCCCTCGCCGCTGCTGCCGCCTCCCCTCCCACCTCAATCCTCAACTTCACCTCCCCTCCCCGCGCCGCCTCCGCCTCCCCCCACCCTCGCGTCGCGGCCTGGCCTCCCTAGCCGTCGCCTCCTCTCCCACACATCCCTCAGTCCCTCCTCATCCTCAGAGTGCATAGTGCATATGTTAATGATTTTGTTGAACTGTGAAGCAACTGTTGAATTGTTGATGCTTTATGTTGAGTACTTGAGTATTGAGTACTTCAGTAGCCCATTGCTCCTTTGTAGCATTGTCAATCTTGCTCTGCACTTATTGCTAATTTAGTTTAGTAACTTCATGTTAATTTGATATCTTTTACTTGAATTCACAGATTTGATGTGGGTAGAATTCATATTAGTAAGAATTCATTTTGTTAATTATCTTTCAGATTTTTGCTTAGAGTTGAAGAAGAAGAACTGAGTTGAACCAGACTATATCTTTCCTCTGAGCAAAATAGGAGCCGTACTAGTAATATGATTTTTGAGAAAGTTGAACGGAATCATTCCTGGTTAATATGATAGGATATATAGTAAGGCTGAAGCCTATAAATTTACCAGATTAGAAGTTCAGATCACACACAAGCTAGAAAAGTAATGTAAATTTACCTGATCAGAAATTCCACAAATATTTGGGTTTTGCTAGAAAGCAAGAAATGTGCATATAAGTTAAATATACTGAACTTGAAGAAAGTGTCGTAAATGATCTCTTATATCCAGGCCCTTTGAATTGAAGTGCATCTCTTAATTTCTACTCATTGTGTTACAAAATTTTTTAGAGTATATCATTCATTTAACCGTGTACGTTTTAAGAAATCTTTCTGCTGACTTGGTCTGCGAAGTTGTTTTCCCATGATACAATATTCTTACTATCTCGTAGTACTGTAGAAATTGCTACTCCTTTTTGTATATGGGAATATTTCTTGTTCTTTGTTGAGCAAATGAGCAGTACTTTCTAGCACATGTGTGTTTTATTCCCTTGGGTAAGAAAGGGCATTCACTGTAGTAGGGCATTCCCCTATTTAGTTGCCGGTTATCACCTAAATGTCAAAGAGATGTAGTCTGCTTATTGTGCCAATTGTGTCTGTAATAACATAGCAACTGAACTTGTATATCTTCTGGCATTTTTCCTTGCCTGCATGGTTGAACTTAAATGCCAAGCTCGTTTCTCCCAAATAAGATAACACAAAAAAAAAACATTTTTATTGAATTGCGGTATCTATATTGTATAGTTCCATCAATGTTTAATTTTAGGGTGAATCTGATGCAAGCTTATCAAGTTTGTTAGGGCATTATGCTTCTATGGTTCGACCAATTTTATCTTTTATAGGCAAACAAAACTTAATTAAGAGCTTAGTTGATCTAAACTTCTTTTTTCTATATTTACTTGTGCAAAACTTGCAATGTATTCCAATGTTAGCAACATGTATATGCCCACAACATTAATAATGTGTTTCTTTGTATACCATTGGTCATGTTTTACATTGCATCATTTGGTACGGAGGCTACAAAATATCTCCTGTAACATGTGATACATTGTTACTATGCACTACTGTTAAGATATAGACAGAGTTTTACACTTGCTTGGAGCCTGAATTCCCCTAGGCTCGAATTGCAGTTTTTTTTTTTTTTTGCCATGTCCTGGGATGGATCTTTGTTCATCTAGCTTCTCTAGATTTGTCCATTCTTCCAACCTTGTGAATTAGTTACATAGTTTCTTGGTTCACTTGGTTTCTTGTCCTCTATTTTGCTAATCTTCATCCATGATATGTTGATGCAAACATTTTCGTTAGTCGTCATTGATGTAAAATTACTTTTCTTGTCGCGATGATGTGTAATTACTCCTTTTGTTTGTTTTTTTTTTGTTTTATTTGCTGTAAGGCTGCAACTGGAAGAGACATGTTCGAGTGTCAGCTTCCATTTGGGCTAAATAAGATTTCTAATTATTATTGATAGTGCGTCTGAAATTTGGCTAAAACGAAATGTGAAGCATTTATATGAAATTTGCATATAGCATCATATTTGAACTTTGATTTTTTTTATGTGATTAGTTCCTATTCTTATCGAGTGTGTTTTAGTCTATTATAATTCATCATATAGAGTTCTTTTCAGGTTCTTATTCTATTTGTGGAGTGGAAGTCACGCAAAGAAGTCAAGTCCTGGTGCAAAAGGCTACTATTTTTGTTAATCTAAAACTTGAAAGATTTTTATTCTATTGTGAATTCTTTGGTTCTACATCTTCACATAAGACATCAGATTACTTCATCTTCAGATTTATTCAATAGATTGTAAAAATAGGATATTCTACAAATCTATTTTTGTAGGATGAGATGATGACCGAGGCTGAGATCAACTGAGGCATGGTCATAGAGATGGCTCGCTACTTGCTACTGCCAGACAAGTCTTTTGTGCAGCCAATGGGCAACTACTTACTTACTGTCTTCCTAGTTAGTAGTTACTACCTGGCTACTTACTATGCTACTATCCCGTGTTGTGAACTTCTAATGTAATTTTGGATCGTGTGAGGTGTGAGAGTTGTGAACTTGTGACTTGCTAGTTGCTAGTTAGTAGTTACTACGCGCTTATCTAGCCCCTGTTATGTACTTGCTACTTGCTAGTTACTACTACTTGCTTAAATAGCCTCTGTTATCGTGTGATGTATTTAAATTTGCTTGTTAAACTACTAATCTAGTTGCATTTTGGATATGTAATATGGTTGATTGATCTTTATTTGTCGACATATATGGTTTTACATTTTTCGCGTAATATCCGAATAAGTATTCGTGACCGAGACAATCCGTATTCGGTTCGGTGTGTATTCGCTCCGTATTCATGACCGATACTATCTGCATTCGTATTATCCGGCACTATCCGTATCCGATTTCGAATCCGAAAAAATGAAAAAAAAATATACGAGATGAGCGATATTCGTCCGTATCCGTTCCGTTTGCACCCTATGCTCGACCCAAAGTGTTGTTATTCATGGGCCTTTTACTTCGGAAGGTGCCGCGTTTATTTGGGCTGGGTCGCTTCATACCCCGCTACTCCACTAGGCTACTATGAGCCCGCCTGGGCCGTGCTTTCCACGAAGGTGACAATTAGGCCCTGTTTGTTTCAGCTTTGGCTTCAGCTTTTCGGTCGGAAAAGCCGGAAGTCGAAACAAACGGGAAGCGTTTTCGGTGGCTTTCGTCGGAAGCTCGAAGCTATCTCAACACGTCGAAGCCGGAAGCTCAAAGCCGGTCTTGAGGGGCTTCTCGCCACTTCCCACCCCTCCCCTTCCAACTTTACCCATGAACTTCTGGGTTATTTACCCGCCGATTGCCATTGAATAAAACCCCCCCCAAACACTACCCTGCCTCCACACCCCCCCCCCCGCCTGCGCAGCCCTCCTCATCGGCGCTTTCCTCCCTTACCCGCTCCTCCTACTTCCCCAGCGCCCTCCTCCCCGACTCCCTCCTCCCTGGCTCCCTTCTCCCACGCCGCCGTGCCGCCTACACCTCCTCCCCGCTCGCGCCTGGATCGGACACGGATCCGGATCTTGCGATTAATGATGATATGTGTTAAATGGACTTATGTGGTTGTTGAGTATGTGCAAGGTTAAGTCCAAATGGTAAGTACGATCGTGAAGCTGCATGCTAAAGGATATCGTGAAGATCAAATTAGCTCAAAGACAAGGTACTAGTAGATTAAAAATCTTTTACCTTTTACCGGTCTTAGGAGATATGGTTGGAAGACCGAATTATAGGATAAATACCGTACTATCAAGAGGATCATGTCCAAGTAACTTGATAGCCATTCATGTGCTTTGTGGATCAATTTAGAATCATGCATGAAATTGTTCTTTCTGAAAAGCATCCGTTGCATTGTCTAGAAATTCGGTAGTGCGGCGTGATCACGCGAACTCACGGAACACGATCTAACGGGATTGTAGTGCGGTACTACACACCGGATCGTTCGCATAAAAGACGGTATGTTTTTTCGAGCGTGTTGTGCGGGGTCTCGGTGAAATTCCTCATCACGGTAGTACCGCTGTTGAAAAGCGGAACTACGCGACACCGCGATAATACCGACTTAGTGACGATGCGTTTTCCGAGAACATGTTTTACGGGTGTCTCGGTCACCCTCAAAGCGGAAGTACCGCCGTGCAAGCGGAACTACCGCTCACCCCGTTAGTACCGACTTTTCGACGATGCGTTTTTCCGAAGCAATGCGGTTTGGCTTTTCGTGGAACGGTAGTACCACTGCTTTGAGCGGTATGGCGGAAAAGCGGTAGTACCGCATGTTCGTGGCGGTAGTACCGCTCTGCATTTCAAACGGCTATGTCAGTGCATTTATTGTCTTCCTTTCTAGTCGTTACTGTGCAAGTAGGTAAAGTGCGGTAGTACCGCATCTACTTGGCGGTAGTACCGCAATTCGCTGTTTTTCTGGGGTTTTCCTCCCCAACGGCTCTATTTGTTGGTGGGTGGTATTTATACCCCCCCCCCACCTGCTCAAGAATAAAAGAGAGACTACATTTAACATCCTTTGAGCCTTGTGCATTCATTCAACTCCTCATAGATCATTTGTTCACTATTTGAGAGGTTGTTGAGCTCATTCAAGTGCATTCATCATTCTAGTTGATCCTCTTGCACTTGAGTGTCATCAAGTGAAGGTCTTGATTTATTACTCTTGGAGTTTTCCCAAACTCCTAGACGGCTTGGCGGTGATTGCACGGTGATCTCTTCAAGAAGATTGTGAAGAGGCCTGGTGCCCATATTGTGAGTGGTTTGGTGTTCACCATCTCTGGAGTGGAGGAAGAACAACCAATAGTGATCGAGGAAAGGCTTAATACGTGGAGCCGGTTTGATTGGTTCAAGCTCCCTCAACGTGGACTAGTGGAGACCGGCAAGTCTTCGATACCACAGGAAAAACATCGTTGTCTTTTTGTGGTTATTTATAGTCTTTACTCTTCCGTATTTATATTTCTAGCTTAATCTTTGTGCTTTTATTGCTTAGCTAGAAGTATAACTTGTTTAGACTAAGTTATTAATTAGCTTATCTCGTTAATTTGTTTAAAAGTTTAAAAACCTCCTATTCACCCCCTCTAGTCGGTTATCCTTGATCCTACAAGTGGTATCAGAGCAAGGTCTCTCAATTTATTAGACTTTACCGTCTAAGAGAGAAAGGATGGCTAGTGAGGTTATGCATATAGGAAAGACTCCTTTATTTGATGGCTCAAATTATTCTTATTGGAAAATTAGAATGTCTATTTTCTTAAAAGCAATGAGTCCGAACATATGGAAAATTGTAAATGAGGGTTATGTTATGCCTCTTGATCCAACAATCCTCACAGTTCAAGATGAACGTAATGCTCATTTAGATGCTCAAGCAATGAATGCTCTCTTTGGTGCTTTGAACGCGGATGAGTTCAATAGAGTGAGCAATTTGGAAACTGCTCATGATATTTGGACCACCCTCTCCGAAATTCATGAGGGCACATCCACGGTCAAAGAAGCCAAATTGCATAGGCTTCGGATTAAATATGAGACATTCATAATGTTGCCTCATGAAAACATCACCGAGATATATTCAAGACTCAACAACATTGTGAATGAACTCAAAGGCCTTGGTACTAACCTTCTTGATGTTGATGTTGTGCGAAAAATGTTTAGGGCCCTTCCGGATAAATATGAGACGTTGGTGACATTATTTCTCAACTCTCCCGAGTTGACAAGAATGACACCAACCGGACTTTTGGGCAACCTCATCACTAACGAATTATACAAGAAGGACAAGGAAGAACTTTTGGAGTCATCTTCATCCAAGAAGAAAATCACCGCCTTCAAAGCTAAAGCGGAATCAAGTGATGATGAGGATGACAAGGAAGACTCGGATGTAGAGTATGCTCTTCTTGTGAGAAGAATGAAGAAATTCATGAGAAGACGCCCACATCGAAACTTCAACTTCAACAAGTTCAAGAAAGGGCAATCCTCAAGTGACAACAAGCGATATAGCAACATTCGTTGTTATGGATGTGATGAGAAGGGGCACATAATCTCAAATTGCCCCAACAAGAAGGATGACAAAGATAAATCATCAAAGAAGAAGGAAATCGATGGAAAGAAGAAGCTTTTCAAAAGGCTTCACAAAAAGGGCAAAAATGAAGCTCATATTGGAGAGTGGGATTCCGACGAAGAATATTCGGATTCCGACTCCGAATCAAGTGATGAAGAGTCTTCTAAGAAAAGAGGACTTGGGTATGTGCCCAAGAAAGGTAAGAAACCGGTAAACAAGCCTCCAACGTTTATTAAGCAAAGTGGTAAATATTGCAATAAATGTGGTAAGGTAGGACACATGTCAAATGCTTGTTTAAATGTAAGTGTTAAAACCTATGGCATTTATGGCTCTTGCTACATGCTTAAGAAATCTATTGATGGTAAAATAATTGCGAGATTTATTGGCACTTCGATTTTAGGCGCTAAAAAGAATGCTATTTGGGTGCCTAAAACCTTGGTCACTAACCTCCAAGGACCCAAACAAATTTGGGTACCTAAAAGAACTTGATTCTTGTTTTGTAGGTGAACTACAAGACCGGTGGAAAACATTGGGTGCTTGATAGTGGATGCACTCAACACATGACCGGTGATAGAAAAATGTTCACCACATTTGAGAACGTAAAAGGAAGTGACAAGATCACCTTTGGAGATAATAGTAAAGGAAAGGTAATAGGATTGGGTAAAATTGATATCTCAAATGACCTTTCCATTTCTAATGTTTCTTTAGTTGAATCACTTAATTTCAATTTACTATCCGTTGCCCAAATATGTGATCTTGATTTAATTTGCTCTTTCTCAAATGAAGGTGTGTCAATTTCAAGTGTAAAGGATAATGCTTTAGTTTTCAAAGGCTTTAGATTTGGAAATCTTTACTTGGTTGATTTTTCCTCAAATGCATTTTGCTTACAAACTTGTTTAATTGCAAAAACTTCTTTGGGTTGGCTTTGGCATAGAAGGCTAGCTCATGTTGGCATGATTCAACTCAAAAAGCTTTTCAAACATGATCTAGTTGTTGGCTTGAAAGATGTAAAGTTTGAGAAAATCGACTTTGTAGTGCTTGTCAAGCCGGGAAACAAGTCGCAAGCTCTCACACTTCCAAGAGTATCATGTCAACCTCTAGACCATTGGAACTCTTACATATGGATTTGTTTGGGCCAACAACCTATAAGAGTATCGGGGGAAATAGCTATTGTTTAGTTATCGTGGATGATCACTCTAGATATTCATGGGTGTTCTTTCTAGATGACAAAAGCGAAACCTCCGGAATTTTCAAAAGCTTTGCTAAACGGGCTCAAAATGAATTTGATTTCAAAATAAAGAAAATCCGTAGTGATAATGGTTCCGAGTTCAAAAATACTAAAGTTGAATACTTTTGTGATGAACTTGGAATAAAGCACGGACTTTTCACAACCTACACTCCGGAGCAAAATGGAGTTGTAGAAAGGAAAAATCGTACATTAATTGAAATGGCTAGACAATGTTGGATGAATATAATACTTCCGATAGTTTTTGGGCGGAAGTAATTAACACCGCTTGTCATGCCATAAATCGTCTCTATTTGCATCGCCTTTTGAAAAAGACTTCCTATGAACTCCTTGTTGGAAGAAAACTGAACATCTCTTATTTTCGTGTCTTTGGTTGCAAATGTTACATTTTGAAAAAGGGTGTTCGTCTTTCAAAATTTGCAAGTCGGTGTGATGTTGGTTTCTTGCTTGGTTACTCCTCAAATAGCAAAGCATATCGTGTCTTTAATCAAAACTTCGGTTTAGTTGAGGAAAGACACGATGTTCAATTTGATGAAACTAACGGGTCCCAAGAAGAGCATGAGAATTTGGATGATGTAGGTGATGAATTGTTAAGAAAGGCTATGGAAAATATGCAAATTGGCGACATCAAACCGAAAGATGAACCGTCATCTTCTACTCAAGTTGAACCTCCTACCTCTTCCACAACAAGTCAAATTCAAGTGGAAGAAAACAATAATGAAGATGATCAACCATCCAACCTACCACCAAAAATCCACAATGCGATTGCAAAAGACTATCCAATAGATCAAATATTGGGTGATGCAAGTAAGGGTGTTCAAACTCGATCTCGTGTTGCTTCATTTTGTGAACATTACTCTTTTCTCTCTTCTCTTGAGCCAAAGAATATAGATGAAGCACTTGAAGATCCGGATTGGATGATTGCAATGCATGAAGAGCTTAATAATTTCATCCGAAACGAAGTTTGGACATTGGTGGATCGACCCAAGGAACACAATGTCATCGGTACTAAATGGGTGTTTAGAAACAAGCAAGACGAAAATGGTATGGTTATAAGAAACAAAGCAAGATTGGTCGCACAAGGATTCTCTCAAGTCGAAGGTTTGGATTTGGTGAAACTTTTGCTCAGTAGCTAGACTTGAGTCAATTCGTATACTACTTGCTTTTGCATCATGCTTTGATATTAAATTATTTCAAATGGATGTCAAAAGTGCTTTCTTAAATAGAGAAATATCTGAACTTATTTTTGTTGAACAACCACCCGGTTTTGAAGATCCTAAGAATGCTAATCATGTCTATAAACTCTCTAAGGCGCTCTATGGTCTTAAGCAAGCTCCTAGAGCATGGTATGAGCGCCTTCGAGACTTTCTAGTTTCAAAAGGATTCAAAATTGGGAAAATTGACTCAACTTTATTCACTAAATTATTAGATGATGATTTCTTTGTATGTCAAATTTATGTTGATGATATCATATTTGGTTCTACTAATCAAGACTTTTGCAAAGAATGTGGCGATATGATGTCTAGGGAATTTGAAATGTCCATGATCGGAGAACTTAGTTATTTTCTTGGACTACAAATTAAGCAACTCAAAGATGGAACTTTTGTAAGTCAAATAAAGTATGCAAAGGACTTGATCAAGAGATTTGGCATGGAGGATGCAAAACCTATCAAGACTCCAATGGCAATCAACGGTCATCTCGACCTAAATGAGGGAGGTAAATCAATAGATTTAAAGCTTTATAGATCTATGATTGGTAGTTTGCTCTATCTCACCGCATCTAGGCCCGATATTATGTTTAGCGTTTGCATGTGTGCACGATTTCAAGCATCTCCAAAAGAATGTCACTTGATGGCCGTAAAAAGAATACTAAGATATTTAAAGCATTCCTCTAGCATCGGCCTATGGTTTCCTAAAGGTGCTAAGTTTGATTTAATTGGATACTCGGACTCCGATTATGCGGGTTGCAAAGTGGATAGAAAGAGCACATCGGGGAGTTGTCAATTCTTAGGAAGATCCTTAGTATCATGGTCATCCAAGAAACAAAATTCTGTAGCTTTATCCACCGCCGAAGCCGAATATGTTTCCGCAGGAAGTTGTTGTGCTCAATTGCTATGGATGAGGCAAACTTTGATGGATTATGGGATTAACTTTGATAAAATGCCTCTTTTATGTGATAATGATAGTGCGGTGAAAATAGCAAATAATCCTGTTCAACACTCAAGAACCAAACATATCGATATTCGTCACCATTTCTTGAGAGATCATGTGGGCAAAGGAGATATTGAAATTAGCCACATCCGAACCGAAGATCAATTAGCAGACATTTTCACCAAGCCACTAGATGAAGGCCGTTTTTGCAAATTGAGGAATGAATTAAATGTCATAGACTATTCAAATGTTGGTTGAAATTTTGCCTCATGCATTTTATGTGATTTGGTGTTATTCAAAAGCTTTTGTAAGAAAATATTTTCAAAAATCTTTATAACAATTAACTATGTTCATAAAAACTATATTCTCATATATAGACATTAGTCTATTCTATGCATAATGATCCTTAACAATATTTATCAGTGTAAAACTAAGGATCATTTGCAATTTATTCTAAATCTCGAAGAATTCCAGGTGATCTTTGTAGTTCTCGAGCAAATCGGAACTCTGGCGTTGTATCACGGTACTACACTGGCGGTACTACGGGAGGTAAAAGCGGTACTACCGCTATCGGGTTCTGTTCTCTTCACCCGGTTCTACCTTTCTCTCGAACGGTATTACAGTCTTCTCTTTCCTCTTCCTCACTCTCGCTCTCTCTCTCTCTCTCCTTCCCGAAGAGCTCAAAATCCACTCAATTTTCCTCAAATCTCTTGGCGATTCTTCACTTCACAGTGGTTCCTAGCTTCTCTAGGGTTCCATACCTCCAATCTTGAGGTAAATCATCTAAAATCCTCGCTTTTTCCGGATTATTTTTCAAACCCTAGGTCTAAATCTAGAATGATCTAAAATGTTGAGGTTCTATGAGGTTCTAGTTGGGAAAATCACCTTATTTGATGTTTAATGATGTTTACACATCTATTCCATGGATTCAAATCACAATAAACATCGAATCTCTCTTAAAATTCAAAACCCTAGAACCGGATTACGCAAAGCGGAACTACAGCCCTTTGGTCACGGTTACTCTGGTACTGCGTACTACCGCTCTTTGAGCTCGGTACTCTGGAGGCGCGACTGCACCGGACAAGATTTCGGTACTACCGTTTTTCTTGTGAACCACAAATGTCATTTCATTCATTTTGATCCTAGTTTATTTGATCCTTTGATCTCCTTGTAACCTTTCATCTCATTACTCGGATAGCAAGGACAAGGAATGCCACTGCATGTCTGTTGGACCTCGTGAAGTCAATCTTCTTCCTCCATCCTCCACGAAGATCCAATAGAAGAATCTCATGACAAAGGCAAAGGTCCGGTGATTATGATTCGAAGGTGAGGAAGTATCCTCACAAGTGGTCGAGTTACGGATCGTCTGAGAAGAAGAAATTCCAGCAACATCTGATGAAGAAATGGAACATCAGGAAGAGCCTCAAATAAACTTAAGGCTCATATCAGGTGATGACTATGTTGTTCTGCGACACAAGGATCGATGCTTCACGCCTAGCAACTCAATCAATCCCAGATTTCATACAAAATTCCAAGAGCAAGTCTATGAGGAGGTGTATGGCGAGCAGAAAGTTTGTTGATCATAAGTGGATAAAATGGCCACACATTAACAATCTGGAAAAATATAATGGCATATATGAGATGTTTCAACGAGCTGGTCTTCATGAACTTATCTCTAAAGCATGATTATGATCGGAAATCATAAGGCAATTTTATGCAACTCTCTATGTCTCTCAGTTTCACCAAGATGAAATGGATGCAATGACACGCTATGTGGAGTGCACTAAGACGACTTTGGCGTGTCTGCGAGTATCCTCTTCCGGCAAGTGGGAGAAGATTTATGACAGACACCTTACGATGGTTCCTAGTGGGATGAGCATTATGACAGAAATACCAGGTTTGTTCGAGGAAAAATTCATGGCTTGCTACCCATTTCCAGTTTGATTAATAGGATTATTAATCACACTATTCTTCCTAAGAGTGGAAATTTTGATGTTGTGCGTGGACATGCTTGGAACATTATTGATCTTATCTCAAAGGGGAAGAAATTTGATGTAGCAGATGTCATAATCAGAAGTATAGCTTCTTCAAAAGATGACAGGGTAAAAATGATTTATCATGCTCCTTTTATCATGGCCCTAATACTCAGCAAAATTGAGTACCAAGGAGGTTTAGGCACTGTTCATAAAGCCTACAAGCCAAGAGAAGGATCTCTGTTCGGCCCGGCCAAGAAGAGCCGATGCTCACCTGAACATTTTGCCCAGGAGGCAAATGAGAAGCTCTGAGCCAAGCCACTCTCGCTCAGATTCTTACCACTCAGACTCTCATTCTTAATAATCTGATGCGATTAAGGTCACTCAGCGAGAGATGAGGACAGCTCTTACTACAGATTTTGAATGAGACTAACAAAGGACTTGCCGCAGCGAGAGAGACAAATGACTCTATGGAACATCGTCTTCCACCTCTTCGCGTCCAACATCTCCTCTGCGTTTCACGCGGCGTCGCCTCCGTACTCCACCCGTGCTCCCCATAGTGGTCACGGCACCTCGAGCTACGGTTGCTCCGTCTCTTGACTTCTCCTCCTACGGATGTTCGTCCTCCTCAGGCTTCAGTTTCCCAGGACCCAGTAGCTCATTCTTCTCCGGGTCCCTCTGCTTGATGTTTTTGGCACTTTGATGCCAAAGGGGGAGAAGTAGAAGTAGAAAAAGTATTGATTGTAAGGGGAGCTTGTTTGAACTTATTTTGACGTTGTGTTATTCAGTGTGTATTGTTAATTATCTATGTTTTCTCTCTCTTGAAATGCAATTGTCAGTTAAGCTTCTCTTATTACTTGCATTTATTACTTGCATTTCCCTCGAAATCTAACATGTTAAAGAAACTCTGCTAAAATTCTTAAAACTGTTGTGCTTGCAAAGCTCGTCCATACCTTACATGCACATGTTTAGGGGGAGCTTTCTTTATTCCAACTTAACAAAAATAGAATTCTACTTCAACTCCTTTTAGAATTTTGTTAAGTTAGAAATAGAATATATACCTGTTTCACACAAGGAGTATATTCAAATCAATCTTCCTCAAACATTTGTTATGTTGTCATCAATTACCAAAAAGGGGGAGATTGAAAGCATCTAGGCCCCTAAAATCTGGTTTTGGTAATTAATGATGATATGTGTTAAATGGACTTATGTGGTTGTTGAGTATGTGCAAGGTTAAGTCCAAATGGTAAGTACGATCGTGAAGCTGCATGCTAAAGGATATCGTGAAGATCAAATTAGCTAAAAGACAAGGTACTAGTAGATTAAAAATCTTTTACCTTTTACCGGTCTTAGGAGATATGGTTGGAAGACCGGATTATAGGATAAATACCGTACTATCAAGAGGGATCATGTCCAAGTAACTTGATAGCCATTCATGTGCTTTGTGGATCAATTTAGAATCATGCATGAAATTGTTCTTTCCTGAAAAGCATCCGTTGCATTGTCTAGAAATTCGGTAGTACCGGCGTGATCACGCGGAACTACCGGAACACGATACAACCGGGATTGTAGTGCGGTACTACCGCACCCCGGTCGTTCCGCATAAAAGACGGTATGTTTTTTCCAGCGTGTTGTGCGGGGTCTCTTGAAATTCCTCATCACGGTAGTACGGCTGTTGAAAAGCGGAACTACCGCACACCGCGTAGTACCGACTTAGTGACGTGACGTTTTTCGAGAGAACATGTTTTACGGGTGTCTCGGTCACCCTCAAACGGAAGTACCGTCGTGCAAGCGCGAACTACCGCTCACCCCTGTAGTACCGACTTTTCGACCGACGCTTTTTCCGTAGCAATGCGGTTTGGCTTTTCGTGGAGCAGGTAGTACCGCCGCTTTGGGCGGTATGACCGGGAAAAGCGTAGTACCGCATGTTCGTGGCGGTAGTACCGCTTCAGCATTTCAAACGGCTATGTCGATGCATTTATTGTCTTCCTTTCTAGCCATTCTCATGCAAGTAGGTAAAGTGCGGTAGTACCGCATCTATTTGGTGGTAGTACCGCAATTCGCTGTTTTTCTGGGGTTTTCCTCCCCAACGGCTCTATTTGTTGGTGGGTGGTATTTATACCCCCCCCCCACCTGCTCAAGGATAAAAGAGAGACTACATTTAACATCCTTTGAGCCTTGTGCATTCATTCAACTCCTCATAGATCATTTGTTCACTATTTGAGAGGTTGTTGAGCTCATTCAAGTGCATTCATCATTCTAGTTGATCCTCTTGCACTTGAGTGTCATCAAGTGAAGCTCTTGATTTATTACTCTTAGAGTTTTGCCAAACTCCTAGACGGCTTGGCGGTGATTGCACCTGATCTCTTCAAGAAGATTGTGAAGAGGCCCGGTGTCCATATTGTGAGTGGTTTGGTGTTCACCATCTGCGGGTGGAGGAAGAACAACCAATAGTGATCGAGGAAAGGCTTAATACGTGGAGCCGGCAGTTGGTTCAAGCTCCTCAACGTGGACTAGTGGAGACCGGCAAGTCTTCGATACCACTGGGAAAAACATCGTTGTCTTTTTGTGGTTATTTCTAGTCTTTACTCTTCCGCATTTATATTTCTAGCTTAATCTTTGTGCTTTTATTGCTTAGCTAGAAGTATAACTTGTTTAGACTAAGTTATTAATTAGCTTATCTCGTTAATTTGTTTAAAAGTTTAAAAACCTCCTATTCACCCCCCTCTAGTCGGTTATCCTTGATCCTACAAGTGGTATCAGAGCAAGGTCTCTCAATTTATTAGACTTTACCGTCTAAGAGAGAAAGGATGGCTAGTGAGGTTATGCATATAGGAAAGACTCCTTTATTTGATGGCTCAAATTATTCTTATTGGAAAATTAGAATGTCTATTTTCTTAAAAGCAATGAGTCCGAACATATGGAAAATTGTAAATGAGGGTTATGTTGTGCCTCTTGATCCAACAATCCTCACAGTTCAAGATGAACGTAATGCTCATTTAGATGCTCAACCAATGAATGCTCTCTTTGGTGCTTTGAACGCGGATGAGTTCAATAGAGTGAGCAATTTGGAAACCGTTCATGATATTTGGACCACCCTCTCCGAAATTCATGAGGGCACATCCACGGTCAAAGAAGCCAAATTGCATAGGCTTCGGATTAAATATGAGACATTCATAATGTTGCCTCATGAAAACATCACCGAGATGTATTCAAGACTCAACAACATTGTGAATGAACTCAAAGGCCTTGGTACTAACCTTCTTGATGTTGATGTTGTGCGAAAAATGTTTAGGGCCCTTCCGGATAAATATGAGACGTTGGTGACATTATTTCTCAACTCTCCCGAGTTGCCAAGAATGACACCAACCGGATTTTTGGGCAACCTCATCACTAACGAATTATACAAGAAGGACAAGGAAGAACTTTTGGAGTCATCTTCATCCAAGAAGAAAATCACCGTCTTCAAAGCTAAAGCGGAATCAAGTGATGATGAGGATGACAAGGAAGACTCGGATGTAGAGTATGCTCTTCTTGTGAGAAGAATGAAGAAATTCATGAGAAGACGCGCAAAGAACTCATGAGAAGTCTATTATAATTCATCATATAGAGTTCTTTTCAGGTTCTTATTCTATTTGTGGAGTGGAAGTCACGCAAAGAAGTCAAGTCCTGGTGCAAAAGGCTACTATTTTTGTTAATCTGAAACTTGAAAGATTTTTATTCTATTGTGAATTCTTTGGTTCTACATCTTCACATAAGACATCAGATTACTTCATCTTCAGATTTATTCAATAGATTGTAAAAATAGGATATTCTACAAATCTATTTTTGTAGGATGAGATGATGACCGAGGCTGAGATCAACTGAGGCATGGTCATAGAGATGGCTCGCTACTTGCTACTGCCAGACAAGTCTTTTGTGCAGCCAATGGGCAACTACTTACTTACTGTCTTACTAGTTAGTAGTTACTACCTGGCTACTTACTATGCTACTATCCCGTGTTGTGAACTTCTAATGTAATTTTGGATCGTGTGAGGTGTGAGAGTTGTGAACTTGTGACTTGCTAGTTGCTAGTTAGTAGTTACTACGCGCTTATCTAGCCCCTGTTATGTACTTGCTACTTGCTAGTTACTACTACTTGCTTAAATAGCCTCTGTTATCGTGTGATGTATTTAAATTTGCTTGTTAAACTACTAATCTAGTTGCATTTTGGATATGCAATATGGTTGATTGATCTTTATTTGTGCGACATATATGGTTTCTGTTTTCGCGTAATATCCGAATAAGTATTCGTGACCGAGACAATCCGTATTCGGTTCGGTGTGTATTCGCTCCGTATTCATGACCGATACTATCTGCATTCGTATTATCCGGCACTATCCGTATCCGATTTCGAATCCGAGAAAAAAATGAAAAAAAAATATACGAGATGAGCGATATTCGTCCGTATCCGTTCCGTTTGCACCCTATGCTCGACCCAAAGTGTTGTTATTCATGGGCCTTTTACTTCGGAAGGTGTCGCGTTTATTTGGGCTGGGTCGCTTCATACCCCGCTACTCCACTAGGCTACTATGAGCCCGCCTGGGCCGTGCTTTCCACGAAGGTGACAATTAGGCCCTGTTTGTTTCAGCTTTGGCTTCAGCTTTTCGGTCGGAAAAGCCGGAAGTCGAAACAAACGGGAAGCGTTTTCGGTGGCTTTCGTCGGAAGCTCGAAGCTATCTCAACACGTCGAAGCCGGAAGCTCAAAGCCGGTCTTGAGGGCTTCTCGCCACTTCCCACCCTTCCCCTTCCAACTTTACCCATGAACTTAGGTTATTTACACTTGATTGCCATTGAATAAACCCCCAAACACTACCCTGCCTCCACACCCCCCCCCCCGCCTGCGCAGCCCTCCTCATCGGCGCTTTCCTCCCTTACCCGCTCCTCCTACTTCCCCAGCGCCCTCCTCCCCGACTCCCTCCTCCCTGGCTCCCTTCTCCCACGCCGCCGTGCCGCCACCACCTCCTCCCACTCTCGCTGCGGCCCGCATCCGCACTGATCCGGATCTTGGCACCGCTACGCCCTCCTCCTCCACCTCCCTCCTCCTCCCGCGGCCGCCCTCCTCCCTCTTCCTTGCGTTGGCCCGGCCACCGGCCTCCTCCGTCGATGAAAGCATCTAGGCCCCTAAAATCTGGTTTTGGTAATTAATGATGATATGTGTTAAATGGACTTATGTGGTTGTTGAGTATGTGCAAGGTTAAGTCCAAATGGTAAGAAATCGATCGTGAAGTCATGCTAAAGGATATCGTGAAGATCAAATTAGCTCAAAGACAAGGTACTAGTAGATTAAAAATCTTTTACCTTTACCGGTCTTAGGAGATATGGTTGGAAGACCGGATTATAGGATAAATACCGTACTATCAAGAGGATCATGTCCAAGTAACTTGATAGCCATTCATGTGCTTTGTGGATCAATTTAGAATCATGCATGAAATTGTTCTTTCTGAAAAGCATCCGCTGCATTGTCTAGAAATTCGGTGTATGCTGGCGTGATCACGCAGAAATACCGGAACACTGCTGATAACCGGATTGTGAGTGCGGTACTACCGCACTTCCGATCGTTCGCATAAAAGACGGTATGTTTTTCCGAGAGATCGTGTTGTCCGGGTCTCGGTGAAATTCTCATCACGGTAGTACCATTGTTGAAAAGCGGAACTACCGCGACACTCGCGGTAGTACCGACTTAGTGACGATGCGTTTTCCAAGAACATGTTTTCGGGTGTCTCGGTCACCTCAAAGCGGAAGTACCGCCGTGCAAGCGCGAACTACCGCTCACCCGGTAATACCGACTTTTCGACGATGCGTTTTTCCGAAGCAATGCGGTTTGGCTTTTCGTGGAGCAGTAGTACCGCGCTTTGCGCGGTATGACGGAAAAGCGTAGTACCGCATGTTCGTGGCGGTAGTACCGCTCTGCATTTCAAACGGCTATGTCGATTGCATTTATTGTCTTCCTTTCTAGCCGCATTCTTGTGCAAGTAGGTAAAGTGCGGTAGTACCGCATCTACTTGGCTGTAGTACCGCAGTATTGCTTTTTCTGGGTTTTCTCCCAACGGCTCTATTTGTTGGTGGGTGGTATTTATACCCCCCCCACCTGCTCAAGGATAAAAGAGAGACTACATTTAACATCCTTTGAGCCTTGTGCATTCATTCAACTCCTCATAGATCATTTGTTCACTATTTGAGAGGTTGTTGAGCTCATTCAAGTGCATTCATCATTCTAGTTGATCCTCTTGCACTTGAGTGTCATCAAGTGAAGGTCTTGATTTATTACTCTTGGAGTTTTGCCAAACTCCTAGACGGCTTGGCGGTGATTGCACGGTGATCTCTTCAAGAAGATTGTGAAGAGGCCCTGCCCATATTGTGAGTGGTTTGGTGTTCACCATCTCGGAGTGGAGGAAGAACAACCAATAGTGATCGAGGAAAGGCTTAACACGTGGAGCCGCTTGATTGGTTCAAGCTCCCTCAACGTGGACTAGTGGAGACCGGCAAGTCTTCGATACCACGGGAAAAACATCGTTGTCTTTTTGTGGTTATTTCTAGTCTTTACTCTTCCGCATTTATATTTCTCGCTTAATCTTTGTGCTTTTATTGCTTAGCTAGAAGTATAACTTGTTTAGACTAAGTTATTAATTAGCTTATCTCGTTAATTTGTTTAAAAGTTTAAAAACCTCCTATTCACCCCCTCTAGTCGGTTATCCTTGATCCTACAGTCGACCCCGCCGTCCAAGTCCCTCTCCTCCCCGGCTCCCTCCTCCCAAGCCACCGTCGCCTCCTCCCTCCACCTCTCAAGCTGCTGCTCTCCTCTTCCTCCCCCTGGGCCGCCACTCTCCCCCTTCTGCCCCCGGACTGCCGCTCTCCTCCTCCTCCCGACCCGGCACCATTGTCGTCATCCTGCCCCTGCACCGCCCTGAGCTCTTCTCCTTTGGCAAGCTCCTCATCCAGCAAAAGGGGGTGCTCCAGTCTAGCGCTAATTACTCATTGGAATCGATGCTTGCTTGTTTCCAATTTTCCTATGTGCATATTTTTGTGTTGCTATTGCATTTCATGTCCCGTGTGGATGAACTTTCATGTGAAATGGCATGCCAAATATTTATGGTTAGGTAATTTTTATGCATCTATGTTTAGGCTGTTATGATGACTTACAGCGCATAATTTTGATGAATTGTACCTATTTCGTTGCAATGAAAGCTTGAAAGGTGAGAATTATGTGCTTAGCATGTAGCATTGATACCAATGTTCATGTTATGTTAATATGTTCCACTGCATTTGACTCTGTGATCTTCGAGTACATGGTTTGATGAACTGCTTATCACAGTCAATTAGCATTTGACTTCAGAAAGGATACCATATTTATTTTTCTCAGGGGAATTAGATTAGCATAATTTTAGTTTCTAGTTGTTGCTAGTTATTGAATTAAATGCTATCTATGTACATTAGTTGTACTACAAGCAAATTATTGTCTATCATACTGTCATTATCTGTTTCATGGCGTTTGTGAGAAAAGTAGCAATTTAGTGATAGCATCTTTATGTAGAAGTAAACATTTTGAACCTCTTCTGCCATGGGGTCAATAAGATGTTCTTATGTGTCCACTGAGCCAGTATCACATTTTCTGCTTAATGTTCTCCTTAATTTCTAATATCATCAAAATTTTCAATTAGCGTCGGCGTGTCGCCCTCCACTCTTTCTAGATTTCAAGTGTGATTTACATCCATAGTATTTGGCAGAATTACTAGTTGATGCTTTATAATCAAGAAATCTTTTTTCAAGTGTTGTGTTCTTGGTAGCGTAATGGATTACAAACCAATGTAGCATTAGTTCTTTTTCCATCTTTTATTTTTGTTACTTCTTTATTTTTTGGGGTACGTATAAGGGTGGGGTGTCTAACACTGCCGATGTCGGTCCTAAACCTGGAAAAAAATGGAGGGGCGTGAATTATTTATGTAATAATTATTGTCGTTAATATTTTGTTAACTACACGTACAACAATGTATTGCAAGAATATTTGGAAAATCGACCAGCAATTTGAGCATCTATTCTTGGTCTGTTTTCAGTGAATTATGCACTATAATAATTGGTTGTATTAATTATTTATGTAATAATGCTTTGTAATAATTATTTATTTTATTAATTATTTGTTGTATTAATTATGCACTGTTTATTGTGATTATTTATTGCAATTATTTCTGTAATAATTGTTTGTCATTAATTACATTAATTGTAGTAAATTTGTCGTTAGTTGCCATCAAATATCATTAGTTATCGTCACTTATCGTTAACTACAGTTAGTTATCGTCAAATGTCATTAGTTATCGTCACTGGTCGTTAACTACCGTTAGTTGTCGTCAAATTCATTAGTCGTCGTTAATAATCATCTTGTCGTCAAATATTGTTGTAATAAATGTTTATTAGTCGTCGTTAGTTATCGTTAAATGTTGTTTATTACGTTAAACGACATCAAATAAGTCATTACTGTCCTCATGAGCATTTCAGAAATTTTCCATCTCGGGAGCTGCAGCTAGCCTACCTAAAAAACAGATAGTCAAACACCAAATCAGAAAAGCCCAACCGTTTAGCTCTGCAGCACAGTCGGAAGCCGTTTTTTAGGAAAGCCAAACTGAATCAAGGAGACCCTCAAACTGCATGAATCGTGCGATACGCACGCGTTTTTCAAGGGAAAAAAAATACTACGACCGTTGGGTGCATCAACGTTTGCGATTCTAGCCGTTCGATTGGGCGGACCAACGGCGCTAGATGTCTCGGCCGGGGTTCGTTTACCGCGAGAGGAAACAAAGAAATAAATGATTCACCAGTCAACAACTCGTATATAAGAGATGATTTGACGAACGTCCCGCATTATCCGATCACGTACTTGCCAGTTGCCATGGACATGGAGCACGCCACCGCGGAGTGGGAAAGGCTAGGCGCCCAGCCGGACTGCCTGCTCCACTGCATCCTCTCCCGGCTGCGCGCCAGGCAGCACATGCTCGACATCCGCTACGGCTAGGTAATGCTCCTCATTCCTCAACCTGCCTGGAGAGTGTTTTTTTTTTGCTAAAATAGTATTATTGATGCGAGAAACAGCAAATCTAGCTCCTTCCGTGTATCTTTGCTATTTAAAAATTGAAATTGGTGGTCGTCTGTCCTCCTTACCCTTTTCGGCATTCGTTTGATCGGCGAGCAGGGCACCGACAGCTCAGATTGCGTCGCTCTGCACAATGACGGTTGACAATCCGACGTGATAGGACTTAGGACTTGATTTTTTTAATCTGTAGTAAAGCACAAGCATTGAACTAGTCGAAAGCAAAAATGTCACCGCAGAGCCGCGGAGATGCAACACCTAGCCTCGTCCGCACCCCGAGGGGCCGAAGTGCCTCATCCGCGTTACTAGGGGCCAGAGACCAAGCTTATCAATTTTATTCTGGTACCGGTTGGAATGGTCAAAACATATCATACTGGCACTCAAAACAGCACACAGTAGCCTCAATACCGGTATTCCGGCCCATTCCGGTCATTCTGTTAATTCCGGTAATTTCGATACTGGACATAATTGAAGTGATCACTCTTTTGAATCAGCTCAGAAGGCCCAGTCCAACACCACTTCATCGGTAAGTGAAATTATACTAGACTATGGTAAAAAGTATGAAGTTATGAACTCGTATTGTATTATTTAACTATGTACGACCTTTGTATCTATAAAGTCATTGAACTATATGACATTTTTAGTCTATGGTTATGTATTTGAAGTTAGATTCAAGTGAAATTATGTGTATATATATATATATATATATATATATATATATATATATATATATAAATATATATATATATATATATATATATATATATATTATATTACAATCCGGGCAGTGCGTCCGAATAGATCGGCACCAACGTATTCTATACAAAGAGACAAACTGGAATAACCTCCAGAATAGAATTGACAACTATACCGAAGACAGCTCGTTGGTACCCCTAGAAGCCGGACCTCCCCTCATCCATGCCCCCCCTGGGATCAACACATTGATATTGATTTGTTCAGTAGTGTCTATATTCAAAGCTACTAAATTTACATATTGAGAGTAATGTGCAAGATAAACTCGTTGGTGATCTAGCTTCCTTGCAGCAACAGGACCCTCCTTCAAGATAAATTATGCCTTGTACGTAATTTACGCACGCAGTACAGGTGTTGTTGTCTGCCTCCATCTTTCTGCCGATAACCTTTCGAGGCGCTGACTCCACCCACGAGGCGCACGGCCATAACTGGAAGGTGCACGTCCTTCTGTCGTCACGGGTCCGCGCTCCATTGTCTGCCTCTTATACTTTTCTTTTCACCATCTCTTCTCTCGCTAATCGCTATGCATTCCTTGAAATCCTTTCTAGATCCCAGACACCTAGGTCAAAAAAAAATGCTCCCAAACACAATTGCATATACTAGTAGTACAGTACAGTACAGGTAGAAACATTCCTCCACGACAAATGGTGAGGCGTCAAACTCAGACATGGAAAGATTAGACTCAGGCACAATGGAAGATACGTTGTTACATTTCCTCTCCAGGTAGAATCGGTGCACAAACATAGCAACGCATGCTAAAAAGTGTTTCAACTCGAATCTGTATCACGCACGCTACCACAGTAGCTCGCACAAGGAAATGCAATACTGTAGCAGTAATAGAATTAGACGGTAAAAATCTGGCAATGTAAAAGTAAACAAATAAGACGATCATTGGTACAGAGGTACGCTGGCCCGGGTCTAGGGGGCACGCTGTCGAAGGGAGGCA